>OX422222.1:480566860-481766860 GCA_949130495.1 Sambucus nigra | reverse complement strand
TAAGCGAAGCAAGACATTACTGAGCTCCATTTGGAAGTGGACCAATAGGAAATAATAGAGTTTCTTCAACATTAGGGATTCCTTGGTAGTAATGGGAGAGTAAATCCCTGGACCATTACAGAGTTAATTACTTCGCAACGGGATCACGATCCTATGTGGGTGAAAGTGGGTCGGGTAATTAAAGTAGCTCACGTTATGCCAAGTTAGGACAAATAATAACGTGTAACAGTAAACCCCAACCACTATTCCTGGGATAGTAAGGTCATAAGGGTTACAATTAGAGTTTTATCCGATAGAGTCAAGAGAGTTATGACTCGATTATCGGGAAGGGTTTCTGGGAGGCCATGAATATTGAGATGCGAACGCATCCGGCCTAACACACTCGCAGGTGGACGGGCAGACTGAGAGTTCTAGTTGCACATTACGAGGTATGTTGTATTTCCAATTATGGGAAGGTTTAGTGTAATATCTTTCACTGGTGGAGTTAGTATAAGACGACTCCCTCAGCTCATTATCGATAGGATTACATTCGAGGCGTTATATATCAATCCTTGTCATCCTTGTGCTTATTGGATGGAGGGGAGGACAATAATCTGCTAGGTCTAGAGGAATTTTAGGGCCCGTTAACCAGGATGAAAATGATTGAGAGTTGCATTATTGCATGTTGGAATGAGGAAATTGGTACCGAGTGATGTGGGATATTTTCCTATTATTATTAAGTTTGAGCCGGTAGCGTACAAGCTTGGGTTCCATAGTCCCTTGCGGAGGCCGTATGGCGAAAATATGTTAACATTTATAGTATATATTGTGTGTAAAGTATATACCGTACAAGCAAGAATAAACTACTAACGAAACATAGTAGTATGAAAAATTCATATATATCTAAATATCAATTAATCTACTAGTGCGAGTAGTAGGAGGCTAGATAGTAACTATCTACAATTTAAGTGGTGAAACTTAAATGGTAAGGCTTGGAGAGTAAATTATCAGAGATGTGTTCATTATTAAGGGTGTTCGATAATGTACTGTATGGGCGGTACTGCATAGATTCATAAGATGTGAGGTAAATACCCGGAGTTGTCCTTACCAGAAATGCTTTATTCTCTGAATTTCGGGACGAAATTCTGTTATTAGGGGGGAAGTATGTAACACCCCGTATTTTTGAAGATTTAAATAATTATGTGATTGATTATTATCGTTGGATTAATTAAATTAAAATGTGAGAAATAATTATTAATCCGGATTAAAATTGAACATTTACTAGCGTGACGAGAAGTTAGTAATTATTAATATTACTGTGAGAATAAGTAATATGGAATGACGATTTTATATAACTTGCCGTGAGGGAGAAATATGACATTTGGTATATTAAGTCGAGACACGTGTGTGAGTCATGTCAGGACTAAATAAGTGGAATAAAAAGGTAAATTATTTTAAGTAACTTGTATGATTTCGAGTGCGCCGTTGAGTCTGGAGGGGTCGATATAGTGAGAAAACTCTACCCGGGTATTCTATTTGGACTCCGGGATATTTTTAGGCCAAGCCAGCACCCGGTAGGGGTAGTTTTGTAATTTAGATTTTTAGAGGAATTAAATGGACGAAAATTAGAGAAATATTATATCAGCTAATTGGGGATAATTAGGGTTAGGATACAACAAAATCAAGAGAGAGCCATAGTGGGTGAGGGAGATTCCAAAGGAGGAGAGTCAATTTACACCACCTTGCACCACCACCACCACCACCATCGTGTAGATCGGAACGCGAGGAGCGCATCCATACCAACTATACCAACGGATCAGACCTTCAAAATCGAGGCAAGTGTTTATTATTTGCTTTCTTTAGCGATAATTGTATTCATGTTAGTCTAGGTTTATAAACCTTTGTTATGAAAGTTAATTTGGGTGAAATTGGAGAACAATATCATAAACTAGGGATGATTTGATAAGAACTTGAATCCCATATGTAGATAGGATGATGCCTACGAAATTAGGATGATTTTTTTGAACAAATCTGGGTTTAATTTAGAAGTTATGCATATCAATTTAAGAACTAGGGTTCTTGATAATAAATTGGGGATTTCAAATTATATGGATGATTGATGATGATTTAATGATGTTAGGTTATGGGAAATCACATGTATATTAGAATAATGTTTGGTATTGATTGCTGGAAGTTTGGGCTTGAGCTTTAGAGGTTTTAGGAGTAAAAATGGTGGGAAAACGCTGAATCTGGAGGTAGGGCACGAAACAGCCCAGGTCGCGAGATGTTGCGCGAAGTCACGCGAAATGAGTCATTCGAGCGAGATCAGTATCTCGTTCGAAGTCGTTCGAGCGAGATAGAGTTATTGTGCGAAGCTGGATTGAGCGACACGTGTATGTCGTTCGAGCGAGATCTTATACTAGTTCGATCGAGATTTCTAATTTTCGTAGAATTTCCTCTTTTGCCCCTATTTGGGTAAACAGTCAATTTGAGTGAGGAAAACTAGTGTTCGATGAACCCAGAACAGTGCAAAATTATTGGGAGTTATTTAGGTGTAATGATTCAAATATTTGGGACGGTGAGTTTACCTTGAAGATTACGAGAGAGAGATAATCGTAATTGTAAATGCATCGAGAGTATTACGCGATAAATACTTACGATATTAGTTCTGAAGATATGGAACTTATGAGAATAAAAATTAGTGGTTACTTGTGGGACTTCTTATGACTATGTATTAAGGAATTTCGGGTGACATATTATCCTTATATATATTACAAGAGAGCGAATATCGTAATTTAAAAATACGTTGATAGTATTTAGTGATGAAAATACTACGTATGGAATATGACACTTGGTTGTGTGTATATCGTTTATTTTGATGGGGTATGTGTATACCTACATTTGATATTATGTGTATGACATACCTAGCTGCTTGCTATCACGGGGGGTTGTGTAGACAAGTCTTATCCTGGGTGACCTTCGGGGGGATATTTGACTTGTATCTCAGAACATAGGACTGTGAAGACTTATTTGTGAGTTGATAAGTCAGCTGACTATGGAAGCGTAGGTATATGCGTGACCCATAGGTATGTGAACTATGTTTGTCGCCAATCTGTGTGATTTGTTATATGGTTTGTGGGAGATTTCTGAACCGATAGTCCTTGTTTGAGTATGAGATGTACAGGGACATGATAGCAGAGTATGCAATGCACTACAGGTGTATCATTGGGGTGCTGTGTTAATATATATATATAATAGTGAGGGATATATATGTATGCTTATGGTATATCTACAATGAGATAATTGCAAACTATTAAGATAGTGAAATCTTCAATAACGTAAATAGTAAATACTTAACTTTAGCGTGATAACACTTATTTAAAATGATAAATGTTGAGACCAAATACGGAATATTACTACGAGGGGTAACTAGAAGGATAAGCCTTTTTCCTAATTAGGAGTGTGTCAGATGGCTAGGTTGGATTAGATGTATGTCAGGCGTGCACACTAGTCGAGATGTGAGAATCTCATGTGAGAGTTCGAACTAACATGCATATAATACTTGCTTTAATGCAGTTTTAAATATTTGCTAATAAATCTTTTTAAAACATCGGGCTTTGGCTCGTCTCTTGAATTTCTTCTCTCTTTTGCTATATATATATATTAGTATAGGTGCTCAGCCACAGGGACTCCGGATTTAGATACGTGGACTAATTGACGCGCTGCAGCTGTCGTGGGAGCTGTAGGTCATTGAAGATTAGACGCTTATTTTATTTCAATCAGTTTCTAGTTCAGATAATTCAGTTAGGGCATGTGTCGCCCATTCTCATTAGAAAGGTTGTACTCAGTTTACTTTTAGTTCCTTTTAGATGGATTGAGTTTTGTGATGATTATTTGTTGGAGGCTTCGAACGGGAAGGTTTTATCCAGTCTTATTAATTTCAGTATTTAATTCATAGACAGTATGATTATATTCTTGTGTACGGTTTATGGTTTATACCTTGTTGCATATAAATAAATAAACGAAACAATTGGTTGCAATTTTAAATGAAAATGTTTTGACACTAGCTTAATTAAATGTTAGGTAGTTAATTGAATTAAGGTTTTTGAGAGTGATGCTAAGAATGAACCAACCGAACATTCTATTTTAAATTTAATAAAGGACTGATCACCCAATATTTAATTGGGCGGGGTATCACATACTGGACGTATGAAAGAAAAATCTAAGACCCTTTGGCAATTACCAGAATTTCAAGAAACTAAGACTATACAGAATAAACCTTTGTTTATTAATCAAGACGATGCCACTGGAAATGTTACCATCCAGTTTGGACCTCTTAAGATTGTCAACAAGAATATCCAGACTGAAGAAGTTAGATTTAGGAATATGGGAGAATCCATAATCAATGATCCTTCAGAAGGAGAATGCAGTAGTGAGACTAGTTCTAGTTTACTAAGATAAGCCCCGATAATTAGACCTAGAAGATCATTTGAACAACAAGACTTAGTTAGAGTAAAAGCTAGGATCCAAAACTTTGGACATGAACCCTCAGAATTGGACATGAAGACATTTAATGATCACCTTAAGGAAAGTCATTCTGTTAGATTTCAAGAAAGAGAAAGATTTAATATGATAGCTCAAGACCGCATACTAAAATTAAAAGAATCTAAGAATACAAAGGAACTTCTTAGAAACTTAAGACTAATAGAAGAAGAAAAAGAAAGATTAATGCCAGTTACACAAGTAGAGCCTAATAAACAAGTGATAGAAAGTAGTAGTAGGCTAGAAGATGATCCTAGACTTTTTAGTAAACTAATAGGAATAAATATTCCTATATACTCAAGCACTCTAGTAAAGACCAAACCTGATTATAAAAAAGACTTTCCAACTAGTGACAAGAGTTTTACTCCCGTTAAGACTATGGCAAGCCAATCCATAAATCCAGTTGCGATATACCTTAACTTAGACAATGTTCGAGATAGGAAGAAGGCCTTAGATGAATGGCGTAATCAGATGAACATGTGTTTTGCATCTAATGAACAATGGGATGCAAATTGATGTAAACAATACGCTGAGCAATCCATTAGGGGTATTGCAAAAGACTATTTAGATAGTTTAAGAAAAGCTACAGACGAAGAATCCTTAGCTAAGATTGAGAAAATGGAGGAAAACCTAGAAAAAAGATCAATTGAAGAATACATTCAATTGTTCACATCAGAATTCATTAGAGCTGGACTCAAATCAATAAATAAGACCTAGCAAAAAATAAGTTATCCCTCCTTAGCATTTGCAAACTAGATAAGATAAATGAATATAGTAATAATTATGAGCAACTATGTTACCAAATTAAAGAATTTGGAGAAACCTTAAAAGATGAATACTTTAGGAAGATACCAGCCATAGGACAAATCCTAATTAATGAATATAGGAATTGGCCAGAAACAACTGGAGTAAATAATAACTCCCTTGGTGAAAGAATCAATTTTGCCAAAGACTATATCATATCTAAGGGACGTGATATAACCCATGGAGAGTTGATAGAAGAAATTTTCAAGCAGATCCCTCCAATCAAAGATGGAAGAGACATCGTTCCAATCCAACGGGTATGTGGAAGTGAATCCAAGAAATTTAAAAAGAAATTAGAATGGAAACATAGGAAGTTTAAGACTAGAACTTTAGGATTTCAAAGAAGTATAGATTTAAACCTTCAACTACCTTTAGAGAAAAGAACTCTAAGTCTAAGAAAAAAAATACTTAACCAAAGAAGATACTTTAAGAAGAATACTAGTAAATATAAGAAGGTTCCTAATTATAAGAAGGAAAAATATGTAGCTCAATCGAAGACTGCCATCAAAGAATGTTAGGCTTACGGCAAAGAAGGACACTTTGCTAAAGACTACCCTAATAAGAAAGAGAAATAAGGTATTAAGATTATTAATACAATATTAGACTATGTAGATAAAGAAGAATGAGATATCCTCTATGCTATAGAAATATCATACATAGAAGATGATGATAATACTAGTATCTATAGTGCATACACAAATAGTGATTCAGAAGACTATAGTGATACTGATGAGTATGAAGACTCTCAGGATACTCTAGACTTATATATGATGCAAACTGATCAATACGATTTAGATAATGAATATATAGAGTTTGAAGAAGCTTGATATAAGTGTATATTAAGCCCCTTTTTAAAGAAAATATGGATGTTAATAATCATGAGTTACTAACATATATACCTAGATGTTACTTTGATGAAAGACATTTTTGCACATTTTAAATGAAATGTAGCAAGAAAGACTTTAGATGTGTAGAATGCTTTGAGACTATACAAACAAAATTATTTATGGTTTGTGTTATTTGTCAATTACACTAACATGAAAACTGTTGGAGAACTAGATTTAGAGTAATTTATACTAACGAGTATTACGCTTAAATAGACTTAGATATTAAAACATATTATCAAGATATTGATAGAAATATAGCCAAAAGATTGCAAGATAATGAAGACTTCAAAGGAAAGGGAATTTCCTATGATTTAGAAGAATATCACTCTGATAGTAATTCAGAAGACCTAATACCCTTAGATTTTATAGATAAGCCTAAAAAAGGAATATCTATTTTAGAAAAAGAATAATTTAAGAATTTCTACAAAACCACATGCTTATTTTGTAGAATTATTTATTCAACACAAAGACTATCCCAAAATACTTTCAGCTTTTATAGATATAGGATGCTCTTAGAGTATTTGCAAGGCTAATGCATTCCCTGAAGAATATTTTTTAGAAAGTAATCAAGAAATCTATGGTAAAGTGGCTAACAGAGATCCATTTACCTTATATTTCCAGACTATTCCTATTTATTTCAAATTAGGAAACCAGACCAACAAAACCGTTAATCATTGGTTTTGGATAATGGATCCTCGCCCTAGTTTTATAAGAAACATTATTTTAGGACAATACTTTATTAGTAAATATCATCGTTATACTCAGTATAACGATAAGATATTAATTAGTGATAAAGAGGAATTTAATATTAAAGCCCCTCTAATAGATCACAAGACTACCTTTGACCTTATGCAGGTCAAACTCAATTATAAACCCATAAAACATCAGAGTTCTTCAGCTGAGCATGGTGGACCTAGACCTACAAACCAACAAGAAGTTCTAGATATTACTAAACCCTTACAAAAATAATGTAAGTGTCCAAAACAAAAGTGTTATAAGCAAATAGCGCTTATACAACAAGACATTTTATATCAAGCCCAGCACACCTTATTACAGGTTCATGCTATATCCAAACATAAGAAAATGGATTTAGAAGTAGAAAAGGAAAAGATTAGGCAATTAGTAGAGCCTACTTGATGAGAAAACCCCATCGCTAAGTGGGATAAAGACCAAAGTTACTGTGAAATTATCCCTATTAACCCAGACGCCACTATTAATGGTGGAACCTATAAGAAAGGATATTCACAAGAAGACATGGAAGAATTCAAGAAAGACATAGATGAAATGCTTAAGTTAGGGATTATTAGGGAAAGTAAAAGTAGACATAATAGCCTCGCCTTCTATGTTCAAAATGAATCTGAACGTAAAAGAGGAAAAAGACGTATGGTTATAGATCATGGACAATTAAATAAGAATTGTGAATTTGATTCTTATAAGGTACCAGACAAGAATATTATAATCAATTTGATTAAAGATAGAATAATATTCAGTAAGTTTGATTGAAAATCAGGCTTCTGGCAAATTAAGATGCATCCAGACAGTATTAATTGGACAACCTTTAGTGTGCCCCAAGGAAAGTACGAATGGCTAGTAATGCCATTTGGATACTTGAATGCTCCTCAAGTTTTCCAAAGAAGAATGGATAATATATTTAGACCATATTCAGAATTTTATCTTGTTTTTATATATGATATTCTTGTAGCTAGTAAGACTGAGATAGAGCATGTAGACCATCTTAAAAATATTATTCTAAAATTAGATAAACATGGTATTATTATTTTCGAAAGGAAAATGCAATTATTCTAGACCGAAATAGATTTTGTGGGAATGTATATAAATAAAGGAAAAATATCCTTAGCAGAACACATAACTAAGAAGATTCTTGAATTTCCAGACCAGCTTAAAGATAGAAAATAATTACAATCACTTTTAGGATTGCTTAATTGTGCTGCAGACTTTATTAAGGACCTTGCTTCAAAAAGACAAAGCTTAACTGCTAAATTAAAAGGAAAAGACAAAACTAATCCCTTTTATTGGACTAAAGATGATTCTGAAGCCATAATACAAATTAAAGATGCAGTCAAGAATATTCCTTTACTTGAACTGCCTAATGCAGAAGACCAGTTTATAGTAAACAATGGGGAGCAGTATATTTTGCCATTGATCATCAGACCAAAAAGTAGAAACTTTGTAGATATAGTTTTGGAACCTCTACAGACCCAGAAACAAGATACACTGCCCATGAAAAAGAAGTTTTAGCTATAGTAAGAGCAATAGAAATATATATGCTTTTTCTTAGACCTAAACATTTTACTGTTTATACTGACCCTTCTTATGTAGTAAAATTCAGAGACTTAGACTTGTCTAAATCAAGGACTAATAGACTTATTAGATGGCAACAATTGATTAATGGTTATGACTTCTCTGTTATACATATTAAGGGAAGTAAAAATACCGTTCCGGATATTATATAAAGATAGCCAATGTTTGCTAACAGTAATATAATTTCATGTTTTATGTTGCAAACAGAAGACCTAGATAACATGAGTTCCTCTCGGACGAATATACTGAACAACGAAGACGTTGCAGACTATCTTAGACGCGTAGGGCCAAATGCTGGTGTAACACAAAGACAGACTCATATTCAAGACTCTCAAGAAAGACCAATCCTAGAGAACTTTGATTATATCTTAGTTCCTCCTGGAAAATCTAGACATGAGGTTGTTTCTCAAAATAGACTCATTGGTAAGATGCATTTCCCCCACTATAGACCTGATCAAAGATATCCAGAATTAGTAAAATTTAGATGAGAATTTTCAGATGATGAAAATACTCTCATAGAAGCTATATGGTGGAACGTGAAGAATAGACTATGGATTAAGTTCAAATAAAATTTGGTAGCCATTGCCAGATTCATGAGGACTCAAAGACTTGCAGTTACCCAACTCACTGATATTGCTATGCCTAGACCTCAGACTCAGATTTATGCTCAGACTCTTGGAGAATCCTCCAAAACTAGACCTACTAATTTTTATTATCAGAAAAAGACTTTTAATACTAAGATTGTTATATCTTTTGGTCATAATAATCTTCATATATCATAAGACTATCAGAAAGACGTTAATAACATTATTGAACATTTTAAAATGTTATTATCCAAAATTAATGGAGATGGCTTAATATTTAGAGGTTTCTTCAAAGATGTTACAAATATTTATCTTTTTGGAAAAGAAGACATATCCCAGATCACCTTAGCAGACTATGGGTTCATTGGACTCATCCAGATAAAGACAGTAGAAGACGCTATAGCTCTTGGAAAAATAGTCCATGAGTATGTTAAAAAGGTAGAAGACTTCCTTCCCCTGTTTGCCAGAATCTAGCTCTAAGTCCTTGCAAAGGAATGAGAGTTGAGGGGTTTAGACTTGTTAGATTTTCTAATTATTCTTTTGAAGTTGTAGAGATTCTAGTAGAAGATGAAGCTAAATACTTAATTGTTAATAATTCTAAGCTCCAGATTGCCCAAGCTATAGAGACGATAGAAATCATGGAACTGTTAACAGGCGAAGACCGATGGTATATTGCATACCATAAAGAATACCTCATTATCCAGACTGATGAGCCATTTAGTGGAAGACTCAAGAAAGAATCTAAGGAAATAGTGGAGATTGTTTTGCCAGCCTTAGAGGGGTAGGCCTCATTGATGAGTTCTTCAACAATAATGCCCTACCGGGAGAAGACGAAGACGAGGTAAAAGAAGACAAAGATGGAATAGAGAAGGGTCTCACCCTACTCAATGAATTATTAAAAACCGAAGACTCCATTATTTAGACTGATGATTCCCTTATAGAATAAAGACGAAGACAGCCCAGACAACCTCCTTTCATAAAGATAAAAGAAGACAGCTGAAGACGCTAGGTTCGCTATAATTGCAAAATGCCAAGACTGCTTTTGAAAAAGCAAAAATGTGAAGACTCAAAAGATTCCAAAGCTTCAGACTTTTAATTATTGTATTTCTCTTTAATAATTGTATGCTTTCAACCGGATCACTTTTTGTAACCGGTTACCAGTCATCTGTAAGCCTCCTTATGCTATAAAATGAGAGGTAGGGATTAGGAATATATATTGAAGTTAAGAAGTTAGAAAGAGTGTGTAAGCTTGTACAAGAGTAATATACATGTGAGTGAGTAATTCCCATATAGTTAGGGAAATAGTGAGAGTTGTAATTAATTATGCTATGCAATAAAAGTATTTTCTTTTCCAGAAATCTCTTATGTTGAGTTGTTATTATTTTTTAAATTGTCTCTAACTTTTTGTTCATAGAGGACTATTGTGTGGAACCTCTGCTGTAGCAAACAAGGTGTTATACTGTTGAACCGCCGTCAGGTGCTGATTTATCATGAGCCGTTAGCCAGGTGGGCGTTAGGCGTGAAGGCGTACAAGCAGGAAATTGGTTACAATGCCAAAATAGTGGATTAAGGTGCGACACATAAAGAGAGAGTTGCAGGAGGCCGAGACCGAAGAAAAATAGTAACAAGGCTAAAGAGATTAAGGAAAGAAGATAAAGATATTGCATACCAGAAGGAAGGTATAACTCGAACCAAACCCTTAACTATTTTACATATTATTATTTTAAAAATAAACTTGCATGAGCCTACAAATCACTACAGACTTTTTAGAATTTGTTAATCAAACAAGTTTAGACTTAACTAGAGAAGTCCAAGATTGGACTCTTACAGACCCTAAAGATAAAGAACTTATAGAATCTGCTTTAACATACGTAGGTGGTACTTTCAAATATATAGACCATGTTATTGAATGGTTAGTACGTGAAGTACTTATAATAGAAATAATTAGAACAGGGATCCGTGATCTCTTTAGAGAAAAATTAAGAACCGAAGATTTTGTAGAAGAACTGTCAAGACCTGAAAAATATCAAGAATACCCTAGAATACTTGAAGCCAGTATAGACATATTAAAAATTATTAGACGTAAAAGGCTAGCAGAAACCAAATCTATTTTAAATAGAGCCGGAGGAATCCATCCTCTCCTTAAAAAATGTAGAAACAGCTTCCCCAAGAACATATCGTAGATTTTTGTCATCCTATGGTGATAATAATTTAAATGAATTTATAAATAAAGATATAATTGATATTGTTCATCAAGTATATAAAGAAACTAAATTAGCAAACCCGTGATACCGTATAAGGTATTTTAGACTAGAATATTTTCCATCAAAACCGCTTGCAATTCCCAAACTCCTTGAGGAAAATATTTATTAGATAATCCCCGCTATTCTGAATTTCAGTACGATAGTGACGAAAGAAGCCAGAGAAATAGCTGTTCTGAAACTTCTCTTAGACTCCCAGATTAATTTGATAAAGCTTAAAGGTGCTTGAAGTTATTGGGGTAAAAATTTATATTCCCTAAAACTTAAAAGAAGACAAAAGAGTATAAAAGACATTACGGTTCCAAAAGGTGGTCCTAAAAAGACAAAGTGGTCCCTAGTTAATTCTTGGACGGTAGTAGGTCCATAAACTAGGTCCGTATGAGAGACGGACTCTCTCTCTCTCCCTCTCTCCCTCTCTATCTATCTATCTATCTATCTATCTATCTATCTATCTATCTATCTATCTATCTATCTATCTATCTATCTATACACGGTAGATCCAAACCCTTTTTTTTCTTTCGAAATTACCATATTTTCTAAGGTTTGCGCTAGCGACATTCAACCCCCACAACTACCCATCCCCATTGTCAAAACTTCAACGACCTTCATCAGGATACGATTTGGGGTGAGTAGTAGTGTCATAGGGTGCCGCTGGTGAGGACCTCTGAAATTAAGAGAATATTAGATAAATGGGGTTTGGATCCACCGGAGCTCTGATTTGGGGTGAGTAGGGGTGATATTGGGTTAGGTTTATATCTGTAACATTTTCACAAACATTAATATTTATTGTGTTCATATAACACATTATATATTGATGATGCTGCAAACAGCACCACCCTTCAAGGTGTTTGTGAGCTCAATTCAATGTCAATAATGGCAGCATAGGGTATATACACACTTAGTAGAAGGAGATGAGGAGAATAGGATTTACACCGAAATATAAGTGGTTCAGCCAATTAGGCCTACGTCCACTGTGCAAGTGTATGATGTGTATCAATGTGTAAGGGCTCTAATGGCCATAGATATAATCTCTCAAGCTTTCTCTCTCTACTTTGTATTTGAACAGAGTTTCAGCTAGGGTTGCTAATTTTGGATCCTTTGTAAGGTAGAGGATGACCTCTATATATAGTACCTGGGGGGTGTAATATACCCCCTATGCATGTAATGAGCATGTGTCTGTTGATCTAGCCAATCTGGTGAAGACATCTGTCACTGTCACATGTAGAGAATGATGATGAAATATTCCCCCCACGTGGGAGGAATGATTTGTTATAACTGATTTGTGCCCATGTGTCCTTGTCCAAACATACGTCAATAAGTACTCGACCTTAGTGCTTGGTCATGACCTAGGCCTGGGAGAGTCCGAGGTTGATAAGGTCTACCTGCTCATTCAATACGAGATGAGCCATAAAGGCCTCGGCTGAAGTGAAGCCGAGGTAAGGAATTAGGGTCAACCTGAGCCGAGGTTAAGCTGGCATGTGCATGGAACATCAACTAATTTACTGATGAGGTCGACCTTAGTAGAAGTATGGCTCCTCGTAACCTCGGCCTACCCCCGGTCGAGGTTATCATTCCCGGGTGATCTGACGAACTATTGGTCCCATGATTCATGCAGTCTCCCCTAAATAAGTTGGTAGTGATGTCGGCCAAGGCCAACCCTTCTATGGCTGAGGGTGCTGGTCACTGACCCAAGGCTTTTCCAGCGTCGACCATGTCTTCGACCGAGGTTGGTGTCTCTGAGCCGAGGTTACACTTGGGACATATCAATCACCCCCAGCCCTTAGTTACGTGTGAGAGCAGGTGACTATGGGATTTCTACACCTTCGAGGTCTTTCTTCTTTGTGACAATGTTTATTTGACACTTGTCCATTGCTGAAGTGTGGATTGCCTGGCAAGCATGTGTTGTCAGCCGTCCTTTGGGGCTCCTAAGGTAATGATGGGCCTTGGGAAGCGTGCATCCATATTTAAGGGTTTAAAGCCTATTTTCCCTCATTTCTTCTTAATTTCTCTCATTTCTGGCTTGATTCGTTTCTGCAGCACTTTCTCTCTCTAAAAAGATCTTGGCTTGAAGCTTTTGGTGGTGGTTCTTCACTTTTTTCTTCCTTCTCCCTTACCATTTCATCCTCAGGTATCCTCTTCCATTCCTTTTCCTTCATTTTCCCTGCTTTCCCTTTACTTTTGCATTTTTCGACAAATTTTTGGAGATTTTCGGCAAGGTCTCCATATTTTCAGGCAAATTATTCTTGCTCTAGGTTTTAAAGTTTGATCTTTAGTTGAATCATTCCATTAGTCAGTTTTTATTTGTTGTTTAGGAGAGTTGTAAGTGTGGGGTCTGCCTCTGATGCTCAGACCCCTTTACCAACTTCTAGAGGAGTTCCCTTCTCTCAGGGAGAAGACTTTAGAGAAAATTAGGCAAATAGAAAGAGCACAGGAGGAAGCTCGTAGGTCAGAGGAATTCCCCCTCAGACCTATCTTTCCACCACCCCTGAAGGTAGTATACCCTGAACCTTCAGAACCAACTAACCAAGCTGAGGTACCTGCTGGGCCATCACCGATGTCTGAGTCCGAGTCTTCTACATCAGACCCTGTGTCTGTGGATTCTTTCCAAGAGGCCATGGACTTCACAAATCAACAAGATCAGGTCCCTGATCAAGCAAAGGTCTCCAGTCGGTCCTCGTCCCATAAAAATTCGAGCACATCATCCTCTTCCTCAGAGGTTGAGATTGTTGAACCGAGCGTGGCTATTCCACCAATACTTGATGCCATTCCCCTGTCGGCTGTCACTGGGGCTAAGTTTGCTCAGAGGTTCCCAAGTAATCCTCTAACGTCTGCTCCGGCCGACGTTGAGCTGGATGATGACGATGACAATGATGCTGAGAGTGACATCGACGTCTCTGAGGTGGCCGAGATTGAGAGTTCAGTTACTGAGGTAGATCTTCTTTACTTCAGATACCTATACTCCATCAGACCCTCCATAAAGCTCAGGAGACCTCTGAGGGAAGAGAGGGCTTATGACGACCGAGATGGTGAGATCTGCTTATACGAGCAGATGTTCAAGTTAGGGTTTCGTTTACCCATCCACCCCATCATTAGGTCTATCCTAGACTACATCAACTTGGTCCCTTCCCAATTGTCACCCAATGCTTGGAGGGTAATAATTGGGGCCATCGTCTTATGGAGGGCTGTTCACCACTCAGACCTTTCGGTCCAGGTCTTTGTAGGTTGCTATGTCCCTTCGTCTGCCAAAAATCATCCGAGTTACTATCATTTTATAGCTCAGAAGCCTGAGAAGAAGATGCTCCAGATTACTCAGACTTCCAACCATAACTGGAAGCCTCGATATTTCTTTGCTTCAGGGCCATGAGAATTTAGCCCATGTGCCCCCTCTTCCCTGCTAGAGCCGAGGATGCCCATAAGATGGGGTAAGGTCACAATGTCTGCCAAGGCCGACCCTGGTCTGAGCCTGTAAAACCTTCAGAAGGTCAAAGACCTTCAGGATCAGGGGATGCATGGTCTGCTCGTTAAATTTGAACACTTGATGACCCCCCACTACCTCTCTGAGACTGGTTTAGGGGGAAGTCCTCTTACAGAGCTTGGTAAGTGTTTTTCATTCAAGTTATACCTCTGAGTTTATGCATGTCAGACTCTCTAACTCAGACCTTTCTATTTTGCAGAGCGTCCAAAGGGAATATCAGACGAACTTTGGGAAATGGCAGCACCGATCTTGGAAAAACTTGCCAAGAAGGTCTGTCTGAATGCTCCTCCTGCCCCTCCCTCAACCTCGAAGGCTCAAGCCACAAAGAAGAGGAATGCTATTGCCCCTTCCCGTGAAGATCAGAGACAAAAGAAAAAAGGTGGGGACAATGCCATCCCAATATCCTCTGCTGATGCCTTGGCTGCTCGTATAGAGAAACTAAAATTCAATGACAGCATAATAGGCCATAGTCTGTAGGCACTTGATGCCATCAGCTCTGCTATGACTGAGGCTGACAAACGTTTATGCCGATCAATGGATACACCTCTTCTGGTTGAGTTTGGTCTCCACAGGTCCATTCAGGTATAACTTCAGATTTCTTTATAGTTTCCAAGTGTAACCTATGATTTGACTTTCAACTCATATACACTATCACATAATTTGCAGGGCCTGGCCGCTATGCATCATCTCTCTAACTGGACTCTGAGGAAGTTACCCCTCATCTAGAAGGGTCAAGAGGCCGAGAAGGTGCAAAGCACTCTGAATGCCGAAATAGACCGCTTGAAGTCCGAGTTTATTGAGTCTGAGAAAAAGGTAAAGGGGCTGGAGAAAGGGATCTCCAAACTTAAAAAGGACCATGCTATGGCTCTGAAGGCAAAGGATGATGTTCTCCAGCAGAAGTTCGACTCTGCAGTGAAAGTAGCCCTCGAAGATGCTTCTGAGGGGATATTGGATGACTATAAACCTTAGATGAGTTCATGAGCTTCGACTTTGAGTACCTTGAAAGAGGTATTAAAGCTACTATCAAATGGGCAACTGTCAAGGAGAAGGAGGCAGGAAGTTTGAAGGCCTCTGATTTTATAGGTCTCGGCTTTACTAACCCTCAGCTAACCCAAGCCCTTCAAGAGGTTGAAGAGGAGGTTGTTGTCCCTGCAGAGACTGCCACACTGGACGACATAGAGATAGAGGGAGCTGACCACAGAGAAGATGGGGCTGAGGTGACCAATGTCGCCCAAGTGAATCAGGTCGAGGATACCAGCACTCTCCCTTCGAATCCTTAGGCTCAATTGTGAAGCTTTCTGTACTTTTATAACCCCTGATCGAATGTAACCTCTGAAGAACATTGCCAACTCATATATTTTGAATTTTTACAACTGGATGGAAACCTCTGAGGAGGGTTTTTACTTCATTCATTTTATTTGTTGAATGTTTCCTTGCTATGCGATGTTTGAGCTCTGAAGTTTTGTTGCAATGATGTCTGTTTACACTGAATTATCTTACCTCGGACCTTGTCACCACTTAATGGTTATAAGGTCTGAGGTCATCAACTAAGATGTTATCCTCATAATTAATCTCACCAAATTAATGATGTTAAGGGTCTGAGGTCATCCAATTATGGTGTCTGACCTCAGACCTTGCCACCACTTAATGATGTTGTAAGGGTCTGAGGTCATCACCTAAGATGTTATCCTCATAATTAATCTCACCAAATTAATGATGTTAAGGGTTTAAGGTCATCCAATTATGCTGTCTGACCTCAGACCTTGTCACCACTTAATGATATTGTAAGGGTCTGAGGTCATCACCTAAGATGTTATCCTCATAATTAATCTCACCAAATTAATGATGTTAAGGGTCTGAGGTCATCTAATTATGGTGTCTGACCTCAGACCTTGTCACCACTTAATGATGTTGTAAGGGTCCGAGGTCATCACCTAAGATGTTATCCTCATAATTAATCTCACCAAATTAATGATGTTAAGGGTCTGAGGTCATCTAATTATGGTGTCTGACCTCAGACCTTGTCACCACTTAATGATGTTATAAGGGTCTGAGGTCATCACCTAAGATGTTATCCTCATTAATTCTTCACCAAATTAATGATGTTAAGGGTCTGAGGTCATCCAAGTATGGTGTCTGACCTCAGACCTTGTCACTACTTAATGATGTTATAAGGTCTGAGGTCATCACCTAAGATGTTATCATCATAATTCTTCACCAAATTAATGCTGTTAAGGGTCTGAGGTCATCCAAGTATGGTGTCTAACCCCAGACCTTGTCACCACTTAATGATGTTATAAGGGTCAGAGGTCATCACCTAAGATGTTATCCTCATTTATTCTTCACGAAATTAATGATGTTAAGGGTCCGAGGTCATCCAAGTATGGTGTCTGACCTCAGACCTTGTCACCACTTAATGATGTCATAAGGGTCTGAGGTCATCACCTAAGATGTTATCCTCATTAATTCTTCACCAAATTAATGATGTTAAGGGTCTGAGGTCATCCAATTATGGTGTCTGACCTCAGACCTTATCACCACTTAATGATGTTATAAGGGTCTGAGGTCATCACCTAAGATGTTATCCTCATAGTTCTTCACCAAATTAATGATGTTAAGGGTTTGAGGTCATCCAAGTATAGTGTATGACCTCAGACCTTGTCACCACTTAATGATGTTATAAGGTCTAAAGTCATCACCTAAGATGTTATCCTCATTAATTCTTCACCAAATTAATAATGTTAAGGGTCTGAGGTCATCCAAGTATGGTATCTGACCTCAGACCTTGTCACCACTTAATGATGTCATACGGGTCTGAGGTCACCACCTAAGATGTTATCCTCATTAATTCTTCACCAAATTAATGATGTTAAGGGTCTGAGGTCATCCAATTATGGTGTCTGACCTCAGACCTTGTCACCACTTAATGATGTTATAAGGGTCTGAGGTCATCACCTAAGATGTTATCCTCATTAATTCTACCATTAGAGCTTAATGAAGCAAGAATCGACATGGAAACTGATCTTTTATTGATAACCTCTTCATAGGATGGTATATTTACATAACTTTTTGCAACATCATATGTAATACTTCTTTAGGTGATCAGCATTCCATGGGTTAGCAAAAGGTTCCCCTTCTAGGTTTTCTAGCCTGTAGGTCCCGGGTACAACCTCTTCTGTCACTTTGTAGGGGCCATGCCAGTTTGGGTGGAGTTTGTTTATTTTCTGTAAGGTCTTCTTCAGTACCAAGTCTCCCACAACAATGGGTCTTGACTTCACCCTCTGATTGTAGAGTTTTGCTGCTCTCTGCTGGTAAGCTGCTTGTCTGATTTCTGCGTCTTCTCTTCTCTTTTCAATCAGATCTAGGTCTAGTCTACTCTTTTCCCTATTTTTATCAAGGTCATAGGTATGAACCCTGTGAGTAAGGAGTCCCACTTCTGTTGGTATGATGGCCTCTGAGCCATGTGCTAGCATGAACGGGGTTTCTCCTGTTGGTGTCCTTGTCGTGATCCTGTAGGCCCATAACACAGCGTAGACTTCTTCGATCCATCTTCCCTTTGCTTCTTCTAACCTCTTCCTGATTCCATCGAGGATTATTCTATTCGTGACCTCGGTTTGACCGTTTACCTGAGGTCAGCCAGGGGATGAGAAGAACTGCTTTATCCCAACTCTTACGCAATACTTTTCTAAAGAGGAGTTCTTGAACTGGGTTCCATTATCTGAGATGAGAGTGTTTGGGAGGCCATGTCTGCATATGATGTTCCTCCAAATAAATTGGAAGGTCTTTTGTTATGTGATCGTTATCATCGGCTTTGCCTCCACCCACTTTGAGAAGTAGTCAATGGCTACCATCAGGAATCGATAACTATTAGCAGCTCTTGGTAGGGGTCCTACTAAGTCAATTCCCCATACTGCAAATGGCCATGGAGAGGTGATTGACGTCATAGGTTGATGAGGTTGATGAGGAATAGTGGAGAATCTCTGATATTTATCGCACCTCTTCACGTAAGCTGCAGCATCTTTAGCCAAGGTTGGCCATCAGTATCCCTGGGTAATAATACTCTTGGCCAAGGGTCTTCCTCCTATGTGACTGGAGCAAGAGCCCTCGTGAACCTCCTGTAAGACGCGGGGAACTTCGGTGGGACGCACACATCTGAGGAGAGGTAACAGAAATCCCTTCTTGTATAAGACGTCTCCTACTATGGTGAACTTGGCAGCCCTATATCTCAATTTCCTCCTCTCTAGCTTGGATTCAGTTAGCTCTCCCTCTTTGATATCTGACGAGGCGGTCCATCCATGAGTCTCCTAGGTTTAAATTGAGACAAGGGTTGCATACCTCTTCTTCATCAATGGTCGCTTTTCCTAAGACCTCGACCGGAACTGTCCTTCCGACGGCTGTCTTCGTCGCCGAGGCCAACCTTGCCAATAAATCTGTGTGGCTGTTACTTTGTCGAGGTACTCTCTTCAGTTTTGTCTCTTCGAAATACTCTAACATCGTTCTCACCCTCTTAAGATACTTAGCCATCCTTTTATCTTTGGCTTCATAGACTCCCAACACCTGATTGACAACTAACCTTGAGTCACTATGAAGTAGATATCATCTTACACCCACAGTCTTTACCAATGAGAGACCTGCTATCATGGCTTCATATTTCGACTCGTTGTTAGATGCCTTGAAGTTGAACCTCAAAGCGTATTCAATGTTGGAACCATCTGGAGATGAAAGTATCAACCCTGCACCACTTCCACTGTCGCAGGAAGAACCATCAACGAAGAGGTTCCAAATATCTGAATCCGATGAGAAGGCCCCTTCTGACATGATTCCTTATTTGAAGAGGTACCGATCCTCCTCATTATCCGCTACTCTGCTCCTGATCTTTTTGGATACGACCTCTTCCTGGCCTCGAAAGACGTTCGGTGCCACCTCTTCCTGCTCTCGAAAGACATTTGGTGCCATCTCTTCCTGCTCTTGGGAGTCGTTTGGTGTCATCTCTTCTTGATCTCAAAAGACACTGCTGTTTGACCTTTCAGCACCTTCTAGGTCATTCTCTGCCTCGGCCTCTTCCCATGTGAACTCAACAACAAAGTTTGCGAGGGCCTGCCCTTTGATGGCTGTCCTAGGTTGGTAGGTAAGGTCATACTCCCCCAACTCAATGGACCAGGTCATCAATCTTCCAGACTTCTCAGGTTTATGTAGGACCTGTCTTAGTGGGGAATTGGTGAGGACGACCATGGAATGGGCTTGGAAGTGGGGCTTCATCTTCCTTGAAGCATGTATCAGGACGTAGGCTAACTTTTCCATACGAGGGTAATTTTGTTCAGACCCTTGAAGGACTTTACTGTTGAAATACACAGGCCTTTGGATTCCAACGTCTTCCCGTACTATGGCTGCACTGATAGCCGATTCAGAGACTGCTAGATACACATACAATTTCTCTCCTACTATGGGTCGAGATAACAATAAGGGAGACCCAAGGTAAGACTTGAGCTGGTTGAAAGCTTTTTCGCACTTTTCGTCCCACTGGAAGGCCTTTCTAAGCACTTTAAAGAATGGAAGACACTTGTCCGTTGCTCTGGAAATAAATCTGTTGAGTGCGGCCACTCTCCCCGTGAGTCTTTGGACGTCCTTGATGCTCCTTGGTGTCTTCATGTCAAGCAAAGCCTTGATTTTCTCATTGTTTGTTTCGATTCCTCTCTGATTGACGATAAATCCAAGGAACTTCCCAGCTCCTACCCCGAAGACACACTTTGCGGGGTTGAGTATCATTCTGTACAAGTCCATAGTATCGAAGGTCTTTTCGAGATCTGCCACATGAGTGAAGGCTTTTAAGCTCTTCGTCAGCATATCGTTTACATACACCTCCATAGTTTTGCCTATTTGATCTTCGAACATCTTATTCACAAGACGTTGGTATGTTGACCCCGTATTTTTTAGACCGAAGGGCATCACTTTATAGCAGTACGTCCCTTTATTGGTAATGAAGGTTGTCGTCTCCGAGTCTTCCGCATCCATAACGATCTGATTATAGCCTGAATACGCATCCATGAAGCTCATGAGCTCGTGACCTATAGTAGCATCTACCATCTGATCTATTCGAGGTAAGGGAGAGCTGTCTTTTGGGCAAGACCTGTTCAGGTCAGTGAAGTCAACACACATTCTCCACTTCCCATTGGCTTTGGGCACGATGACTGCATTTGATAACCACTCCGGGTATATGACTTCTCTTTTAAACTCAGCCTCCTCTAATTTTTTAACCTCTTCCCGAATGACGTCGTACTTCTTCCTGGAGTAAACTCTTCGTCTTTGCTTGGTAGGCTTGGCATCTTTGGTCACGTTGAGCTTATAACTCATAACCTCAGGGTTGATGCCGGGCATGTTCGCGTGACTCCAAGCGAAGACACTCTGCCTCTTCCCTAGGAAGTTTAACAGCTCTTCTTTGATTTCTTTCTTTAGGGCTTTGCCTACCTGGATGGTTTTTTCCGGTTCGTCCTCATTGAGGACGATGGATTCTACCTCTTGCGCGGCCTCACCCTTCTTTAAATTTGTTTCATCTCTTGGGTCCAATGTATCAATGCTATAAGTGGTGGTTGCCCTCTTATGGGCCTCTCTCTCTTCGGCCGAGTTGAAGTAACATTCTCTTGCTATGGTATGGTCACCTTGCACTTCCCCTATCCCATAGGGGGTCAGGAATTTTAGCATCTGGTGGACCGTCGACGGTACAGCTTCAAACTCCTTAAGGGCCACTCTTCCTATGATGAGGTTATAGGCTGAGAAGACATTTTCGTCCGTCACGAAAAAATTTATCTTTTGGGTCAACCTCTTAGGCCACTCGTCACCGATCCGTACGTTCATCTCATACATGCCCAATGGGTGGACCTTTTCGCCGCTGAAGCCCATTAAAGGATGATGATAGGGTACCAGCCTAGCTCTGCTAAGACCTAGGCTCTTGAAACAAGGCCAAAACATCACGTCCGCTGAACTCCCCCCGTCCATGAGGATCCTCTGCACCTCGCACCCATGCACCCTTGTTGTTATTACCAAAGGGTCATCATGGGGGCTAATATACCTTTAAAGTCGAGTCGGGAGAACCCAACTATTAGGGTGTCCATGTCCACCTTCTTTCTCTTCTGCGCTGTATCGGAAGACGTTAGATTTACAACTTCAAGTTTGGCGACTGACTTGGCCTCTGCCACATGAGCTTTCCTGTCAGCCACTTCAGAGCCACCTCCGGCGAGTCCTCCGCATATGATGTCAACACCAAAGGAGATCATGCCAACCCTCTTCACCGGGGTGTTGTCATATTTTGGCGGAATGTCCGAATCGTCTTCATCATCACCTTCTGAATCATTATCTTTTCTAGCTGGGGCATCGTCACGGCATCTGTCGTTTCTTCTCTTCTTAGGGTCATCTCTCCCCCCTCTAGGAGCCTTACCATCAACATATTTCCTCAACTTTTCGGACTTTAACATCTTTTCAATCTCATCCTTCAAGGAGAAACATCTGTCCGTGACATGGCCATGGTCCTGGTGGAACTCACACCATAAGTTTTTGTTCCTCTTATGTGGAGGGGCCTTCGGTTTTTCCGGCCATCTTAGAGTCATGTCATTCTTGATCTCGTTGAGGACATGCTCACAGCTCACAGTTAGAGGAGTATAGTGAGCGAACTTATCGTTGTCTGACCTCTTCTTTCCATCTTTCTTTCTTTGGGACTTCCCACTACTACCGAGGTTCTCATTTTTATACTTGGCGGCCATTTCCTCTTTGGCATTCATGAATTTCCCTGCAGTTGCCAGTAGCTCGGCCATAGACCTGGAAGGGTCTTCTACAAGTTTCCACAATAACTTCCCTTTCTGAAGACCTCCTATGAGGGCGGTTATGGCTATATTCTCTTCGTAATCCTCAACCTCAAGTTTCTCTTTATTGAACCTGGAGATGTAGTCTCTTAGGCTCTCGTCCTTGCCTTGCTTGACATACAGTAGATGAGTGGTCTTCTTTTGAGGTCTTACCCCAAAGCAGAAGTTGTGAATGAATCGTTCTGCCAAGCCCTTGAAATTCTCAATTGAATTCTTTGAAAGAGAAGTAAACCAGCTGTGTACTGCTCCTGTCAAGGTCCCAGAGAAGGCCCTACACTTCATCTCATCAGGTATCGAGTAGATGTCCGCCACCGAATGATACATCTCAATGTGATGTACAGGGTTAGTGCTACCATCATACTTGGGAGACACCACGGGCAGTTTGAACTTAGCAGGGGTCAAGAAGCTCACTATCTTAGCTATGAATGGAAAGCCTTCTGAGTAACCCCTTTGCAATGGGTCCCTACATTTGATGAGGTCTCCTATCTTCTCCTTAAGACGTTGGATAGAGTCATTCCATGGATTCCTACCATCAGCCTGACCGAGGTTGTCCCCAGCTACCTCTAAGGGATGGACTGAGGGTTCCCCTGCCGCAGCACAATGTTGGTTGTTGACCTCTTCCTGGTCTCTGCCCCTTCCTTCACGGGGTCGGCCTTGGTCAGGCCGACCTTGTCTGTCTCCTCTTTGAGAGCCGACTGCACTTTTCGACCTTGATAACCTCTGTCTTAGGTCATTCACTGGGCCCAACCTCTCAAAGGCTGACCCTCTACTCAATCGATCAAAAGCTGATCCTTGTTGTTGGGCCTCTTCACCTCTTCGGCTGACACAACCTCGACTCTGCTGAAGAGGACGTACCGTATTATTCGAAACCTCATACGACTCCCATCAATCTTCTGGGACCTCTTTCTCCTCTAGATCGTCATACCTGTCCTCCGAGCAAGGGTTTCCTTGCCCCCCCAGGCGTAAGTGCCTAGGGTCAGCAACGTCCCTCCTCCGTTGGAGTGTACGTTGGTCCTTCATTGGTGCTTGGGGTGGTCCCCTGGCTCTAGGATGAGGCTGGACAACCGCCGGAGTGATCATTTCCGGTGAAACCCCAGGTGGCCTCATCATAGTTTGGCTGACCTGTGCAAACTGCTCCTGCATAGCTCGTTGCATTATAGCCAAAGACCTCAAGGCTGTAGCTACCTCCGTCATTTCGAACTGAGGCGGTGCCTGGCGGGAACTGGGCCCTCTCCCACCAGGCGGCGGAAGAGGCGGTGGTAATTCTGGTGCCATATGTTAACAATAAAGAGCTTGAGTAGCAGGTCAGCTTAATACCTTAAAGGACCTCATTCAATGGTGAAGCAGCTCCACGCAAGGGGTGATGTCTGGTTCATCACCAGAGTTATCGATGAGGCTAAGCTAAAGAAGAGGAAGATACAGCTTCTCGTTCCCACAGACAGAGCCAAAATGATGATGCTGGAAACAGCACCACCCTTCAAGGTGTTTGTGAGCTCAATTCAATGTCAATAATGGCAGCATAGGGTATATACACACATAGTAGAAGGAGATGAGGAGAAGAGGATTTACATCGGTATATAAGTGGTTCAGCCAATTAGGCCTACGTCCACTGTGCAAGTGTATGATGTGTATCAATGTGTAAGGGCTCTAATGGCCATAGATACAATCTCTCAAGCTTTCTCTTTATACTGTGTATTTGAACAGAGTTTCAGCTAGGGTTGCTAATTTTTTATCCTTTGCAAGGTAGAGGATGACCTCTATATATAATACCTGGGGGTGTAATGTACCCCCTATGCATGCAATGAGCATATGTGTGTTGATCTAGCCAATCTGGTGAAGACATCTGTCACTGTCACATGTAGAGAATGATGATGAAATATTCCCCCCACGTGGGAGGAATGATTTGTTATAACTAATTTGTGCCCACGTGTCCTTGTCCACACATACGTCAATAAGTAATCGGCCTTAGTGCTTGGTCATGACCTCGGCCTGGGAGAGTCCGAGGTTGATAAGGTCTAGCTGCTCGTTCAAACCGAGATGAGCCATGAAGGTCTCGGCTGAAGTGAAGCCGAGGTAAGGAATTACGGTCGGCCTGGGCCGAGGTTAAGCTGGCATGTCCATGGAACATCGGCTGATTTACTGATGAGGTCGACTTTGGTAGAAGTATGGCTCCTCGTAACCTCGGCCTACCCCCGATCGAGGTTGGCATTCCCGGGTGATCTGACGAACTGTTGGTTCCCTGATTCATGCAGCCTCCCCTGAAGAGGTTGGTAGTGATGTCGGCCAGGGTCGACCCTTCTATGGCCGAGGGTGCTGGTCACTGGCCTAAGGCTTTTCCAGCGTCGACCATGTCTTCGGTCGAGGTTGGTGTCTCTGAGCCGAGGTGACACTTGGGACATATTATATATATATATATATATATACGGTGGATCCAAACCTCTTTTTTCTGATATTATCTTATTTTTAACGGTCCACGCTAGCGGCATCCAATCCCCACCACCACCCACCCCCATTGTCGAAGTTCAATAACCTTCATCAGAGCTCTGATTTGAGGTGGCTTGGGATGCTGATGTAACATTTTCACAAATAGTAACATTTATTATTTGTGAAAATATTATAGATATAAACCAAACGAAATGATACCCCTACTCACCCCAAACTGGAGCCCCGGTGGATCAAAACCCCATTTATCCAATATTCTCTTATTTCATAAGGTCCGTGCCAGCGGCACCCCAAATCAAAGCTCTGATGAAGGTTGTTGGAGCTCCTAAAATGGGGGTGGTGGTGGGGATTAGATGCCTCTAGCGCGAACCGTTAAAAATAAGACAATATCAGAAAAAAGAGGTTTGGATTCATCGTATATATATATATATATATATATTAACACAGTAAATGTTACTATTTGTGAAAATGTTATAGACATAAAACTAACCCAATGCCAACCCTACTCACCCCAAACCGGAGCTCCGGTGGATCCAAACCCCATTTATCCAATATTCTCTTATTTCCTAAGGTCCACGCCAGCGGCACCCCATGTCACCCCAAATCAGAGCTCTGGTGAAGGTTGTTGTATCTCCGACAATGGGGGTGGGTGGTGGTGGGGATTGTATGCCGTTAGCGTGGACCGTTAAAATTAAGATAATATCAGAAAAATAGGTTTGGATCAACCGTATATTTATATATATATATATATATATATATATATATGTGTGTGTGTGTGTGTGTATATATATATATATATACTGTGTTATAACACAGCGAATATTACTATTTGTGAAAATGTTACAGATATAAACATAACCCAATGCCAACCCTACTCACCCCAAACTGGAGCTCTGGTGGATCCAAACTCCATTTATCCAATATTCTCTTATATCCTATGGTCCGCACCAAAGGCACCCCATGTCACCCCAAATCAGAGCTCTGATGAATCCGACAATGGGTGTGGGTGGTGGTGGAGATTAGATGCCGCTAGCGCGGACCGTTGAGAATAAGATAATATCGGAAAAAAGAGTTTTGGATCCACCGTATATATATATATACTATGTAATATTAACACAGTAAATGTTACTGTTTGTGAAAATATTACATATATAAACCTATTTCTCTTTCTCGTGCATACAGTAAAGTTTACTTTCTGTGCAATTTTTTTCTTTTAAATTATATAGGCTTCATGGATTTTGTTTGATAGGTCTCATCGAGCAGATTTAAAAAATATTTATTTTGCGAAAAACGGATATGTCAATTAAAAGTTATGATCATTTGAAGATTAAAAAAAGAGTTCAACCACTTAATGTAACTTATGTAATACCCCGTATTTTTGTGATATTTATGTATGGGATTAATTGAATTAAATGTGTATTAATTGGAAATTAATCCGGATAAAAATACTAGCGAGATACGAGTTGGTATTTGCTATTAATGAGTATATATGACTATATATGAATAGGAATTATGAAATTTGTCGTGAGTTTGAAATACGGCAATTTGGAAATTTTGTTGAGACGCGTGTGACAGTCGCGTCAGGAATATAATTATTTTAATTATAAAAGTGAATTTTATTTCTATTAATCGTATGATCGTTTTGAGTGCGCCAACGCGTCCGGAAGGGTCGAAATAGTCAGAAAACACTAGCCGGGGGTTTAGTTTGGGTCCCGGGGAATTTTTAGGCCATACAGACAACGTATAAGGGTAGTTTGGTAATTTTGAATTTTTGGGAATTAAAACCTACGAAAATTGGGAATTAAAAAGCTGACTTGGTAATTTCCCACTAAACCCACTAACCACATCTTAAGACTTATTGGGCTACGGGGCTTATTAGAATTGTTCCAAAAGTTCCTAAGGCAAACCCTAGCCACCATTAGCACTTTGGAGAAGAAGGCTTGTAGAGAGAGAGATAGAAGGATTCTGCAGAGAGAGAGAGAATACTCCATCAAATCGACATAAAAAATCAGAGATTCAAATAAGGCAAGTGGTTTAATTTTCGTTAATTTGCAAAGAATGTTTCCTCCATGTGTAGGAATTGATAAAATCTTATTGTTCTTGGGAGTTAATGAAAAACCCATTTAAATTGGAAGTAGAAATTTCATTTTTGATGAGGAATCGTATGTAGATTGGTAATTAGATGATTATTCTGAAGATATTATAATTTGGATGAAACAAAAACGGATTAAATTAGGCTCTTTGATGATTTATAAATTCTAGGGTTCATGTTCTTAAAATTGGGGGAAAATATGAAGAGATTTGATAATTGAATGAGGTTAGGAGGAATTAACCCACAAAATACGTTAGTATATGACCTAAATATGTTTAGGAATGATTAGAAACTTTAAACAATCGTTGGATTAATGTTTAGATGAGATTAGAGGTGAAGAGAAGTTAGAAAAACGAGTTAAGGAAAATCTGGGCTCGAATCTGGCCACTCGTTAGAAGACCTGCCCAGGTCGTTCGAACGAGCTCGTTCGAACGAGTTGACCTTTGACTTCTAACGAGGGTGATGTTCGTTCGATAACTTCATTCAAACGAGACCTCGTTAGATATCCCACTTCGTTCGAACGAACTCTCGTTCGAACAGCCTCGTTCGAACGAGACTTCTAACGAGTTGACAACTTAGGCTTTTTAGCCTGTTTTGATCCCGAGTGTCCCGTAACCTTGTTTATAGTAGAGATAACCTTCCCTTGATGATAAATTGATATAGGGGGACATTTGAGATATATAGAGGAGTAAAACCTAGAAGTATGATTCGAACCAAATGGAGATTATGGATTAGGACGTGAGTGTCTATTACAACGTGAGAACAATTAATGGCTTGTATAATTGTATTAATCGGGAATATGTACATTGTGTAATATTATACGTAGGTACGAGATTGAGAAGTGTACCACCAATATATTATGGCGATTACTAAGATGCGTGCATACTTAGTATACGTATATGATTTTATGTATATGACATACCTACCATACTTGCTATCACGGGAGGTCTACGTTCGTTTAGGGCCCTCTAATCCTTGTGTTGCCCGGATTTAGATTGGTACCTCGATGAACATAGGTCAGAGAAGGACTTATTGGGATGTTAATAAGTCTGCTGATCGTGGGAGCGCAGGTATGTGCGTGACCCATGTGATGTGACTGTGTTCGCCTCCATTATTTGTGTTGTTATCTGAGAACGATTCCTGAGAGATTCGAAATACGTGATCCTTATGTACGTGATGTACCGGGATGGATAGCAGAGTATGTGTGCACCGCAGCTTAGTCTCGGGGTGCTTATATTGTATAATTATGACGTGAATAATGTACACTTACTTAATGGGAACTTTCATGTGATATTGTGAGTATAAATATGGAAACGTTTTGAGAAAGCATAAAGGGATAACCTGAAATGAATTGTATTACATTGAGAATCTGAGTTTAAGTAAAACCCTCTATTGATTTTATAACGCTAGAATGTATTATGGGAATCGAGTAGTAAGGGGTCGAACTTATTACGGTTTGGTTAGATATGTATGGCATTTAGGTGGGTACGGTACGTTAGGAGTGCACATGTAGTCGAGAGGTGAGAATTTCATGTGAGTGCACGTCCTAACATGTATTTTGCATTTAATGTTTTAATGATATTAAAACACTTGCTGTTTTTAAAATGATTTCCACTTTCGGGCTCTGACCCATTTGCTTTCAAATCTATTTTTTGTAAAAACCATTTTAGGTGCCCAGCCACAAGGACACCATGCATAGGATTCTCATTCAGGTGACGAGCTGTAGCTGTTTGTGGAAGTTACAAGACTTTGCTAGTAGACACTTCCTCTGTCTTGATTCTATATTCAGTTTCATCAGTAGTAGGGCATGTCGCCCATTTCTATTAGAAACATTTACTATTTCAGATTTTCAGACTTTTGGCATGTAATTAATTTAGGGTACTTTGTTTTACTTATTACAGTTGTGGGATTGTTGTGAGGAGTTTTCCTCCGGACTTATTATTATTATTATCTTGTTGGTTATTCTATTGCTTCATTATGGTGAATGGTTGTTATTCTTTCATTATTCTTTTACTGCATATTAATCAGACTTAAATTAAAATTTGACATCTTACTTTTTAAATACTAGGTGGTTAGAAATCTTTAAAATGTTTTCGACAGTGATGCTATCAACTGAACCAACTTGGCATTTTGTATTAATTTAATAAAGGAGTAGCTACCCGGTATTTAATTAGTCGGGGTGTCACAGGTGGTATCAGAGCATCAGGTTCTAGTGTCCTTTAGGATCTGTACGGCTTATTATGTTTCCGCTGAGCTTTCTTTGATGTAGAGCCCTATATTTTAAGACTGTTGTATTCTTTTGTATATGCTACGTTCTTCAGCTATTTTAAGTTTATAACAGCGAACTTATAAACTTCATTCTTATTTCAGATGCCTCCACGACGTGCATAACGGGTTCCCTGGGATGCAACGCCAGAACCACAGACCGCACCAGTTTAGGGCACGATGAATGCCGCCGAGGTTGCAGCCATTGTGGCCCAGGCGGTAAATGCCGCACTAGCAGTAGTTCAGCAGGCACCACCTCAGGCTCCAGTAGCCGCGCCAGCTCAGGCACATGCATTTCCGTCTGCTTGGGAACGTGTACGTGATGCTTTTTCAGAAAGCACACCCTCCGGAGTTCGCTGGTAGCTCCGATGTGGTGGTTTCGAGTCAGTGGAGGAAGGACATTCAGCGGCACCTGAGGATGTATGAGTGCCCGATGTCCAGAAGCAGATACTAGCTACCTCTAAGCTAGTGGGGTCTGCACTGCAGTGGTGGGAGTCTATTACCACCGTGGAGGTGAGAGATACTCTCACTATCCAGGAGTTTTGGGTGCGGTTTGACCGCAAATACTTTCCGTCAGCTGTTCACACGGAGATGAGGAGGAAGTTGATGAGCCTCAAGCAGGAGGGTAAGACTGTGGCCGAGTATGAGTCCGAATTTACTAATCTTCTGAATATTGTTCCGGATGAGATACCAACAGAGGAGAAGAAGATACAGAAATTTACGGACGGGTTGACATGGAGGATTCGTCAGCACTTGTTAGGAAACCTCTCGTTAGCCACTTATTCTGATGTGGTTAACGCTGCATTGCTCCATTGCCAGGATCACCGCTTTCACATGGCTGAGGGCAAGAGATCGGGAGAGTCCAGCCATCAGGGCAGGACTGGAGGAAATGGTGCCAGTGGGGCACAATCTATTCAGGGGCAGAGATAGGGTGATCAGGGTACCCAGCAGGGGGATCACAAGAGGTTCAGGTCGGGAAATTTCAGGCACGGACAGCGAGGTTTTCGGCAGGGCCATCAGGGTTAGAACGGCCATCAGAACCAGCAGGGTCAGAATGGTCAACAACAGTTTCAGCAGGGCCAGTGGAGGAACGGTAACGGCCACCAGGGCCGGGGACAGCAGGGACAGAGAGGGGGGAACTTCCCGGGGAAGTGTTTCGTTTGTGGCAAGACTGGCCATAAATGCTAGGACTGTCCTGATAGGGGCAGGGCCCCGCAGCAGCAGCAGGGTGCTCGACATGAGCCACAGAGGCCACTTTTTCCACCTGCCCTCCCAGCTCTAGCCCAGGTGCCATCTCTTCCAACCATTCCAGCAATTCCTGTGCAGCAGGGGCAGTTACAGTATGGAGGTGTCTATAACGTCCACCAGGCAACAGCTCCACAGGCACCACCCGCGATTGAGGGTATGTTTCCTATCCATGGTACTATGGGTCGAGTTTTGTTTGATATGGGGGCAATGCATTGTTTTATAGCTACACATTTTGCGAAAGCCTTAGGATTGTTAGCTACAGCAGAGAGCACAGTGACGTGTGTAGACTCACCATTGGGGAGTGGGTCACTTATCTTCTTTATATGCCGGGGAGTGGGGGTAGAGATTGGTAGTTTGGTATTACCTGCAGACATGTTGGTACTAGATATGCATGCGCACGATGTGATTATCGGTATGGATTGGCTCGCAGACTATAGAGCCATGATTGATTGCTTCGGTGGGAGCATTGTTTTTGCCATTCCGGGGCAAGAGATGTTTGTAGTGGCGATGCCTCGCCCAGAGGGAGGCTCGACCGCTCATTTGTACTACATAGAGGAGGATACCTCTAAGGAGGTTGTGATTCCTTTAGATTCGATCCCAGTTGTCAGGGAGTATTCTGATGTGTTTCAGGAGATACCAGGCCTACCCCCCAGTCGAGAGATAGACTTTGTCATAGACTTGTTGCCAGATACGAGACCTATAGCACGCGCATCGTACCGTATGGCTCCAGCAGAGATGCGAGAGCTACGAGATCAGATTGAGTAGTTGTTGGGTCAGGGGTTTATACGGATGAGTACTGTGACACCCCGCCTAATTAAATACCGGGCGATCACTCCTTTATTAAATTAAATCAAGGTATACAGTTGGTTCATTCTCAGCATCACTGTCGATAAAAATAAATTTTCCAATTTAACACCCTAATTAATTAAGCTAAGTGTCAAAACCATTTTCATACATACTTTCCAAATTTTAATTTAAAGAAAAAGATTTATTTAATTAAAAACAACATTCTTACAATTAAGAATCACACTACAGTAAACCAAATAATATAATACATTCGTCCATCGAATGTCAACATATTAAAACTAAAACACAAGTCCATACTGAATAAATCCCAAAGAAACAATACTGGAAATGACTGAAATATAAATCTCCCAACAACAAATGAAATGAAGAAAAGGGCGACACGTGCCCAATAAGTGAGAGTACTAGGAGTGGAGTCAATAACAGAAGCCGTCTACTCAAGTGACCTGCAACTCCCACCTAAGCTGCAGCTCGTTCTTCTCAAGGGATCCTAAGCAAGACGCCCCTGTGGCTGGGCACCTAAAAATATATATATATATACAAGAGAGAAAGAGAGAAGAAGAACGGGTCAGAGCCCGAAAGTGTGTTTGATTTATAAAATACGTTTAGCAAGTATTTAAATTGATACAGGCCAATGCAATAACATATTAGAGCGTCGCTCTCTTGAGAAATACTCACCTCTCTTCTAATGTGCACCCCTATCGCACTATCCTTCCCATTGGTTTGTTTTAACATCTAACGCACTAGTCTTTCTAAAAGATTTAACTTAACATAACTTACCCGAAAGGTTTGCAATTCACGATTTCATTTAAAAGAGGTGTTCCAATTTGTAACCAAATTTCTCTATTTCTAACTTTATAAAAACAATAAAGTTTTACAGTAACATATTATACTTTCTCAAAACAAGTATTTACAATTTGAGTCAACAACCATGTCCTACTTATCAAATCTCAGTAGGCAGTTTCAAATATCATAATCTCATATATATATTAACTACTCGTATAATATATATATATAACAGCACCCCGAATAAAACTATGGTGCGGGCATACTCTGCTATCCAATCCCCGTATCGCTCACACAAGGGAAATACAAGTTCGGAATCACTCTCGAACTGTATTAACATATACAAAACAACGTTGAGGCGAAGCATAGATTCCAAGAGGTCAGTACATACCCACACGTCTCTTAGGACCGTCCGACTATCAATCTAATAGCCCGTACCTAGGATCTATATCTTCTAGGGTACGAGTCAATATCCCCCATAAAGCAACACAGGATAAGATCGTCCCAGCGCGGTAACCTCAGGGATAGCAAGTAGCGCGGGTACGTTTTTTCACATGTATATAATATATGTACACACAATCATATAAATATACTACTTTATCATATTAATATAGGTTCTTCTCATCACCCGTAAATATACCGTTCATCCTTAATTTCACATTTATAGAATAACGCATAAGGTTTCACTCTTATCCTCAACTCGAAGGGTTTACTCACTTATTACCTAATACTCATAGATTATATCTTCCTAATTCTGGAATTCAGTAAGTGACTTTATTAAATTCCAACGTAACTCTCTTGCGCACCTCCCCCTTTAAAATTCATAAATCTACCAACCTAAAGTCAGTATCCCATAAATACCATTCTCGTTGAAGATTAAAGGTTCTAACATTTATCCATGTACCCTACTGGTCCTCAATGTCTCCCAAATCATTTTATTTAAGATGCCCAAAGATTATTTCACGATAAACTTAATTTAACTAATTAAACAAGGGAAATAGGAGTCTGCTAGGAGGGGTCAATCGATCGAAGCTTGGGGCTCGATCGATCGAACCTTCGATCGATCGAAGCTCTAGGCTCGATCGATCGATCAAGCAGGTCTGGGCAAAATTCTGCAGAATGCAGTGACGGGTTTTATCCAACTTCTTCATCTAAAACGATGTTCTTCCATTCTAATCGCTCCAAAAATCATACTATCATCATTATAACATTATATCAGGTGTTTATAACGTAAAGCATGCGTGTAACTTTCATTAAACATGGATTTATAACCTAAAATCATGTCCAATTATCAAGAACCCTACAATTTTCTTAAACAGATTTCTAATGAATCTTTCTCCAAAATTTCTTTTGTATAATCACCGGATTTCGTGGATTATTACCTCTACATGGCAAGGGTTTCCAGAATTTACATAAACATCAATACTACATGGGTTCTCCTATCAAAAATGGTGTTTTCTTCCATAGTTTTCGTCACAATTCAATCCTAAGCTAACATGAATATTGCATCAATGAAAATAGCAAGTTTAAACACTTGCCTGGGATTTTGGTATGCAGGTTCACGGCTGATTTTGGTATGGCTGCGTTCCTCGTCTCGTGATCTACGCGGTGGTGGTGGTGGCGGTGCAAACCGGTGGCCTTTTGGCCTTGGATTGCCTTGGGGCTCTCTCCTCTCTTCTCCAATGGCCGTCATTTGATTTGTGAATGTTCTAACCCTAAGAGGCTGACCTAATGGCTGATATAGGTTGGCTGAAATTCGTGGGTTTAATTACCCAATTTTGTAAAATGACTAAATTGCCCTCCCGGGGCACCAATTAGGCCTAAAAACGCCCCGAGACCCAAACTAAGCCCCCGGGTATACTTTTCTGACTATCTCGACCCTTCCGGACGCGTTGGCGCACTCAAAACGACCATACGAACAAATTATAAAATATTCACTTTTTATTTAACAAAATTTGTCCTGACGTGACACGGGCACGTCCCGACTTAAATTTTCGAAATAGTCAATTACTTCACTTATGACATTCAATACAACCAATATAATATATTACTATGCTCATTAGTAATATTCAACAAGTTTCCCATAATTACTAACTCTCGTCACGTTAATAATTAAAACATAATTAATTTCCGGAGTTTTATTAAATAAACATTCACATTAAATTTAAATAAATCCCCAAATTAATATAGCATAAAAATACGGGGTATTACATACTTCCCCCCTAATAACGGAATTTCGTCCCGAAATTCGGAAGATAAGGCATACCTGGTAAAAATAACTCTGGATATCTCTCGATAGTACGCAAACTAACTACATAGTACGACGCTCAATCACTAGCCTTTTCCTCACAGCAACATTGTTTTACATTCTCATTAGCGATACTTCACATTGTGATCCCACCCGAAAAATTCGCATAGGTCACGCCTATCCGTTATAAATTCCATTATTTCACTATCATTAGGAGGTCGTACCTCACTATCTGACGACTACTCGGATTTATTCACACTAAATTCCCATTTTGAGAAGATCATACGAACATTTGACCAATCTTGGCAGTCTTGGAATTCTACCATAGTTATCGGATATTTTCTCGACCGATCCAAAATTCTGATTATCTACTCTCCTCTACACATACGGAAGGAGAATAGTCGAGGTTCTTCCATAACAAAACCTTAACAAGTACCTTGTACGCGACAAACAGGTACGAGTGCTCCTACAGATCATTCTTGAAATCATCGTACCCAGATTTCAAAATCTCCTTCACGTGGTTCCACAAATCTTTAATCACCATGCGCTTATTCCATAGCTAAGGGTGATACATCCTACTTGAAACGAAATCTTATCACTACTGGTTCCTGAAATCCCATACCAAAGGCGGGATTTACCAATCTCATCCTGACCCAGAAATTTATACTGCGCCGGACCATTCACCGGCGTGATCCTTCCTTTTAAAGGAAGTCTGAGGTATACTAGTTAGTATTGTAAGCCAGCCCAAAAAGGAGTATCAATCACTTCCTCCTCGGAGACTTATTTCACAAGCTCAGGATAAATCCTTGATCTTGCTTTGAGGATGGCAACTCATTCAAGAACTTAACTGGCTTTTCCGACCTCTTCAAATTTCAGTAATTTTCGATAAATCACAAAATTCTTCAGTTGATTCTTCTTTTTCAACCGAACCTTACCTATGGGCAGTGCATGCATAGACTACTCACTACGTCTCGTTAAACATTGATTCTTCCCTTGAAATGTCTCACATTAAGTGACACGTAATACTCCCCTTCCTTCCTTGGAGCATTCCGAGAGTTCCGACCCGTGCTTTCCTCTCCATGAAGCGCACTTCTGGATCGCTTATGCCATCCTAACATCATTACTCGTTGTATGCGCAAGTCTCTCTCACACTTGACTAATGACCACTCCGCTCCGGGTGTGCTTCATAACATTTAAGTTCTACCCTATTCCAGGAATACCATTTCTTGAATGGCTTCCTACAGCCTTCCAATCAAGTTAGGGCGTGCTATTCTAATTGCACACTTATGTATGGATTATCGCCCCTCATGTGACGTTTAATCCACTCTATCACTTCCACCTCGTTATACTAGTCCCACAAACTTATATTTCACAGGTCTATTATCACGTCCCTTCGACTCGGACTATCTTAACTGTGGTTAACCAAGATACCCACATTTCTACAACATTCCGACCGCTGTGGGAGAGCGAACGGCGTGCTACTCATCTGTAGGACTAACTAAACTCAACGGAATAGAAGGAATAAGGCATTCAAATTCCATGACAACAAAAGAGGAATAATAATTCTCAATCTTTCTCAGATAAGCATAACAATTTTCCCGAATAGGTACAATAACCAAAATAAATCACTAACGCTCTATACATTAAAATAATTACAGGTCATCTCTTGTATGATATGAAGTTCTTTTTAGATACTCCATGCTAAAAATAATTCTAACTCTTTATTCACCTTGTTCTGTACGCGGTTATGACATTTGGGGTACCTCCAATCACCCTAGAAAATCAAAATTCTTAAATTCTCCTTACCATCGTTCCACTCCTCAACTCGTGGGGATAACTTTCAATGCTTTCCTACCATAAAAATTCGGCTTCAATGACCTTAAAACAGAATTCAACTTCCAACTTACATACATAATTACTTGATCCTATTTCGACCAGAGTACCTTACATATGGAATAGTGACCAAACGTCTCCCTATTTTCCAACCCTTACGCTAAGTTTCATGCGTGGGATGTCTCGCAAAGCGAAATCCAAACAAGGAACCCCCCCGATACACTACTAACTAGCATTGTCGGTTATGGGGATCCGTTAGGTCCTACGTCCATAGCGTGTACCCTTTTATTCTGTCAAAAGTTGTAATTTCTACTGTAATTATGCTTAATGAATAACGTTTCCCAATTTTTCTATCGTATTGGTTGATGGAAATTTCATTCTATTAACCTCGGATACATACAATCGGAATCCTCGAAATTCCCTTCCCTAATAATAGGGGTATAACTAATAACTCCCACATCTCTAAAGGATAAATATAACATCGCACTTTTCCTATCACTAAGTCCGGAGTGCAAAACTTAATACCGAGTCAAATCTTTTTGCTCAAGGGTAAATCCCGATACATACGGAATTATACTGACAAGGTCTTACACATACTATGGCATAGAATATCTCGAGCCCGCTATCTCCTCCGAAGTATCTAGGATAGATAATATAAGTGCAAGTCTAACCTTCTTACAGGTAAGGCCTCGCCCAAAACAAACATAAAACATGTTGCACCAATGCAACTACTCCGATAGACTCGCAATCGATGTACACTATCACACTACCCATTTTATATAACATTTTATCAAAAAATAATATTATACTCGTGTATCGCATCTCTACAACGAGTAACCTCTATAAAGTATAAAATGCTGCTAATATACTCATTCATCCTCCGCGGATAGCACTAAAGAAAAATCCCGCTACACTAGGGAAAAATATTCACATAATGGTAACATTTATAATTATATGCATTAAGCTCGCCTTACATGCTAATCTAGCAATGAACAAAATATAGTGACTCTCTCGTGTCACATAAACACGCCTCATCCTCTGAGGATACAACTTACACCTCTACCTTGTCAATCGTCTTGACTGCACATACCTCAGTACATAATCCATTTACCACCTGTCCTACTAACCAGGTCAGGATTTGTTCTCCTCTCGGACTTAGTAAACTCGATCCCTGTTAACCATTCCGATTGTTCTTTTAACCTTTTAGGCCATAAAGATCATGTTACTATCTATAATAGTGCGTACTGAATTTACCATCACTTGGTAAGAATTTAACTATCTGAAGCATTTAAACGGTTTTCCCGATGTGTATCCACATTCTATTGTGGTGCTACACCACCACTGTTGTATTCAGTCTTATTCTCGACTAAATTCTTCGATTCCTTTAATCTCCCCACAAAGAAGTGTTATCATCTATTTTGACAAAATGTAACATTGTCGACCTCTGAATCAGTCGTCCATCAGAATTTCCTCCTCGAGTATTTTCAAATATTATTACAAGTTGGCCTCCCACTTGGAGTCGTTTCCCCCCACTTGTATCTACATCCTTCGATACAAAATTCGTTGACGGTTAAGATTCATATTCACGGATGGACCCTTGACATGCCCTTCCTCGATGAGCTCAGAACCACATTTGTCTCATCTTGAACAGTTGAGGAAGGAACATACGGTCAACATTGTACCTAAGGTCCTCCCATAGGCATAGTATTCCACCTCTAAAATTGGTGGTTGACTCCAACCATTATAATTTCGTCCCGAAAGCCAAGAAAAATTTCTCTAAATTTTCACTTTCGATTTGCCACACTCCGTCCTATATTTAAGCATGTGAATACTTTACCTCATTTGGTCAACACATTCATTTTTTTGCGCTTCGAAAATTTCCCACCGACAGTCTCTACACATATTCGTAATACGTTGGGTAAGTTTACCCTCGCACCTCATTTGGCTATAACAGCATTTGAAAATCATTGTTATACCTTAGTCGCCTTTCTAGTCGTGGCTTCTCGTGCCATAATGGAGGTGACCTTGACTACGGTCATCATCCTCGGATATATTTCATAATTCTCAACTGAGCCCTGCCTCCTGATGTACGCTTAACGGTCCTCTTCTGAAACCGTCATCGCTCGGTTCACGCACACATCCGAACGAAATTAGAATTCACTAGAGTATACACTTTATAGCAGGGGAACGAAACCTCGTCAAAGAAATTGACAATCCTAAACATAGGGCTCTATAACAAACAAAGAAACGGTGAAAGCATAGTAAGCCGTACAGATCCTAAGGACACTAGAACCTGATGCTCTGATACCACATGTGACACCCCGCCTAATTAAATACCGGGCGATCACTCCTTTATTAAATTAAATCAAGGTATACAGTTGGTTCATTCTCAGCATCACTGTCGATAAAAATAAATTTTCCAATTTAACACCCTAATTAATTAAGCTAAGTGTCAAAACCATTTTCATACATACTTTCCAAATTTTAATTTAAAGAAAAAGATTTATTTAATTAAAAACAACATTCTTACAATTAAGAATCACACTACAGTAAACCAAATAATATAATACATTCGTCCATCGAATGTCAACATATTAAAACTAAAACACAAGTCCATACTGAATAAATCCCAAAGAAACAATACTGGAAATGACTGAAATATAAATCTCCCAACAACAAATGAAATGAAGAAAAGGGCGACACGTGCCCAATAAGTGAGAGTACTAGGAGTGGAGTCAATAACAGAAGCCGTCTACTCAAGTGACCTGCAACTCCCACCTAAGCTGCAGCTCGTTCTTCTCAAGGGATCCTAAGCAAGACGCCCCTGTGGCTGGGCACCTAAAAATATATATATATATACAAGAGAGAAAGAGAGAAGAAGAACGGGTCAGAGCCCGAAAGTGTGTTTGATTTATAAAATACGTTTAGCAAGTATTTAAATTGATACAGGCCAATGCAATAACATATTAGAGCGTCGCTCTCTTGAGAAATACTCACCTCTCTTCTAATGTGCACCCCTATCGCACTATCCTTCCCATTGGTTTGTTTTAACATCTAACGCACTAGTCTTTCTAAAAGATTTAACTTAACATAACTTACCCGAAAGGTTTGCAATTCACGATTTCATTTAAAAGAGGTGTTCCAATTTGTAACCAAATTTCTCTATTTCTAACTTTATAAAAACAATAAAGTTTTACAGTAACATATTATACTTTCTCAAAACAAGTATTTACAATTTGAGTCAACAACCATGTCCTACTTATCAAATCTCAGTAGGCAGTTTCAAATATCATAATCTCATATATATATTAACTACTCGTATAATATATATATATAACAGCACCCCGAATAAAACTATGGTGCAGGCATACTCTGCTATCCAATCCCCGTATCGCTCACACAAGGGAAATACAAGTTCGGAATCACTCTCGAACTGTATTAACATATACAAAACAACGTTGAGGCGAAGCATAGATTCCAAGTCCAAGAGGTCAGTACATACCCACACGTCTCTTAGGACCGTCCGACTATCAATCTAATAGCCCGTACCTAGGATCTCTATCTTCTAGGGTATGAGTCAATATCCCCCATAAAGAAACACAGGATAAGATCATCCCAGCGCGGTAACCTCAGGGATAGCAAGTAGCGCGGGTACGTTTTTTCACATGTATATAATATATGTACACACAATCATATAAATATACTACTTTATCATATTAATATAGGTTCTTCTCATCACCCATAAATATACCGTTCATCCTTAATTTCACATTTATAGAATAACGCATAAGGTTTCACTCTTATCCTCAACTCGAAGGGTTTACTCACTTATTACCTAATACTCATAGATTATATCTTCCTAATTCTGGAATTCAGTAAGTGACTTTATTAAATTCCAACGTAACTCTCTTGCGCACCTCCCCCTTTAAAATTCATAAATCTACCAACCTAAAGTCAGTATCCCATAAATACCATTCTCGTTGAAGATTAAAGGTTCTAACATTTATCCATGTACCCTACTGGTCCTCAATGTCTCCCAAATCATTTTATTTAAGATGCCCAAAGATTATTTCACGATAAACTTAATTTAACTAATTAAACAAGGGAAATAGGAGTCTGCTAGGAGGGGTCGATCGATCGAAGCTTGGGGCTCGATCGATCGAACCTTCGATCGATCGAAGCTTGGGGCTCGATCGATCGAACCTTCGATCGATCGAAGCTCTAGGCTCGATCGATCGATCAAGCAGGTCTGGGCAAAATTCTGCAGAATGCAGTGACGGGTTTTATCCTACTTCTTCATCTAAAACGATGTTCTTCCATTCTAATCGCCCCAAAAATCATACTATCATCATTATAACATTATATCAGGTGTTTATAACGTAAAGCATGCGTGTAACTTTCATTAAACATGGATTTATAACCTAAAATCATGTCCAATTATCAAGAACCCTACAATTTTCTTAAACAGATTTCTAATGAATCTTTCTCCAAAATTTCTTTTGTATAATCACCAGATTTCGTGGATTATTACCTCTACATGGCAAGGGTTTCCAGAATTTACATAAACATCAATACTACATGGGTTCTCCTATCAAAAATGGTGTTTTCTTCCATAGTTTTCGTCACAATTCAATCCTAAGCTAACATGAATATTGCATCAACGAAAATAGCAAGTTTAAACACTTGCCTGGGATTTTGGTATGCAGGTTCACGGCTGATTTTGGTATGGCTGCGTTCCTCGTCTCGTGATCTACGCGGTGGTGGTGGCGGTGCAAACCGGTGGCCTTTTGGCCTTGGATTGCCTTGGGGCTCTCTCCTCTCTTCTCCAATGGACGTCATTTGATTTGTGAATGTTCTAACCCTAAGAGTCTGACCTAATGGCTGATATAGGTTGGCTGAAATTCGTGGGTTTAATTACCCAATTTTGTAAAATGACTAAATTGCCCTCCCGGGGCACCAATTAGGCCTAAAAACGCCCCGAGACCCAAACTAAGCCCCCGGGTATACTTTTCTGACTATCTCGACCCTTCCGAACGCGTTGGCGCACTCAAAACGACCATACAAACAACTTATAAAATATTCACTTTTTATTTAACAAAATTTGTCCTGACGTGACACGGGCACGTCCCGACTTAAATTTTCGAAATAGTCAATTACTTCACTTATGACATTCAATACAACCAATATAATATATTACTATGCTCATTAGTAATATTCAACAAGTTTCCCATAATTACTAACTCTCGTCACGTTAATAATTAAAACATAATTAATTTCCGGAGTTTTATTAAATAAACATTCACATTAAATTTAAATAAATCCCCAAATTAATATAGCATAAAAATACGGGGTATTACAAGTACTTCGCCGTGGGGTGCCCCAATGTTGTTCGTAAAGAAGTGAGATGGTTCACTGAGATTGTGTGTGGACTACCGGTCACGATACGGAATAAGTATCCGTTGCCTCGAATCGATGACTTATTCAACCAATTGAGAGGAGCTTCTTTCTTCTCGAAGATTGATTTGCGATCGGGATACCATCAGTTGCGTATCAGGGAGGAGGACGTCTAGAAGACGGCGTTCTTAACAAGATATGGTTCTTACGAGTTTCGGGTTATGCCTTTTGGTTTGACCAATGCTCCAGCCGTATTTATGGACTTGACGAATAGGGTGTTCAGAGATTTCCTAGATCAGTTTGTCATTGTCTTCATTGATGACATTCTGGTTTACTCCCAGACAGAGGAGGAGCACCCCGAGCATTTGAGGCAAGTTTTGCAGACGCTACGCCAGAACGAGCTGTATGCAAAGTATGAGAAGTGTGGGTTTTGGATGAAGGAGGTCCAGTTTTTGGGACACATTATTTCCAACCGGGGGATATCTGTTGATCCGGGGAAGGTATCCGTGGTGAGGGAGTGGGGACATCCCACGACACCGACAAAGATCCATAATTTCTTGGGTCTAGCAGGATACTACAGGAGGTTCATTCGGGGATTTTCGAAGATAGCGGGTCCTTTGACACATCTGACTCGTAAGGGTGTGCCATTCATCTGGAGTGATGCTTGTCAGTTGGCATTTGACGAGTTGAAGGATAAGTTGACCTCAGCACCTGTGTTAGCATTGCCGAGACCGGGAGTTGAGTATCTAGTCTACACCGATGCGTCCTTACAAGGACTTGGAGGTGTGTTGCAGCAAGAGAGTCAGGCCATAGCTTATGCTTCCCGTAAGCTTAAGCCTCATGAGAAGAATTACCCCACTCATGACTTGGAGTTAGCGGCAGTGGTATTTGCCCTACGAATTTGGAGACATTATCTTTTGGGGGAGAAGTTTCAATTGTTCACGGACCATAAGTCCCTACAGTTGCTATTCACGCAAAAAAAGTCGAATATGCGGCAACGAAGGTGGCTTGAGTTTGTGAAGGACTATCAGTTTGATATCCAATATCACCCGGGGAAGGCTAACGTGGTAGCAGACGCGTTGAGCCGTAGGCCAGTAGATGAGGTGGCAGGGGTGTGGAAGGCCAAATGGAAGGATTTGGGACACCAGGATGCAGTGGCCCGATCATTCATGTTGGTAATGACCGTTACACCGCAGATTGTCACTAAGGTGGTAAAGGCACAGGCAAATGACTCGTTCTATCAGGAGCAGATAGTTCGATTACTAGCAGAAGGAGCCGAGTCCTATACCGTAGGTTCATACGGGGGATTACGCTTCAATGGGAGATTGGTAGTTTCGGAAGGGGAGAAATTGCGACACGAGGTGATGGCAGAGTCGCACGGCTCACGGTTCGCGGTATACCCCGGTGGGGACAAAATGTACCAAGACATGAGACGACAGTATTGGTGGAGCGGGATGAAGAGAGATATTGCCGTGTTTGTCTCTAAATGCGCCACTTGTCAGCTAGTAAAAGTGGATCATCAGAGACCGACAAGACTTCTACAGCCATTGGAGGTCCCGATGTGGATGTGGGAGAGCATATCCATGGATTTCATCACGGGGTTGCCTACGTCACAGAGAGGTCACGACTCCATTTGGGTAATTGTGGACAGGTTGACCAAAGTTGCTCACTTTCTACCCGTAAGGACAGACTACACTACGGGACAGTATGCCCAACTTTTTATTACAGAGATAGTGAGACTCCATTGTGTGCCCCTAAATATCGTGTCTGACAGAGACAAGATATTTGTTTCACGATTTTGGGAGTGTTTTCAGGAGGCCATGGGCACGGAATTGCGGTTGAGTACGAATTATCATCCGCAGACCGATGGGCAAACCGAGCGTACAAACCAGATGTTGGAGGACATGTTACGTATGTGCATCATTGATTTCAGGGGTGGATGGGAGCAGTATCTTCCACTGGTGGAGTTTGCTTACAACAACTCCTACCAATTCACCATTGGCATGGCTCCATTTGAGGCGCTGTACGGTAGACCTTGTCGTTCCCCAGCATGTTGGTTGGAGGTGGGGGACAACAAACTAATTGATCCGGAAGTAATTCAGGATACTTCGGTGAGGATAGAATTGATACGGAGTCGCATTCGGGTAGCTCGGGATCGGCAGAAGAGCTATGCTGATGCGAAGAGGTTCTTCAGGGAGTTCCAAGTGGGGGACCAGGTTTTGCTCAGAGTATCTCCTATGAAGGGGATTATGCGTTTCGGGAAGAAAGGGAAGTTGGCACTGAGATATGTGGGACCATTTCCTATTATTGAGCGGATTAGACCGGTTGCGTATCGGCTTGGGTTACCGGAGCATTTGCATCGGATTCATGATGTGTTTCATATTTCCTCGCTAAGGAAATATCTTAGAGACGATTTGGCACATTCTCATATTGCTTTGGAGGACATCGATCTCCAGCCTGATAGCTCCTACGAGGAGGGGCCGATTGCTATTTTGGACCAAAGTGAGCGGAAACTGCGCTCAAAGATAGTTTCGTTAGTGCGTGTTCAGTGGCGACATCATAATGTCGAGGAGTCCACATGGGAGCGCGAGGACGAGATGCGCGGACGTTATCCAGAGTTGTTCTTACCAGGTACTTTCTAGTTCCGAATTTCGGGACGAAATTCAGTTATTAGGGGCGAAGTATGTAATACCCCGTATTTTTGTGATATTTATGTATGGGATTAATTGAATTAAATGTGTATTAATTGGAAATTAATCCGGATAAAAATACTAGCGAGATGCGAGTTGGTATTTGATATTAATGAGTATATATGACTATATATGAATATGAATTATGAAATTTGTCGTGAGTTTGAAATACGGCATTTTGGAAATTTTGTTGAGACGCGTGTGACAGTCGCGTCAGGAATATAATTATTTTAATTATAAAAGTGAATTTTATTTCTATTAATTGTATGGTCATTTTGAGTGCGCTAACGCGTCCGGAAGGGTCGAAATAGTCAGAAAACACTAGCCGGGGGTTTAGTTTGGGTCCCGGGGCATTTTTAGGCCATACCGGCAACGTATAAGGGTAGTTTGATAATTTTGAATTTTTGGGAATTAAAACCTACGAAAATTGGGAATTAAAAAGCTGACTTGGTAATTTCCCACTAAACCCACTAACCACATCTTAAGACTTATTGGGCTACGGGGCTTATTAGAATTGTTCCAAAAGTTCCTAAGGCAAACCCTAGCCACTATTAGCACTTTGGAGAAGAAGGCTTGTAGAGAGAGAGATAGAAGGATTCTGCAGAGAGAGAGAGAATACTCCATCAAATCGACATCAAAAATCAGAGATTCAAATAAGGCAAGTGGTTTAATTTTCGTTAATTTGCAAAGAATGTTTGCTCCTTGTGTAGGAATTGATAAAATCTTATTGTTCTTGGGAGTTAATGAAAAACCCATTTAAATTGGAAGTAGAAATTTCATTTTTGATGAGGAATCGTATGTAGATTGGTAATTAGATGATTATTCTGAAGATATTATAATTTGGATGAAACAAAAACGGATTAAATTAGGCTCATTGAGGATTTATAAATTCTAGGGTTCATGTTCTTAAAATTGGGGGAAAATATGAAGAGATTTGATAATTGAATGAGGTTAGGAGGAATTAACCCCACAAAATACGTTAGTATATGACCTAAATATGTTTAGGAATGATTAGAAACTTTAAAAAATCGTTGGATTAATGTTTAGATGAGATTAGAGGTGAAGAGAAGTTAGAAAAACGAGTTAAGGAAAATCTGGGCTCGAATCTGGCCACTCATTAGAAGACCTGCCCAGGTCGTTCGAACGAGCTCGTTCGAACGAGCTTCTAACGAGTTAACCTTTGACTTCTAACGAGGGTGATGTTCGTTCGATAACTTCGTTCGAACGAGACCTCGTTAGATAGCCCACTTCGTTCGAACGAACTCTTGTTCGAACAGCCTCGTTCGAACGAGACTTCTAACGAGTTGACAGTTTAGGCTTTTTAGCCTGTTTTGATCCCGAGTGTCCCGTAACCTTGTTTATAGTAGAGATAACCTTCCCTTGATGATAAATTGATATAGGGGGGACATTTGAGATATATAGAGGAGTAAAACCTAGAAGTATGATTCGAACCAAATGGAGATTATGGATTAGGACGTGAGTGTCTATTACAACATGAGAACAATTAATGGCTTGTATAATTGTATTAATCGGGAATATGTACATTGTGTAATATTATACGTAGGTACGAGATTGAGAAGTGTACCACCAATATATTATGGCGATTACTAAGATGTGTGCATACTTAGTATACATATATGATTTTATGTGTATGACATACCTACCATACTTGCTATCACGGGAGGTCTACGTTCGCTTAGGGCCCTCTAATCCTTGTGTTGCCCGGATTTAGATTGGTACCTCAATGAACATAGGTCAGAGAAGGACTTATTGGGATGTTAATAAGTCTGCTAATCGTGGGAGCGCAGGTATGTGCGTGACCCATGTGATGTGACTGTGTTCGCCTCCATTATTTGTGTTGTTATCTGAGAACGATTCCTGAGAGATTCGGAATACGTGATCCTTATGTACGTGATGTACCGGGATGGATAGCAGAGTATGTGTGCACCGCAACTTAGTCTCGGGGTGCTTGTATTGTATAATTATGACGTGAATAATGTACACTTACTTAATGGGAACTTTCATGTGATATTGTGAGTATAAATATGGAAACGTTTTGAGAAAGCATAAAGGGATAACCTGAAATGAATTGTATTACATTGAGAATCTGAGTTTAAGTAAAACCCTCTATTGATTTTATAACGCTAGAATGTAATATGGGAATAGAGTAGTAAAGGGTCGAACTTATTACGGTTTGGTTAGATATGTATGGCATTTAGATGGGTACGGTACGTTAGGAGTGCACATGTAGTCGAGAGGTGAGAATTTCATGTGAGTGCACGTCCTAACATGTATTTTGCATTTAATGTTTTAATGATATTAAAACACCTGTTGTTTTTAAAATGATTTCCACTTTCGGGCTCTGACCCATTTGCTTTCAAATCTATTTTTTGTAAAAACCATTTTAGGTGCCCAGCCACAAGGACACCATGCATAGGATTCTCATTCAGGTGACGAGCTGTAGCTGTTTGTGGAGGTTACAGGACTTTGCTAGTAGACGCTTCCTCTGTCTTGATTCTATATTCAGTTTCATCAGTAGTAGGGCATGTCGCCCATTTCTATTAGAAACATTTACTATTTCAGATTTTCAGACTTTTGGCATGTAATTAATTCAGGGTACTTTGTTTTACTTATTACAGTTTTGGGATTGTTGTGAGGAGTTTTCCTCCGGACTTCTTATTATTATCTTGTTGGTTATTCTATTACTTCATTATGGTGAATGGTTGTTATTCTTTCATTATTCTTTTACTGCATATTAATCAGACTTAAATTAAAATTTGACATCTTACTTTTTAAATACTAGGTGGTTAGAAATCTTTAAAATGTTTTCGACAGTGATGCTATCAACTGAACCAACTTGGCATTTTGTATTAATTTAATAAAGGAGTAGCTACCCGGTATTTAATTAGTCGGGGTGTCACAACTTACTCCAGGAAGTTACGGATGGTTGGTTTTAAAAGGGTAAAATTGTGAAAAAAAGTTCCAAAAAATTTTGAGTAGGACTTAAATGTAAGGGAAAAACATGATGGGACTAGAATGTCTAAAAAAAGGCCTAATAGGATCTAAATGGGAATGCCCCTAAAAAAATCGAACTCAAAATAAAAACTGTCAAATATTGCCAAATAAATCTTATTTTAAGTAAGGGCGTCTTTGATAACACTAATTTTTCATAAAAAATACAATATATGAAGTCATTTTCATCTTTTGGATGTTTGACACAAAAAATTAAGGAATTGGTTTCTTTAAAACAAGTCACATAACCACTTTTTTCACAAAAAGATGGAATTAAAAAACCTCATCCCACCTTGTTATTCATTTTCCAGGCAAAAGAATTACCACACCAAAAAAATTGATAAAAAACAAGAAAATGAATAAAAATCCAAAAATAATGAAAAAAATCCAACAAGTGAATAAAATCCCAAAATAGTGAAAAAAATACATAAAGTGAATAAAACTCGAAAAAAATGAAAAAAAATCTAGAAAGTGAATAAAAACCCAAAAATGATGAAAAAATACATAAAGTTAATAAAACCACAAAATAATGAAAAAAATACAGAAAGTTTTCAATTCCATGGAAATTGACTCTTATCGCTTATTTTCCATCTTTTTTTTATCAAACACACCCTTAATTTTTCAATGGTACCTTAAAATATTTAAAACTCGTACAAAAAAATATAAATAAAATATTTTTTTTAAATAACACACGAAAGTCTTGTATTTGGGATCTTACGCCTGGGCCCCTCTCAGAATGGCAATAGCGTACATTAAATGTTTATTTTGTACATTAAAGGTTTATTTTTACTTTAGTACATTCGGCCTTCATTCTCGCAACACATTTGGTGTCATTTCAGGTTCAATAGTAGCGGATTAAGTCCAAACACAAATCAATGCGAATGCGATACGTTAGTGGGTTGCACCAATCTGAGTCGGCCTAAAATTATTATAATGCATTACTAATTTTGTTATAGAAAATTTATATACACCCCAGAGTGCATTAATTACTTGAAAATTAGGGTGAGACATACATCAGGTACAAGCATTTCACTTTGGGAATGTGTTGGGTCATGTTTTTGGGTGTCGCTAGGGGCACCCCATTTTTTACTTCAAAATAACAAACGCAAATTTATACTCCAAAATACCACACAAATGTATTTTTTACCTCGTTATACCACATATGGACCACCGACTATTTAAAGTTAAAAAAATATATATTTTACACACTTTCCCCCCCTCTCTACACATCCTAACGTTTAAACCTCTAATCTTCTAACATCTAAACCTCTCAACTTCTAACGTCAAAACCTATCAACTTTAAAGTCCAACAATGAATTGATTTAAACAAGTTAGTACTCAAAATTAATCTACCTGATTAAAATTATAAACATCATTTGCCTCATAAACATCATTTCCTAAAACGTGTGTTGAAACCTAAAAATCATTTCCCAAAACATCATTTGCCTCATATGTATACCTCATAAACCAACGAATCACACCATCTGAAAATTTCATCTAATACTGATGAATAGAAGATTGAAATCTAATTATTGAAAACGTCTGTTGGTATGTCCAAAGTTTGAAAGTTTGAAACGTTTTTACCTTTGAATTAACATCCAATGAATCGTTATAAATTTTTGTTGGCAAATGGAATTGGTTTTTGAAAATTTAGTTGGTTTTTTAAACGAATAAAGAAAATGATTCGGGTTGTGTATAATGAACAACATAGGTTAGCTTATTAAGGTTTCATTCGGGAAAGAACCAACAAAAAATCAGTCTAATATCGTTATGTTTCCAACGAATGCAGTTAGTTATTTGAACTTGACATCATCGAGGCCATTACCCTGAATTGTAATCCCATATTCACCACATTTGTGACGAACCATAGTATGTTATGTGAATAACTTCATTCGATGCAAGGGTTAAGAAATGGTTGGTTTACTCGTCAGCTTTATGACTAATTGATATGAATATTTCGGGCCCATTGCCCCTAATCAACAGTTATTTCTATATATTTCCTTTTCTTTCATTGGGACCTTGTTAGGATTGAACATTGAACATGGTTGGGATCATTTTAGTTATTCAAGTATATATGCGTATCCTTATTTGTTAGTTATTAATGCTTGTTATTTGTTCATGTATATTAGTTACTGATGTATGTTAGTTATTCACATGTGATTTATGTATGTTAGTTATTCATTTATGTTAGTTATTAACATGTGATCTATGTTTTAATTCAGGTTATAAATGTATAAAGTTATATGTTACTGAGCGGATTAATAATGAGTATATTTTCCTATTTCGTTATTTGTATATCGAATAAGACTTGATAAAGTTTGGTTCAGGTGATTAATACAGAGTCCAGTTTCATGATACGTTGTGGCGAGTGATATCGATGTGACAGTGTTATATCTCAACCGGGAGTCGCATGTAGATTATATCGAGGTCGAGAAAGAAAATTTATGTAAAGTGACTCGAATGGTGATTCCGAGGTCACAGTTGATTCCGAATGTGCCGAAATAGGCAGAATAATGTACCCAAGTGTATGGATTGGGTCCCGGGGTGATTTTAGACTAACTCGACACCACGTAAGGACATTTTGATCATTTAGGAGTCTAGGGTAGAAATAAATACAATATTGTTAGTGTTATGTCAATCCCTTTGAGTTATAGGCTAGCGTTACAACACTTGAGAGAGAGGGGAGACCATAGGAAAGGAAGGAGAGAAGAAACCTAAGCCATTCCACACCTTTTCGCATCACCAACGTTACCGAATTTGAGATCAGGGCAAGGAAATATCAACCCCATCATCTTAAAACTGACATCAGACCTTCTTTATCAAGGCAAGTGTTTATTTTGCAATTATTTTAAGCATGTTATAATACACATGTAGTGTAGGGTTTAAATTACATGATTTGAATGAATTCTTGGGATTTAGATGGGTGTAATTCATGACTTGGGGTAGGAATTCATGTAAAATAAATTCCTATATGTAGGTAATATGCAATCTAAGAATATGTGATGAATAACTTGAAAGAAATCTGGGTATCTTGATGAATATATATGAAGAACACCATAAACTAGGGTTTTAGGAATTATGGAATTTAATTTGTTATGGGGTAGATTTCTTATATATTTGATGAATTATTTACGTTAAAAATTATCCAAGGACATATATTTGAGGTTTGGGTATATTGAAGGGGATTTCGAGAAAGTTTTACGGAGGTTTGAGGTGTTAACCATGGAGAAAAATGAAGTTAGTACGAAGTTGTCAACCCAGGATCGACGAATCAATCGTGGGATATCGATCGATCGAGGGATTCATCGATCAACCAACTTTTCTCAATCAATTGACCAAAGCTGAAATGGTGTCTTTTGTTTATTAGCTTTCCTTGCCGACATTTGTGGGGGATTTTGGTGACGTTATAATAGCTATATGGATACTTGGAGAAGATTAGTAAACACATAGTTAAGGCCCAATTTAATCTTAATGAGGGTCAAATTTGGATTAGGACCGGTGATAGTTAACCGACTATGTTGCGTATCGGGAACTTACAAATTGGGTTACAAGAATAGTGAACAATGACCTAACGCTAATGTCAGTAGTATAGTGATGTGTTAACTACTGAAATAACTTATGGGATAATTGGGACCCTTCGGGTAGTGAGTGATACTCGAAAAATATGAATATAAAATCGTTAGTACATTGAGCATTCGAGAGATATAATTACTACATATTAATTATATTGTGGGCTGTGTGTATACCTGTATTATATATATATATGTTATGTGAATACCTATTGTGTGATTGGTTATGTGTGCGAGCATACCTACACTTCCTGCTATCACGGGAGGTTTCGCGTAGAGGGAAATCCCATCTTGGCGATTCCAGCGAGGTTTGGATGTGTGCCTCAAAACATATAACTTAAGGCGGCCCACTATTTAAGAGTGTATAGTGGGACTAGTAGGTCATTTGGGTACGTTGGGTATCTACGTAGCCGAAAGTCTTAGAACTATGTTCGCCTCCATTATGTGTGTTATTTGATTTATGGTTCTAGGTGACATTCTAAATCGATAGTCCTTTATTTGGTATGAAAAGTACATGGACATGATAACAGAGTATTCATTCATCGTGGTGGCCATTCTAGGGGATGCTGTATTATATATATTATAGTGTGATAAATATATACAAGTGCGATTATTCTACTTATGCGTGACGATAGAAAAGATAAATAGTATATATTTAAAAGTAACTTAAGTAGAGAAACTTAATAAATGGTTCAATAATAATATGCGGTTAATATTAATTATTAGTTGTATGGTAGCATATCGTATGGGAGGTACGGGGGAGCTAAGCCTTTTATGGTTAGTTAAATACTTATGTCTAGTTAGGCTGCGTAGCATAGCTAGGTGGGATAACTAGGAGAGTTTAGGTGTCCACTATAGTTGAGAGGTAAGAAACTCAAGGGAGTGTTCGTCAAACTAAGGTGTGTATCTAATAATTGATTTTAACTGCGATTTAAATGATTGCTAAATATTTTCAAAAGGTTCTGGGCTCTGATTCGTGTCAAATATCTTTTCTAAAACATTTAAGTGTCCAGCTATAGGGACGCCAAGCATGATGACTCATTCCAGGGATGTGTAGATGCATCACTTATGGAGGCATACAGGATTTATGATTTAGTATTTCATTTGGGTCATGTTTCCCATTCAATTGATGTATTCTTTTAGTTTTATTTATCAGGCTATGTATTTGGATTCAATTTTATTTCAGTAGACTTATGGTTGGGATGTTAGTTTTGGAACCGATGGTTTATTCGGTATTTATCATTTATCTATTTATCCCGTGATGGTTCAGGCTTCTATATTATTGTGTGGATGGTTGAGTTATATTATTTTATTTCTGCATGTCATTTTATGTCAATGAAAGATAAAATTTGGCATCGACTTAGTTTAACATAGATGGTTGGTAATTTAAAAAGGTTTTGACAGTGATGTTAATAATGAACCAAATGAGATTCTTATTTGTTTTAGTATAGGATTCAACACCCGTGATTAAAATAGGCGGGCTCTCACAGATGATATTTGAGCATTAGGTTCTAATGTCCATAGGATCTGTTCAGCTTACTACGATACCATCATAACGTTATTTGATATAGAGGCCTATTATTAGGACTGTTGCATTCATGTTTACGTATTTGATATTACGTTCTTCTATTGTTATATTTGTATTGAGTGTGAACTCATACAATTCGATTTGATTTCAAATGACACCCGAGAGAGGACAATCGACTAGGGCAACGACGAGAGCCAATGAGAGGGAGGTTGAGCAAAATCCATAGGCACCACAGTCACAACCACCATAAGGGGCAGTGACGGCCACAGAGGTGGCCGCGATAATGGCATAGATAGTTAATGCCGCTATGACTGCCATGGCACTTCACTTTCCTTTAGCCCAGCCACCATAGCAACCTGTGACACCGATTGTATAGGGCCATTCGAGGCCATCAGATTGGCAGAGATTGGGGGAAGCATTTCAGAAGGTCTACCCACCAGAGTTTCAGGATAATTCTGACGTGATCTTGGCTTGCTAGAAGAAGAAGGATATACAGCATCATCTTCGTATGGTTGAGTGCAGCGACAGTCACAAGTAGATATTGGTAACATTTAATCTAGTGGGAGACGACTTACAGTGGTGGGAGTTTATTACCACTATCGAAGATAGGGCATTATGTATATTACAGAATTCTGGGTGAGGTTTGATCGCGAGTACTTCACATCATCGGTCAAGACGGATATGCGATGGAAGTTTAATGAGGGGGTTCAGGGTTACTAATCAGTAGCTGAGTATGATGAGGAGTTCACCTGTTAAGCTAATTTTGTATCTGACGAGGTGAGCAATGAAGAGAAGAAGAAACTAAAGTTCATGGATGGACTCGCCTAGAGGATCAGGCAATATTTGATAGGCGACGTAGAATTCAGGACTTATACTGAGGTCATCAATGTCACACTTTTGCATTATCAAGATCATCGCTTCCATTTTAAGGGAAATAGGAAAGGGGGTGAGTCTAGTCAGCCGGGCAATGCAGGTAGGAACGGTGCTAGTGGAGCACCGCAACATCTGACAGGTAGGCACCAAGGGTAGGTGAAAGTGCGCGCAAGTAATTTCCTTTGTATGTGTAAAACAAAACACGATGCGGAAGCGTTGAATGATGGTTCACAAATAAACAAAGCCAAATTTTAATTTCTTCAAACAAATTAAAATATCAACCAAGTGAAGAAAGATTAATCAATTAATACATTCACTTAAATCCATTCATTAATCCAAGTCCTAGAATTTGCCTAAGTCATATTTATCAATATTAGTAAATTAGGCGAAACCAAATTTTAGCAAATGACTTAAATAAAATAAACATTACCCAATATTTAATTTAAGTCCAAATTAAATGAGTGTGATGATTTAAACCGAATTTTATCTTGAATTATTCTAAGCATGCGTTCTACGTTATTATGCAAGATAAAATAAACCAATCACACTACTCCGAGATGTACGAGGAAAAACCCAAGACGGGAAACAACCTCGGACGGCCCTAGCCACAAATCCACTAGATACGGAATTACAAGTACAAGACAGATAGACTTACAACGACTGACTCGATCCCTCTCAAGCCTCGATGCTTCTTCTCGTAGAAACCTCTTCCTAGCGGATAACCTTGGAACACCACCGCGGTCTCGGAATCCACCGATAGGACTTTATATGGTCACTGTCACCCGAGCATGGAGCCTTTCTCCAAGTGGGTAGAATCACAACAAAAGAACACTTCTTCTTTCTTCGTGGGTGGTAGAAGCAAAACCCAAAACTTCTCTTCTTGAATTCGGTAGAGAAAACCGGTGCCAAACTCCAAGCAATTGATATGTATATGAGAACTTGGAATAAACTCAATTGGGTGTAAACACGAGAGTGATGAAAATATTTCTCTAAAAATCTCACTCAAAACATGAACATTTTCCTAAACAATTTTTTCTCTCAAATTCTCTCTAAGAGATAAACTAGGTTGGAAAAGTTGTGGAAATGTTAGTTTGGAAAATGTGATTCCCGCACATATTAAAGTCAGTAAAAGTTGGTTAAAAACTAAGTGGGGAAGTGGGTGCAAAACTGCCAAAAACTGCCTAAAAACTGTTCCCGCCTAGCAGTTCGTTCGAACGAACTCTCGTTCGAACGAGACTTCTAACGACGTACCAGTATGGACTTCGTTGGAATCTCGTTAGAAACCTCGTTAGAACGAACAATCTCGTTCGAACGACATTTCGAACGACGGACCAGTTTAGACTCGTTGGCAAACTCGTTCGAACGAAACCTGGTTCGAACGAAAAACTCGTTCGAACGACATTTCGAACGACTTCCAGAATTTTTTATAAAATTCGATTTTTTGGCCCAGAAACTTTATATACTTTAATTTAAAGTTCTAATTAAATTTTTCTGAACGTAAAACACAGTTTTTATTAAACCTAAAACCCAATAAACTTTGTTCCAAGCTCCTATATAAATATAATTGCATTCATACCTTGGGAGCATGGAACCATAGTTGATGACGTAGAAACGAGGCACGCAAACCGGCACATTTGATGAAGCTTTATATTCTTTGCCGCTACGTCTTCAACAAACACTTCATAGGCTTGAGAATATTACAATTAAATACTATCCTATGAATAAATGTTTTTGTCCGGAATTGAGCCAAAACTATATATGGACTCAATTGGAAATTTGTGTCCTTACAAATCTCCCCCTTTGGCTATTCCGGGACAAAAACCAAACAAAAATCCTAAAGGGCCGTCAAGATCACTAGACTCAAAACATAACCCACCCAAACTTGACTCAACCCACGGATCAAACGCTTTGCCATTAAACAATGCCGCTTTAGAAGAAATCCTGCACACTTAAGCAAACTCATCAAATGCATAGGGAATATCAAGATATTAAATGCAATTAATTAAATTACTTCCCCTAAATTAATTCCCCCCTTTATCAAACACATGACCTACGTAGACAGACGTCTCCCCCTAAGATAAATCTCCCCCAAAAGAAAATACGATAATAATAGGATTAGATACCATTTCTCCCCCTATCATCATTCTCCCCCTTTTTGTTCAGGAATAGACAAGGGCTAAAGAATCAAAACATAAAAGCATGTTGAAGCTTAAAGTGATAAGACATGAAAGCATATGGGCAACAAAATCAAGGCAAAGACAAAAAAATATCATATATATATAAACTAGAAATATACCAATGAAGCACTTGCATATATATAGATATAAACACACATATAACACAAAATACAATAAGTTTGCACACTCGAATGGCAAAAATGTGTCATATGGAAACGGAAGTGTAGGGGTGTGAACTAGCAACAATTCAATTTAGACCCAAACACTTAATAAACGTTAACGGAGTTCTCATTTGATTGCAAACTTCATCACATTGAAATATAACCTCATGTGACAATATAGATTGAACTCAATGAACAAACATACACAATGCATACAGGCCTAGCATGATGATGATTCTACAAACCAAATAGAGTCATGACATTAGAGACAACTAGGATAAACGGACATTGTGCAAACCGTTGATATACCATCCAATTCTCCCTCAATAAGCATATATAATCTTTTGTTTTTGAATGAATATATCAAACAAACATAGGCCTTGGCAATTGTTTTCTTTTGAATGCCAAATATTCTGTTTTTAGGCCTTTGGATCACGTATTTCTTTTAGATCCAATAAACGGTGGCTTACTATCGCAAAGGATTTAATTCATCCTTTCGGAGCCCTTCCCCGTGCACATTTATTTATCATGTTTTCGTTTTTCACACAAATCTCACATGCAACGGATTTTGACATGCACTAGTCCTCCTAGGTCATAGATATGTAGATGACTAGATTGGTAGGAGAACACCTCGAAAAGCTCAAATATAACATGTGACATTAAGATTTCAAAAGAGCTCGTGCATGTGTGAATAGAGAGGCATATAGAAATAGAATCCATTTAAACAACGCAAAATTCAACTACTCCATAAAATATGGTAAAGAACATTTTAAGGATTGACAATCTAAACCAAAAGTTCTAGTCACATGGGAGCGTAAAAGGAGGGATTCAAACACAAATATATGCCACATAAAGTGTGTCAAACTAAAATACACACAAAATGAAATCTTTTTGAGTTTTTAACATATTTAAGCAAAAATAAATATTTACTCAAAAGGACAAACAAAAATCATTTGTATTTTTCATTTAGTTTAAATGAAATAAATAAAACACAAATGATAACCAAAAATCTTTTTATATTTTTCAATTAATTCAAACACAAAATATAATACAAAAAGATAAACAAGTCATAATTTCTAGCATGTGATATCAAATAAAGCAATGACTAGAAAATTGACTAAACAAGAATACATTTAGCATGTGAATGTAGCATAAAGTACAAACGCTAAAGTATGCAAACACTAACACATTCATCCTTTAGATTTAGCAAGGGAGGAAGCATGTGAAAGTAATTGAGAATCAAAAACCCTATTTTGCAAGGCAACCAAGTCGGATTTTCTAACCCAAATTAATGAAGAATGATTATCTTGGGGTATAGGAATATTAAAAACATTTGATGCATTGCGTTGGGATTTTCTAGGAATTCGTTTAAGATCAAAACAAAATTTCCTAAGATGACCTTTTCGACCACAATGAGTACAAGTGAGAATATGTCGAAAAGATTTACTTAAGGAGTGATCTTTAAATGTATTCCTAGTAGATTCTCCTAAAACATTGGTTTGGGCATTATGAGTAAATTCATTACAAGTATTGAAGCCTAAACCACAAGTGTCATTTTTAATTTGGACCGTTCCTAACATTTTATCTAGTTTTTCCGAACGACACTCCAAATCAAATTTGACATTACTAGAATCTTTTAATTTATTTTCCAATTCTACAATGTTAGATTCTAATAAAACATTTCGCTCTTCAAAAGTAAGAAGCTCCTTTTTCAAGGATTCCATTAAACCCCTAAGGCTATCTCTCTCGCCTTCTACATATTCAAGCTTCTATTGAAGAGTCCTCTCGTGTGTCCTAAGGTCTTCTATTAAAACATTTTCATCAACGACCTTGACACTCTCTCTTAAACTAGCTTCTAACTTCAAAATAGCTATTTTCAATTTAATTGATTCTTTATAAAATTCTTGAAAGGCATTTTGAAGTTCACTCACATCAACCTCTTCTTCATTTTCACTCTCTCTTTCTTCTTCACTCTCGCTATCATAAAAAATAAGAGAATCATGTACAATGACCTTGGAAGTGGCATGTGCTATCGTTTCATCAATCGATGAGTTGTCACTATCAGTCACATGACTAGCCATAAAAGCCACAAAATTTTTCTTAGTGGGGGAATCGGGCTTCTCTTCCTTATCACTATCACTAAGGGTCGCATTATATGAAACAGGTCGCTTACCCTCTTTCCTTAGTTTAGTGGGGCACTCATAAGCCCTATGGCCATAACCTTCACAACCAAAACACTTATCAGACTCGTCCCTATCTAAATTGTCATTTCTAGGTTTAGGGATCTTCTCGGCTTTAGAAATCTTCTCGCTTTTATCATGTTTAGAAGTATCAAATTTCTTAAAATCATTTTTAAATTTATCTTTGTTAAATTTAAGAAATTTTCTAAATTTACGAGCAAATAAAGCCATGTCTTCCGAGTCACTATCACTCTCGCTCTCTACTACTTGTTTGACCTCTTTTCGGGCTCTTAAAGCAACACCCTTTTCGATTTTCTTTTCAGTTTTAGAGGGAAACATATCTAGTTCATAGGTTTGTAAATCACCTACAAGCTCTTCTAATTTCGTAGAGGCTAAAGTTGGTAAAGAATTTAAAACGGTCACCTTTGGAATAGATCTATCGGGTAGGGACCTTAAAATTTTCTTTACAACACGGTCGTCAGGTATTTTCTCTCCCAAGTTAAAAGATGAATTAACAATATCCAAAAGTCTAGCATAAAATTCATCAAAAGTTTCTTTTTCATTCATTTTGATAGTTTCAAATTGAGTGGTGAGGTTTTGGAGTTTTGAAGCTTTAACGACACTAGTTCCTTCATGAGTTAATTGTAAAATATCCCAAGCTTCTTTAGCGATTTCACACGTCATAATACGGAGGAATTCATCCGGTGTGATAGCGCTAAACAAAGCATTTAAACCACGAGAATTGAAATTAGCAAGTTTAAACTCATTTTCAGTCCATCTATCGGCGGGTTTGATAACACGTTCATTTTCAACTAAATAAGTTGGTGGGGACCACCCGTTAACAACAGACATCCAAACTCTCTCGTCAATAGATTTTAGTGCCGATCTCATTCGCGCTTTCCAATACGCGTAGTTTGAACCATCGAAAATAGGAAATTTTGAAAATGGGGAAAATCCATTTTAGCCAAAAATTATTTAAAAAGATCGTTAACGAAATAATTTATCGTTTTTGGCTCTGATACCAATTTGAAAGTGCGCGCAAGTAATTTCCTTTGTACGTGTAAAACAAAACACGATGCGGAAGCGTTGAATGATGGTTCACAAATAAACAAAGCCAAATTTTAATTTCTTCAAACAAATTAAAATAGCAACCAAGTGAAGAAAGATTAATCAATTAATACATTCACTTAAATCCATTCATTAATCCAAGTCCAAGAATTTGCCTAAGTCATATTTATCAATATTAGTAAATCAGGCGAAACCAAATTTTAGCAAATGACTTGAATAAAATAAACATTACCCAATATTTAATTTAAGTCCAAATTAAATGAGTGTGATGATTTAAACCGAATTTTATCTTGAATTATTCTAAGCATGCGTTCTACGTTATTATGCAAGATAAAATAAACCAATCACACTACTCCGAGATGTACGAGGAAAAACCCAAGACGGGAAACAACCTCGGACGGCCCAAGCCACAAATCCACTAGATACGGAATTACAAGTACAAGACAGATAGACTTACAACGACTGACTCGATCCCTCTCAAGCCTCGATGCTTCTTCTTGTAGAAACCTCTTCCTAGCGGATAACCTTGGAACACCACCGCGGTCTCGGAATCCACCGATAGGACTTTATATGGTCATCGTCACCCGAGCATGGAGCCTTTCTCCAAGTGGGTAGAATCACAACAAAAGAACACTTCTTCTTTCTTCGTGGGTGGTAGAAGCAAAACCCAAAACTTCTCTTCTTGAATTCGATAGAGAAAACCGGTGCCAAACTCCAAGCAATTGATATGTATATGAGAACTTGGAATAAACTCAATTGGGTGTAAACACTAGAGTGATGAAAATATTTCTCTAAAAATCTCACTCAAAACATGAACATTTTCCTAAACAATTTTTGCTCTCAAATTCTCTCTAAGAGATAAACTAGGTTGGAAAAGTTGTGGAAATGTTAGTTTGGAAAATTTGATTCCCGCACATATTAAAGTCAGTAAAAGTTGGTTAAAAACTAAGTGGGGAAGTGGGTGCAAAACTGCCAAAAACTGCCTAAAAACTGTTCCCGCCTAGCAGTTCGTTCGAACGACATTTCGTTCGAACGAACTCTCGTTCGAACGAGACTTCTAACGACGTACCAGTATGGACTTCATTAGAATCTCGTTAGAAACCTCGTTAGAACGAACAATCTCGTTCGAACGATATTTCGAACGACGGACCAGTTTAGACTCGTTGGCAAACTCGTTCGAACGAAACCTGGTTCGAACGAAAAACTCGTTCGAATGACATTTCGAACGACTTCCAGAATTTTTTATAAAATTCTATTTTTTGGCCCAGAAACTTTATATACTTTAATTTAAAGTTCTAATTAAATTTTTCTGAACGTAAAACACAGTTTTTATTAAACCTAACACCCAATAAACTTTGTTCCAAGCTCCTATATAAATATAATTGCATTCATACCTTGGGAGCATGGAACCATAGTTGATGACGTAGAAACGAGGAACGCAAACCGGCACATTTGATGAAGCTTTATATTCTTTGCCGCTACGTCTTCAACAAACACTTCATAGGCTTGAGAATATTACAATTAAATACTATCCTATGAATAAATGTTTTTGTCCGGAATTGAACCAAAACTATATATGGACTCAATTGGAAATTTGTGTCCTTACAAATCTCCCCCTTTGGCTATTCCGGGACAAAAACCAAAAAAAAATCCTAAAGGGCCGTCAAGATCACTAGACTCAAAACATAACCCGCCCAAACTTGACTCAACCCACGGATCAAACGCTTTGCCATTAAACAATGCCGCTTTAGAAGAAATCCTGCACACTTAAGCAAACTCATCAAATGCATAGGGAATATCAAGATATTAAATGCAATTAATTAAATTACTTCCCCTAAATTAATTCTCCCCTTTATCAAACACATGACCTACTTAGACAGACGTCTCCCCCTAAGATAAATCTCCCCCAAACGAAGATACGATAATAATATGATTAGATACCATTTCCCCCCCTATCATCAGTAGGATTCCTGACAGGAGATTCGGATAAGAGATTTAGATCTAGAGGATATCGACCCGAGGGTGGAGGTTTTTGACAGATCCAATAATGTCCTCAGTATCAGTAGCATGTTTCTCAGGGTCGTCGGGGCTAAAGGAATATTGAGGGAGGCCAGCAGGACCGAGGCCACTAGGGCCAATAACAGGGGCAACCTTGGTAGGGTCATAGGCAAAGAGACTTCTCGGGTCGTTCTTTTACTTGTGGACAGGAGGCCCACAAGATGAGAGATTGTCCACAGCGGGGTAGAGCACCACAAAAACTTAGTGCCCAACAAGGGCAACATGCACAATTACTACCTGCAACACTAGCTCCACCAGCCCTACTACAGTAGGGGTAGTTATAATATGGGCGTGTCTATAATATCGGAGATGTAGTCCTAGCACAGCCACCGCCGATATTTAAGGGTACGTTTCCTATTCATGGGCATAAGGGTAGGATTTTATTTAATACGGGGGCATCACACTCATTTATAACTACCAGATTTGCATGAGCAACCGGTTTATTATATATAGCACCTTTAAGTAGTGGGTTGCTTATACACTCGATCTGTAGGGGTGTGGATATTTATGTGGGGAAACTATGTTTAGCCGCCGACCTTCTAGTGTTAAACATGGAGGGTTATGACGTCATTTTGGGGATAAATTGATTAGATGGATATCGGGCAACGGTAGATTATTTCGAGAGGGACATGATGTTCTCTGTTCCAGGATAAGAGGTGTTCATTGTGGCGATGCCTCTTCCTGAGGGAGGTTCGAGCACATACTTGTATTATATTGAGGAGGAAACTTCACAGGAGGCGATCGTTTCCTTAGATTTAATTCCAGTAGTGAGGGAGTTCGAGGATGTGTTCCAAGAGATAATTAGGTTACTGCCCAGTAGAGAGATTGAGTTCATCATTGACTTAGTGCCGGGTACGAGGTCGATTGCCCAATCGCCTTATCGTATGGCTCCTTCAGAGATGCGAGAGTTGAAGGAGCAGACTTAACCACTTTTGGGGCAGGGTTTCATTCGACGGAGTACATCATCGTGGGGTGCACCAATGTAGTTTGTCAAAAATAAAGATAGGTTGCTCCGCCTATGTATTGATTACAGGGTGCTGAACAAGGTCATGATTCGGAATAAATATATGTTGCCTCGAATCAATGACCTATTTGACCAGTTGAGAGGAGCAACATTCTTCTTCAAAATAGATCTAAAATCAGGGTATCATTAGTTACGAATAAGAGAGGAGGATGTTCCTAAGACCACTTCCTGACACGGTATGGATCGTACGAGTTCAGAGTGATGTCGTTTGGGCTTACCAATGCACTAACAATGTTCATGGATTTTATGAACCAAGTTTTCGGAGAGTTCCTTGACTAGTTCAATATCATATTCATAGACGATATTCTAGTTTACTCTCATTCGAAGGATGAGCACGCAAAGCATCTGCATATGGTTCTACATAAACTACGGGACCATCAGTTATATGCTAAATTTAAGAAGTGTGGATTTTAGCTACTGGAGGTACTATTTCTAAGACACATTGTGTCCGACAGGGGCATTGTCGTTGATCCAAGTAAAGTATCGGCATTGAGGCAATGGGGATAGCCCACGGCACCGATCGAGGTTTATAATTTTTTAGGGTTTGACAAATGTTGTCGTCGCTTCATTAATGGTCTTTCAAAGATTGCGAGTCCATTGACGAACTTGACTCTCAAAGGGGTGCCTTTTCTCTGGGATGACCACTTCCAGTTAGCTTTCGATGATTTAAAGGACAAGTTGACTTCTTCACATATGCTCTCATTTCCTGAGGGTGTACTATAGAAGGAGGATAAGGCTATGACTTATTTATCTTCCAAGCTTAAGTCTCACGAGAAAAATTTCCCAATACATGACCACAAGTTAGCAGTGATTGTGAAAGAGTTGGCGCTTGCGTTCAATTAAGAAATAATATAATAAATACCTTTTTAACCCAAATTAACCCTAAGCATGCAACTAGGTGTGATTGAAACAATATGAAATCATGCAAGAATTATTCAACACACAAAGTTAAGGAAAAATCCCCCACAGGGGCAAAACCATTTGTATATCACTATAATTTGTAAGAGAAACGGCTTACAATCGGATTACACTGAAATACAAGTTTTTGACTAAGAATTACCCTCGGGTATCTGATTCTGTAGTCGCAGCTGGAATATCCCTTTCCAGTAGGGTTGGCGGCTGGAACTATCCCTGTCCAGTAGGGCAGCAATGAAGAGGAAGAAGCGGTCCACTTCACAAGGGTTGAACAACAACAATGGTGTTCTTGGGTTACCAAACTTGATTCACATAGATATGGAAGATGTGTGAATCTAAAAACCTAGATTCATAGGACTCAATAGGTGAAGACTTTAGGGTTGATATGCTCTAAAAATCGTGGGAAAGTCTTAAGAAAACCAACTACTGATCGTGGTTTAAATAAGGAGTCAAAACACTAAAAAATCTGAATCACGATCTGGGAAATTCTATCCAGGGCGGACCGGTCTGAGCCTGAGGTGGATCGGTCCGATAGCGGACCGGTTCTTTTTATTATTGGCTCTATCGGTTCGCATTCGGTCCGGGGCTCACTGGACTTCAAAGAGCAAGGCGGTCCGGTCCGGGTCTCAGCGGATCGGTCCGCAGTCGGATCAGTTCCTTTTTTATTTTAGCGGATCGGTCCGAGGCTAGGCGGATCGGTTCTTTTTAATTAGAGGCGGACCGGTCCGGCTGACTGGATTTCTGAATTCTTCCTTTCTTTTGATCTTCGGATTCCGTTGATGATGCATGGACTTTGAATCTTTGCAACGGTGTTACGGCTAATGACATATACAAGTATGTTGGACAAAAATGTCCTTACAGATTGTGTTTGCCTTGCTTATTTGGAGGCATTACCTTCTCGGGGAGCAGTTTATCTTATTTATAGACCATAAAGCACTTCAGCATTTGTTCATGCAGAAGGATCTGAATTTGAGGCGAAAGATATGGTTAGAGTTTGTAAAGGATTACCAGTTTGATATTCAGTATCATCCTAGGAAGGCTAATGTGGTGGCAGACGCGTTGAGTCGATGACCTGCTGGGGAAATAGCAGAGGTTTGAAAGGTGAAGTGGAGGGAGATTAGACATGACGACGATATTGCTAGAGCTTGTATATCCATTTTTACTATCACTCCCGAGATCGTTATGTGGGTGGGGAAAGCTCAGGTAAGGGATTAGTTTTACTAGGACAGAGTACATCAGTTGTTAGCAAAGGGGGCAAAGGCTTATTCGATTTGTTTTGAGGGAGGTTTACTCTTTAACGGGAGACTCATTATTTCAGAGGATAAGGATTTGAGACATGCATTGATGACAGAGTCTCACGAGTTGAGGTTTATGGTACATCTCGGTGGGGATAAGATGTACTAGGATATGCTTAAGTTGTACTGGTGGTCAGGGATAAAGCGAAACATAACGGAGTTTGTCTCGAAGTGTACTACCCGTTAGCTAGTGAAATTAGACCACTAGTGATCGACAGGAATGTTACAACCACTATATATCCCAGTGTGGAAGTGGGAGAGTATCTTTATGGATTTCATTATCGAGTTATCGACATAGGAGAGAAGTCATGACTCCATCTGGGTGATAGTTGATTGTTTGATTAAGGTCGTCCATTTTCTATCAGTTCGTGCAGATTATGAGATGAGATAGTACGTGCAGTTGCCCATTGCAAGGAAGTGAGGATGCACGGGGTTCAGATTAATATTATATCGAATCGGGATAAGATTTTTGTGTCCCACTTATGGCAGAGTTTGTAGGAGGCAATAGGCACGTATTTACATATAAGTCAACATTTCACTCACAGACAGATGGGCACATAGAGCGAGTTAACCAGATGCTAGAGGATATGCTGAGGACATGTACTCGACTTCGAGGGAGGATGGGAGTAGTACCTTCCATTGATGTCGTTCACGTATAATAACTCGTACCAGTTCACCATCAACATGGAATCATTTGAGGTACTATATTGATAGACTTGTTGTTCACCCGGTTACTGGTTTGAGTGGGGGATAATAAACTATCAAGGCCAGAGATGATTCAGGATACTACTGCCCAGATTAAGCTAATTCAGGGACGCATTTGTATTTCTCAGGACGAGAAGTAGAGTTACGTTGATGCAGACATGAGGCACATAGATTTGGATATTAGTGACCAGGTTTTAGTACGGGTGTCTCCTATGAAGGGAGTCCTGAGGTTCGGCAAGAAAGGAAGCTAGCACCGAGGTATATAGGACATTTTTCGATTATCCAGAGGTAGCGACTAGTTGCGTATAGGTTGGTCTTACTAGAGCACTTATAGCGAATTCATGATGTGTTATACAGGTCATTGCTGAAGAGGTATCGAAGGAGCGAGAGAGCTTTTTGGCACATTCTATTAGAGGATATAGACTTACAACCAAATATCTCGTACGAGGATAGACCAATGGCTATACTTGATCGTAGTGAGCGTGAGTTGCGGTCTAAAGTGGTACCCTTGGTCCGAGTTCAGTGAGGGCACTATAATGTTGACGCGTTGACGTAGGAGCAGGAGGATGATATGCGATAGCAGTATCCACAATTATTCACCGCAGGTACATCCTAATTTTGAGGATGAAATACCTTTGTAAGGGGGAAGTATGTAACACCTCGTATTTATGAGTAATTAGAAATTAATTGATTCGGTTATTTTGAATTACACGTGTGTCATAATTTAATTAAATATTATATGTTTGTTTAAATATTAATCAAGAGAGATAATGATTAATGTTTATGGAATAAAATTACTAAGTGAGTAGTAAATAATTATGATATGTCGTAGTGAGTGATATCGACGTGATAATATTATATCTCAATCGGGAGTCGCGTATAGACTATATTGAGGTCAAGATAGGAAATTTATGTATAGTTACTTGGATGGAGATTTTGGGATCACAGTTGATTTCGAATGGGCCAAAATATGCAGAATAGTGTAGCCAGGTGTATAGATTGGGTCTTGGGGCGATTTTAGATCGACCCGACACCACATAAGGACATTTTGGTCATTTTGGAGCCTAAGGTATAAGGAACTCCAAAATTGTGAGTGTTATATCAACCCCTTTGAGTTATAGGATAGGTTTACAACACTTGGGAGAGAGAGGAGGCCATAAGAGGGGAAGGAGATAAGAAACCTAGGCCATTCGACACCTTTTCGCATCGCCAATGTTACCGAATTTGAGATCAAATCAAGGAAAGATCAAGATCATCATCTTAGAACGAAAATCAGACATTCTTTATCAAGGAAAGTTTTTATCTTTCAATTATTTTAATCATGTTATAATACCTATGTAGATACCCAAGTGTCTAAATTACATGATTCGAATGAATTCTTGGGATTTGATGATGGGTGTAATTCATGAATTGTGGTAGGAATCCATGTAGAACAAATCCCTACATGTAGATATACGAAATATGATAGTATATGATGAATAAATTGAAAGAAATCTGGGTCTCTTGATGGATATGCATGAAGGTCACCATAAACTAGGGTTTTATGAATTATGGGATTTAATTTGTTCTTGGGTAGATTTCTTATAGATTTAATGTATTATTTACATTAGAAGTTATCCCTAAATATATATTTGAGGTTTGGGTATGTTGAATGGGAGTTTCAGAAAGTTTCATGGAGGTTTGAGGTTTTAATCATGGAGAAAAATGAAGTTAGGACGAAGCTGTCAACCTAGGATCGATCGATCAATCATAGAATGTCGATCGATCGATCGACCAGATTTTGTCGATCGATCGACCAAAGATGAAATAATGTCATTTGTTTATTTACATAGATTTCCTTGCCAACATTTGGGGGGGACTTTGGTGACATTATAATAACTATATGGAGACTTAGAGAAGATCATTACACACATAGTTAAGGTGCAGTTTAATCTTAACGAAGGTAAAATTGGGATTATGACCGGCGATAGTTAACTGATTGTGTTGCGTATGGGGAACTTACGAATTGGGTTGCGGGAAGAGTAAAAGATGACTTAAGGCTAATACCAGTAGTATAGTGATGTGTTAACTACTAAAATAACTTAAGGGATAATTGATACCTTTAGGGTAATGAGTGATACTTGGAAAATACGAATGAGAATCATTAGTACATTAAATATTATATATATATATATATATATATTTATATATACTTACTGGTTATATTATGTGTTGCGTGTATACCTATATTGAATATATATATATATATATATATATATATATAACACATATGTTGCCTGCTATCATGGGAGGTTTCACGCAGAGGGCGATCCCACCTTGGAGATTCTGACGAGGTTTGGATGTGTGCCCCATAACATATAACTTAAGGCGGCTCACTATTTAAGAGCGTATAGCGGGACCAACAGGTCATTTGGGTACGTTAGGTATGTACGTAGCCCAAAGGCTTAAAACTATGTTCGCCTCCATTATGTGTGTTATTTGATTTATGGTTCGAGGTGACATTCCAAATCGATAGTCCTTGATTTGGTACGAGAAGTACATGGACATGATAGCAGAGTATGCATTCATCGCGGAGGCCATTCTAGGGGATGTTGTATTGTATATATTGTAGTGTGATAAATATATACAAGTGTAATTATTCTACTTATGTGTGACAGTAAAAAAGATAGATAGTATATATCTAAAAGTAGCTTAAGTAGAGAAACTTAATAAATAGTTCGATAATAATATGCGGTTAATATTAATTATTAGTTTTATGGTAGTGTATTGTATGGGACGTACGGGGGAGCTAATCCTTTTATGGTTAGTTCGATACTTACGTATAGATAGGCTAGGTATCATATCTAGGTGGGATAAGTAAGAGACGTTAGGTGTCCACTATAGTTGAGAGGTGAGAAATGCAAGGGAGTGTACGTGAAAGTAATGTGTGTCTAGTAACTGCGATTTAAATTCTTACTAAATATTTTCAAAAGGTTTTGGGCTCTGAACCGTGTCAATTTTTTTTTCAAAACATTTTAGGTGTCCATCCACAAGGACGCCAAGCTTAATGACTCATTCCAGGGATGCGTAGCTGCAAAACTTGTGGAGGCATGCAAGATTTGCATAGACACTTCAGTTATTCATTCTTAGATTAGGATTTATGATTCAGTATTTCATTTGGGGCATGTTGATCCTTCAATTGATACATTTTTTCAATTATATTTATCAAACTATGTATTTGGATTCAGTTTTATTTCAGTAGACTTATGGCTGGGATATTAGTTTGGGAACCAATGGTTTATTCGATATTTATTATTTATTTATCCCATGATTGCTCAGAATTCGATATTATTGCGTGGATGGTTGAATTATGTAATTTTATTTACACATATCATTTTATGTTAATGAAAGATAAAATTCATCACTGGTTTATATTAACATAGGTGGTTAGTAATTTAAAAAGTTTTTGACAATGATGCTAAGAATGAACAAAATGATATTCCTGTTTATTTTAGTTAAGTATTGATCACCCGTGATTAAAATAGGCGTGGTGTCACATCTGGGACCGGCCGACCAGGCCCAACCTCACTTGAGGAATGCTCGACCCATCTATTTCATAACAAGGATTATTGCCATGATTTATCATATAGATAATTACAAACTCAACAGTTATAATCCACTCATGTTAGTTTTTCGAAATCTCAAATGAGATATTCACGAGCTTATCTCAAGCCAAGGGAGTTCCTTGGCTTATTCAACCACTATGATTTTCTTTCCACGAAAACAATCTCTCCAAAGGACATCTGCAATGTATCACCAACCAAACAGTGCACCTCAACCGAGAGATGTGCGGGATGATTTGGCTCCGATGAGGGTCAGGCATGAAGTTTATTATAATGGGAACCCATGGTTCTGACTAGAATAACAATCTTCCAAGGAAAGTCATGCGTAGCCTAGATCTACCTAGATCTCACGGTTGGTTGATTCCTACGAAGCAAGGCTCCAGCAACATGAGGAGGTAGTTGGACTCTAAATATAGGAGAATCATCATCTTTAGCGGTGGTTGAAAGAAATGGATAAAGAACTTTGCCACAATTGGAAACGTCGTGCTCGAATTCCTAGCCCCCAGGCGAGTAAGAATCGCGACCGAGGAATGAGCGCCAGGCATGACCCAGAGCGTTCAGAGCATGGAAGTCATCAAGGAGAGAAGTATAACTATGTCGTCGCTAATGGAGACTAGAAACTAGAGAACATTCTGGATGATGAGACGGGACATGAATTTGAAATCATACATAGGACGTTTGATCTCAAGCAGATTCAAGGGAATGTCATTCAGATGGAGCTTAAAAAGGTCATGACCATGATGGAAGCCTTCTAAATTGATCCCGCGAAAAGCCAGACCGGAAAGCGCTAATGACCAGAGGACATCGACTACAAAAAGCATATCGATTTCACAACGGAGGATTTGGTTGGGGTAAGAACCCCACACCCCGATGCTCTACTAATCACTTTCAAAATTACAAATTAGGATGTTGACAAGTTACTTGTATACTTGGAGAGCTATTCGGAGATGACGGTACCTGGAGATCTTTCTTAAACTCAAGCTCAAGATAATAGATCTTAATGTAGCTACTGTCCATATGGTCGATTTTATGTGGAGGGTGACCATGTCGTTGGGAAAGGCGATCCTTTCAATAAGGGCAAAAAATATTTCAAAGCTCATAGAGTTTGAGATCATGGATATTGATTCACCCTACCTCGCCATTATAGGCAAAGGGTGGCTTCATGCCATGAGAGCTATCCCTTACATTTTTCATCAAAAGCACAAGTATATAAGAAGCAATCAGGCCATTGCTCGAAAATGTTATATCACCGTCATTAGACCCAAGCAGGAAAAGAAAGAGAGAAAGAAGTTATTTCGGAGACAACCCAAGATAGGGAAACTCCATCAAAATAACAAATACGGTGCGATTGACCAGGGGTGGAGGAAATTGTGATCCACCTCGCCGATAGGGTCGTTAAAGATGTTGGATAAGGTAATCTTTACTTAAAGACAACCGAAAAGAAAATTTCTTATCAAAACAATGCTAACCGACCTTAGGAGTTAACCGCCTTCCTAAAACAAAGCTTGGATGTATTTGAATAGGAGATATACGACATGCTGGGAATTGATTTTATAGTTGCCTGTCACTGTCTCCACGTGGATCTGATATTCAAGTCGATCAGACAAGAGGCTCGTCGAACAGTCCCAGGGAAGGTAAAGGAAGTAGAAGATGTTGTAGGGAAACTTTTGGAGGTAAAGTCCATAAAAAAGTTCTATTCCCAAAGTGACTCTCGAACTCGATCGTAGTCCGCAAGAGAAACAAATGCTGAAGAGTCTGTATAGACTTCATCGAGCTCAATAGGGAATATCCCAAGGAAATTTTCCCCTACCAAAGATAGGTCAGCTGGTTGATGCCACAGTAGCTCGTAAACGAATGAGTTTCTTAGATGCCTACTCGGGGTACCACTAGATTCCTCTATTTGACCCCGATTAGGACAAGACTTCGTTCATAACACCATTTGGGTTTGTATTCTTACGAGGTCATACTATTTGGATGAGAGAGACCATAGAAGTGTATATTGACGGTATGCTCATCAAAAGCAGGTATAAGAGTGACCATCTCTAAGACCTGGCCAACGTATTTGACATCCTCAGGCGCTACCAAATGAAACTCAACGTCGACAAATGTTCATTCGGGGTCCAGTCAGGAAAGTTTATGGGTTATCTAGTATGGAAGAGGGGAGTTGAGGCACATATCAGATATAGGATATTAACAGGATCCAGGTATTGAAAACATTGTGCGAGGTCTAAAAGCTCACCGGGATGCTCACAACACTCAACTGCTTCATTTTAAAGTCATATAACTGATGCCGATCATTTTTTGAGCTACTTAAGAAAGTGAAGAGCCTCACCTGGAATGATGTTGGTGATTCCCAATCAAAGAGATCCCCTCTACTTTTATCTCATAGTATCAAGTCATTTGATAAACTCGTCTCTGGTATGATAAAGAGAAGCAAAGCAATATCGTATTTACTACGAAAACAAAATGCTCCTGGATACCGAACAATGGTATGTGACTTTGGAGAAAGTGGTTTACGCATTGGTGATTGATTCATAGAAGCTGAAGTATTATTTTGACTTCCACTCCATTACCCAAATTACTTATTTCCCCTTAAAGTTGTCCTTCGAAAAGATGGCCTTTCTGGACGGATGTCCAAGTGGTCTGTAGAGCTTGGGAGGTTTGACATTAACTTTCAACCAAGGACGACAATCAAAGGGCATGTTCTGGCCGATTTATTACATAATTCACTGGAGACGACCCTAACGACCAACAATTGACCGATCAACCAAAGTCACACGAGTAGAGCGAGATCAAAAGTTAGAGGTTATACATTTATGGTGCCTCTAATTCTAAGGGCAGACATGAGAGTTATCTTTTTGACCCCATAAGATGCAATGATCGAGCAAAGCATTAGATTTTGGTTTAAAGCATCTAACAACGAGGCCGAGTACAAGGTGCTTATAGTTAGTTTGCATAAATCCCATTTGCCCGGGGCAAGACGAATTAACATTTATTATAACTCTAAACTAGTGTCTAATCCAGTCAGTATGGATTTTAATGCTAAGGATAATAAGATGGCAGCCTGCCTTGGAGTCATGCGCGAAGTGGTTATGAAATTTAAGGAAGTCTACTGTTGATACAAAAAATTATCCTGGGAAATTAATCCAAGTCAGCAAGGATGATACGCCAACCAACTAAAAGGATACCGACCAACGTGTTAAAAAAGCCCGACCAACTCTAGGAAGATCGACTAATAATAATAATAAAATCCCAATACTTGTATACATTAATGAATGTTGTACAGATGTACATTTCAGTGTTATAAAGGCATTCCATCCTTTAATATTCTGACTCTTGTACACCCTCAGGGTGGCGCGTTTGCATTGATTACCAGAAACTCAATGCGGGAACTAGGAAAGACCATTTCCCCTTACCATTTATTGATCAAATTCTTGAGAGAGTAGAGGGCCACCCTTACTATTGCTTCATTGATGGTTATTCCAGATATAACCAAATTGAAGTGGATGTACTTGACCAGGAGAAGACAACCTTCACTTTCCCTTTTGGTACGTTTGCCTACAAACGTATGCCATTTGGCTTGTGTAATGCACCCGCGACCTTTCAAAGGTGCATGTTGAGCTTATTTAGTGACATGGTCGAGAGAGGACTCGAGGTGTTCATGGACGATTTCAGCATTTTTGTCACCTCTTTCGATCATTGTTTAGAAAAATTGGAAAAAGTACTCGCCCGGTGTGTGGAAAAGAACTTAGTGCTGAATTGGGAGAAATGCCATTTAATGGCCACCGAGGGAATAGTTCTTGGACACATAGTACCATCCAAGGGAATAGAAGTTGATAGGGCAAAGATAGATGTCATAGATGATCTATCCCCACCAAAATCGCTTAAGGACGTGCGCTCATTCTTGGGCCACGCGGGGTTTTATCAAAGGTTCATTAAGGACATTAGCGCCATCGCTAGACCCTTAAGCAACCTACTCATGAAGGATACCCCATTCGAGTGGACGGAATCATGCCAAAGCTCTTTTGAAAAATTAAAAAACATGCTTGTGTCCTCTCCCATCATGCAAATTCCGGATTGGTCCTTACCGTTCGAACTTATGTGTGATGCTAGAGATTATGCGATCGGGGCTATTTTGGGCTAAAGAAAAGATAAACAAGCTCATGTCATCTACTACGCTAGCCGGACCCTTATCGGATCTCAACTCAACTACTCTACCACGGAGAAGGAGTTGCTAGCAGTAGTCTTTGCCCTTGATAAATTCCAGTCATATCTCATTGGTTCTCCCATTACTTATTTCACCGACCACACGGCTTTGAAATACCTACTTGCAAAGAAAGATGCCAAGACGCACCTCATAAGGTGGATCCTACTCCTATAAGAGTTCAATCTCTCCATCAAAGATAAAAAAGGAGTAGAAAACGTCATTGCCGACCACTTATCACGGCTTTCGTCCGACGTACCTAGTGATCCCGTACCCATAGACGAATACTTTCCGGATGAGCAACTTTTTGCTACCTCTTCTTTGCCCTGGTTTACGGATATAGTTAACTACCTTATCATGGGAGCCGTCCCTCCCGACTGGACACCGCAAGATAGGAAGAGGTTCATTACTTGGTCACGCATGTTCTTTTACGATGATCCCTTCCTGTTTAAATATTGCGCTGACCAAATCATCCGACGATGCGTAGCGGATGACGAGATCCCGAAAGTCATCCAATTTTGTCATTCGGAAGCTTGTGGAGGCCACTTTTCGACGAAAAAGACGGCCGTAAAAATTCTGTAATGCGGCCTCTATTGGCCCACAATATTTCGGGATATGAACGCTGCTTGCAAATATTACAATAGGTGCCAACGGATGGGGGCCATTACCCGACGAGACATGATGCCTCTTACCCCTATCCTTATTATTGAGATCTTCGACTATTGGGGTATTGACTTCATGGGACCTTTCCCCCGTCCTTTGGTTTTCTGTACATCCTTATCGCGGTAGACTACGTTTCTAAATGGGTGGAAGCTATAGCTACCAAGACATATGACAACAAGGTGGTGATAAAGTTCCTACAAGAACACATACTTTCCCGCTTCGGTGCACCGAAAGCGATAATTAGTGATAATGGCACGCACTTTTGCAATAGGCCATTCGCGAAGCTCATGAGAAAGTATGGTGTCATTCACAAGGTTGGAACGACTTCTCACCCGCAAACGAATGGGCAGGCCGAACTAGCAAATCGAGAAATCAAGAACATTCTTGAAAAGACCGTTAATCCTACTCAGAAAGATTGGTCCCTTAGATTGAACGATTCGCTATGGGCCTATCGTACCGCATATAAGAATCAACTCGGCATGTCCCCTTTCCTCTTTGTGTATGGCAAACCTTGCCATCTTCCCGTTGAGGTCGAACACAAGGCGTATTGGGCGATTAAGAAATTGAATTATGCTATGGACAAGGCCGGTGAAGCCCGCAAGCTTCAATTGAATGAGTTAGAAGAACAACACAATAATGCGCATGAGAATGCCAAAATTTCAAAAGAAAGGATGAAACTCGCTCATGATAGCATCATTCGACGAAAAGAGTTTCTTCTGGGGCAAAAAGTTCTTCTCTACAACTCTCGGCTTCATATCTTTTCGGTCAAGTTGCGATCACGATGGCCTGACCCATTCGTCATGAAGAATGTTTTCCCCCATGGAGCTGTTGAATTAGATGATTTAAAAGGGGGAAATACATTCAAAGTGAATGGACAGCGCCTAAAGTCATATCTAGAGGCGTGTGCGGAAGAAGTCGACATCGTTTGGTTGTCGGACCCCGCTTACGGGGTAGAGTGAGCTGTTACAGCGAGGTCGTCGCACCCCCAACGCGTATGGGGTGAGAGTCGTGTGTGTTCTGAGAGTCGTGTGTGTTGAGAGTCGTGTGTGTAGTGAGCGTCGATAGGACTAGGTTTCATTCAGGAAAAGCATTAGTGTGTTTCAGGAATTTTGAGTCAAAGGGCATTAACCAGTGAAATCGAGAGGGTTTTTAGTCTAGATTGATAGGGAGTATGTTGTGAAAGTGAAATTTTTTGGAGAAGAGAGATTGAAACCAAGTTCGGGGAAAATCCAGCCCAAAAGCCCTGGGTCGGACTGGTTCCTTTAATTTAAGGCCCGGCCGGTCCGCCCCCGGATCGATTCCTTTAATTTTAAAAAGGACCGGTCCTCTAGTCGGATTTATGAAATTAAAATACCAGGACCGGTCCGCCCCTACCCCGGACCGGTCCACCTTTTGCAGATCTGATTTATCCCCTTCCCAAGATTCGCCCCCTTCTCCCCAATCCCATTCATTCCCTCCAATCCGTTTTCCCAACTCCCAAACCCAACCTTTCCCTCCTAAATTCACTCCCTTTTCCCTCCAAACCCTTTCCCTCCAATTCCAACCCCTCCACTCACTCCTTCCCCTATAAATACACCTCAATCCCTCCCTTTCTCCTCACACCTTCAACCTAAATCCTCTCTTCTCCCTCTCTAGTTTTCCAAGAAAAAATCCCTCTTATTTCCATGGCTCCCCACGTTGCCCCCACGAAGTATGATTCCACCGATATCCAATCCTCCGGTCATGGTGAGTTTCGCTCCCGCCAAGAGGAGTGACGGTGCCACTAGTTTTTCGGTTTGGACCGTAAACTCCATATGGAGTGCGCTGTCCAATGGGACGGGCTACCCAACTCCGTCACAGCCCTATTCATGGCTCGAGGCTGGTGCCGATTCCTCAACGAACCCTACGAAACGGTTTGGGCAACCGAAGTTCGCTCTTTTTATGGCACCTTAGTTCGAACGGGCCAATTCGAGGCCCAAGCTTTCGTGGATGGGAATGTCATCCCGTTTTCTTTGGCCCGTCTCACGGTCAAGTTGGCCGAGTATGACGTCCCGGACATTCAAGAATTCACCTATCCACGAAACGTCCCCCCGATCGACAAGGATATTGTCATGGCCCGCATTGCACCGATTGTGGCTTGGACGGGGCAAACCGTCGCCGTTGGACGCCTTAACGAGAAGGTGCACCTCACATTTTAGATTGTGTGCACTAACATATTGCAAACGTCCAACAATTCTGCCATGCGGCCCCGACAAGCCACTTTGACCAATCACCTCTTTAACCCCCACACTTCCATCCACTTGGCCCGCACTTTATACGCCAATATCATTAACGCGTCCTTGGATGAGATGGGTACCACCCCACTTCCCTATGCCCGTTTGATCACTTCCAGCCTTAAGGATGTTGGCATAGCGGCGCCGCTCGATCATACTCTCATTCCCGGTCCTTTTGGACAAGGGACCCACACCAAGAGCGCCAAACAGCTAGCTGTCCTACGGGCTAGGCGGGGAGGTGATAGTGACGAAGAGGCTGCCCCGAGCGAGAGCGAAGAAGAACAAAAGGCAGCCGGTGAGGATGTCGAGATGGGGGATATCGATCCGTACGAGGAGGATGACCCAAATTTTGAGTGGGCGGGAAGCGACCTATCAAACTGCATGTCGCCACTTGAAACAAACTTCGACAACTTTGTGACCGACTACCGTCGCGACATGAACTTAGTTATCCGCTTCCAAGCGGACATCTATCGACGCCAAGGGGATCCTAATGAGCCACTGCCATCCTATTACCATAACCCCTATGGCCCTGACGCGCCCGGTTCTTCCCATTCCCCGCCCCAGTGAAGCTTTTTATTTGTTTTTCCTGTTCACAGTTTGTATCCTTTTCCTTGTAATTGTACCACAGTCTTGTTTGTAATAAAAAACTGCATTTTTCTCCATTTGTTTGTTTTATTTATCGCACTTATTATTTTGCCTTATTTAGATTTTAGTCCTTTTTGCTTGAGGATAATGCTAAGTTAGGGGGGTCACAAGTGCGTATTTCTAAACTTCACAAATTTTCAAAAATGCCCAGAAATTTCAAAAAAAAAAAATGAAAAATCCAAAAATATTTTGTTCAAAATAAATAAAAATTGGAACTGAAATTTTTCAAAAATATCATTAAAAGTCCGTTTAAAGTCTCAAGTTGTAAAATTCAACATACACAAAGCCGAAATTGACCAAAGATGGAAATTGAGCGGAAATTGACGATTTAACGAATAAGTGTGGAGATTAACAAACCCGGTGAGATTCGAGCCTATCACTTTTTGCGAGTTTTTAAATCAATTCGAGTTAATTGTTAACTCAAAGTTCTTTTCAGCACCTAAAAAGTTGTCGAGGATCTCAATCCTTTCATTTTGATCGGTTATGAAAGACGTGTGTGATATTGCCTTGAAAAACGTGCCAAAATTGATCTATAAACTTAAATTCATCTCAAAACGCATATGGTAACGCAATTGGTATTTTGGAAAATGAAGTAGGTCCTCGTTTGTCACCTAAAAATATTGGCCAGAAAAAGTAGCGAAAAAACACCCCTTTTGCAACCCAAATTGAGCCGAATAAATTTGTCCATTCGTTTGATAACTCGAAAAACCCAAATAGCTCGGAATTGTGAAAAATGGAAAAATTCAGAATTTAAGTCCAAAAAGTGCATATAAAGGGGCAAGAAAAAATAAATAAATATGCTCAACAAAATAGTGAGAAAAGGAAAGAAATGAAAAACAGAAAAAATAGAGAAAAAGAAGAAAAAAATGAGCAATTGCCCGAAAAAAGCACAAATGGACATCATAAATGACTTTTCTAATTCCAATCTTTCCTACCACTTTCATTTTACCCAATATACCGTAAAACCCGCAAAAGTCCTAACCGAGTCTAAATTACGAAATTGGTTACCGCGTGGAGAGCTAATACACCAAAAGATAATAAAAGAGATTGAATGCGCGAAAAAGAGGAAATGTTCGCGTTTTAAAAAAAACCGTAATCCATTGATGAGATCCTTTCACTTTGAAATTTTCATCTTTCTACTTATATGCGTGACTTTGCGTCCTTTACATTTACTATTTATATCACGCATACCGAGAGAATAGCCACAATCCGAGTGATTAGTTTGAGAGAGCATTACGTGAGAATTTGAAATCAAAGCGAATTTTCGGATAAGTAACGTAATGATCAATCGGTGGAAATTCGCGGTTAAATTTTTGGCTTCGCACACATGCACTATGATTTGAGACTTGTAAATATGACTTGATGATGAAAATTTTCTAGAAAAGTTTGAATTGCACAATTTTTGCGTATTTTGGATTTTCTTTGAGTCGAATTTTGTGGATATATATGCTCTGCAACCACTCATGAGACACAACTCGTCCTACTAGGGTGACCTAGGGGTTTAAAAGCTTGTTGCATATGCTAAATGCAATCGCTTGCCCGCGAAAAAGGTATTCTATCCCAATAAAATGTTTTCAAAATTGAGTCTTTCTAGGATTCTTTTACATTGCTCGGGACGCGCAAAGTTCTAAGTTAGGGGGGTTTGATTTGACATAAATTCTTCCTAATTTATCCCGTGATTTAGTTACTTTTAGCACCTCGAACAACCTAATTGAGATGAATTTATCTCATAATCTTGTTACTGACTGATCCTAATGAGTACACCGAGTTTCTGGTATTTTGTAGTGTTTTCACAGGTATTTGATGTCAAGAAACGGAAGAAGGAAACCGGAAGAATCAAAGAAGAAAGAAGGAAAGTCACAAGGGTAAAAGTGTAATTTACACCCAGAATTCGGATGAGGTACCTAAAGAGAAGTTGAAGAGATCTCATTCACGAGCACATAGGAAGAAACAACACCTCAATCGGAGTCTCGAAACAAAAGATATGAGCAGTCAAAGTTGAGCAAAAAAGTCAAATAGGCAGACCGTTCCGCCCCTGCCCCGGACCGGTCCGCTTTGCCAAACTCGAGTAGACCCCGGATCACAAGCAAACCGAAGAAGGAAAAAAAATAAGGAACCGGTATGCCCCCGGACCGGTCCTCCCCAAAATAAAAAGAACCGATCCGCTTTGAAGGCAGATCGGTCCGCCTAAGACCCGGATCGGTTCGGGTATCGAGATTTGCAAACCTGATCTTCTCCTAAAAGGATCCTAGTGCAAATGAAATTCCTAAATTCTTGGAGGGTATAAAAACCCGTTTTATTATTATTATTTGCAGGGAGAATATTAGGAATTTTCCCTCTCTTTTTCCAGAAACCCTAGTTTTAGATACAATTTCCAGTTTTAATTCAAAGATTCAAGATTCATTCAAAGTTTATTTGATTACCAGTTTTATTAATTGCTGCAATTACTTCTTGGGTGAGATTAGTGAGTTAATTCTTCTTTTCAATTCTATTCTACATCAATTTATAAGTTTCCTTAGATTAATCATGAACTCCTGCTCTTCAATCACTATTTTCATCACTTTCATCATGCTAGGCTAGATTTTCTAAGGCCGGGATACGTGAACCCAACCTGATGTGTTAATTGTATGTGTATAACATTAATTCTATGAATTTAGTGATTGAATATGACCGTATTGAGTAGGAACATAACAATTGTAGGTCTTTATATCTCGTTTGCCTCTGGGTAATCGTGATGATTTACAATGCAATTCGAGTGTTACTATCGCGATACCGATTTACTCATCCTCAGATTAGGTATGACGTGGGCTTGAACCTCGTATACATAATGCTTGGGAGTACTAAATTCCGGGTCAAATTTAATCAATTAAATTTACGATTAATATTATAACTGCAATTCACTAGGGTTGGGGGATTGTATTCCCGCCCTATTTTTCTCATCACTTAGTTCGAAAGTTTCAAATCATCTTTCATCCATATTTTAGGTAGTTTAGTATAGTTGCATTTCTTCATAATTTCACAATTGCATTTAGTCATAATCAATTCTCAAAACCAAATTATTTTTTCTTTTTTTTAAGAGTCAGAGTTAGGGTTCCTTTGTCTTTTCCCGTCTTTACAACTCCGTTGTCCTTTTTCCCTGTAGATACGATCCCGACTTATCGAGTTTATTAATAACGCGACATGCTTGCACTTGAGCCTAGACTGAAACTCTCATCCGAAGAGGAAAGTTGAGTCAATTTGTTGATCGATAGAATAATGAAGGAGCTCAGCCAACATCAAAATCTCCTTGAAAACCTAGAGAGGAGAAGAAAAGAACCCATGAAGTTGACCAAAAAGATGATCCCGACTTACCCAAAAAGCCCCGATAACCGGAACGCGAGGTATTCACGCTAAGTTTTGATTATTTTGATTACCAAATGATTACAGGTGGAGATGAAGGAGGAGGAGATCATACTGCAGAGCGAAAGGCTTACCTCAATGAGGCACAAGCTTGCTCATACATACATATGATTAATCTTACCGGGGAGGACAAATCGAGGAAGGTTAATAAAGATAAGATGATGATCGAATTCTCTAAAACTAACCTTTCAGGCGTACTATATCCCCATGATGATCCTCTTGTAATAAAAATTAGAATGGATGACATCATTATTTCCAGGGTGTTAGTAGATAATGGTAGCTCGGCAGATATAATGTTTTATCCCTGTTTCAGCAGCTTGGACTTTAGTCTCAGCCAGTTAGAGTCTTACCATCGACCACTAATTGGGAACCATCAAGATGGAAGTGATGAACGAGACATGACCAGCTAGCCGAACATAAAAAATCCATTTCTTCGTAATGGATAAAAATGTCCATTTAGCTTACAATATAATTATGGGAAGAGTTAGGCTAAAGAAATTTGAGGTAGTGCCCTCTACGATTCATCAACGCTTAAAATTCTCGACTAACTTTGGTGTAGGTATTATAAAAGGCGATCAATAAGTGGCATAGTAATGCTACTATTCTTCTACCGAGCAAGAGGATTTGGAATAAATAAAAAGGATAACCACCACTTATCAAGTGGACACCATTGAACCTGATGCAGAATCTGAGGTTGAAACCTTAAATCCAAGGGAAGAAACAGAGCTGGTAAAGGGTCAGATTATAGAAGCAACAAAAAGCATTGTGTTAGACGATGACAAACCAGAACGCACCACTCAAATAGGGACAACGCTGGATCCTGTTCTTAAACAGGAACTAGTGAGCTTCTTTAGACAGAGAAAGCATGTGTTTTCCTGGAGTCATGAAGATATGCCTGGGATATATCCCAATTTTCTTTGTCACAAACTCACTGTTAGCAAAGAAGTCAATCTAATAAAGTAGATACGAATAGTGTTCAGCATCGAAAAGAACCAAGCAATACAAGAGGAAGTTGAAAATCTTTAAAAAGTCGCTTTTACCGATGAGTTAAAATATCTTGTTTGGTTGGCCAATGTAGTTATAAATAAGAATAATAATAAGTGGAGAAGGTGTGTAGACTTCACAGATTTAAATAAAGCATTCCCAAAGGATCATTTTCCTTTATGACAGATAGATCAGCTTGTGGATGTCACCCAAGGGCATGAGTTACTCAGTTTTATGGATGCTTATTCTGATTATAACCAGATTAAAATGAAGCCTGAAGACAGGGAAAATACTTCTTTCATTACTCCCCGAGGAACTTACTATTATAATGTTACGTCTTTTGGTTTGAAAAATGCAGGTGATACATATCAAAGGCTGGTAAATAAGGTATTTGAGGAACAAATAGGCAAAAATATGGAAGTGTATGTGGATAATATGCTTACAAAGAGCAAGAAAGCGTTCGATCACATTGCCGACCTCAAACAGACTTTTGATCAACTTGAAAAGCACCAGATGAGATTGAACCCGACCAAGTGCTTCTTTGGAGTACATGAAGGGATGTTCCTCGGGTATATAGTAAATAAAAGGGGAATTAAAGAAAATCTAGATAAAATTAAGGCATTAATTGAGATGCAGTCCCCAACTTGCAAGAAGGAGGTGCAAAGGCTAACTAGGCGAGTAGCAACTGTGAACAGATTCGTGTCCCGAGCTACAAATAGGTGTAGAGACAACATTCTAGGACCCCCTAAGTCTCTCCTTAGGCTCTTAATGCTTCCCCCTTCCACCGCGGACCTAGGTCACACTCCGAGTGCCCATCGGGCGCTCCTGGGCCCCCGAATCGATCCCATCTGACCCCGGTCAACTTCACCATCAAAGTGAAATCTCTTTGAAATCTTTAAAGGGAACTGAAACCACTTTTCAATGGTCCACCCCGTGCATGAAATAGCATAACCGTTCGGACGAACGATCAGTTTTCCCTCAAAAATTGACCTGGAGGCCATCGGGCGCTCCAGACTCCGTTTGACAAAAGTCAACTCTTTAAATCCAACGAGAGTGATTGAATTTCATAAGGGCACTGAATACCCTTTCTAATGATCTACCCCGTGCTCGAATATGACCTACGGTACGGACGAATGATTTGTTTTACTCCGAAAAGTCACGGGGCGCTTTTGGGTCCCGGTTGACCAAGGTTAACTTTTCAAACCGAGCAAAATTCTTTGGAATGTTGAACTACATATCCTAACCTTATATACGATCCGCCCCGTGTTCAATTCTGACTTACCATGCAGATGAATGATCCGTTTGCGTCCGACGATCTCCCGTCCAAAGGACCTACATGCGCTTCCGATCCACATTTGATCCAAAGTCAACTTCTGGACATGGGAGCGGTCTAAAGGACTCTCATAAACCTCTGAAATAACTTTATAACGGTAAGCCCCATGCACGATTCGAATTAATAATTTGTACTTTATGGTCATTTTTCAGAAAAGACCGTAACGGGACTGCCAATTGGCAGCTCCTGTACCTTGCTTATCGGCACAGTGTCAAGGGTTACCTGCCGATCGACACCCTCTGGGGTACGCCAATCGGCACCCCCTTGACCCTATAAATAATGGCTATGACCTCATTGCTGAGAGAGAGCATAAACCCTTCAGCATCAGTGATCTCAACAACATTCTCTCGAAGTCCGCAAAGCTCCATATGAGAAATCTCATGCAAACCTAAACATCCATCCTTTTCACACCCAATTTGGAAAATATTCTCCTCTCTCCTCAAAATTCAAAGGAGTTCATCCAAGATCCAAGTTCAATCTCCAAGAAAGGTCCAATTCTTTGTCCCTCTCTCTTAATTTCTTATTTTATATAAGTTACCTTAGATTCATAATCTAGTTTCATTCTAGCTCATACATATTAACTTCTACACTTTTATTAGTATATCGCACATACTTTATTTTTCATAAAAAACCCAAAATTAAATAAAAGAGGGTTACACCCGTAAATTCCGAACGGAATTATCCACCACAATTTTTTCCAAAACTAGAAACACATTTTTTACATGCATACACATAATAAAATTTCGTTTGAATCTATGGGATAAACCCCACCCCTATTCCTACATTCGAACTACATGGACTTTGATGCCTCTATAGGATACGTAGGCATCTCGGATTAAAATCCGAGACTCGAGTCCAATTTTGCTAATTTTCTAATTTTTCTTATTTTTCATAATCCTTTAAATTACTCATTATTATTATATATACATAACATATTTGTTCGCGTCTCATCCCACACATATTATCGTTTCCTAATAACGATCAATATCGCTATGAATGACCATATTCTATCTTCTACATTTATTATTATTTTAGGAATATTCCTATGGATGACCTCACCCTATCTTTTCCATGGTATGGGTTGAACGATTCCAATCTCCATTATATAAACACATGCATACACTTCACGGGGATAAAAAGGAAAATATAAACATTTGCCCATGAGAGACCGAAAAGGTGGGATAGGTGCCTAACACCTTCTCATTCCGTAACTTAGCCCCCCCACCTACGATCTATTGGTTTCGCATGCATCAGTTTGTCCTTGATGCCACTCTCTTGAAGTGGCAACATATTCTTTTGCCTATTTTGAGCAAAATAGGCCGGCGACTCTATCTCTTTACATTCACCCGATACCGACGATGGCTGAAACCCCCTTTTCGAAGAGAAGGGTGCGAGATCGCGATGCAGCCTCCATCCCCAGGGAGGGGGATCCTCTTTCTCCTTCCCCCCGGAGCGAGCGTCGCGCTGATCGGGATGGACACAATAGGTGCCTGCCATTTTTCAAGGTGCTCAGAAAGAGTTTTGAATGGAGCGAAGAATGTGAGAAAGATTTTCTGGAGTTAAAAAAGTATTTGGGGTCACCCCCATTGCTTTCCCGACTAATTATGGGGGGGAAATTATACTTGTACTTAGTTGTTTTTGAATCATCCGTAATCTCTGCTTTGATCAGAGAGGAGAGACTGGAGTTCAAAAACCTATTTACTGCACCAACAAAGCTTTTCGAGGAGAAGAAATCAGGTACCCCTACCTAGAGAAATTAGCACTGGTGTTGATTGAAGTGTCCAGACGCATGAAGCCTTATTTTCAAGCCCATACGATAGTAGTATACACTGATATACTGCTAAGGCAATCTTTGCATAAACCAGAGAAGTCTGGCAGATTGATGTACTGGGCACTGGAATTAGCAGAGTATGATATTATCTATGATCCAAGGTCTTCTCTAAAAGGCCAATTAGTAGCAGATTTCATAACTGAATTCACTTACCCCAAGGTTCCCGAGCAACAAGATAAGCAGACCGATCAAGAACCATGAGGAAATAATGTTGACAATCAAGCTCCTGAGGAACTTTTATCAGAAGAAACCATTGCCGACCTGAACACATGAGATGTCTAAGAAGTATAAAGAAGAAAGGAGAAAAACATTCCACTATGGGATTTTGACAGACCAATTGTTTGACAATGATCTCTCCCTATATGGAATCTATATGTTGATGGGTCGTCTTGTGCAACTGTCAGTGGAGCAGGTATGATACTTAACACTCCTGATGGTATTGATATTGAATATGCACTGTGATTTCAATTTTTGGCCTCAAATAACGAACTAGAGTATGAAGATCTTATTGTGGGCTTAATCTTAGCCAAATCACTGAGTGCCGAGCAAGTTGTGGCACATAGTGATTCCCAACTGGTGGTAAATCAGGTATTGAGTTTGTATGAAACTAAATGTGAATTGACAACCAGATACATATCCAAAGGAATGGAGGTAGTAACAAATTTGCCAGCTATTAGGATGAATATAATTCTAAGGTTGGAAAATGCTCAAGTAGATGCTCTTGCTCAGCTATCTTCAGCCACTAGAGTTGATCTCCTACGAACTATCCCTATTGAGATTTTTGGCTAATAGGAGCATAAATGAGGATTAATGATCAATTTTATTACAGTAGACATGGGCCCATATTGGATGGATCCCATCAGAGCATATATTGAAGATGGGACTTTACCAGTGGATATAGTGGAGGGCAAATATTTGAAGTATAAAGCTGCCAGATATGTGCTGGATAAAGGAGTTCTGTACAGAAGAGGATTGACAGTTAATTTGCAACGCTGCGTTCATCCATCAGAGGTTTCACACCTAATTTAGGAAGTACATGAATAATCTTGTGAAGCTCACATAGCAGGAAGAACACTACTGCAACGAATAAGTGCACAAGGATACTACTGGACAATAATGCGAGCAAATTGTACAACTTTTGCTAGAAAATGTGACAAGTGCCAAAGGTATTCCAGCATTTTGCAAAACTCCACTGGTTGCCCTAACCCCAATTAATTCACCTTGTCCATTTGATATGTGGGGTATAGACTTGGTCGGGCCATTACCAACCACCCGAGGAAGGTTCAAGTACTTGATTATTGCTGTGGATTACTTTACAAAGTGGTTTGAAGTAGAACCGTTGATAGACATGCCTTATGACAAGGTCTACCAATTAATTTGGAAGAATATCATTTGTAGATATGGGCTACCCTATGCCTTCATCACCGACCATGGAATGCAGTTTGACAACGATGAATTCGCATCTTACTGTGCTCAATCCAACATTCAAAAGTTACATTATGCTCCGGGCCACCCTCAGAGTAATGGGCAAACTAAAATTACAAATAAAACTCTACTCAATGGGTTAAAAAAAGGCTTGATGATGCAGGGGGAACAAGATCAACGAACTACACTCTTTTTTGTGGGCATACTGAACAATCCTGAAGACTGTAACTGAAGAATCCCCATACATGCTAGCATTTGGGACTAAAGCAATCGTAACTGCTGAATTGGGTCTTCCATCCTATAGAGTTTTAAATTTTAACTGTTCTGTAAGTGATCTAATGCGAAGATTGGATCTAGATATGCTGGAAGAAGTGCAAGAAGATGCTGCTCTAAGAAACGCAACTTACCAACAGAGAACAACTCGCTTTTACAACAAATGGATAAAGCCGACCCATTTAAAGGAAGAAGATTATGTGATAAAAAAGCTGTTATAGAAAAATAACAAAATTGAGGCCAATTGTCATGGGCCATATCGTATTTTAGTAGTCATCCACCCTGGGACATATCGAATTAAGACTTTAGAGGGGGAAGAATTCAAAAACTCATGGCATGCCGAGCATCTTAGAAAATACTACCAATGATGTAATCAATTGTATTCAGTTCATTATCTATTTTTAGTATCAATAAAATGACCATTCCTCCAATTTCTATTTTTGAATTTTTTTGGGAGTACTAGTGCTATGCACTACTGTAATACACTTGATCGGTGAATTTAAAAAGGTTGAAAGTTTCCAGAAAAACTTCAAATTATTACTCGGCACGAGAATTTTCTCCAAATAACAGATCTAAGGTTGGTCGGCGATTAGTGTGCAAAACAAGTCCTTTCGCAACAGTTGAGGATTGAGTTGGTCTGTACGGGTAATAAGTTGATCGGGGCAATCAAAAATTGATCGGCGTCACTTAAAAGTCCAAGTAAAATAGGATATTAAGTCCTCAAGAAACTTGGTCAACAAGCATAAGGATAAAACAAGATCTTTATCCTACAGGTCTAAGTGCAGGAAAAACGTTGCGAAGATTCCTCAAGAGGAATGTAGGCACATATTCCACATACGCTTGGTCACACCACTGTTAACTAATGAAAAAAACCCTAAACATTTGGGTGCATTAGTTAAACCTTTGGAGACACATGGGTAACTAGCTCTAAATTTAGATTTTAATCTAAGTATTCTAGTAGAACCTATGTATTCATTGGTAATTGATACTAAATTTAGATTTTAATCTAAGTGTGTCAATAAAACTAATGAAAGAGAAAGAGTTAATCTTATCCAGAAAACATTCACATTCAATAAGATAATTCTATCAAATTACTTTATTTCATTTAATTGTCATTACATAAATGTGTTCACAAAAGAAATACAAGACATTATTCTAAAGGGCTTTTCCCTTAAGCTTTGGAAACTGGATCCATGCCAGTTGGAAGATCATCTAAAATATAAGGAGAGTTGAAAAAATTGAAGTCTTGAAGCATTATCCTATTTCTGCTACTTAGATGATCTAGCAGATAAGGTGGTCGGATAATTTCTAGCTCATTGTACAGCCCATAGTCTCTTAGATATTTAGAAATTAGGCACTGGGGAATTGTGTTAACAGGAATACAGTTAACATCCATACTGAAAGGGGGAACTTCAAGTTCGAGAAACCAAGGATTATACCGTCCTGGTCCATCCAACCCCAGTTGTAACCTTCATTCTGGGCCTGTTTGAACCTATCATCAAAATGCCCCAAAGCTTAATTGTACCCTTCCATCCGGATCTCTCTAGGTTACTTGTGGAACTGGAAGGTTAACCTCTCAACTTGGTGATAAAACTTCTTCAACACTCCATCTTTAGCTTACAACTGAGAAGATTGAGTAGTAAGTTTATCAGATAGAGTTTGAAGCTTTTGGGATATCTCGGTAATGGCTTGTTTTTTAGCCTTCAACTGGGCATTTTGGTTGACTAAAGTCTGCTGAGTCCTAACTTCCTCCGTAGTACCTCGACCATGCTTAATTCTAGCTCGTGAAGAAGAAGAAGCACGTTTGGTCTTTTTTAGTGCCTCCAATTATTCCCTTATCTTGGCATTTTCAGCCTCCAAGAAAGAATGCCCTTCGTCGGTAGTGGTAGCAGCAGTAGAAGAAGTCTTCAAAGCATTCAGCTCATCTCTTAAATTATTGTTCTCCTCCTCCAGTAGTTTGACAATGGCTCTGGCTTCCTCTACTTCACGGTTGAGCAAAAATTCCTGCCTTCGAAAGTGAGAAGTAAATTTTTCCAATTTCTGTTCAAAGCCCCAACCTTCACTCAAGGCCTAGTACTTCTTCTCATAGTCAGCATGAAAAAGAGCCTTGGCCTCCTTATGGTCCTCCTGCAACTCTTTAATCATTTCATAATAAGACACATTATTGGCCACTGCCCGATTAAGGAGACATTTTAGATGAAGATAGGCTTCCTTGGCTTGCTCGAACACATAATCTCCGAGCAACTTTGATAGCTCTTCCTCGGTCAAAGATAGATGACATGCTTTAAAAACCTCGTTACATCTCTAGGGTAGCTCGAAGTCAGTGGAGGAGAAGTGTTCTAGTTTATCCATTAACTATTAAGAGCAAGAAAACTATCCAATCAACAACAGTGTGCAAAATATAGAGAACTACACCAAAATAGTCAATTAGTAACACTACTGTAGTGTTACTAAAATAATTACTAACACTAAAAAAGTGTTAGAAAAAAGGCGTGGGGGAAGTAAATTACTAAAACTTTTTTACTGTTACTAAATTATGTGTTACTAACACTATTTTACCGTTACTAAAGTGTTACTAAATTCTGTGTTACTGACACTTTATATTGTTACTAAAGTGTTACTAATTTCGTAACACATTCCTAACACAATTTTTGTAACACATTTAGTAACAGTATAGGTCCATTACTAATATTAAAAAATTAAAAAAATTATATATATATATATATATATATATACACAGACACTAGGGTGTACAATATTAAAAAATGTTAACACAATAACAACAAAATAACTGTCGATCTCATTTAATTTCAATATGAATAAGTTACATAAAAAAATGGACAAAATTTCCTTTATTTATAGTACTATAAACCTGTTTAAGGTATAAAAAATAGTACAACAATACAAATAGTCCGCAACAACAACACTAATGCACATCCAGACAATAACCTCAATAAAAATTAATATCCCAAATTCCATTAAAAGAAAATTCATCTCAATACATATGAAATTCCTCTCAATACACGAGGAAATTTGGAAAATCTAAGAATTGTTCATCTCAATACATATAAGAATTATCATTATGAAGATGAGTTCGAATCAAGTACACAGGTGGGTTGTAGTCAATTTGAAAATATAACTTGAACTAATACCACCTTCACTTATGTCGATGCCTTGTTCCATGGTTTGACATAGGATGCCTTGTTCCTTGATTTTGTTTTCCCTATTTGTTTTGCCTGTCGGTCTATCACAAGCTCTAATAACACCACACCAAAGTTGTATGCGTCTATTTGTTCAGTGACTTTTTAATTCAGGTACATTCTGTAATAACGCAACCAAGTATTGAGACAATGGGTATATTACTAGAAATCTCCTGAATTATTGCACCAATTGAAAATAACTATACTATTACTTTTGTAAGACGAAGAAGAAGAAAACAATCATTCTATTTCTACCATTTACAATATCTTCCTTTACGATCCTAGGATTACATATTTTAATAAGAAATTCTTAGTTTAGTTTCATTGTTGAACATTTATGCAAAACATGTGTGCATTAGAGAAAATTATACTTTTTTCGGTTTGCAGTTATTTTTGTCTTCTCAGTAGATATAGCTGCAAAACATAAGAAAAAATCTAGGACCCGTTACCATTTTTTTCATATTCATAAAAGAAAGAGCAGGCTTTTCTCAAATCCATCACTTCATTATATTTTCTCCATAATAATTCAACTGCTACATAATACAAAAGAAGTACTAATTGCTTATTTTCCAATTAAATTCAAAGAGAAGAAAACAGACCTGCACTATTGTTCTCAAATTTTTGAAGCGTAATCTTATCTCAAATTAAAATATACAACTAACAGGTCTATGTTCTGTTACCATTATCAAATCAAAAAACATAGACATTGCATCATACCAAAGCTCATTCTTAGTGTACCCACTAACAAGTGCATTCCATTTGTACAAATTCTTTCTCTGTAATTGATCAAAAAGGGACCGAGATTCTGAAGGAGACCCACACATTGAATACATTGTAATAACTAGTTTATCCCCTACATTTAAACGCGAGTACACAAGGTCCTGGGTTCCCTCCACCTCTTTTATGTTTGATTTTAGAAAGATAATTTTTTTTTGTGTGTGAAAGTGGGATGGAAATGTATAAAACTATATATTATTTTTGTGATATACAGATAGATCTAAAAAATGTTGTACATACCTTTGCATTAGAAGTTGTCGGTTGGTTGGAAATGCATTTTTGTCTTCCAACAACTCTACGACCGTAAATATGGGTCTGAGATGATGATCTTGGTATTATCTTCAAACTAAAAATTAGCTAATTTTTAGGGATGATGATGAATAACATTAGTACTAACATACCCTGTATATCCAACACCTTCCCTTTAAACTAAAGATTTCAATAAACAAAATCATATAAACCATTTTTTTCAGTAAGGCTCCAACAACAATCACATGACTTTAAATTTGGAAGACAATGTATATTTTTATAATTGCTCTATAAATTCCCCAATAGAATAAAAACTGTAAAATAAGATTAATAAAATGAAATTTAAAATTTGAAATTTATTGCTTAAGAAAATTACAATTAATAAAAAAAAAGAAGTTCCCCTAATTCAATTATTTGAGAATCCCGACCCAACATCTACAGTGATGCATGTGGATTTCACCAAGTGGGTACCATTCAGTTTTAAAACTGCCCTAATATTCATTCAGTAAAAGTTGTCAACAGAACTTGCAACTTGTAAAACTGCCCTAATATTCATTCTGTTTTGATTTTTGGGAGTGGTAAATGCATTGATCTTGGAATAAATCATAATAATAAAATAATTAGGGGCTTTGTAAATTTAGGACCTATTATAATATGTATTTTGGAAATAGGACAACAACCATTTTACTTATAGTTTTAGTCCCTATTTTTGAATAAAGCCGCTGGCGCGGGCCCATATTCATATAAAGTCAACCAATCACCGCATGCCACGTGTCCCTTTAATTTAAAAATAAGGACTAAAAATGAAAACAAAATGTTTGTTGTCCTATATACATAATCAATATTATTTTAAGTCCTAAAAGTACATAATATAAAATAATTAAGCAAGTGCAGAGGAATGTGTAGGTGCATACGGGAGCATGAGAATCTCTGGCATTCCTCTTAGGATCAGTAGCAGAGAAAATGGTGTAAATAAGAATGAACGTCCCGATTATCTCGCCAGCCAATCCAACGCCTTTACTGTAACCATCGATGGGCTCGTTGGTTCGAACACCATACTGAGCCACCATGTACATCACGACACATAGCAGAGACACTTTCTGAGCCAAGAACAACCCAAATCATATAAATCGTATACAAAACAAATATACATAACATACCTTATTTTGTTGATAAAATTGGAAACGATTCAAAAAATATCATACGGAGGGAGAGAAAGAGATATAGAGGGGGGAAAGTAGGCTTTGGTTTTGGAGGGATGAAAATGAAAAATTGGGCTCGTGTTTTCTTTTAGAAAGTGTAAAGTATTTTTTTCATTTCTAAACTAATAATAGTAACACCTATATGGGATTCCTAACGGTATTATAGTGTGAGATATAGTAACGGTAAAATAGTGTTACAAATACTAAAAATAGTCTGTTACTAAATGAAAGTTTTGGTGTAGTGAAAGACAAGCAAAAGAGGAAAACGAATTATTTTCATTGATAAATTGTCAACTACAAATACATGTGCAAAAAGAACGAAAAACTTATAACTGCAGAAGAAAAGGAGAACAAAGGTTGCTCAGGCAGATCTATACCTTCTTCACATTTGGAGTAGGCCCACTAGAGGTAGAGGTAGGAGTAGGCAGAGAAGGATGGCTTTCAGTTGGAAGAGTAGAGGAGTCAACAGTAGCTTGGTGTTGGTCGAAAGAATCCAACACCATAAGGGATTCGCTTGAACCCCCATCATCTTCAATCTCCTTATCCATGTTAGGAGGAGCTCCTGGGTCATGTCCGAGGAAGAGTTCAGAATCATGAGGGGTGACGACCTCCACCAAGGTTGTTGACCAACCATCCTTAAAGCATTTCTTCTTCGTAAATTTAATTTGCGAAGAAGCAGACCCAACGAATTTATCCCAGCCCTTGTTGAAGCCAACCTCCCCGACTTTAGCTCTTTTGGCCTTCTTTACAACGACCAAGGCTATCTCAACATCCAAGTCCTTTTCCATCTTGGTAGTCTTAGCCCTCTTTGCAGTGACCAAGGATTTATCAGCATCTAAGTCCTTCTGCAACTTGGTATCCAGGCCCCGAGCAACCACATCATCTTCTTCTGCAAGTTTTATTTTCTCCTTCCATTTTTTCTGCTCATTGGCCAGTGGCTGTTAGGAGTCAAGCACTGACTTTTTAAGCTCGTCAAAAGATTTTTCAACCTCATTTGAAGAAGCACGCAAGGCATCGTCCTTCTCCAATATATTGTTGAAGTCATCCATAAACTGTAAAATGAAAACAAGGTAAATTAATATAAGAAATATCAAACAAAGGAAATAAAGAAGGAAAAGGTGATTATCAGAGCTGGGCTTTGAACGGACCTTTTAAAACTCTTTGATCGGGGCAGTGCAGATGCAGTACCCCTATGGTCTGGCAAAGTACCAGATCTTATTAACTGTCTGGCCAAACCAGGGCCAAGAGCTACAGAAGAGCCAAAGGAAGATAAATCGACCAACTCTTGTTGGTCGGGATTACTGAAGACCCTTTTGCCAGCTTAGAAGGGAACCATTTACTTATTAGTTTAAGTTATCCCTCCTCAACCTTCTTGGTTGGGGGCTTGTTCCTATCATCTTCTTTATTTTTGGCTCCATCAGCAACTTGTTTGGAAGATCCAGTAGTAGCCATGTCACCCAAAATATTGGAGAACTTGCTCTTCATCATGATGGTGGCTAAAGGCAAGTCTGAATCCAAAGAAGAGGGGGAAACAATAGCTAATTCACCACTACCAGATGCAGTGGCTGAGGATGTGGAAATGGGTTATTGGTCAAGGTTAATCAAATAAGAGGATACAAATATGGTTGGGTGAGCAACAAAGGAGGTAATGGTGTTCCTGTGTTGCAACATATAATAGGCATATCTGGTATGCTCCTCCCCTATTTTCTGATGAATACCCCAAATGAATTTCAGATCCCTGAAGTTGATTTCACTCTCTTTCGGTCCTCTTCCTATCAACTGCAACTAAAAAATTACAGAGCAAGAATTAGTTTTATCCTTTAAAATAATATGCAAGGCAAAATATTTAAATAAGAACAATCTATCCCACTGCCAAAGGGTGGACACCTAGGCCACTGGTACTCAGCATTCCCAGTCAAAGGAGAATATTGACAATTTTTAACAACTACTCCATAGTCAAAGTAATCCCGATTGGAGTCAGGAATATTAACTACTAACGTTCTGTTCACAGCCCCAGTTTTTAAGTAGAAAGTGGTATCACTAGTTACCCACTTATAGAAAGACATAATTTCTGGGATTCCTAGATGGGTCCCATGGATTTGGGTTAATCTATACACCCCATTAATTACTCTCCATGTATTGGGGGATACCCTAGTTGGGACAACATAAAAATATTGACAAAATTAAAGACAAAATGGGTTTGGGGGAAAAGTAAACCCACATTCAGCAATAAAAATAGAGGGAAAACGGTGACCCTTAGCTAATGAGAAAAGACCAGCAGGAAAACTGGGATGTTCTAGTTCTACCCAGGAAGGGATATTCCATTCATTTCTGAACTCATCAAGTGAAGTAACAAATTAAACCATGATTGATGAAGAAGAAAAAGAAAAGGGAAAAGATTTTTACAGAATTTAAGGATTCAGTAAGAACTGAAGAACAAAGAACGATCGCACAAGAGAGAGAGAAATCTTGAAGACACTACAAAAGAAAAACTCAGAAAGTTTGAGGTAAAAGACGATCGTGATTGTTCCCACTTTTTATAGGTTGCCTCGAAAACTAGAAAGATAATGACTAAAAGGAAACGTCGATTGAACTGTTGGTGGCTAAATCAGAAAATACACATTTTCCCAAAAGTGATTTGTTAAAGTTATGAATAATTACAAAAATGTCACGAGTATTATACGAGTCATTAATTTTACAAGTATGGGAAGTCGGTAACCGACCAAGCCTAAAAATTGTTGCCTGAGCAACTTTAAGAGCTAAATTTTCCATACTCTTGTAAAAACCTCAAACATGAAACATTGGGGGCTTCTGTTGATATAAAAAATTATCCTGCTATGTGGACCACTCAGATATGAACACGTGTTATACATTGGGGCATTAATCCAAGTCAGGAATGACGATACGCTAACCAACTGAAAGGATATCGATCAACATGTTAAAGAAGCCCGACCAACTCCAGGAAGACCGACCAATAATGACAGTAAAATGCCGATAGTTGTATACATTAATGAATGTTGTAAATGCCTATGTTTTAAAGGCATTCCATCCTTTAATATTCCCGACTCTTGTACATCCTCAGGGGGTATAAATACATAATAAACCCAACATCCAAGGGACACAAGACAAGAGGCAATTGAAAAAGCCTAAGGAAATACATAACAGTGGACGTAGGCTTTTACTTTCTTAGTCGAACCACTTTAAATATTCTTTGTCTCTTTTGCATATATTTATCTGTGATCAATTAATTAGACCAATCTAGTTTTTTACATTAACTTCTAGGTTTAACAGTTCCCTAGGGGGCACAATAGTTACGACGACGCCATAGCATCCCTAATCTTAGTAGTAGACTCATATATCAAGGGATCAATCGAAGTGGAATTCCTTTCCAGGCCAATTATTAACAAAATAATGAGCCCCGAGCACGCCATCTCCATCGATAAGGGCCCAAATGATGGACCAGATTACAGGACACTTGTAGAATGAAACACAACCGACCGATAAGAAATTAGCCCATTAAATCAGAGTGAATGTCGACCGTTTCTACTTGGACCCTGGGGAGAACTTTACAGGAGATCCTTCACGATGTGACACCCCGCCCAATTAAATATCGGGTGATCAGTCCTTTATAAAAGTTAAACAAAATGTTCGGTCGGTTCATTCTTAGCATCACTGTCGAAAACATAATAACCTTATTAACCACCTAATAATTAATTAAGCTAGTGCCAAAATATTTTCCTTTATCAATTCTTCCAAAATCATTCATTTATTAAAACCAAGAATTTAAATATAATCCATCCACCACATAACTAATTAATATAAATAATAAATCTAAATCACATACTGAAATAAATAAGACTGGTTAAAACATTCCAGTTCAAAACTCTAAACCAAGAACCATAATAATAATAAATCCAACTGAAATGAAAGTAAATAAACTAAACACAATCTCTGAAAAAATTTCTAAGGAATGGGCGATACATGCCCTAAATGGAAAGTCTAAATAGAACTGAGTGAAATGATAGAGGCCTCTTATGCAAAGACATACAACTTCCACAGTAGCTGCAGCACGCCAAGCAATCCAAATCTCTAAGTCTGGTGTCCTTATGGCTAAGCACCTGATATAATACATATATATTGCAAAAGAGAGGAGAGATGCAAGAAACGGGTCAGGGCCCGATGTGTAAAAATATTTGTTTTAGCAAGTGTTTAAAATTTGCATTAAAGCAAGTATCAAATGTATGTTAGTTCGAACTCTCACATGAGATTCTCACCTCTCGTCTATTGTGCACGCCTAACGTACATCTATTCTCACCTAGCCATCCGTAACACTTCTAAATAGATAAAGACTTATACTTCTCATTATAACTCGTGGTAGCAACCCGTGATTCCCACTTTTCCACATTATTAATATCATCATTTATCAATTCGGTTAAGTGTTATCACGCTAAGTTAAGTATTCACATCTTACATCACTTAAGATTGTACTAACCCAATAGCCTACAATTATTTCATAGTAGGAATGACACAAGTGTATATATACATATAATCACCACTATATTATACAGATACTAATATAGCACCCCAAGGCTAAACCTGTAGTGCATTGCATACTCTGCTATCATGTCCCGGTACATCTCGTACTCCAAAAAGGACTATCGGTTCGGAAGTCTCCCACGAACCATATACACAAAACACACATAGTGGCGGCGAACATAGTTCACATACCTATGGGTCACACATACCTACGCTCCCATAGTCAGCTGACTTATTAAGTCACCAATAAGTCTTCACAGTACTATGTTCTGAGATACAAGTCAAATATCCCCCCCGAAGGTCACCCATGATAAGATCGTCTCTACACAACCCACCGTGATAGCAAGCAGCTAGGTATGTCATACACATAATATTAAGAAAGTAATAGGTATCCACACATCCTATTAATATTTATGGTTATTCTCCCAACCTTCTTGTATATTTACCATACGTATTTCATTCTCATTCTTACGTATTTTATACTATTACTAAATTACTACAACCCTTTAGTAATTTCCAAAGTAACTCTTCCTTTGGTTAATTAAAGTATAAAACTCACATAATTTCACGTAGACCTGCCTCTTTTCAAATTTGTTAACTGGTAATTTTCTCTCACTTGTAAAGACTGGAGAATCCCAAAACTGCCGCTAAGAAATTTCTAAAAAATTCACCATGTTCCTCGAACCAGATGGCATGTCGTTTGAATGACTTCCACGAGTAGCTCGAGTGACTTCGCGTGAGATCCAATCTCGTTTGAACGACTTCGTGCGACATCGCGCTGGACCTACTGTTTCGTCTTCTTCCCAGAATTTCAATGTTTTTCCACCATTTTTAACCCTAAAACCTCTAAATTAACATCCCAAACTCCAACCAATCAATCCCAAATCGAATCCTAACAATTATACATGGATTCTAGCATGCTAGAATTATTAAATCAATACGAATCATCAAAGAAATATGAAATCCCCAAATTAATTATTTAAAACCCTAGTTCTTCAATTTCTTTTTCAAGAACACATGATTTCCAGATTTTTCCTACACACAAGTCCATCAAAATGAAATTTTGAGCTTACATAGGTGAAGGGTTCAATCTAATTAATCTCAGATTCGAATTATACATCCTAACTCTCCAATTTTTCATCACTTTTTATGAACAATACATATTTAGAACAACCCTATACTAACATGAATATGGTTTTTGCTAAGAGAAAGCAAGTAAGAAACACTTGCCTTAAATCGAAGGTCTGAATCCTTTGGTGATGTTGGTATAGACGCATTCCTCTCTTCTCGATCTATGCGTTGTTGGTGGTGGTTGTGCAAGGTGGTGCTAAATGAGCCTTCCCACTTGGAAATTAGTTCTCTCTCACACCTTCTATGGCCGTTCTTTACTTTTTGTAACTATCAACCCTAATGGACTTATTTTGGCTGATAAATTAACTCTCAATTTTCGTCCAATAATTTAACCCCACAATACAATTACCATAATGCACTCTCGGGACGCCGGTTAGGCCTAAAATTGCCCCAGGACCCAAACTAAACACTTGGGTATACTATTTTGACCATCTCTACCCTTCCGGACTCAACGACGCACTTGAAATGACCATACGAGTTACTAAAATTAATAAATCTTTTTATTCCATTAAATTAGTCCCGACACGACTAACTCTTGTGTCTCTCATAATTTACTAAACCGTCGTATTTCTTATTCTTGACAATTTATCGAAGTGTATAGTTTTATATTACATATCACACAGTAATATTCAATCAATAAGTATTAACCCTTGGCACGTTAGTTAATATTTATTTTAAGTTCGGATTAATCAACAATTAAGTTCTCACATTTTAATTCAATTAATCCCACAATAATAATTAATCCCATAATTATTTAAATCATAGAAATATGGGGCATTACATACTTCCCCCCTAATAACGGAATTTCATCCCTAAATTAAGAAAATAAGGTATACCTGGTACGAATAAATCTTGATATTTCTCACGCATATCCGCCTCACGCACCCATCTAGACTCCTCCACATTGTGATGCTGCCACTGCACCCGAACTAGTGGAACTACCTTTGACCTCAGCCTCCTCTCACTATGATCAAGGATAGCAACCGATCTCTCCTCATATGAACTATCCGGCCGTAACTCAATCTCCTCAATCGCGATGTGAGTGTGTGCCATGATAATAAGCTTTTTGCGTGTGTATTGTTGTTGTGCAAAAGCCACTCTCAAAATTCCCTTGAGTACCTACAAAACATGTCTAAAAATAACTCGTATTACGGTAAGTACGGGTATCAATCCAACTTTCAAGGTGAAACAATAAATGTGAAAACGTGCAATTCCAATTTTTTTTTATGAAAATATTTTTTTATTTTTATTTTTATTTTTAAAAACAATTTCAAGGGAAAAATTACAGATAAATGCTAAAAATTATAAAATGACTAAATGACGAAAAAGAATGTGCAACCGAGTGTCAAATATGTGAGAAAGTCAAGAGATGGGATTACACCGCATTTTCAATTATTTTAATTTCTCAATTTATTAATTTGAAATATTTTGAGATAATATTAAATTGATAATCTAACTCTTGTTATAATTATAAATTTAATAAAATCTTTTTCAGAAAATTAATTTAAAAATGTCACACAATGAAAAATAAGGACTACACTATTTTCAGAAAATTACCCGCTAGGATCAATTTAATGAAAACAATAGAAATCTTCAAATTTCAACACTGAATTAATATTCAAATTTTGAAAAAACCTATCTCTAGTTCAATTCCTAAACTCAAACATTAATTTGTTCAATTAATTTACTAACTCTCGTTACATAAATTAATTGGTGACAGTTAAAATTAATTTACATAGAAATATAAAATTAAAAAAACCAATTAATTAAATTAACATCATTTGTAGTGCACCCCACCCCTTGAACGGGGTGTTTAGGCAAACATTCTCATGTGTTCATAAACAACAATAAATAATATGTCAAGAAGGAAATAAATTGAAAAGAGAATGTAGAAATACAATACGCAATTTTTTCCACAAATTCGTCTTGAAATGCGCCTTGACATGCGTCCAACTTCTTCAAAATTTTCAGCACTTGATTACAAAAAGAAGACTAAAAACTAAACCTAAAAATTATTCTAAAACTAAACTAATTTTTTTGGAATTTTTTATGTATCTACTATGTACATATTATACACTGTGTTTTTCTCTCTACGTATCTCCTCCTCTTTTGTGCTGAGAGTCTTATTTTATAAGCTTCACCCCTTTCTTTTGATTGACCCACGATTCTTTATTTAGTTGAGAGATTTGAGGGATTTTCTTGGCTTGGGATTGAGATTGCATGGGATAAATACCCGATTTTGTTGGGATTTAGGAGAGAGATGAAATGGGTTTTCGGATGTGGATCTAATTGGGCGAACTCGGGCTCGGGTTATGGTCCGGGTGTAGAGTAGAAGTGGAACCAAGTCAAGCGGGTCTGGTCTTGGGTGCGGGTTGTTAGTTCGACGGGGTAAGCTTCGGGTTTGCGATTTGGTTATGGGAATACCGAACCATGGCAGGTCCGGGTTTGAGTTTGGTGTGGGGGTTGGACTGCCGACGGGTTAGTGGGTTTCGTTGTGATCGGAGGTGGCAGAAGTGGCCGAATTTGCAGGTGGGGCAGCACGCCGGAGATGGAGGGTTGCGCCGGTAGGTGGTGACGCCGGCGGAGGGGGGCGACGAAGGGGGAGGGGGTCCGGTTTTGGAGGCTGACCGAGAGGGTAAGGGGTTAGTGGTTTTGTTTTTTTGTTTTTTGTTTTTTCTTTTTGGTTTGGTTGGATAGCTATGGAGGTTGAAGGGTTTGTTATCGGGTATGGTGAGAGAGAGAGAGAGGCGTTTTGAGGAAGAAGATGAAAGGTGGGAAGGGTTGTGTGTGTGTTGGTGTAGGAAATAATGTTGAGGGTGAGGGTTTTTGAGGTGTAGGATGTTTGTGCATGTGTTTTTATTTGTGACCCTTAAATAAAAATAACACCTTCTAAAAAAATAAAATTAAAACTAATTTAAAATCTAATAAAACTAAAAACTAACATCTCAAACTAATAAAAGAAATGAAAATAAATAGAAATAAAATAAAACTCTATTAAAACTAAAAAATATAATCCTAATAAAATAAAACTAAAATAAATAAAAAAATATATAACATGAAACCTAATAAAAAATAAATTCCTAGAAATTAATCCTAATAAAATAAAATAAAGATTAAAAATTAAAAACAAATAAAAATAAAATTAAAATTAAAATAAAGAAATAGAAAAATAGAAAATAAATCCCAAAAAATTCTAAATAAATCTAAATAAATCCTAAAAATAAAACGAATCAAAACAAAAATCTAGAAAAATAATAAAGGTACAAACTAAACACACACCGGTCTCGGGGTATGGACTGGACTCGGTCTAGGTTTAAATTTGGTTCGGGATCGGTTCGGGATATTCGGAACACATCTCGACAAGCTCAGAATTGGACTCCAGACTTCGGGATCTCCTTTGAAATATTCGATGCACGCTTTTGATCGCTATGCGTCGCAATTGCACTGATTTATCATTATTTATACTGCAACTGCGTATTGACCTGAGAAATAAATAAATACGAACATAAGGCCATTTTTATTAAAAACGAGCGACTAAAATGCATTTATTCGGGGTATAAAATATACACTTTTTGGTGCTTATCACACCACCCCCAAACAGAACATTGCTAGTCCTCGAGCAAAAAATTTGAGAGAAAACAGAGATAAGTAACCAAAAGTGTGCCACTTTCGCAGGCACTGGCGATTGTACTTAGCATGTGCAACAATCCATTAAACCTGTAAGTTGCCCTACAGGATGAGTGGTGTCTCGTGAGGGTTTGCAGTAAATGTACCCACAAAATTCAAAAATTTATTTAAATGCAGTATCTGAGTAGATGATGAAACGCTATACAACCCAACTTTAAAAGAACATCAAGGAACACCGTATTCAATTATCAAAATAAGATATAAATTTCTTAATACCAAAAGCGTAATCCTTCCTAAAACTTAGCATGTGTAGTGGGTAACAATCTTAAGTATCATTAGAGTAATTCCTAGATTGCCTTTATAGAATCAATGCTTTGACTTCAATTCTCACTGGATATATCTCTCTGAATCGATCTCTCTGAGAATTGGGTAAGTGTATCTATCTAGTGTGTGAGGAGGTGAGTAAATGTAAACAAGTTCAAACGTCTCACACACTTTATAAAAAAGGATGGATACATGAAAGAAAATCTGATCTCATGAAGGAATGCTAACCACTATGCTGAGAATGTCGAGTTATTCACCATATAGTCTACTCATTTGCCCGAACACTTTACCAAAGGTGAAAATGGGGTTTATGTAAGGTATGTAGGGATAATGAATTGAAGAAGATGAATGATGGGGTGTTTTGAGAAGAGTGAAATATTTTGACTAATTATTGTCTTCATTATTTGAACTTATGATCGCATCTTTATTTTTCTTTATTTTTTTTTGTTTCTTTCTCTACCTTTTTTTTTCGATGCATTTTTCTTTTCATAACACAAATGAAGACAATTCACATGGAAAATTTCAAACACTCTTTTTCTCAAAAATTATGGGAGTGATGGGAAATGACATATGGATGGTATCTGGGATATATATGGATAAGGAAAATAATGATAGAAAATGTAGAGTGAAGGGTAAAAATGGTAAGTGTATGGAAAAATCGGTTTAGTGGTTGGGACAAACTACTAGACACATGTTTCTTACAACTCGAAAGTAATATCATTCTCAGCGATTAAGCCAGAATAGAAAAATTAATGAGATCATACAACGACTAAATATCGTACCTAAAGAAAGTTGAGTCAACTTGTGACTCGGAGATACGTAAAAATTCTCAAAAAGGTGAAAAGCTCAAATCTCACAGGTTTAAGTCGCCACTAGTGATCTTTTACGTCTCTCTTGAGAATATTGTTACTCTTCAACTTTTGATTGTAAAAGTGACAATGCAAATTTTCGAGTTTAAGAATTCATGGTGCAAGTACGCTTTTAAGAGGTATTAATTAATTTAATGTTAAAAGTGTAATTTTTGGGTTCGAACATGGGTATTCTGAGATTTCTAAAAGAGGGATGATAGACAAATCATGTCATAAAATTTTATTTTTAACTGCACAAAAAATTTAAAATCACTTGTTTCTGAAAATTTTCAAAAAGAGGTACGATTTGATAAATTTCCCACCCCCAAACAAAAGAGAACATCGTCCTCGATGTTTAAAACCATATATGAAAATGAAAAGCACAAGGGAGGAAAGATATTACCATAATGAACCACTAGTGAAATGTACCGCATTCTGGAGTATAGATGAAACCTGAAGAACAGATGTGATACAAAAATACGTACAAGTCTAGAAAGCATTTGAAAATCATTGGGTGGTGTGAAACACCACCGCCAAACAGGATAAGACTCATACTCAGAAACAATGAACGACGGGTTGCCTCCCGGTAGCGCTAAGTTTAACGTCTTCAGCCAAACCGAACCAATCTCACCCTTAAGATAAGATCTATTCATATGCGGGGCGGCAGAAAAATTGGGTGATTAAAATCACCCCCAAACAAGACTGAAGCGTCAGTCTTGTTGGATAAAGGCGAAAACGGGTCAATGCACCTATATAGTAAAGTGCATCACTCGATACAAAGCATCGGTGGACCATAGGTGGGTGGGTATTAGGGTAAGGGTGAGAAAGGCAAGGGAGAGGGTGAAGAGGCGCCGATCACGGGCCTTATTGAGTGTAAATGTGAGGGCAACAAGGGCCCGATAAGAATGGTGCTCAATTTGGTGGGGGATGCAAAATGGTTTGGCAATAGTGATGGGGTGGGCCTCAGAGAGAGTGCGCGATCATTCTATAAATGGACGATGATAATGGTCACGTCGTGACACGCCAGGGAGCGGGAGATGGAAAAAATCAACACCATAAGGAAGTGGTGTGCATAGAGTAACAAGCTTGGTGTCACGAAGGATAAGAGTAGCACAAATACTCTCATAGATAGTGGTGTCGATGAACAGTGCACAAATAGGATCGTGGAGCACTAGGGTGGAGGGTGGGATAAAGGGTGGGGTGGAAGGGACAATGGGTGGGTCGGGTGGGACAAAGGGTGTGGAAAGATGATCTAACTCAAGGGTGGGAGAGACATAATCCTCACGAGACTCGAAATGATCCTCAAGGGTACTCGTAGGATGAGATGTGAAAATGAACGAGGGAGTATTCAACTTAGCCACCATTACGTCACCATCTAAGGTGGTGAAAGGGTCTAACGAGGCTTTAAGATCCGAGATACATGAATCTACATCAATATTCGGCTCAAGGGGAGCCAAATAGGATGGGGTAGGATCCATGTCAAGAGAGGTAGAAACCATCTCAGATTCAATATTAAGAAAATGGTGAGCACTCGTAGCCGGAGCTAACCTAGGATGAAGTGGTTCCTCGGGAACACATGCAGTGGGCGCAATAGGTGTAGGCTCAGGAATAAATAAGGATTCTATGGAAGGGGGAAGGCAAACCTCTATTGTGGGTTCGATAAGATAAGGCGGTGTAGGATCAGCCTCATAATCAAGGGATACGTCAACACAATTGTCAACTTGGGTTCCGGACCACGGAGTGGTCTCAATGTCGAGATTCACAGGAAGATGGGGTTGGTCACACTCAAAATCGGTGGCACAAGACGACACATCATTGTCCCACGTAGGTGTCATAAAGGTTCGACTTGGGGTGGAATCCGTCTCGTTCGCACACTCAAAACCATATAATCGTTGTTCAAGCCTTTGAAGTGATTCAGTTTGAGGTTGAAGGGTGTGCGCGAACTTGTGCAAAAGACTTTTGAGAGCGGGTGTGCAAGGTTGTGGTGAAGTGGTGGCGGTGGTTGAGGTGGACACAAATCTCTATTGACATGACGATACAGAGAATACTTGAATGAAGTGTGTGGAGCAAGGTCAAGTGTAGCATTCACGGGAGAAGCATCTCTGTGAGGGACCAAAGTGTGATCAACATGAGGAGAATATGAAGGGGACAGATAGATATGAGGTGCACAAGGTGGCGATGATGACTGTTGGAAACCGTAAGGATCCACAACAAGGCGTTGGGATTCATATGGCATGGAAGGATGATCAGGCCTCCATGAATAGCTCGGGTACTCATACCCCTCGACATTAGATATGTCGGGACAATACGTCGAGGGTGGATCCAAAACAGTGTCATAGGGATACACATGTTCCAAGGTGGATTCAGATGTAGAAAATATAAATGGGCACTCATGGGGCAAGTGATCGCTAAGAAAGCAGTGTGTGCACGGAGAAGCATGCGATGGGTTGACACTCGTCACCAGAGGCGGTCGAAGATGATATGTGTGCATGGACGACAAAGGAGTATCAATGGTGTGCGTTTGAGAGTTAAAGCCCTGAATTAATGAATCACGGGTAGATTCGGGCTTATCATCAAACAAACTGCGAGAGAATGTGAAATGGCCAAAGTATTCCCGTAAAGGACGTTCTTCGGCCATGACAAGAGGAATATTTTTCATTTTAAAAAAAAAAAAAATTCAAAAGAAAATCTTTTTGTGATTTTTGAAAATAAGAAAAGGAAAATCTTTTTGGTATTTTAAATATGGAAAAATCTTTTTGGGATTTTTGAAAATATTAAAAAAATTATATATATTTTTGGTATTTTTTGGAAAATGGGAAAAATTTGACTCTTGATTTGGCCGAACTAACTAAAATCGACTATCGAAAGAATGGAATTGGACACACACAGTCAAGAAAAATCCTAACGAGCACGTAGACAATTATTATCTTCAAAATTAGTGAAAGGGGTAGTCAAACCTTAATTAAGTCCGCGGGCGATGAAAATTCACGGAATTTATCTTTGTGATCGCCTGTTGCAAAAATGTGTTCCTACGGGGCTAGCTTGTTGATTGATTTTAAATTTAATGACAGCTAGGGTAACCCACAATGGATAAGCGAGTGAGTCGGGTGATGAAATCCCTTCTCATTGCAATGACCGGGTCCAGGTCTTAGGTGAATTAATTCATCAAACCATTCAATTTAACTGTGATGCAGAAATTAAAAGCACATAGGAGCAATTAATCACACAAAAAATGAACTCGCTGGCAGGAGAGTCGCGAGGGATAAAAATTTATACCTCCCACGGCTTTTACACACGTGGGGTGAAGACCGAGTTGAGTCGACCGGGGGGAGATCTCGCCTATCTCAGTCGTCCCCGGGAGTCCGACCGACCCAAAGTATAGAGGATTAAAAAATCCTCGCCTTGGACGCCCTCTCTCTACCTTGTTCGGTTTCCCTTTTCGCTCTTTTTTTTGTTTAATGAATAATTATTTAAAAAAAAATCGGTGTCAAAATGCACCAAAAAATACCAAGCTTTAAAAATCCTATACAACCAGTCTAATGAGGAGGGAGGAGGAAGAACTACACTAAAAAAAAATTACAAGTCTTCAATCATGTCTCCACGTTAAGAAAGCGGTAACGGCGCCATTTGATAATAACTTTTTGCGTATGTATCGTTGATGTGCAAAAGCCACTCTCAAAATTCCCTTGAGTACCTACGAAACTTGTCTAAAAATAACTCGTATTGCAGTAAGTACGGGTATCAATCCAACTTTCAAGGTGAAATAATAAATGTGAAAACGTGCAATTCCAATTTTTTTATGAAAATATTTTTTATTTTTATTTTTATTTTTAAAAACAATTTCAAGGGAAAAATTACTGATAAATGTTAAAAATTATAAAATGACTAAATGATGAAAAAGAATGTGCAACCGAGTGTCAAATATGTGAGAAAGTCAAGAGATGGAATTACACCGCATTTTTAATTATTTTAATTTCTCAATTTATTAATTTGAAATATTTTGAGATAATATTAAATTGATAATCTAACTCTCGTTATAATTATAAATTTAATAAAATCTTTTTCAGAAAATTAATTTAAAAATGTCACACCATGAAAAATAAGGACTACACTATTTTCAGAAAATTACCCGCTAGGATCAATTTAATGAAAACAATAGCAATCTTCAAATTTCAACACCGAATTAATATTCAAATTTCAAAAAAACCTATCTCTAGTTCAATTCCTAAACTCAAACATTAATTTGTTCAATTAATTTACTAACTCTCGTTACATAAATTAATTGGTGACAGTTAAAATTAATTTACCTAGTAATATAAAATTAAAAAAACCAATTAATTAAATTAACATCATTTGTAGTGCATCCCACCCCTTGAACGGGGTGTTTAGGCAAACATTCTCATGTGTGCATAAACAACAATAAATAATATGTCAAGAAGGAAATAAATTGAAAAGAGAATGTAGAAATACAATACGCAATTTTTTCCACAAATTCGTCTTGAAATGCGCCTTGACATGCGTCCAACTTCTTCACAATTTTCAGCACTTGATTACAAAAAGAAGACTAAATACTAAACCTAAAAATTATTCTAAAACTAAACTAATTTTTTTGGAATTTTTTTATGTACCTACTATGTACATATTATACACTGTGTTTTTCTCTCTACGTACCTCCTCCTCTTTTGTGCTGAGAGTCTTATTTTATAAGCTTCACCCCTTTCTTTTGATTGACCCACGATTCTTTATTTAGTTGAGAGATTTGAGGGATTTTCTTGGCTTGGGATTGAGATGGCATGGGATAAATACCCGATTTTGTTGGGATTTAGGAGAGAGCTGAAATGGGTTTTCGAATGTGGATCTAATTGGGCGAACTCGGGCTCGGGTTATGGTCCGGGTGTGGAGTAGAAGTGGAACCAAGTCAAGCGGGTCTGTTCTTGGGCGCGGGTTGGGAGTCCGATGGGGTAAGCTCCGGGTTTGCGATTTGGTTATGGGAATACCGGACCATGGCAGGTCCGGGGTTGAGTTTGGTGTGGGGGTTGGACTGCCGACGGGTTGGTGGGTTTCGTTGTGACCGGAGGTGGCAGAAGTGGCGGGATTTGCAGGTGGGGTAGCACGCCGGAGATGGAGGGTTGCGCCGGTAGGTGGTGACGCCGACAGAGGGGGGCGACGAAGGGGGGTCCGGTTTTGGAGGCTGGCCGAGAGGGTAAGGGGTTAGTGGTTTTGTTTTTTTCTTTTTTCTTTTTGGTTTGGTTGGATAGCTATGGAGGTTGAGGGGTTTGTTATCGGGTATGGTGAGAGAGAGAGAGAGAGAGAGAGAGAGAGAGAGAGAGAGAGAGAGAGGTGTTTTGAGGAAGAAGATGAAAGGTGGGAAGGGTTGTGTGTGTGTTGGTGTAGGAAATAATGGTGAGGGTGAGGGTTTTTGAGCTGTAGGATGTTTGTGTATGTGTTTTTATTTGTGACCCTTAAAAAAAAATAACACCTTCTTAAAAAATAAAATTAAAATGTAATAAAACTAAAAACTAGAATCTCAAACTAATAAAAAAAAATGAAAATAAAAAGAAATAAAATAAAACTCTATTAAAACTAAGAAATGTAATCCTAATAAAATAAAACTAAAAAAATAAAAAATATATATAAAATGAAACCTAATAAAAAAATAAATTCCTAAAAATTAATCCTAATAAAATAAAATAAAGATTAAAATTTGAAAAGTAATAAAAATCAAAATTAAAATAAAGAAATAGAAAAATAGAAAATAAATCCTAAAAAATTCTAAATAAATCTAAAATAAATCCTAAAAATAAAACGACTCAAAACAAAAATCTAGAAAAATAATAAAGGTACAAACTAAACACACACCGGGCTCGGGGTATGGACTGGGCTCGGTCTAAATTTAGATTTGGTTCGGGACTGGTTCGGGGTATTCGGAACACATCTCGGCAAGCTCAGAATTGGACTCCAGACTTCGCGATCTCCTTTGAAATCTTCGATGCACGCTTTTGACCGCTATGCGTCGTAATTGTACCGCAACTGCGTATTGACCTGAGAAATAAATAAATACGAACATAAGGCCATTTTTATTAAAAATGAGCGACTAAAATGCATCTATTCGGGGTATAAAATATACACTTTTGGGTGCTTATCATGCCAACTCATCCCGAAGATACCGCCTCAGTGACGAAATGTGGAACACATCATGGATACGATGCAAGTGCTCTGGCAACTCAAGCCTCTAAGCCACTGGTCCGATTCTCTTTATAATAGGGAATGGTCCTACGTATCTCGGAGCCAATTTCCTTTTCTTCCCAAATCTCATTACTCCCTTTATCGGAGATACTCTCAATAAAACCTGGTCCCCCACTGCGAACTCTCGGAAAGCCTCTTAGCATTCACGTAGCTTTTCTGTCTATCGTGGGCTACCCGTATGCGATCCCAAATCATCTCGATCCTGCTCGACGTATCCTGAATTACCTCTGGCTCGAGTAGCTTGTTGTCTCTCACCTCTAGCCAACAAGATGGAGAACGGAAAGGTTTACCATATAATGCTTTGAACGGGACCATGTCAACCGTAAACTGATAGGAGTTATTGTAAGCAAACTCTACCAGTGGAAGATACTGCTCCCAACCTCCCCCAAAGTCAAGGATACACATGCGCAACATGTCCTCGAGCATCTGATTAGTGCACTCAGTCAGCCCATCGATATGAGGGTGATACGCTGTACTCAATCACAACTCGGTACCCATAGCCTCCTGGAAACTCTCCCCAAAATGAGACACAAATGTATTGTATCTATCCGACACGATATTAAGAGGCACACCATGCAGTCTCACTATCTCTGCAATAAATAGCTGAGCATACTGTCCCGTTGTATAGTCTGTCCTGACTGGCAGAAGAAGGGTTACTTTCGTCAACCGATTCACAATACCCATATAAAATTGTGTCCTCTCTGTGAAGTAGGCAACCCGATAATAAAGTCTATGGAAATGACCTCCCATTTCCATGTAGGGATCTCCAATGGCTGAAGTAAATCTGGTGGCCTCTGGTAGTTCACTTTCACTAGCTGACAAGTGGTTCACTTGGAGACGAACTCCGGGATGTCTTTCTTCATTCCACTCTACTAGTACTGCCGCCTCATATCCTAGTACATTTTGTCCCCACCGATATGTACCGCAAATCGGGACCCATGCGACTCCGTCATCACTGCATGTCGTAGGTCCTCCCCCTCTAGAACAATGAGTCTACCATTGAAGCGCAAACCGCCCTCGAATCTCACTGAATAAGACTCAGTTCCATCGGCTAAAAGATGTCTAATCCGATCCTGATAGAACGAATCCGCTGCCTGGCCCTGTATGACCCTCGTAACAATCTGAGGCGTAACTGTTATTGTAGACATAAATGATCGGTCCATGGCATCCTGGTGTTCCAATTTCTTCTATTTTGCTTTCCACACCTCGACCCTCTCGTCCACTGGACTACGACTCAATGCATCTTCTAGTACATTAGCCTTTCCTGGGTGGTATTAGATATCGAACTGATAATCCTTCACGAATTCGAGCCATCTATGTTGACGCATATTCAGCTCTTTCTGCATGAAGAGGTACTGTAGTGACTTGTGGTCCGTGAATAAGAAAAATTTCTCCCCCAAGAGATAGTGCTTATATATCCGAAGTGCAAACACGACTGTCACTAACTCCAAGTCTTGGGTGGGGTAGTTCCTCTCATGAGGCTTAAGCTTACGGGAAGCATAAGCTATAGATTGATCCTCCTGCTGAAGCACACCCCCAAGTCCTAGTAAGGATGCATCTGTATAGACTAGATACTCCACTCCTGGACTAAGTAGTGCTAACACTGGTGCGGAGGTCAACTTATCCTTCGGCTCGTCAAAATCCAACTGGCAGGCATCGTCCCAGATGAGTGGTACCCCTTTGCGAGTTAAAAGAGTCAACGAACCCACTATCTTAGAGAATCCATGAATGAACCTCCTGTAGTATCCTGCTAGGCCCAAGAAATTATGTATCTCGATCGGCGTTGTGGACTGTCCCCACTCCCTAACTGCTCACACCTTCCCTGGGTCTACGGATATCCCTTTATCCGAAATAATGTGCCCCAAAAATTGGACCTCTTTCAGCTAAAATCCACAGTTCTCATATTTTGCATACAACTCGTGCTGGTGCAGTGTCTACAAAACTCGTCTCAAGTGTTCGGCATGCTCCTCCTCATTCTGGGAGTAAATCAAGATGTCATCTATGAAGACAATGACAAACTGATCCAGGAGCTCTCTGTACACACTGTTCATCAAGTCCATAAACACGACTGGGGTGTTGGTTAGCCCAAAAGGGATAACTCTAAACTCATACGAACCATATCTCGAAAAGAAAGCAGTCTTCGACACATCCTGCTCCCTGATCCTCAACTGATGGTATCCTGACCTCAAGTCAATCTTCATGAATAAGGCAAGTCCTCGTAACTGGTCGAATAAGTCATCGATTCGGGGCAACGGATACTTATTCCATATCGTGACCTTATTCAACTCTCGGTAATCAATACACAACCGTAACGATCCATCTATCTTCTTAACGAACAACCCCGGGGCACCCCAAGATGAAGTACTCCTATGAATAAACTCCTGGACTAATAGCTTCTCTATCTGATCCCGTAACTCCCTCATCTCCGCTGGAGCCATACGGTATGGTGCGCGGGATATCGGCTGCATACCCAGCATCAAATATATAACAAAGTCTATCTCTCTGCTAGGTGGCATTCTCGGAATATCCTAGAACATAACAGTGAATTCCCTCACCATCAAAATTGAATTAAGCGGTATTACTACCTCCTTAGAGGTCTCCTCCTCTATATAATACAAATGGGTGGATGATCCTCCCTCAGGACGAGGCATCGCCACCAGGAACATCTCCTGATCAGGTATGGTAAAAATAATAGTCCTACTAAAATAATCGATAATGGCCTTATAAGCAACAAGCCAATCCATACCGATAGTCGCATCATATTCGGACATATCTAATACAAGCACGTCGGCAGGTAAAGTAAGTCTCCCAATCTCTATACCCACCCATCAACATATAAAGTGAATCAGTGAACCACTACCCAAAGGCGAATCCACGGAAGTAACAATACTCTCTGCTGTAACTAATAACCCCATAGTGCGTGCAAACCTCGTGGCAATAAAATAATGTGTGGCCCCCGTATCAAATAAAATACGCTTCATAGTCCCCTGGATAGAAAACATACCCTCAATCGTGGGTGGAGCCTGTGGGGCTGCGGCCTGATGGAGGTTATAAACTCGTCCATACTAAAGTTGTCCTTACTGGACTGGAACTGCTGAAATAGCTGGCAACGTTGGCATCTGAGGTGGTGCTGGGAGGGAGGCGAGAAAGATCGGTTTTTGGGGCTCCTGTCGAGCACCCTACTGCTGCTGCTGTGGGGCTGGACCCCTCTCAGGATAGTCATGTCGCTTGTGGACAATATTTCCACATGTAAAACACTTCCCACTAAAGTTTCCCCCTCGCTGCCCCTGCTTCCCTCGACCCTGCTGGCCGTTTCCACCTCCCTCTTGGCCTTGCCTAAACTGCTGCTGGCCCTGATGTCCCTGTTAGCCCTAATGGCTAGGCTGATCCTGCTGGCCCGGCCTAAAGCCTCCCTGACTCTGGCATAAACTCCGTGACCTGAATCGCTTAGAATCCCCCTTTGGGGAACTCTGATCAACCTGTCTCTGCTGACCCTGAGCTGGCTGTGCCCCGGTGGCACCATTTCCTCCTGTCCTGCCCGGCTGGCTGGATTCCCCTGCTCGTTTGCTCCCAGTCATGTGTAAATGATGGTCCTGGCAATGTAATAGTGCTGCATTAAGCACATTAGAATAGGTCTGTAAATAGAGGTTACCCAGAAGATGTTGTCTGATCCTCCAGGTGAGGCCATCCAAGAACATCTGTATCTTTTTCTCCTCGGTAGGCACCTCTGTTGGTACTAGATTAACTAGCATGGTAAACTCTTCTTCGTACTCAACTACAGTCTTCCTTTCCTGTGTGAGGTTTAGTAGCTTCCCCCTCATTTCAGTCTGAATGGCAGAAGGGAAGTACTTACGGTCAAACCGCACCCAGAAATCACCAATCATCAACAAATCTCTCTCCTCCGTGGTAGTAGTGGACTCCCACCACTGTAAGGCTACCCCTATCAGCTTAAAGGTAGCCAAAACCTGCCTCTTCACCTCGGTGCACTCATACATACGAAGGTGCCACTGCATGTCCTTCTTCCACTGGCTAGCAATCATAACATAAGAACCACCTGCAAACTCTTGAGGGTGCACCTTCTGAAAAGCATCCCTAACTCTCTCCCATGCAGTAGGGAAAGTGTGGGAAGGTGCTGGCGCCACTATTGGTGCCTGTGGTGGTGCCTGCTATACCACTGCCAATGCTGTATTAACGGCCTGCACAATGATGGCAGCAACTTCCGTAGCATTCATCATGCCCTAAGCTGGAACTAGCAGTTGCTCAGGCTGGGCATTCCTGTCCTTAGGTGCACGTCGAGGAGGTATCTGAGACGAGAAAGAATTTTATTAGTCCACAGTCATTGTTAAATATCAAATAGCTGAAGATATAAATGCATAATCAAGAATACAACAATCCTAAATATAAGGCTCTACATCAAAGAACGCTAAGCTGAAAGCATGAAAAGCCGTACAGATCCAAAAGGACTCTGGGACCTGATGCTCTGATACCACCTGTGATACCCCGCTCAATTAAATATCGGGTGATCAATCCTTTATAAAATTTGAAACAGAATGTTCGGTTGGTTCATTCTTAGCATCACTGTCGAAAAAAAATTAGCCTTATTAACCACTTAATAATTAATTAAGCTAGTGCCAAAATATTTTTCTTCATCAATTCTTCCAAAATCATTCATTTATTAAAACCAAGAATTTAAATATAATCCATCCACCACATAACTAATTAATATAAATACTAAATCTGAATCACATACTGAAATAAATAAGTCTGGTTAAAACATTCCAGTTCAAAACTCTAAACCAAGAACCATAATAATAATAAATCCAACTGAAATGAAAGGAAATAAACTAAAAAATGTCTAAGGAATGGGAGACACATGCCCTAAATGAAAAGTCTAAATAGAACTGAGTGAAATGATAGAGGTGTCTAATGCAAAGAGCTACAGCTTCCACAGCAGCTATAACATGAAAAGCAATCCAAATCTCTAAGTCTGGTGTCCCTGTGGCTGAGCACCTGATATAACACACACACAAACACACACACACACACATATATATATATATATATATATATATATATATATATATATAGCAAAAGAGAGGAGAGATGCAAGAAATGGGTCAGGGCCCGATGTGTAAAAATATTTGTTTTAGCAAGTGTTTAGAATTTGCATTAAAGCAAGTATCAAATTCATGTTAGTTCGAACTCTCACATGAGATTCTCACCTCTCGTACATTGTGAACGCCTGACGTACATCTATTCTCACCGAGCCATCCGTAACACTTCTAACTAGATAAAGACTTATACTTCTCATTATACCTCGTGGTAGCAACCCATGATTCCCAGGTTTCCACATTATTAATATCATCATTTATTAATTCGGTTAAGAGTTATCACGATAAGTTAAGTATTCACATATTACGTCACTTAAGATTGTACTAAACCAATAACCTACAATTATCTCATAGTAGGAATGACACAAGTGTATATATATATATAATCACCACTATAATATACATATACTAATACAACACCCCAAGGCTAAACCTGTAGTGCATTGCATACTCTTCTATCATGTCCTGTTACATCTCGTACTCCAAAAAGGACTATCAGTTCGAAAGTCTCCCACGAACCATATATAAAAAACACACATAGTGGCGGCAAACATAGTTCACATACCTATGGGTCACACACATACCTACTCTCCCATAGTCAGCTGACTTATCAACTCATCAATAAGTCTTCACAGTACTATGTTTTGAGATACAAGTCAAATATCCCCCCTAAGGTCATCCAGGATAAGACCGTCTCTACATAACCCCCGTGATAGCAATCAGCTAGGTATGTCATACACATAATATTAAGAACGTAATAGGTATCCACACATCCTATTAATATTTATGGTTATTCTCCCAACCTTCCTGTATATTTACCATACGTATTTCATTCTCATTCTTACGTATTTTATACTATTACTAAATTACTACAACCCTTTAGTAATTTCCAAAGTAACTCTTCCTTCCGAATTAATTAAAGTATAAAACTCACATAATTTCACGTTGACCTACCTCGTTTCAAATATGTTAAATGGTAATTTTCTCTCACTCGTAAAGATTGAAAAATCCCAAAATTGCCCCTAAGAAATTTCTCAAAAATTCCGCCTGTCGCTCGAACCAGATGGCATGTCGTTTGAACGACTGCCACGCGTCACTCGAGCGACTTCGTGCGAGATCCAATATCGTTTGGATGACTTCCCGCGACATTGCGCGAGACCTACAGTTTCGTCTTCTTCCTAGAATTTTAGCTTTTTCCCACCATTTTAACCCTAAAACCTCTAAATTAACATCCCAAACTCCAACCAATCAATCCCAAATTGAATCCTAACAATTATACATGGATTCTAACATCCTAGAATCATTAAATCAATACGAATCATCAAAGAAATATGAAATCCCCAAATTAATTATTTAAAACCCTAGTCCTTCAATTTCTTATTCTTGACAATTTATCGAAGTGTATAGTTCCATATTATATATCACACAGTAATATTCAATCAATAAGTATTAACCCTTGGCACGTTTTTTAACATTTATTTTAAATCCGAATTAATCAACAATTAAGTTCTCACATTTTAATTCAATTAATCCCTCAATAATAATTAATCCCATAATTATTTAAATTATAGAAATATGGGGTATTACACACGAACCCTACCTCCAATGTATGCACCCAAAGGATATCAAACTAGTTATTTATGAACTTCACGATGGATTATGTGGGAGTCACATAGAGGAAGGTCCCGAGTGTTCCAAGCAATCAAAGAGGGCTACTGATGCTCGTATATGCAGAAAGATGCAAGTGTTTATGTTCAAAAGTGTGAAAAGTACCAAAGATTCTCTCCCACGGTCCACCAACGAGCCAATGACATGAAATCATTGACGAACCCATGGCCATTTGCATAATGGGGGTTGGACATTGTGGTACCACTACCTACTGCACTGGGGAATCCTAAGTACTTACTGGTCGGAACAGACTATTTCACTAAGTGGGTTATGCAGAACCACTGGCCAACATTAGAGATGCGGATATGATAAAGTTCATTTGGAGAAACATCATAGCGTGCTTTGGGGTACAAAGATCCATCGCAATTGATAATGGCACATAATTTGAAAGTGGTCCTTTCTAAAAAATTTACGATCAGCATGGAATTGAACACCATTTCAGTTCAATAGCGTACTCCTAAAACAACGGCCATGCAGAATCCTCTAACAAAACAATGCTTGATGGACTTAAAAAGAAGTTGGAAAGGGAAAAGCGTTTGGGAGGATAAGCTTCCTGATGTTCTGTGGGCATATCGTACTATGCCTAGGAGACTAACCGAGGAACTCCATTTACACTCACATATGGCATGGACATTATAATTCCATTGGAAGTTGGTCTCCCGACATGAGAACCAAGATGGCCGAACAAGGACCGGATGCCGATGCCCTTCGCCCAGAACTTAACCTGGTCGATAAAGCAAGAGAAAATCCATGATCAAGCTGGCCTCATACCAGTAGTAGTTAGCAAGGCAGTACAATAAGGGGTCAAACCGAGCAAGTTCTAAGTGTGGGATTATGTCATCATAAAAGTTCTCGGCAACACCGTAAAGCCATCAGAAGGCATGTTAGGTCCCAAATATGAGGGACCATACAAAGTAATTAGAGATGATTTATAGGGAGCCTATCATTTAGAGATAATGGAGGGGAGAAAGATACCAAGAGCATGGAATGCAACCAATCTCAAGAAGTTTTACTTTTAGTCTTACTTCTTAGCACTTAGTTTTTAAAAAAATTTTGGTTTGAAATTTATGTTGCTCACAGTTAATTATTTCAGTTATGAATAAAGGCCGTTATTTCCCTGCTACGCTCAATCTCTTAAATTATCCAGTTGATTGATATTTCCAAATTAACAGGCCCATCATTGGCATTGATATTTGAAAGTGCCGATCGGGCTTTAACTTAAATTACAATAGCAATTTGTCTTATTTCAAATAAAATTAAAGTCTTTAGGTCCTTGTTAAAGATAACACATGTGTGGACATATCAAAGATTTAAGATCTCCCCCTTTATCCTTTTTTCCTTTTTTCCTTCGTCGGTGTGTGTGTGTGTGTGGGGGGGGGGATAAAGAGGGAGAAAATAAATGAAGGTAAATGAGGAGTGCTTTGACCGTCGTCGATGTGGGGTGATGTAAAGAGATGGAGTCGCCATTTTGCACAAAACAGGCAAAAGAACATGTCATCGCCTCGAGAGATGACATCAAAGACTAGCTGATGCTTGCGAAATCAATAGTTTAGAGGTTCGGGGTCTGAGTTACGGAATTGGAAGGTGTTGGGCACCCATTCCGCCCTTCCGGTCTCTCATGGGCTTGTGTTATAATTTCCCTTAATTTTTCTGTGAAGTGTGTGTGCATGTATATATAGGTGGAGATCAGAATCTATAGAATCGCATCATGTAAAAGATGAAGTGAGGTCATCTAAAGGAATGTTCCCACAATAATAATAATAACTAAAAAGTATGATGTGTGCGCTTATCGAGGTATTTATCGTTATGAAGAAACAATAATACATATTAGATAAGACGCGATATATAAATGACAAGTATGATATATAAATAATGTATGGATAACATAAGAAAAGATGAAAATGTGAAAATAGGAATCGAGTCTCGGGTTTTACCTCAAGATGCCTACGTAGCCTATAAAGGCATCAAAGTCCATGTAGTTCACATGCGATATAAGGGTGAAGTTTATCCCATAGATTCAAACAGTAATTTATTAAATGTGTGTGTAGGAAGAATATGTTTAGTTTGGAGAATTTGTGATGATGAATCCCGTCGAAATTTATGGGTGTAAACCTTTTTTCTTGTTTTTATTTTTATAGAAAATGACTTATGTGCAATATAACTAATAAAGGATGATATATTAATGTGTATGATCTAAAGTAAAAGACTAATTTGAGAATTTATGTAACTAATGCAAATACAAACAAATTCAAAGATAGGAAAGAATGTTCGGTCCATTTTTAAAGATTGGAGGATTGATCTTGATTGATGGAGAGATTGCTTGCAGGTGAATAATGTTGAAGGATTTCTACCAGATTGGAAAATGATAAAATGAAAGGTGGAAATAATTTCCACACAAGGAAAATTTGCTGATCGCATAAGAATGTTGTTAAGATCACTGATGCTGACGGATTTGAGCTGTCTCTTAGATTTGAACTGTCCTTAGGGTGGCTATCGATTGACATAGCCCTAGCCTTACCAATCGGCAGGTAACCCTAAGCACACTACCGATATGCAGGGGAATGGACATGCCAATTGGCAGTCTCGTGCAGATTTTTCTAAAAACATGGTCGTAGAATGTAATCCATTTATCTAAATTGCGCATGGAGTATACCATTAGAAAGGTAATTCAGAGACCTTCAAGAGTCCTTTGGGCCTCTCTCGGGTTCGGGAGTTCACTTTGGGTTAAACGGGGCTTGAAAGTCCTTTGGGCGGGATATCATCAGACGGCAACAGATCGTTCGTCCGAACCATAAGTCCAAATTGCACAAGAAGTAGATTATTGTAAAGGTTATGCAAGGTACTTAGACATTCCAAAGAGCTTCACTCGGTTCAAAGGGTTAACTTTGGTCAAACGGGGCTCAAAAGCGCTTGGTGACCTAATAGAGTAAAATGGATTGTTCATCCTTATCGTAAGGATGATTAATGCACGGGATAGACCGTTAGAAAGTGTATTCATCGCCCTTCGAAGATTCATTTAGTCTCGATCGAGATGAAGAGTTGAACTTTGTCAAATGGATCCCAGGAGCTCCCAGTGGCCTCCAAGCCAGTTTATAGGGAAAATGATTCGTTCGTCCGAACCACTATGCCATTTTTTATACGGGGTAGACCGTTGGATAGGGTTTTAGTGTCCTTAAAATATTTATTGAGCTTTCTCTCTAACGATGAGGTTGATAGGGTCAAACCGAGGTCCGAGAGCGTCTGGTGACCTGTAGTTTTTTTTTCGGTAGTAAAATTGTCCATTGGTCCGAACCGTTATGTTGATTACCACATGGGGTGGACCATTGGAAAGGGTGTTCAGATCCTTACAAAGATTCCTTGAGATTTTGCTCTGACAATGAAGCTGACCGAAGTTAAATGGGGCCCGGGGGCGGCGCTCGATGGCCTCTATATCGGTACTCGAGGTATGACCTAGGGTTTCTATTGAATGGGGAGGTGTTAGGGACCTAAGAAGAAACTTAGGGGGTCTTTGAATGCGGTGTCTACAAATCCCCTCTACGGGTGAGGTTTGAACAAGTGAAAGTCGTCGAATAGACACCACATGATGTTTAGGGAAGGAAGTCGATTCTGAGGACCTAAGGGATTGTGACACCCCGCTTAATAAAATATCGGGTGATCAGTTCTATATCAAATTAAAATAAGAATCTCATGTGGTTCATTCTCAACATCATTGTCGAAAAACCAATTAATTACTAATAACCTATTAGGCCCAATATCAAAATTTTAAACTTTCTAATCTTTTTAATCTTAAATGCACAAATAAAACCATTCTCACAGGAATATAATCAACAAATGGAATTAATAAATAAATAATCGATAACTCTCACTAAACATTTATACAACCATATCGAATGCGCGCAAAGTAAAAACGTTGGAAAGAAAATAAATGACATCAATTGGTCAACATTCCCAAATATTCTCTCAGTACCTCCTAACTAGATCACAAGGAGAGAAACGTCTATACAATCCCCTGCCCACATCCACAACTGCGGAAGCAACGTATGACTTGGAACAATAGTCATCCATGCGTCCCTGTTCTGGACACCTAAAAAGTGTAACAAGGGAGAAGGAAAAGAAAATATAGATATGGGTCAGAGCCCGAGTTTAAAAAACATTTTTTTGCAAGTGTTTAAAATACTTTAACTTATTAAATATGATATTCTCCATATTTAAATTGGTGTCGCACTCGCGAGAGGTGAGATATACCTCACCTCTCGCTAACAGTGCACACATAACGCATGTATTTTAAACACCCTAGTTAAACTACCCAGCCTAACTAGTATCGCACCCAAACCTTTCACACCATACGCTAACTCAACAACCCGCGTATATTACATCCTAAGCTTTCGACCGATTATGGATTATTACTCCTCATCTTTTATTATTTACTCGATTCTTATGAATAACTATCACTAGTTATAATACTACTCACTCTATAGTGTTATTCATTCTGTATATAGTAGCCTCATCTAATATACGTACATCCCATATTTTAGAATCCAGATTCTATATTATCGGATGATACAAAAACTTGCACACATTTCATTATTTATCTTGGTCCATGTATATATATATGTTTTCACGTCCCATATATGGATACATAATATACTATACACACCAAGCATATCCATACTTATATATCACACATCCTATAAGTATAATGACCATCCTTTAGATCTATAACTCAATGGATGCAGTCTCTCAGTGCTATCATCTTCCAGGGAATACTCACACATCTTCCTGGGTACCGGCGGTAAGACTCTCACACCGACTTGGTAAAAACCAAATCACAAAGCATGGGAAGCGGTCATAGCTCCTTATCTTAAAGTGAGATCGAATCATACCCAAGACATCTTACCTAGAATAAAATCATACAATATAAATAATGGGTGACAATGACTTGGGGACTATACTCTCCCTTCTCCTCGAGTCAGGGGAGTCACCCACATCGCACAACCTCCCATGATAGCACTAGAGGGGTATGTTCCACATAAATATGTCAATCACACACAGATATATTTAAAATCACATCATACATACATCATATTTTTATACCCGTAACACACATTATTATCGCATACTCAATGACAACGACACTCGGGTATTCTCAATAACCCCGTAAATCGATGTTTATTCCTTCTCTGCCTTGTCCCCCTCTTCAACTCATGGTGAAAACTTCAATGCTTTGACACAGTACTACCAACTTCACTAGACTTAAATCGTAACCTAACTTTCAACTTACAATTATAACGACATACTCGTATAATGACCAAGGTACTAGACTCATGGATTAATGGCCAAACCTCTCCTCACTTCCAACGGTGCATTAGGTTTCATCCGTGGGATGTCTCGCAAGGTAAAATCCAAACAAGGAACCCTCCCGATACACTATCACCTAACATTGTCGATCGTAAAAATCCGTTAGGCCCTTAGTCCATAATATGTACCCCTAAATTCCCGTCTCTTAACACAAAAGCTATATCTCCTCCCACAATCACATTTAAACAAGGAACCTACCTAACAAACATGGAACATCGAAATCCGTTACGCTAAGTTTCATGCACGGGGTGTCTCACAAAGCAAAATCCAAACAAGGAACCCCCTCGATACACTACTACATAGCATTGTCGAAACATCGATATCCGTATATATATATAAATATTTATAACGATTATTAAATCCGGATATTCCTGCCTATAGCACTTGGCATTAGCCTATAACCTCGAGTATACCAATGCCTTTACATTTATAAGTATTTGTGGTACAATCGTTCTATCTATTTCTCCCAAATTTTTAGCTATTTACGTCTAGCTAGTATATATATATATTTACCCCGTTGAAATATTTTTCCAAGTGTCACTCGTTTCCAAGCACTCCTCAAGTTTATAGCCCGAATTTACTTTCACTAACCCAAGGTTCATAAATTACTCCTCTAATTATTTAGAAGTCCTAATACTCTATTTAGGATCCCTAATGATTATAGCCTAAAAGGAATCCTTCTCCAATCCTTTTTATCCAAGAAAGAATCTCTCAAACTTTCCATTCAAAACCGGACCGGTTCGACCTCCAGAAAACGATCCAGTCCGACAAAAACGAACCAATCCGGTTCTCTAAAACGAACCGATCCGATGATACCAAAAATGAACCGATTCGATGACCAATAAACGAATCAATCCTGTAAAAAATGAACCGATACGATCATCTCCAAAAAATGAACCGATCCGCTGACTAATAAATGAACCGATCCGGTACAAAATGAACCGATCCGATCATCTTCAAAAACAAACTGGTCCGGTGATCTCAATTAGGGAGTTCATCTACTTCAACTCCAAAAATTCATTCTAAAACTCATCCATCACAATTTCTAGGGTTTCTAACATTTCCCAACACCAATATATATATATATACCCACTATGATTTACCCAACAAAATAATTAATTTGGGGTTTAACCAATATAAACCAAGAAAATCATACTATTTATTAATTAAACCCTAATTTCCATTTCTTCCAATTTATCACTATAATTTACACCATTAGCATGGATTTTAGCTTAGATTTTATATAGGTTTATTATCTCATCAATTTTAGTGAAATCAAACTCCAAAAACTCCATTTTGATTCAAGAATCCCAACCCCAAAAATCATATAGTTTTCTCACCAACTGTAATATGTAAAATAAACACACTTAATCAATTAAAGCAAGTTAAACACTTGCCTCGTTAGATAAATCTGACGACCTTGTGCCGGGAACCATCTGGAGCTTGGCCCGAGCCTCATCTTTCTGCCTTTCTCTTCTTTCCTTTCTTTTTTTCTTCTTTTGTTCGTTTTCTTTCTTTCTCCCGTGCTCTTATAAGAGAGAAATAAGGATTATCCCTTATTAAACCCAAAATTGACTTGTATACATAATTATGAGTCCCTACAAGTCCAAAACGTCCCCGTAACCCAAACACTACCCCCGGGTACTCTATTATGATTATCTCGACCCTTCCGAAACCAACTGTGCACTCAAAATTCCCATCCAAGTCGCTTATAAAAAATTAACCGTTTAAAATCCAATTCAACTTCCCTCATATTTTTCCAAATAATGTATTGCTCCTTGTCACTTTTCCTAACCACGAACTGAAATAAAAATAATTCAACTTCATTTACTTATTCTCGTAAATAAATATAACGCACATCAATTTTTAATCCATAACTCGCCAAATAAATATTTAGTCCACACTTCAAATTTTTCTTTCACTTGAAATTCTCAATTTATTAAATTACACCCCTTAGGTAATTTAAATATCCATAAAAGTGCGGGGTATTACATACTTCCCCACTTGCAAAGGAATTTCATCCTCAAAATTCGGATACATCCGCAACTAAGACTGAGGATCTTACAACAACTCATCCTTCAGTAGTCAAAACCAACTTCAAAGTAAGGCTCTATCAGTATAGCCTCAGCTTCATAGCAAGCTTATTCAACTCTTTTGATACTAGCATTCTGCATCACTTATAAAATCGCACCTTAATAACGGCACATCACATTGTGATCCTACCAATGACATTCGAATAAGATGAGCCCATTCATCACTGGACCCATTATCTCAATATTATTGGGAGGCCGTACATCACTATGTGCCAACTTCCCGTATCCCTTCCAACAGAAAACTCTCATCCTGAGAGAAATTCATATAAACATCTGGCCATTCCTGTTGGTCCTCAAAACATCAATTCATGACGACGTAACTTTTACGATAGTCACAAGCCACCCAAAACAGTTTGTGGTTCCTTCACTTTAGTCAACATACTCTAACTCTCGTCCAATCCAGAATTCTAATTATCCTCTCACCTCTAAATAACCAGAGGGAGAATGGTCATGGTTTCCATACAAAACCTCAATAAACATCCTGTCCACAATAACCAGGTACACACAACTCTACCATCGGAAATTTCTGCACCCAATTACCGTACTATTCTTTACTTCACTCACAAGCTATATCAGTTGTGAAAGTGAAATAATCACAGTGATTCTAAAATCACCTTCATATAGCTTTAGTAGTCGTCAATCACCTCCCGCCTATTCCTCAGGCTATTGGTGATACAACCTGCTCAAAACAAATTGTTATCCTCACTGTTTCCTGGAATCCCATAACGGAGGTGGGGTTTAAGGATCTCATCCTAATTCACTATAATATTAGGCAGCACCTAGCACCGGTCCAATGCTTCTTTTCAAAGAAGGGTTGGACACACTATCAAATAGTGTATGTCACCCCACAAGAATAACAATTACTTCACCTCAGTCAATTAATCCCACACATTTGAAGGAAGTTGACCTTATCTTGATGTTGGAAACTCAATGAAATTTGCCAGCCTAACTGCCCCTTCCGTCCTTGCAATCATCGGCTTGATACAAAATTTTTTGGTTGAACATCTCAAACCAACTTATTTCTATCTAGGAGAGGTGGCCGCAAAGACTGCTCACTATGTCCCGCTCAACACCGGCTTCCACTTATAACGTCTCACATTAAGTGTTCCCTTACTCCTCTTCTTCCCCCAGGGTATAGAAAAAGTCTCTGCCCATGCACTTTTCGCCATAATGTGCACTTTGGTCTCTTCATAACATATTGACATCCTCATTCTGTTAAGGCGCAAGTCACTCTCAACATTCGATTGAGTAGGACTCTGCCCCAATTTTCGCAATAGTTGGATCTTCTTCTTCTCAAGAGATATCCTTGAAAATGGTTTCTCACAAACTTTCAACCCATCTCGGGTGTGCTTCTGTCATTGTACATATATACTTGGATCCTCATCTTTCTCACACGACACTTAATCCCTCCTACCAGCACAACTTTATTTATAAATGCCCCACATTCATATACTCCACTCATCTATCCTCACTTCCCTTTAACTTAGACGATTTTAAAATCCGTTGATTAGGGCACCCACCTACCCTATAATCCGCACATATTGTCATAAACGTCGCATATGTCTCACACACGAATCCAACGATAATCAAAGTATCGTGACTCATTGGAGTCACATGGAACACACCTCCTTCTCCGAGGGTAAAACTCCTATTTCCACCTTGCTAATTGCCCTGGCTGTTCAGATGGTTCGTAGACATAACACATTTTTTTGAACCCAACTAAAAGCTACTTTAATCATTGCCCTTGCTGGGCACCATAGTCTTGTCCCTTTACTCACTTTGAGCAAAACTAATGGATGTGGTCCTACTCTCCACAAAAATATCTATATATATAACCCACTTATCTCTGACCATACTGGCCATATTAGGGTTGTTCTTCTCTCGGACTCTCGTAGTCCCAACGTTGATGGCTACCCTCGTTGTTGCCTTAGTTCCACTGTCCCTAGGAACACACTACTGGCCACAAAAACCCCGACTGAATTCACCATCACTTAGTAAGAATTCAGCTATCTGAATCATTTAAATGGGTCCCCGAATGGGTCTCCCCCCATGTGGTATCTCATTAACACCGTTTCATCCAATCTTACTCCCCGACAAGATCTTTCGATTCTTTTATCTCCCAACACAAAGAAGCATTAGCATCTCTACTGACAAAATGCAACATTATCACCATCTGCATCGACTGTCCAAGCAGAATTTCCTTTAAGTGTTGGCAACTCCTCTCGCGAGTCCATTACACACTTAAGAACTCTCTTCCCCATTGTACCTACTTCATCCGGTGCAAATTTCACTAAATAATTAAATTCATTTTCACAAATGGTCCTCTGTCTGACCCTGCTGTGAGGAGTTCAGAACAACATTCACATCTCCTCCTGAACACTTGATGAAGGAACTTACGGTCAAACTGTACCTAATATCCTTATATTGACACAACATTTCATCTCTAAATATGGTGGTTGACTCCCACCATATTAACTTTGCACCTACGAGCCAACAAAGATTTACCCCAAATTTTCACTTTCGAGTTTCGCCATGTGCCAGAGCCTCTGGATATCTAACTTCCATTGCCTAACACACACCATCTCCACACTTTCTTAAATTACCATGGATAGTCCTCTTCAAAGACCCGTCTTACTCTCTCCCATTCTAACTACGTTGGGTGAGTCTAATTCAGCACCACTTTCTACTATAGCGGGACATAAAAATCATATGCTGCACTCAAGCAGTCCTTACAACTCCTAACTTCCCGAGCAACAATTGGGGTGACCTAAAATACGATCATTATCCCTCAAAATCTTCTACAATCTCAATTGAGCCCTGCCTCCTGTTGTCCTCCCAATGGCCATTGCCTGTCGTACTTCAGGGTTCGGTAAACGAACACACTCGAATATAAATACAATTCACTAATACATATACATTATAGCAGGAGAACGAAATCTCACTATATGAATCAACAATCCTAAACATAGGGCTCTAAATCAATTAGAATGCAACCCTGAAAGCGTAGTACGTTCGCATAGATTCCTAAGGACACTAGAACCTGATGGTCTGATACTATTGGTCCCCACGTAATAAAATACCGGGTGATCAGTCCTATATCAAATTAAACAGAAATCTCACGTGGTTCATTCTCAGCATCAATATCGAAAAACCAATTAAGTACCAATAACCTATTAGGCCCGATGTCAAAATTTTAAACTTTCTAATTTTTTTAAACTTAAATGCACAAATAAAGCCATTATCATAGGAATATAATCAACATATGGAATTAATAAATAAATAACTGATAACTCTCGGTAAACATTTGAAAAATATCACTTAAGTCGTTTAATTCAAAGTTAAACCGTTTAAATGGATCCGAACAGTTTTTTTTAAGAAACTCTTTAATCAAAATAAAACTGCTACAACAAGGTGTGTTTGAAAATTATATGAATGAGTTATTTATGGTATAAGTGTACCAGTTTTGAAAAATAAAACTTATAAAAGTTCTAAATCAACACAGTCTCAAGAAGGTGATGAGAGTAAGAGTAAGCATGCAAGTACACAAGATTTTAACGTGATAAAATCCCACCCAATTGGGGAAACATCCACGGAGGTCTCTACACCTCAAAAGTAAAATCCACTAAAATAAAGTTAACAAATTACAAACTATATAACAAACCAAACACACAAACAAATATAATTCTAAGTCTAGAATTTTTATCAACTCATTTGGATTATTCTGACTCCTCTGAAGCTCACAGCTTTGTAACCGCTTCTCCTCTTAGCTTTACGTCTACTCTAAAGTCAAGAATCTCTCTAGAAACACTTCTTTAGTGTAGTAGTGTGACAAGTGTAGTGGTGAAGTGCCTAATCACACACATGCAACACACACACACATACACACACACACACACACACACTTATACAAACAATATTCCTAGTAAATTACAAATATCATTCTAAGATGTAGTAGAAATTTTTGATTCACAGTTCGTTTAATATTCTCAGACCACGGATCTTTATTTCTATCCACAGATCTTGAGGGCACCTTGATATAGAAAGCAACCAAAGTCCTAAATATTTTCTTTACTTTATTTAAAAATCTATTTCACAATTGTGATATATTGACGAAAGTGTAAAACCCTATTCAAGATCTTAACTAGATCTAAGTCTGATTTTTCTCATAAATTGTAAACAAAAAGGGATTTGTTGGTTTTGGTTTTGAAAACAACATATATGAGTAAAAACAACCAACAATAGAAGATTTCTTGAAAAAAGGAATCAACCTAAGCAAGATCTACGTGATATGTATCACACAGTATGAGATCTTCAAATTTCTATGAAAAGAAATTGAAATCTAAACTTCGTGACTTGGTTAGACAAGAGATTAAAGATTAGAGAGGATGGTTCTTCTCAATTTTGAATTCAGTCAAACTCATTGAAGGGTTTTCTGGTGAAAAATTTGGTCGGAGTTTGATTAGGGTTTCTATTTCTCTCTCGATCTCTCTCTCTCTCTCTCTCTCTCTCAGAACTTAAATGAACGAAAAATTTTTTGAAACGTTCACCAGTTGGTCTCTATTTATACTACGCTAGGAAGGATCTGGAAGGGTTGTACAAGATCAATGGTTGAGATTAAGTCTAGAATTAACGATGTAAATCTTACGACTAAGGATGGATCACCATTACATGCATTTTGATTGGTTCTCTTTGATATCACAAGGATTGAGGTAAAGACATGCAGACCGTAGATAATAATTGATCCAATGGACATGATTACGTATAAAGGTTGTGAGAGTAAACAAACATAAATCCATTCGCTCATTGATCAATACGTGTAAGGCTGTGATCAATCCTCAAACGCGTGTTTTCGATTTCTAAAAAATCTCATTTTCCCCTACAAAAGTCTCTTTTGCTTTCGAATCCTACCCAAGCTAGTTTTTAGGAGAAAAGGGTAACTATAAATCAGCCCACAACATTTTTAAAACTAACTTTTAAATGTTGAAAAATGTTTTAAAAAATCGTAAAAACTATTTACCATATCCCAAAAATTATTAAAAAATGATTTTTATGGGATTTAGCACAAATACACACACACACCCCTAAATTATAAAGAATGCAACAAATTAATTCCATCCTAGGTGCAGTGTTAGTATTCTACCTTTAAGACATTTAATGGAATTTGATATGCAGTGTATGAGTCTCTTTGGTAGACTAGGATATGACTCAATTTTATCACAATTTCCAAACTAGATAAGCGCCTATATAATGTAGACTCAATTGAGTCAAAGATATAGGGTGCTTCAATCTACCCCTTTGAAAATATGAGACAAAATCTCCTTTGAGCCATTGAGGACTCGTAGGGATACAAAAGAAATAAAAAAAAATCCTATTCCTATACAAAATTCTAACTACCCCATATCCTAGAAAAGAAAATTATATTACTTAACTAAATACACCCCAATACACTAACAACATTATGATAACATGAGGTATTGATGAAAATAAGAAAACTTATATCAAGCTTTTTAGTTGAAGTAATGGAAATAATGTCCAAGTGGACTCAAAGTTTCTCCCCAATTTTGTCTCAAATGGACAAAGGGTTTACACACAGATAAGAGAGAAATAACAAAGCATAAACATCAATGAGGCACATCAGGGATCTTATACATGAAACATATATAGAAGGTGCCTTTAGTCGTTTATTAGACAACCATACTCTACATCCTCAAAGATCAATTATAAGCAAGAATGTGACTGGAAGATATAAATGCCGGCGATACATTAAAATTCTGCCATAATCATTCCAATTGATTTATGTAATGACTCAAATAAAATATTATCCAAGGGTTTAATGAATAAATCAGCTAATTTGCAATTCAGTAGGCAGGTAATTAATTTCCAATTCCTTTGATTTGACTAACTCGCGTATAAAATGATGTCGAATTTTAATATGTTTGGTATGAGAGTGTTGAAGAGGATTTTTGGAAATATTAATTGCGTTTGATTGTCACAATAGATATGTAATTGTTCTTCAATTATACCATAATCTCTTAACATTTGTTTTAGCCAAAGTAATTGAGCACAACAACTGCCTGCGACGATATATTCAGATTCAGCCGCGGATAAAGAAGTACAATTTTGTTTCTTACTATTCCACCCAACCAAATTATTACCTATGTAATAACATGATCCTGATGTACTTTTACTATCATCGAAACACCCGACCCAATTAACATCGGTGTATCCAATTACCGTGCTAGATGTGTCATTAGTGTACCAAAGTCCTAAGTTGAGAGTTCCTTTAACATATTTTATAATTCTTTTAACGCAAAGTAAATGGTTCTCCTTAGGGTTATTTTGATAATGAGCACACACAAATAGCATACATAATATCAAGACGGGAGACAGTAAGGTATAAAAGACTTCCTATCATATTACGGTATAAGGTTGAGTCGATGGATTTCCCATTCTCATCCTTTGATAGTTTAACCGAAGTACTTATGGGAGTCCTAACATCTTTGACAGTTTCTAGACCGAACTTTTTGACAATCTCTAAAGCGTATTTGGATTGCGATACAAATAAACCATCTGAATTTTTCTTAACTTGAAGACCTAAGAACAATTGCAACTCCCCCATAAGTGACATTTGGAATTCTTTATGCATAATGTCAGAATTTTTTTTGACATCTATTGAGTAGGTAGATCCAAAAATGATATCGTCTACATATACTTGGGCTATGGTAATATTTCTGTCAAAGTGTTTGAAAAAAAGGGCTTGGTCATTCCATCCTCGTTTAAAACCATTATTTAGAAGGAAGGTAGGTAGACGTTCATACTAAGATCTAAGAGCTTATTTTAACCCATAAAGAGCTTTTTTAAGACGGTAGACGTGATTTGGATGATGAGAGTCAATGAACCCTTTGGGTTGTTCTACATAGGTCTCTTCAGTTAAGATACCATTAAGAAAAGCAGATTTCACATCCATTTGATAAAGTGTGAAATGCAAATATCAAGCTATTGCAAAAATTAAGTGAACAGACTCAAGGTGAGTGGCAGGTGCAAAAGTTTCCTCAAAATCTATTCCTTTAATCTGAGAATAGCCCTGGGCAACTAATCTAGCCTTATTCCTAATGATTATTCTAGATTCATCATTTTTATTTTCAAAAAGCCAACGTGTGCCTATAACCTTTTTATTTTCAGGCAGCGGTACAAGATACCATACATCATCAATAGCAAATTGAAGAAGTTCCTCTTGCATAACACTTATCCACAATTTGTCATTTAGGGCTTCATTAAAATTCTTTGGTTCTATAAGAGAGACAAACAATACATAATGAGCAAGAGTATGTAGTTGGGATCTTGTATGAAATGGCTCAATAAGGTTACCAACTACACTATCTAATGGATGATCTTTGGAAATCTAATTAGGTACTTCAGGGGTCTCAGTTGGTAACGAATCATCTACTTTGGAGAATCACGAGTTAAAGTGTTTTCGGATTCATCCACTACAGTTGGTCCTTTAATCTTACTTTCTATAGTAGTGTCACCTACAACCACATTAATGGATTCCATTATAGTTTTGGTACGAAGATTGTAGACACGGTAGACTCTACTATTAGGTGAATTACCAACAAAAATAACTTTATCTCCTCTGGTTTCGAATTTAGATAAATGTTCTCTATCCTTGAATACATAACAGGTACTACCAAAGGTTCTAAATTGTTTTAGGTTATGTTTCTTCCTATACCAAAGTTCATATGATGTTTTTTTGGTGTTTTTCCTTAGATATACGCGATTGATTATATGACAAGCTGTACGAATGGATTCTACAAAGAAATATTTGGGTAAGTTCTTTACATGAATCATCACACGGGCCATTTCTTGAAGAGTGCGATTTTTATGTTCAATAATTCTATTTTGTTGAGGTGTCTTAGGGGCACTAAATTCATGTTTGTAACCATTATAGTCACATAATTCGATGACACCGAAATCTATGAATTCACCTCCTCTATCGCTACAAATTCTATTTACTTGGGAATCCTTTTCATTTTCAATACAAACTCGAATTTTGAAAAATTGACGAAATGTTTTTGACTTGTGTTTTAAAAAGGCAACCCAGGTAAATCGAGTGAAATCATCAATAATAACTAGAATATAACTGTTGCCACACAGACTAACAGTACGAGAAAGACCCATTAGGTCCATATGGATGAGTTCTAAAGGTTTAGTTGATAGAACTTCTTTAACTTTCTCGTGGGGAGCCTTAACAATCTTTCCTTATTGACATGGACCACATATGATGTTTGAAATTGGTTTTATCTTAGGGAGACCTCTAACTATCCCTTGAGAAGACAATTTACCAAGGCTATCATAATTAATGTGACCTAACCTATTATGCCATATCTCGTTGTCATCCATTCTGGCAATGTTACAAACCTCTGTACTTGGACTGTCTGTATAACAGTTATCAAGAGTACGGAGTCCTATAATAATGCAATCACCAATTTCATTTAAAATTTTGCAATTTTCTTTGAAAAGGTGACACTACGATTTAAGTCACAAAATTGTGAAATACTTAGTAAATTTGCTTTAAGACCTTTTAACAAGAGAACATCCTCAAGAATAGGTCGTCCTTCTTCATGGAGTGTTCCTTTACCAATGATCTGGGCTGATACACCATCTCCAACCAAGACTTTTACTTAAGAGAAGTTAGTTTTATTTGAAAGTTTGGTATCATCCCCGATCATATGTTTAGAACATCCAGAGTGTAAATACCATCCACATGTGGCGTGTTCAACTTTAAAAGCACTGATCACAATGTCACATTTCATCCGGGGTAGTAGCTAATCTTTTCTAATCCAAATTTCTCTAGTTTCCAATTTGCGCTTATTAGCTCGTATTTGATAAAACTTGCGAGCTTTAACCTTTTTTCTAAAAGAAGGATTACAAAAAGTTTGAGCATTTGGTTTAGGAAAGAATATAGGATTCCTTATTGTTGATGATCTATTGGAATTTGATATTTTCTTTCTATTATGATAGTTAGAATTTTTATCCGAATGTCTAGGTAGGACATAATTGTTTCGGCTTCTCCTAGAATAGTTAAAGTTATGGTAAACAGGAGAGTGATAGACTGGTTTATATAGACGTTTGGGAATAACAACCATCAAGGGAATATCCAAAGATATCACAATAGGAGCAGTAAAGATGAATCATAGAAATCTTAACCTTAGGAAAATTGTTAATCAAGGACTTGTATAAGTTTTGATCTCTAGTTTTATTTCTAGGTGGCACAGGATGAAATGACGAATCTGCTTGTCTAATAGGAGGGCAAACGTATTTAGCCTTATTTTGAACATTATGCTTAGAGTTACTTGAATCACTAATGTCTAACTTTTGTTATTGTGAATCATACTTATCTTTCAAAGCTTGAAAGTCTGGACAAGTTTCAACATGCCTTTTGCCACCAGACACAAACTTAATAGGTTCAAAGGTTTTAGTTTGCTTGAAATTTTTGGGTCAAAAACCTATTCCAGTTCTGTCATCAGAATTGGTCTTACTTTCAGCAACGCAATCTTCAAAACATTTAGAGTTATTTTTAAATTTTGTGAACTTTTTGAAGACTGTAGATGCCTTTTCTTTTGTTTGTTCCAATTCTAACAACATTCCTTTGTATTTCTTTTCCAGAATTTCATTTGATTCAGTCAACTGTTTCAATCTTTATTCAAAAGTTTTGGTTTCATTATCATGAATTAGACATTGAGAAGTGTACTCTTCAACATTTTGTCTGACCATATGGCTTAGGGTTTCCATCTTTTATGTAAGATCTTTGACGCTTTTTTCAAGTCTACTGCTTTTCCTGAGAGTTTTTGAGTACAGTGTGTGAATGTTTGGGAAGTCTTCATTATCGGAGTCACTAAGTGTGCAGTGTCCCCTAGCGAGTTCAATTTAGGACTCACACACCCATTTAAATCAACAATATATCGTTCCCTTTGACTCACACACACAACATTTGATGAATTATTATCATTCTCAAGTAATAAAGTAGACAAATCAGTAGGGATAACATCATTCAACATAGCGTGATCAGATTCCTTATCATCAGTGTATATGATTTTGGCAAAGAAAGACATACAATGTTCATAAGGATTAGATGACCCAGGTTCTTCAGTTTTTGATTCACTTGAGTCATCCCAAGTCTTGCACAAGTTAGCCCTAGTATTCTTATTCTTATTAAAATTAACTCTACAGTCACTGTCCTAACTTCCCACATTTGTAGCACTCAACGTTCTTAAGGTCTCTACTGGGTTTGTCAAGTATTTTCTCACGAGACCTATTATTAGAGTGGTTTGAATAGGTAGATTTGCCTTGTCTATTTGCAATTTTATTTCTAAATTTCACAATTTTGTTGAACTGTTTAGACATTAAGGCAATCTGATTATCCAAACCCTCTAAATCACAGTCCTCATTAGAATCTAAGTTAATTTCAGGCAAGGGACATTCAAGTTTAGTCAACTTAGAGGTAAAGACACGATTAGATGTAGACTGTTTCTTATGGGTCTGTGTTAATTATTTCTTTAACTCTAATTCCATTTGCACAGTTCTTAGCTTGCTACCGAGGAGTTCAGGGGTAAGGTTTTGATCATCCATCTCCACAATTGCATATCTCTTATTGTCAAATTTTTATGGAAGTGACCTTAGAATTTTAGAGACAATTTCCTACCTATCATAAGTTATACCATTAGCATGCAGTTTAGTCACAATGTTTGTCAACCTAATGTAGAAATCATCAAATGATTTAGTCTCAGTCATAACTAAAGTGTTGTACTGTTGGATTAATATTTGGGTTTTAGAAACTTTAACATGTGTGCCTCCTTCATGTGAAGTCACAAGAGTATCCCAAGCTTCCTTAAAAGTTGTGCAGGAAGAGATCCTCTTGAACTTGTGTTCATTTATAGACATGTATATATCATTTTTTCCTTTATTATTACTAAGGGAGGCCTGTTTCTCTTATGTAGTGTATTCACTTATCAGCTTCATAATCCTCTCATTACTTTCGTCTGTTGCTAGTTTAGTAGGAGGAGTGTAACCATTTTCAATAGCATCCCATGCTTCATCTCCCAGTGTACCTTGAATGAAAGTAATCATCCTTACTTTTCAGTACGGTGAATTGGTTCCATCAAAGAGAGGGGTCCTAGACAGGTTACCTAATCTCTCAAATTTCTCATCCATAGTTTGTTTTGAGAAATTTTTTTGGAAACTGAAGATCTAAAAGAATTTGTAAAACCAACGCTCTAATACCAATTGAAAAGTACCATTTAAGTCGTTTAATTCAAAGTTAAACAGTTTAAATGGCTTCGAACAGTTTTTTTTAAGAAACTCTTTAATTAGAACAAAACTACTAACACAAGGTGTGTTTAAAAATTATATGAACGAATTATTTATGGTATAGTTGTACTAGTTTTGAAAAACAAAACTTATAAAAGTTCTAAATCAGCACAGTCTCAAGAAGGTGATGAGAGTAAGAGTAAGCATGCAAGTACACAAGATTTTAAGGTGGTAAAACCCCACCCAATTAGGAAAACATCCACGGAGGTCTCTACACCTCAAAAGCAAAATACACTAAAATAGAGTTAACAGATTGCAAACTATATAACAAACCAAACACACAAACAGACTTAATTCTAAGTCCAAAATTTTTACTAACTCCTTTGGATTATTCTGACTCCTCTGAAGGTTCTGATGTTGAGGTTATTCTCCCAGCTTTGTAAGCATTTCTCCTTTTAGCTTTACGTCGACTCTAAGGTCAAGAATCTCTCTAGCAACACTTCTTTAGTGTTGTAGTGTGACAAGTGTAGTGGGGAAGTGCCTAATCATATACATGCAACACACACACACACACATTTATACATACAATATTCCTAACAAATTGCAAATATCGTTCTAAGATGCAGTAGAAATTTCCGATTCACAGTTTGCTTGATATTCTCAGACCATGGATCTTTAATTCTATCCATATATCTTGAGGGAACCTTGCTATAGAAAGCAGCCTAGGTCCTAAGCATTTTCTTTATTTTATTTACAAAGCTATTTTATAAATTGTGAAATATTCCCAAAAGTGTAAGACACCATTCAATATCTTAACTAGATCTAAGTATAATTTTTCTCATAAACTGTAAACATAAAAGGATTTGTTGGTTTTGGTTTTAAAAACAACATATAAGAGTAAAAACAACCAACAATAGAAGATTTCTTAAAGAAAGAAATCAACCTAAGAAAAATCTACGTGATATGTATCACATAGTTTGAGATCTTCAAATTTCTATGAAAATAAATTAAAATCTAAACTTCGTGACTTGGTTAGACAAGAGATTAAAGACTAGAGTGGCTGGTTCTTCTCAGTTTTGAACTCACTCAAACTCACAAAAGGGTTTTCTGGTGAAAGATTTGGCCGGAGTTTGATTAGGATCTCTCTCTCTCTCTCTCTCTCTCTCTCTCTCTCTCTCTCCTCTTATTTTCTCTCAGAACTCAAATGATCGAAAAAATTGGAAACGTTCACTAGCTGGTCTCTATTTATACTACGCTAGCAAGGATCTGGAAGGGTTGTACGAGATCAATGGTTGAGATTACGTCTAACATTAGCGATATAAATCTTACGGTTAAGGATGGACCGCTATTAAATGCATTTTTATTGGTTCTCTTTGATATCACAAGCATTGACGTAAAGACATGCAGACGGTAGATAAAAATTGATCCAATGGACATGATTATGTATTAAGGCTATGAGAGTAAACAAACACAAATCCAACAGCTTATTGATCAACATGTGTAAGGCTATGATCAATTCTTAAACGCGTGTTTTTTATTTTGAGAAAATCTCATTTTCCACCATAGAAGTCTCTGCCGCTTTCGAATCCTACCCAAGATAGTTTTTAGGAGAAAATTTTTATTATAAATCAACCCACAAAAGTTTTAAAACTAACTTTTAAGTGTTGAAAAATGTTTTATAAAATCCTAAATATTATTTACCATATCCCAAAAATTATTAAAAAACCATTTTTATGGGATTTAATACACCCCCCTAAATTATAAAGAATGAAACAAATGAATGCAATCCTACGTGAAGTGTTGGTATTCTACTTTTGATACATTTAGAGGAATTTGATATGTAGTGTCTGAGGCTCTTTGGTAGACTAGGATATGACTCAATTTTGTCACTATTTTCAAACTAGACAAGTGCCTATATAATGTAAACTCAAGTGAGTCAAAGATATAGGGTAATTCAATCTCCCCTTTCGAAATATGAGAAAAAATATCATTTGAGTCATCGAGGACTCGTAGGGATACAAAAGAAATAAGAAAATCCTATTCTTATACAAAATTCTAACTACCCAGATCCTAGAAAATAAAAGTACACTACTCAACTAAATACAAACCAATACCCTAACAACATTCTGATAACATGAGGTAGTGATCTCTTGAAAATAAGATTACTAAGATCAAGCTTTTTAGTTGAAGTAATCAAAATAATGTCCAAGTGGCATGATCTTTTGGACTACCTCGGGCAGGTAAAGGTATAGTGCCAATCAGTATGTGTTAGGGGACTATCGATTGGCCTGCCCCCTAGCTTACTATAAAGGGGCGAGATTCTTCATTTTCACAGGATCTAACTTTTCTATCTTCTAATTTTCTTTTCTGCGATCTGCTCTAGCGATCTTCCCTCTTCAAGACTAGAAAATAGTGGATTTTTCAAGCAGCGTGGTCCACATGGAGTGGTTGGATGTTGATGATTGGGTGCATTTGGAGTGGAGGGCCAGGGTGCCCTTAGTTTTGGACAATGAGAATGCCTTTTACTTATTCAAGCCGATTACAGATGGTCGGACCTTCTACGTTAGCCTTCGCACCACTGATCATCTAGGGTGGTGAACCTTTGTGGTTACGTAAGTGCTAATGACCTTTGGTATTCCGTTTTCCATATTTCCTTATTTTGTTTTAAATTTTGACAAGGGTTTTCTTTGTATTTTGACAGACTGACATATCTGTGATGAGCCTGCGTTCTCGGGGGATGACGAGTTTCAAGGACATGTGGGAGCACCTTCCTATGGTGGTGCATTAGGTGTTTACTCTGGTGGGGCTTGGCTTTCGCTCTGGATGAGACGTCATCCTCTATGACCGTTCTTTGCACCCTTGGTAATAGGTGGTGGGACACTACCCACACCATACATTTGGGCTTTAGGGAGATGACTGTGACTCCCTTCGATTTTCAGTAGCTGCTGGGTATAGACTATGAGGCGGGGCATATCGAGGTGGACTGATCTCTGCTGATGGCACCGGCGGGGGTGGAGGCGGTCCTGAGCAATGTGGGATGAGTAATATCCGAGGACTCTATCCGTCTCTCTCTTCTTAAGGAGGTTTTGTTGAGTCGTTGGATTAACAAAATTGACGGGCTGCAAGTACGGCAGCTGGCCCATTTATTCATTCTTTTATTATTAGGAGGGTTTTTGGTGGCGATGTCCTCCACTTATTTTTTTGCCATATTTGAGGGTATTTTCTAATACCATTCTCCTTTACTGGGGGAGCCTGACCTTGGTGACTCTTTATTCTTCTTTGGACGCTTTTAGCCGGTGCTGTCGGCAGACTTTTACCGGAGCCACGTATCTTTTGGAGGTATTTTTCTTTTTATGCATTCTCTTTTATTTCCTCTTTTGATTTTTTTTGATTGTTGATCCCTGCCCTTTTGCATACGTGGTTCTATGAGGTGATTGGGCTTAACGCCCATTTGGTTGATTTGAGAGATGAGTCGGTGGGGTAGTTTCGTAGGATGTACCGGTAGAGAAATTCCAACCGACAGTCTAAGTAGTATCTCTCTTTAGCGGTGGTGCGTCAGGTCCTAAATGGCCTAACGAGCGATCGGGTACATTCTACTTTTCTTCTTTTTAGCATCTTTCTTTTGCGTTGTCCTTTTTTTGAATGCTGATATTATATTGGGTACTTACTGGTGATCTTCTATCCTAGAGGATGTCCATCCAGCACACGGTGGCGCACGAGTTTGGCTGCTCCTAATATTTAGGGGAGAGAGTAGTCTGGTAGGTTATGGAGGATGAGGTGATGGTGACATCGATGATTACCTCGAGATATATGGGGCAGGTATGGGAGATGTTGAAGGAGGCAAAGGTTGTGGTGATGGTCGGTGAGCCTTATACGTCGTATACTGACATGGTGGAGACCTATGATTATCATGGTTTCATAATGAGTTGGCTGATGCCGCCCAGAATGTACGACATGGTGAGTGTACCTCCTCCTCCTACGGTCTCGAGACGAGGCATGAGTCTTTTGGTGGGGTCTGCCCACAACACGGGTGGAGCGTCGTCCTCAACGACGACAAAGGTTCCCTTTCATAAGCTCGCACCTCCCTCCTATAACATCAGACTGCTTGGAGGGGGACGGTGAGTATGTAGTATTGCCCTAATGTGATGGGGTCGGTGGTGGGGCTAACAGTTGAGGTCCTCCATCCAGAGGTATTTTATTTATTTGACATTTGTCTTTCTGATTTCTTCTTTTGCTTTAAGCTGATAGATCTATCTTTGTTTTTCTTACAGCATGTCCGGGAGTTGACCACCTGGCTGAGGGACATCCGGGACTGGGTGTCTTCCACAACTGCTCACATTCGAGATTCGATCCCGATGCCTTCCTGCTTGGTGCCGTCAGCTTCTTTTGAGGAGGGATATGGATCCGGTAGCGGAGGTTCCTCAGCTCGTTGCCGTGGAAAGCGCGTATGCCATAGGGATGGGGGGTCTTAGGAGAGAGAGAGGGGGTGGGTGGGTTGGGAATGAGTCCCGTTATTTTTTTGTTTTTTTGCAAAATAAATGTAATGAAGCAATATATATATATATATATATGAAATGGACTTGTATTTTATTTATCTTTGCTTTAGAAGTCTTAGTCTCTATGTACTTTTTACTTTGCTGCTGAAATCGTAAAAGGATAATAATTCAAGAGGAAATAATCCTGAAAAATAAAAGAGGGTTTTATTGAGTTTTTACTTTTTATTTTTAAACAGAAAGGAGATATCTAAAAAAAGGGGAAATGCCCTGATAAAAATAATTTTTATTGAATTTTTTGATTTTGACAAAAAGGAAGAAAGGAATTTTCTTAAAATGGGGGGACGACGATCGGCATACCCCATGTCAAGCCTATCGGCTGGTCAGTCCAGCCAAGTCATCCTAACATTTGGTTGCACTTTATCCAACTACTTTTTACTTGATGAGGTAGCTCTTTATTCGTATTTGCAGGCTCTTTGCTTTCCATCTAAATTTCCAAGTATAAAAATGGGTAAGATGGGGAGGTTTTCTTCACCCATTTACACATTCTCTCTTTTTTTTTTTTCTGATTTACGCTTTATTGTTTCCAAAATGGCCCTCCCCTTAAGTGCAGAATTTGTCTCTTATCTTGAGAAATTAGAGTCTATGTGTTCATACAACATAGAGTATGACACATTTAACCCGCGTTGGGTCTATTTATGGCGCAACTGGCCTCTTGAATGGTATATGTCAATGGTGGCAGTACAATTTTGGTACCCTTAAGACCATGTTTTTTTTTATTTTGGCTTAGACGAGGTCTACCGACCTATGAAGAGTTTTCTGCTATGTTGGGAATTAATCCCAGTGTGGCGGTGTCCATTCCTAAAATTTCTCGCCCCCTAGGGCATTCTTGGCAGAGTTTTTGCATATTTATCCCTCGGTGTCTCGGCCTTTAGTTATTAGGGGAATAATCTCTCTCCCGATTGTCCTGTATTATGTACTTCTGCGGGAGGTTAATGATGCGGGCTATGCCAAAGTTATTGCCCTAGGCCTAATTTTGAGGCTACTGCGTGTGATCGGAGACTTGATGGTGGACCCCCAACTTGATGCTATAACTATATGGATGTCATATTGTCGTAATCCTACGATGGTTACACAGGCATAAACCCTGAAGGGTCTAGACGCTTTGCGGGAAGGTCATTCTGACTTTGTGAGAGAAAGCCCGGTAATGCTGTTTATGTGGCTATCTGAAAGATTCTATTTTGTAGTCTCTCTTGAGTACCCCTTAGCAGCTATGCCAAATTTCTTTACTCTTTATTTCATGAGCTTTGGCCCGTCTATAGAAAATTAGGTAAATTGGTTTGTGGAACATGGGGCTCGATGTCTGCTTTGGTCGGTGCCCTGGTGGGGGGGGGGGGGAATTGGAGCCTATTTTAGAACTGGGGGAGTACTTGTATGACACCATGGAGGGGGTGTACTGTTTTTTCCTAGGCTAGTCTGGGCTTATTGTTCCATGGAGTGCCTTCAATATACCATCCAGGTAGGGTAAGCTTGGGGGCCTCAAGACAGAGGAGATGATAATGGAATTGGGTTCTTTGGTAGCTCCGAGTAGAATCCTTTGGGGAGTTGGTGTTTATTTGTGAAACTTTTGATATGGCTATGTGTTTGGTTGTTTTATTAATGTTTGGAACAAATTGGTAATGTTTGGGTAGCTTATTTTAAGGAGTAATTTGGTTGGTGAGGGAAGTTGTTTGACTCCTTATGCTGATACTTCATGTAATTTATGGCATATTTTCCAATGATGGAAATAAAGAAGATTTTAGTTACATTATTGGGCCTCTTAATGAATTAACTATACCAATCACTAAGGCATACATAATCTTTTTGTTCATGTAAATGATAAAAATGAATTGTCATTCTCGGAGGTAAGAAAATAATAGTATTTTGTGAAAAGGAAGGGGACCATGCCCATGCAAAGCTTATGAGATGCCTATGTACCTCTGGGTGTTTTGAAAATTTTTTGAGTTTCATTTTTGAAAACAAAAGGTATTTAGAGGATTAGGCCCCACGTAGTTCTGAGTAGAGGAAATGAAGATTTTTTTTAGAATATAAGGGGGATGAGAGGATTCATAACACGCTGAGATTTTAGACTAGGGGTAAAATTTATTGAGACAGTCCAAGTTGACTGGACGTGCCATCTCTTCTCTGTCAAGGTCAGTGAGTATAGCGGCGCCACCGGACATGATGTTCTTCATGATGTAAGGGCCACTCCAGTTTGGCTTGAATTTTCCTCTGGGGTCCCAGACGGGTTCTATTATTTTTTTGAGGGCTAAGTCCCGTTCTCGGACACCACGGTCCTTGACTCTCCTATTGAATGATTTCTCTATTTGACGATGGTACCCTTGTATATGATAAAGAGACTTCAGCCTCCTTTCCTCCAAGAGAGATAACTTGTCAAAATGGCTCTTATACCGAGTTTTTTGTTGACTTTTCTTTTAAGCATGATATGTAATGATGGTATTTTCAGTTCAACAGGTATGAATGCTTCCATGTCGTATACCATAGAGTAAGGGGTATCCCTATTAGATGTCCTAACTGAAGTATGGTAGCCCTAGAGGGCGTAAGGTATTCGATCGACCCAATCTCGGCAACTCTTGGTCATCCTGCTGATGATTTCTTTAAGGTTCTTATTGGCGGATTTAACTGCACCGTTGGTTTGCGATCGGTAGGGAGAAGATTTATGTCTTTGAATCCCGTACTCATCGATTAGTTCTGTTACTTCTGCATCAAAATGTAACCTATTATCTGATACTAACTCATGGGGAACCCCGTATCGATAAATAATAATCTTTTGAATTAACTTGGCCACTTTCTTGGCAATCGGGGTGTGAGAGTCATCAGGGGTAATCAAGAGTATCACAATGCCACATCATTTTTTATTGGCAGTATCATCAAAGAGAATTTACCATCGTAGGTCTTCCTGAGAGGTGCAAAGGATATATTCATCTGTCAACTCAGAGATCCACATGTCAGCTTCTTCTATAGGGTAATCAATGAGGTAATCGGATAAGGTTCTCCTTTTCATGACTTTCTACATGACATACACGATATCAAACTCGGCTAACCACATCAACTATCGGGCCATTCAGCTAGACAAGGTTGGTTTATCGAGCAGTTACTTGATAAGATCCATTCGGGACATAAGTCTGATGGAAAAAATGAGCATGTAGTGCAATAATTTCTAACTGACCCAGACAAGGGAAACACATGCTTTCTCTAAGGCAGTGTCGTTGACTTTGTACCTGACTAATTTATGACTAGCATAGTAGATGGCCCTCTCTTTGTGGGATTATTAAAAGTATTGGACTGGCAAAGCCCAAACTAATGTGTCTGTTACGATTAGCTATAGGAGTAGGAGACCAGGCCGTAGTGGCATGAGTACCGGAGGTCAGGTTGGATATTGCTTGATTTGGTCAAAGGCTTCCAGAAAAGCCTCGTTTTAGATTTTGGTGGAATCCTTTAGGAGGAGTTTGAAGATGGGTTCACAAATAGAAGTCAGTTGATTGATAAATCAGCTGATATACTACAATTTTCCCAAGAATCCCTGCTCTTCCTTCTCCGTTCGAGGTGGTGGCAATTGAAGTATGGCTTTCAATTTGGCAGGGTCTTCTTTGATCCCCTTATTACTAACCATAAATCCCAATAGCTTTCCTTTGGTGATGTCGAAGATGCATTTCTAAGGGTTAAGTCGCATCTGGTATTGCAGTAGCCGTTCAAAGAACTTTCGAAGAGAGAGAACATGATGTTCTCGAGTCTTGGATTTAATGACCATATCAACCACACAGACCTCGACTTCTTAATGTATCAGATCATGCAAGATGGTTATGGAAGCCCTTTGATAGGTAGCCCATGAATTTTTCTTCCCGAATGGCAAAATTGTATAACAAAAGGTCCTCCAAGGGGTGATGAATGCAGTTTTTTCTTAATGATCCGGGTGCATCTTGATCTGATTATTATTGGCAAACCCATCAATGAATGACTTGAGAGCATGACTGGCCGTGTTGTCTACGATCATATCGATATTGGTCAGTGGGTAATCATCTTTCAAAGATGTTTTGTTTAATTCTCGGTAATTAATGCACATGCGTACTTTTTTAATTTATTTTGGCACGGGTACAATATTGGTTAGCCACGTGGGATATTCGATCACCCAGATGAAGCCTATGTTCAACTATTTGAACACTTCTTCATTAAACTTGAGTGACCATTCAATGTGGAGCTTTCGTAGTTTTTGCTTGACCGATTTGCATTCTGGGAGAGTTAGAATCTTATGTTGAGAGATCTTGGGATCAATATCGAACATGTCATCATAAGACCATGTGAAGATGTCAACGAATTCTTTCAGTAGTTCTTCGAGTTGCGCGTGCTTATGCTCATTGTAAGGACACAATTCTCCGATTGAGTCTTAATGTAGTTTTAGCTCAATTTCAGACAAAAATATTTGAGTCATAGGAAAGTGTTTAAGTTTATCATTTCAAGCCTATGACGTGTTAGTTGAAGACGTAGCGGCCAAGACTTATAAAGCTTCATCATTTGTTGGGTTTTAAGTGCCATGTTTCTACGTCATCAACATTATATTCCATAATCTCCAAAAGGTATGAATGAATTTCTATATATATATATTAGGAGACTTGGAATAATTTTAAAAGGGTGTAATTTTATTTTAAACTAAGGTTTATTTTCAGAAGGTTACTTTAAAACTTTAAAATAAAGTTTGAGGGCTAAAAATCAAATTTCAACCTTTCTGGTATTTCGTTCAAAATTGTCGTTCAAACGAGTTTTCCGTTCGAACGAGAATTTCGTTTGAATGAGGTTTGCCAACGACTTGCCACTGGAACTTCGTTAGATAGTTCGTTCAAACGAAATGTCGTTCGAATGAGATTTCAGCGGGAACAGTTTTTGGCAATTTTTTTGCACTTTCCCACTACTTTGTCCCACTATTCTTTCATAGAATTTAATGGTTTTGGGACCATATTTTTTCTAAGGACTTTTTTCATCTCCTAGAGAGTATTTGAGACCTTAATTCTTTCATAAAAAGTTCCCCTTGGTGTTTGCTAGTCAAATTGATTTATTCAAAGAACAAAACCAAGTTTGCACCCAATTATTTATTTTAATCCAAGTTTCTATCTCTCTCTATATATACATCTTGCTTGGAGAGTTTTTTTGGCTCCGGGTTTTACTCTACCATTTGAAGAATTCATTTGGGTTTCCTTCTACATCCCATAAATAAGAAGTTCGTGTTTTAGCTGCGGCATTCTCACATGGTGAAAGGCACCATGTGTGGTTGACGGTTGTTCCTACCGCATCAATTATGGATTCTAGGGTTCTGGTGGTGTCCAGGATTGTCAGCTAGGTAGAGGTATTTTCAAGAAGACACATCGGGGCTTGAAGGAGTCGAGTCGAGTGTTGTAAGTCATTTTTCTTGTAATTGTAATTCCGTACTTAGTGGACTTAAGGCTAGGGCCGTCAGAGTTTTTTTTTCCCGTTGGGGGTTTTTCCTCGTACATCGCGGCGTAGTGGTTATTTTTTTATTTTATCTTTCGCAAAATTCACATTAGATGCATGCTTAGGTAAAAAGATAAAATTTGGTTTAAATCACTACTTGTGTAATTTGGTGCTAATTAAAATTTTGGGTAATGTTTAATTAATTTAATTCAAGTCATTCATTTATTGGATAAAATTTGGTTTGGCCTAATTTACTATAATGGATTAATTAATTGATTAGGCAAATTTCTAGGACTTGGATTGAGTTAATTTGGTTTAAGTGAAATTAAAATTATGTGTGTATTTCATCCTATTTCATTTGGTTTAATTTTAATTTGAAAAGAAATCAAAATTTGTTCATGTGTTTGAACCATCTCGCTTCCGCATCTATATAAAAGGAAATTGAATTACCCTTTTTGGTAATTGTTTTGAAAATTGGGGGCCTCATGTTCCAACACTCGTCAAGGGTGGACCCTATCCTAATCTCGCGCAGTTGGCTACTAGAACCGAGATTGATAATAAAACTTTCATCCTCATTAATTTGAACGTGGTTATGTTGTTTGTTATTAACCTTATTGAAATCAGTTAAGAATTGCTAATTTGCAAAATCATCGTCATCAAGAGTTTGATTAGAATCAAGACAATTCATGTAAGGTATAACAAGATAATTAAAATCCACATTTATTTCATTCTCAGGAAAAATAGCACTGAGAACCTCATCAAAAGAGGTCTCAATTACATTGTTATTAGAGAGAGGAGGAACAACAAAATAAGGATATATAGGATAAACAACTGTGTTGGGTTGTATTTCAACAGGTGGAACTGGTATAATATTCCAATTAAGGAGGGGCTCATCAGTAGCTTTGATCAGGATGAACGGATCCGACGATGTAGCGTTTGAGTCGATGATGAACCCCAATGTCTGTAGCTCGAAGGAGTCCCCGTAAGCATTTGTCTTGGAAGAAAATCTCCATTCATGGCTTCATCTTCTTGTCCACGTGATCGTACCATGACTCGAGAAAGCAACAAAAGGGGGAAGTATTCACCATCTGTGATGAATCTTTCATTTAAGGAATCTCTTAAAAGAGTCTTGGCACTTTTTATCCTTCTCTTCAACCGAGGTTGGCGTACGCGAAGCGTTCTGAATTCTTCTGATGATGGATGATAGCCCAATCCACATGGAAGAAATATAATTTTCAAGACTATGGGTTCTTGTATTCCCTGTTGCTGTCGTCCCAGCCCAGTCCAGGTAGGAAGTGCATATCTTGAATATCTATATCACATTGATATTGTCGTTAGGGTTATGCTCTGGACATACTCGATCCTTGAAATCTTCCCCTACTGGGAGTAGAAGTGGTTTGACTAAAAAACTAGCATGCTGTATTTCCAATACTGGATTACTGGTGCTTGCATTCTCGGTATTATAATTGTCGCCCATGATGGTGAGGATAAGGGGAATATAGGGACAATAATGGCAACACAGCTGTATAAAGAAGATAAGAATAAGGTGAGGATAAGGGGAATAACACCTGGATATAAGTGGTTCAGCCAATCTGGTCGACGTCCACTGTGAGTGTGTGTGAGTAATATCACTGAAATAAGGCACTAATGGCCATGGATACAACCTCTCAAGCTCTTTCTCTCTCTACTGTGTGTATTTAGACAGAGTTTTAGCTAGGGTTTTTATATCTGGATCCTTTTGCAAGGTAGGGGATGATCCCATTATATAGTGCCTAGGGGGTGTAATGTACCCCCTATGCATGTAGTGTGCATGTGTGTAGTTTCCTCACCAATGGGTGTGTGCCACCTGTCATGGCCACATGTAGGTAATGATGATGAAATATTCTCCCACATGTGGAGAATAATCTTGTTATAACTGATTTGTGCCCAGGTGTCCTTATCCAAATGTCAACAGATGCTCGGCAGTCGTGTTGGTGAATGGCCTCAGCCTAGGAGAGGCCGAGCTGTAAAGGTTGGATGTCCGCCCAATCCGCGAAGTGTCATGAGAAGTCTCACCCTGATGTCAGCCGAGGGGTATGCTGGGGTCGGCCTGAGCCGAGGTTGGGCATGCAACATGCTGATGATTATTAATACCTCTGGTAACCTCGGCTCAAGCCGAGGTAGGATCCGTGTTGAAGGTGAACAGTGGCTCCTTGTCATCTCGGCCTACTGATGGCTGAGGTTGCTTATTCCTGGGTACTTGAGGATGCTGTTGATGTCTGCGACGTGCGTAGTGTCCTTGGGGAGGTTCATGTAGTAGTGTCGGCCCGGGCCGAGGTATTCCTGGCTGAGGGATGATATCATGGCCCTTACCCCTCATCGGGTCGATCAATGTCTCGGCCATTATCTCGGCCGAGGTAGGTATCCCTGGGTCGAGGTTATACTTGCCGCTTCCACCGTCACAGGAGGATCCATCAACGAAGAGGCTCCACACGTCTTCATCTGAAGAGAAGACCCCTTCTCTCATCACTCCTTTTTCGAAGAGGTATCAATCCTCTTCGTTTTCTTCTACTCTCCTCCGAGCCTTGCCTGGGACTACCTCTTCTCGGCCCCGAAAGACGTACGGGTCTGTCTCTTTCGAATCTCGAAAGACACCTCGGCTCTTCTCTTCGCCGCCATCCAAGCTCTTCTCTGACTCAGTCTCTTCCCAAGTGAACTCTGCGACAAAGTCTGCAAGGGCCTGCCCCTTAATGGCTGTCCTGGGCTGGTAAGTAAGATCATACTCTCCTAGTTCAATGGCCCAGACCATCAATCTTCCGGACTTCTCAGGCTTGTGCAGAACCTGCCTTAGTGGGGAGTCCGTAAGGACTATCATAGAGTGAGCTTGAAAGTAAGGCTTCATTTTCCTTGAAGCATGGATAAGAGCATAAGCCAACTTCTCCATTCGGGGATAGTTTTGTTCAGACCCTTGTAGGGCCTTACTGTTGAAGTACATAGGCGTCTGAACTCCATCCTCCTCTTGTATGATGGCCGCGCTAATAGCCGACTCAGAGACTGCCAGATACACAAATAACCTTTCTCCCGCAATGGGCCGGGACAGCAACAAGGGAGACCCTAAGTAGGACTTGAGTTGATCAAAGGCTTTTTCACACTCTTGATCCCACTGGAAGGCCTTCCTTAGAACCTTGAAGAATGGAAGACACTTATCTGTTGCCCTGGAAACAAACCTGTTCAGGGATGCTACTCTTCCAGTGAGTCTTTGGAAATCCTTGATACTCCTAGGAGTCTTCATGTCGAGCAATGCCTTGATCTTCTCAGGGTTTGCCTCAATCCCTATTTGATTAACGATGAACCCCAGGAACTTCCCAGCTCCTACCCCGAAGACACATTTCGCCGGGTTGAGCTTCATTCTGTACGAGTCCATGACATCAAAGGTCTTCTCAAGGTCTGCTACGTGAGTACATGCCTTCAGGCTCTTCGTTATCATATCGTCCACGTACACCTCCATGGTCTTACCTATCTGCTCCCCAAACATCCTATTGACGAGACGCTGATATGTTGCCCCCGCATTTTTCAGACCAAAGGGCATTACCTTGTAACAGTACGTCCCCTTGTCAGTGATGAAGGCTGTCTTCTCGGAGTCTTCGGCGTCCATAAAGATTTGGTTATAACCTGAATAAGCATCCATGAAGCTCATGAGCTCGTGCCCTGCCGTTGCGTCCACCATCTGGTCTATCCTAGGTAAGGGATAGCTGTCCTTCGGGCAAGACCTATTCAGGTCTGTGAAATCTACACACATCCGCCACTTTCCATTGGCCTTAGGCACGATGACTGCATTTGAGATCCACTCTGGATAGGTGACCTCTCTTATGAACTCGGCCTCTTCTAACTTTTTCACCTCTTCCCGAATGACCTCATACTTCTCTCTGGAGTAAATTCTTCTCCTCTGCTTAATTGGCCTGGCATCCCTGTCCACGTTGAGCTTGTGGGTCATGACCTCAGGGTCTATACCAGGCATGTCTGTGTGACTCCAGGCGAAGACACTCTGCCTCTTCCTGAGGAGGCTTACCAGCTCTTCCTTGATCTTTGGTTCTAGGGCCTTGCCGACCTGGACGTTTTTTTTTGGCTCGTCCTCATTGAGGACGATGGATTCTACCTCTTCCGCGGCCTCGCCCTTCTTCAGTTTTGTTTTATCTCTCGGATCAAGAGTGTCTATGCTGTAGGTGGTGGTTGCTCTCTTATGGGCCTCCCTCTCTTCAGCTGAGTTGAAGTAACATTCCCGTGCCATGGTCTGGTCCCCCTGCACTTCCCCTACCCCATAAGGAGTCAGGAATTTTAGCATCTGATGGACCGTCGATGGCACGGCTTCAAACTCCTTGAGGGATACTCTTTCGATGATGAGGTTGTAGGCCGAGAAGACATTTTCATCCATAACAAAAAGTTTATCTTCTTAGTCAGCCTCTTAGGCCACTCATCCCCCATGCGTACATCAATTTCATACATGCCCAATGGGTGCACTTTCTCACCACTGAAGCCTATCAAGGGGTGGTGGTAGGGCACTAGCCTTGATCTACTAAGACCCAAGCTCTTGAAACAAGGCCAGAACATCACATCTGCTGAGCTTCCCCCATCTATGAGGATTCTCCCTACATCGCACCCATGCACCCTTGTCGTTATGACCAAAGGGTCATCATGGGGGGCTAAGATGCCCTTGAAGTCGAGTCGGGAGAACCCCACCACGAGGGTGTCCATGTCCACCTTCGTTCTCTTCTGCACAGCGTTAGAAGACGTTAGATTCACAACCTCAGGCTTGGCCATCGACTTGGCCTCCGCTACATGAGCCTTTCTATCGGCTACCTCAGAGCCACCTCCTGCGAATCCCCCACATATGGTGCTAACTCCGAAGGAGATCATTCCGACCCTCTTCATGGGAGTGTTGTCATCCTTTGGTGGGAGATCCGGGTCATCTCCGTCATCTCCCTCTGAATCGTCGTCCCTTCTAGCCGGGACATCGCCACGGCACCTGTCGTTCCTTCTCTTCTTGGGGTCATCTCTTCCACCCCTTGGGGCTTTGCCATCCACATACTTTCTCAGCTTCCCAGATTTCAGCATCTTCTCAATCTCATCCTTTAAAGCGAAGCATCTATCTGTGACATGGCCGTGATCTTGATGGAACTCATACCAGAGGTTTTTATTCCTCTTATGTGGTGGGGCCTTCAATTTCTCTGGCCACCGTAGGGCCCGGTCAGTCTTGGTCTCATTAAGGATGTGCTCACAGCTCACAGTCAGAGGAGTGTAATGAGCGAATTTGTCATCTACTGACCTCTTCTTCCCCTCTTTCTTGCCCTGGGACCTCCCGGTGTTACCACGGTTCTCCTCCTCATATTTGGTGGCCATTGCCTCTTCCGCATTCATTACCTTCCCCGCGGTTGCCAGCAGTTCTGCCATAGACTTAGGAGGGTCTTCCGCCAGTTTCCACAGTAGTTTTCCCTTCTTGAGGCCTCCTATAAGGGCGGTCATGGCTATGCTCTCCTCGTAATCCTCCACCTCCAACTTCTCCTTGTTGAATCTTGCTATATAGTCTCTTAGGCTTTCACCCTTAGCCTGTTTGACATATAGGAGGTGGGTAGTCTTCTTTTGAGGTCTTACCCCAAAGCAGAAGTTGTGGATGAACTGCTCGGCCAACCCTTTGAAGTTTTTGATCGAGTTCTTTGGAAGAGAGGTGAACCAGCTATGCGCTGCCCCTGTCAAGGTGCCTGAGAAGGCCCTGCACTTCATCTCATCAGGTATCGAGTAAATATCTGCTGCCGACTGATACATCTCGATATGGTGCACAGGGTTAGTGCTGCCATCATACTTAGGAGTCACTGTAGGAGGCTTGAATTTAGTTGGGGTTGGGAACCCCACTATCCTAGCCACAAACGGGGAGCCCTCCGAGTAGCCCCTCTGTAATGGGTCCCTGCTCTTTATGAGGTCCCCTATCTTCTCCTCGAGACGTTGGATCGAGTCATTCCAGGGTCTTCTCTCATCAACTTGGCCGAGGTTATCCCCTGCCACCTCTCTGAGATGGACAGAGGGTTCCCCATCCACGACCCTCTGACTGTTGACCTCTTCCTGCTCCCTGGCTCTTCTCTCCATGGGTCGGCCTTGATCTGGCCGAGCCTTCCTATCCCCTCTTTGGGAGCCTGCTGCACCCCTTGACCTTGATAGCCTTTGTCTTAGGTCATTAACCGGACCCAGCCTCTCGAAGGCCGAGCCTCTGCTCAACCTATCAAAAGCGGACCCTCTTGGTTGGGCCTCTTCTTTTCTTCGGCCGACACATCCTTGACTCTGTCTAAGAGGCCGTACAGTGTTATCTGACACCTTATATGGCTCCCAACAGTCTTTCGGGGCCTCTTCAGCTTCTAGGTCATCATACTTATCCCCTGGGCAAGGTTTTCCTTGCCTCCCCAGGCGCAAGCGCCTAGGGTCAGCAACGTCCCTCCTCCGCTGGGGTGCAGGCTGGTCCTTCATCGGTGCCTGGGGTGGTCCCCTGGCGTCCGGTTGGGGCTGGACTGCCGTCGGAGTGATCATGTCCGGTGAGACTCCAGGTGGCCTCATCATCATGGTTTGGCTGAGCTGGACAAATTGCTCCTTCATGGCTTGTTGTGTTGCAGCCAAAGATTTCAAATCTGCTACCACCTCCGCCATTTCGGACTGAGGAGGAGCCTGACTGGAACTAGCCCCTCCACCTACATGCGGCGGAAGAGGTGGTGGCAAGTCTGGTGCCATGTGTTATCACTATAGAGCTTTGAGTAGCAGGTGAGCTTAATACCTTAAAGGACCTCTTTCAATGGTGAAACAGCTCCACGCAAGGGGTGGTTTCTGGTTCACCACCAGAGTCTCCGGTGAGGCTAAGAAGAAAAAGAGGAAGAGATATCTTCTCGTTCCCACAGACGACGCCAAAAATGATGATGCTGAGATTCAGCACCACCAGGTGAGGTGTTTGCAAGCTCAATATAGGGACAACAATGGCAACACAACTGCATAAAGAAGATAAGAATAAGGTGAGGATAAGGGGAATAACACCCGAATATAAGTGGTTCAGCCAATCTGGCCTACGTCCACTGTGAGTGTGTGTGAGTAATATCACTTAAATAAGGCACTAATGGCCATGGATACAACCTCTCAAGCTCTTTCTCTCACTACTGTGTGTATTTAGACAGAGTTTTAGCTAGGGTTTTTATATCTGGATCCTTTTGCAAGGTAGGGGATAGCTGTCCTTCGGGCAAGACCTATTCAGGTCTGTGAAATCTACACACATCTGCCATTTTCCATTGGCCTTAGGCACGATGACTGCATTTGAGAGCCACTTTGGATAGGTGACCTCTCTTATGAACTCGGCCTCTTCCAACTTTTTCACCTCTTCCCGAATGACCTCATACTTCTCTCTGGAGTAAATTCTTCTCCTCTGCTTAATTGGCCTGGCATCCCTGTCCACGTTGAGCTTGTGGGTCATGACCTCAGGGTCTATAACAGGCATGTCTGTGTGACTCCAGGCGAAGACACTCTGCCTCTTCCTGAGGAGGCTTACCATCTCTTCCTTGATATTTGGTTCTAGGGCCTTGCTGACCTGGACGGTTTTTTCCGGCTCATCCCCATTGAGGATGATGGATTCTACCTCTTCCGCGGCCTCGACCTTCTTCAGCTTTGTTTCATCTCTCGGATCAAGAGTGTCTATGCTGTAGGTGGTGGTTGCTCTCTTATGGGCCTTCCTCTCTTCAGCTGAGTTGAAGTAACATTCTCGTGCCGTGGTCTGGTCCCCCTGCACTTCCCCTACCCCATAAGGAGTCGGGAATTTTAGCATCTGATGGACCGTCGACGGCACGACTTCAAACTCCTTGAGGGCTACTCTTCCGATGATGAGGTTGTAGGCCGAGAAGACATTTTCAGTGATGACCCGCCCTTTGGCGAAGAATTTCAGTTTCTAATGGAGATAGGAAGAGACCCCCTTGATGTTGTAAAGCTATGGTCAACCAAGCAAAGGTTGAAATATATTGGTATGTCGATAACTTGGAACTCGATAACATGATTTTCTGGGCCAACCCCTACTGTAAGCTTTGTGGATCCCATCACCTCTCAATGAGTGTTATTATAGGCATGAACTGCGATAAAAGTCAGAGCAAGGCCACTTACCTTTAAACCCAGGCAGTTGAGGGTTCTTAACAGGAAGATTTTAAGTGCTAATCCATTGTCAATAACTGAAAGTGGGACTGTCTTCGTATTACTTCAATAAAGATATTGAGAGCATAATTGTGATGATGACCGAACTTGGGTATTTATTCTTTAAAAAAGGAGAGAAATCTTGTGGAGGTTAAGTACCCGACTAGTTTTACGGCTTCTTCTGGCATGGTAGAAGGAGGTACTATGGGCCCAGTAAGAAATTTTATTAGAATGTTTTGGTGCAGCTGGGAAGACATGAAGAGTCCTCATAAGGTGATGTTAGCCTGAGTTTTCTTCAATTAGTAGAGTATCTTACTCTTCTCGATGGTTATTTTTGGCATGGGTAATTCTTTGTCAATTCTCTTCCCTTTATCTTTTACTGTCGATTGAGGGTTCAAATGCTGGTATTGCCTCTTAGATTTGGTCATACGGTTCATTGAGGAAGGGAAGAATATAAATCCCATTTCTTCATCTAGTTCAAGATTCTCGACCACTTTACTGATTTCACCTAGTAGATCTTTAAAAGATATCATCCCACATACACTGATTACTGGGCTAAGATTTTATTGGCTTATTTTCGTCTGAGCTATCAAACTCATCCCCCCATCCGGTGGCAATGATACCGTCTTTCCACGAGAAGTCAATGTATTACAAAACCTCCATAGCTTCTTCATATAAATCCTCCCACTCAATGGGGAGATGTATAACTGAATGGACTAATTACCCTTGTAGCTTTAAGGCATCAAGTAGCTCAGGCATACTGCAAATCTCACTAGTATATCAGAATAAATTTGCCATAATCTTCACTATATCGTCCAGACTGACTTCGTCAATGGGTACCACCCACTAGTCTGAATCTAAAGTCCACTTTTGGGCTTTCATGAACATGATGCTGAACTTTTGGCAATCAATGGTCATTTTAGAGGGAAATTTTAGCCTAAATTCTAAAAGTTGGTTTAGTACCGCTGATAACTCCATATCTTTCCCTTTAAAACGGGTATGAACAATAATACATGCTGTTATAAAAAGTGATAGGGCCTGATAAAAAAAATAGGTAGGGTGTAGGAGAAAGTACGGGCAAACCTTCAAGGGTTTAGGTGAGTATACGATTATGATAGGTGATTTACTGGGTACAATCTGGGTAGATAGGTCAAATTCTGAATCATTTTCTGGAAATATGGCATTGGTATGATTTAGAATTGGATTGCGAGTGCTGTTGATTTTAATTTGGCTGGTGGGGCGATGGTATTTCAGAGATGGAAGCACTGATCGGTGGTATGGTTGGCAGTTTGGTGAAAATCACAATAAGCATTGAGTTTGAAATTTTTCGGAAGTGGGTTTGGTAGTTGAAAAAGGTCCATTGTATTGATGAGGTTTAGGCTCAACAAGGCTTGGTAGACGTTAAAGAGATGAGCATGAATCTCGATGTATTGTTTACCGACTGGGTTAGGACTAGGGGTGTAAAACGGACGGATACGGAGAGGATACCATAGTATCCGCATCCGCCAAGATCCCACATTATCTGTATCCGTATTCGCCCGGATAATAATTTCAGCTATCCATATCCGTATCCTCTCGGATTTCCCAGATTCGTATAATATCCTTATCCGTTTTTATTGTTTAATATACATTAAGATACACATAGCATATTAAACACTAATTTAATCAATCACTTAAATATATAATTTTTCATTCCATGTAAGATATAGAGAATGTGTAAAGCATCAAATTAAACTATAAAAGATGGTTCGAGCAAAAGTACTAACCTTTAGTGTGCATTTTCTTATTCAATTGTGATCCATTGAAATTTTTATCCTCTTCAGTTTCTCTAATGTTTGAACAAAAATGAAGTGAAGCATCATCTTACCTGAAAAGCATCATCTTTTTTATTTTTATTTTTTTCCTCTCATTTTCTCAAACAAGTAAAAGAGTTTTGATAATAATTTTAATTGCTTGAATCTCAACGTTCATGTTTATATCACCGGACGAATTTATAACTAAACATTTTTGAATTCAATTTGGTGGGCACATGAGAAGACTATGAAATATTTTACCATACAAAATTGTTTACCATACCTTTTTTCTAATGAAAGGTGCATGATATAACTGGTACCGAGTTCAAATAAACACATTTGTGAAAAGTGCCCCTCTTACACATCAAAAAAACAAATTCCGAAAATACAAACTTGATTATAGTATACTTTAATCAGCAAAACAAACGTGCAAAGAAGTGATATTAGACAATTCTTCCAGATGATTATATTTGACTGTTGTATGATTTTTTTTCTCCTTTTTAATTTATGTCACAAAAACTACTATTTTGGTAGAGAGACCACACTGTGAAACGACATCAAAAGAGATGCCATACATGTTGTTAGACATACCTCTTGTTGGACTAACCTACATACCCGTTGTTGTACTAACCTACAATATCACTAGTAGAGTATGAAATGTTTACATACCTGTTGTTGGACAGCGCTGGCTATAAGAGGCTGGACCAACAATCGACAGTAAGAGGTTGGCAGTAAGAGGCATCAAGCGAGGGTAACAACTGGATCAGACCAACTGATTGGATAAACAATCGAACACCGGACCAACAGATTGGGGAAATAATCGGACGGGGGGAGCGATCGGAGGGACAGTGCAGAGGGGACGGACAGCGGCACAGAGCAGTGGGGAAGGGATTTTGGGAAATGGAGAATTGATTTTATCGTGTTTTTTTTGTATATTAGGTTAGGATTATAGGTTAGATAGTTTAAGTTTTCATAATTATACTTATGCGCAACTTTTATTTTCAGTTTTAGTTTATATCTAAAATATTATATAACTAATATTTTAAACGTAAGTTAGACGGATACGGATATCCGGTAAAATGGATATCCGGTAAAATGGATACTCTGCATCGGATACGGCATATCCGTGTCGGATACTACTACTATCCATATCCGTATCCATTTTCTCGAATATTTTTATAGAGTATCCATATTCGTATCCGTTTCCGTTTTTTCGAATAAATATCCGCAAATTCAGATTCGAATATCGGACGGATGCAGATTTTTGAATATCTGTTTACAACCCTAGTTAGGACGACTTTCTGTCACCCATCAAGTAGCAGGCTATGAAATGTCGTTGATGGTGGAAACTGTGGTACTAGCAGGCTTATTATATTTACTCGAAGTGAACTGTCCAAATACTTTCTTCGACTTAGGTTCTCTATTGGAAATATTTTCTTCGATCTCCACTCCTGCTTCTCGGAGGGCTAAAAAATGTGGCTAGTACTGTCCTCCCATTATTGCTCGAACATGGGATAAGAAGTTCTTCTTCACAATGCCAATTTGCTTTTCTTTGGAAGGTCGGTTGGTCGTAGTGGTCGCTTTCTCCCTCCACCTTGCTATGAAATTACTGATAGTTTCTCCAGGCTTCTATTTAAGAAGTTCCAAATCACAACGTGTAATTTCCAATTCCTCGTTGTATTTGTATGAAGACATGAATTCACGGGCAACATCATCCCACCTGCGAATTCTGGATTCCTCGAGAGATATAAACCAATGAAGAGCGTTGTCTTTCAGAGTTTGTTGGAACATTTGAACCATTATTTCCTTAGAGGCACCTAAGAGAGTCATGGCTCTGTGGTAGCTTCGAAGATGAATAATTGGGGGCCCATTACCCCCAAAGTTCTCAATGTTGGGCATCTTATATTTCTTCGGTAACCTTGCTTTAGGATAGGGAGACATATGGGTGTAATCCATATTCTTCCTGGAGATTCGAACTTGGTCAACATCTTAAGGTCCTCCTTGACTTTGTTAAATTATTCCTCCTTTGGATCGACGGGTACTAGCCGGTTAGGCCCTGGTTGGGCAAGATTCGACATAGGGAGTTGAGCTGGCAGTGGCTCATTTGCAGGAGGGGCATGGTGAGTGTGCTGATATTCTTCAGGACCTAGATAGTCTCAGGTGCAGTAGGACCCATAGCACGGGGAAATAGAACCCCAGGCTCCTCAGGAATTAGGATTCGATTTTGCTGTATCTTGTGAACCTCGGTTTGAAGGTTATCAATCTTAGTGGTAAGCTATACTAGGACCATCATTAAATAAGGCTGCACATTCGACACTGGATCGACGTTATCCATAGAGAGTTGATGAAGGAGGATTCCAGACTCAGAGTAAGTACGGAGAGAAGTGATGGACCCTCAGGGAGGTTAGATGGAAGAGTGGATCCAATAGGGAGCCATACCAAGGTTCGGGTATGCGATCAACTTGAGAGGGACAAAGATCCAAATTTATTTTTGAAAGAAAAGAGGGAAAACTTTTACTATAAAAAGAGGAAAATGTTTTTGACATTTTGTCAAAAGAGGGAAAAATATTTTTGGTATTATTGATAACATGAGGGAAAATGCTTTTGGATATTTTGGAAAAAAGGAGGAAAAATATTTTGACATTTATGACGAAAGGAAGAAAAAAAAATTTTGAACAAAATATTTTTGACACTTTTTTTATAAAGAATGAAGGAAAAGTGAGAGAAAGGTCTCAACATGATTATTATTTATTATGTTATCACTTGTATTAGGTTTACCCAAAAGTAAAAATAAAATGTAGGATGGGACGCAAGCCTGGGAAAATTGACTTTTGAAAAATATGTAAAAATACGGTCGGACTTGTTGCTATGCTCGTGGACAGGGTCCCATTTCGGCAAAAAGATGAAATTGCGCAAAATTTTGGGCGGCATGTAGACCCAATATTTTGGCAGAGTTTCAGGTAGTACCAGAAAACTAAATATGAGTGCCCTAGGTTTGACACTTATATGAGGGTATGCAGTTGTTGGGTTAGTGAAAAGGTTCTCCCCTTTGGCATGACTTCCACAATATACGTCTTTCTTTTGAGGGCAATCGGTACATGTGGACAAGCCATTTGATATATACATGAATGTATGTGAATTTCCTCACCATATACCTTGTGGGTATAGTACGTGTGAGAGCGAATTCGATATACTCGACGTACGTGAACGAGTTCCCTGCTATATCCCTCCCATCATAACATCAGTCGATCGGTACAATGTGGGGGGAACCATTCGATATACATCAAAGGTACTTGGCCATTGGAAGGTGGGATTCATATTGCTTAGGCTAACTACAACCTTATGGACCAGCGACCATCACAAAGTGACCCCTCAGTACGGGATAAAATTTGGTCAGTAGCCATGCTCTTTGTGATGTAGTATGCAAAAATGCATGATTCTTGATTAGTATATTATAGAGAGAGTATTTTATTTGGCATGATGAGATTTATTCTAATAAGGAATAAAAAACATAAATCTAGCATGGAGATTGCACGAGAGTGTGTGATGTGTAAGTATCTACAAGTGAGTGTGTGTTAGTGAACCTAAGCATAGATCGACTACAAGTGGTGTGTGATAAGTGATCATGGATAAATGTAACAAGTGTAGGTGTGTGTTAGTGACACCTAAGAATGGATGTTCTAAATTGTGTGTGCAACATGTGGATATAAGTAATCCTACGTGTAAGTAGTGTGGGGTGTACATGAAGAATATCTACAAGGGTGTGAGTGAGGAGTGGTATAATAATTAGATAGATATATACGAGAAATAATAGAAGAAAAAACGGGAACATACATGAAGGTGCATACGCACACAAGTAGAAAATGATAACACCCATGTAAATAGAGTCTAGACCTATATGTCCAAAGTCCCTAGCAGAGTCGCCACTGTAGCCATATCGAAGATTTAAGATCTCCCCCTTTCTCCTTTTTCCTTCTTTCCTCCATCGGGGGGGATAAAGAGGGAGAAAATAAATAAAGGTCCCGCGCCCTGGAACTTTATTCAAAGGAGGAGAGTTTTGACCGTCGTCGATGTGGGGTGATGTAAAGAGATGGATTTGCCAGCCTACTTTGCACAAAACATGCAAAAGAACATGCCATCACCTCGAGAGACGACATCAAAGACTAATTGATGCTTATGAAACTAATAGTTTAGAGGTTCGCGGGCTAAGTTACGGATTGGGAAGGTGTTAGGCACTCATCCCGCCCTTTCGGTCTCTCATAGTTTTGTGATATTATTTTCCTTAATTTCTCCGTGAAGTTTGTGTGTGTGTGTATAGGTGGAGGTTGGAATCGCTTGACTTGTATCATGGAAAAAATGGAGTGAGGTCATCCAAAGGAATGTTCCGAAAATAATAATAACAAGACAGTATGATGTGTGCGCTTATCTAGGTATCGATCATTATGATGAAATGATAATATATGTTAGATAAGACGTGATATATGAATGACAAGTATGATATATAAATAATATATGGATAACATAAGAAAAATATGAAAATAGGACTCGAGTATCGAGTTTTACCCCTAGACTCCTATGTAGCTTATAAAGGCATCGAAGTCTACGAAGTTCGCTTGCGACATAAGGGTGGAGTTTATCCCATAGATTCAAACGGGAATTTATTATGCGTGTGCGTGCAAAGGAAAAATATGTTTAGTTTTGAGAAATTATGATGATGAATCCCATCAGAATTTATGGGTGTAACCCTTTTTTTTCTTATTTTTTCTATGGAAAATAACTTGTGTACAATATAACTAATAAAGGATGAGATATTAATGTGTATGATCTAAAGTAAAAGACTAATTTGAGAATTTATGGAACTAATGCAAAAATAAAGAGATTCAAAGAGAGGGAGGAATGTTTGGACCTTCTTTAAAGATTTGAGTATTGATATTTATTAATGGAGATCTTCCTTGTAAGTTTAGAATGTTGGAGGGTTTTTACTAGATTGGAAAATGATGGGAATTAAAGGTGGAAATAATTTCCACAAAAGGAAACTTTGTTAATCGTAAAAGAATGTTGTTGATATCACTGATGATGATGGATCTGAGGTGTCCCTTGGGAGTGAGCTCATGACCTTCTAATATAAGGTAGGGGCACACTTCCGATAGGAAGAGAAATGGACCTGCCAATTGGCAGTCTCGTGCAAATTTTTCTGAAAAATAATCATAGAACGCAATTCGTTGATCCCAATTGCACACGGGTCTTACCGTTAGAAAGGTAATTAAGAGACCTTCAAGAGTCCTTTGGGCCTCTCTTGGGTCTGGGAGTTGACTTTGGGTCATATGGGGCTCAAAAGCTCTCGTCGGTCCTTTGGACGGGAGATCGTCCGATGATAACGAATCGCTCGTCCAAATCGTAAGTCCACATTACACACAGGGTAGACCATAGGAAAGGTTACAAGTGGTACTTTGAAATTTCAAAGACTCTACTAGGTTCAGAGGGTTAACTTTGGCCAAATGGGGCCCGAAAGCACCCAATGACCTGTCAGAGTAAAACAAATAGTTTTTCCGTACCGTAAGACTGATTTGCACATGAGATTAAGTGTTAGAAAGTGTATACAATTCCCTTTAAGCATTCATCGAGTCTCGATCGAGCTAAAAAGTTGACCTTGGTCAAACGGAGTTCGGGAGCACCCAGTGGCCTTCGGATCAATTTTTAAAGGGAAATGGATCGTTCGTACGAACACTTATGCCGTTTTATGCACAGTCTGACCATTGGAAAGGGGTTTCAGTGCCTTTTGAAGATGTATTAAGATTTTGCTCTGACGATGAAGTTAATAGGGGTTAAACTGGGCCGGTAGCGCTCGGTGGCCTCTAGATCAATTTTCGGTAGTAAAATGGTCCGTTTGTCCAAACCGTTATGTTGATTCGTGTATGGGATGAACCGTTGGAAAGGTTATTTAGAAACCTTCAAATATTCCTTCATATTTTGCTCTGACAATGAAGTTGATCGGAGTCAAGCGGATCTCGGGAGTGCCTGATGGCCTCTAGATCGGTACTCGAGGTATGGCCTAGGATCTGTGTTGTATGGGGAGGTGATAGGGACCTAAAAAGAGACTTGGGGGTCCTAGAATGTGGTGTCTATAATATGCGGCCTCAAAACTTGTCCAAGCAAGGTAAAAGGCCAACATAGAATCCCTAGGCAGTATGTTAACTTTTTTTGGTGCAATAAAATCCTAAATGGGTCGATAGCCCATAAACCGGGTGCATTTTGGCCATTATCTCTTCTAAGCCTAAAAGAGTTTTAAGAAATGACCTAAAAGGTAAGAAAGACAAACATAACACATGCAAGGCACGGTTGGTCTCGGAAGGGCCGAGATAGTCAGAATAGAGTACCCGGGGGTAATGTTTGGATTCTAGGGACTTTTTGGAGTTATAGGAACTTGAATACGAGTCAATTGAGAGGAGAACCCTTATTTCTGTCATAAAAAGGGAATGAGAGAAAGAGAGAAGAAAGAAAGAAAATAGATAAGGAAGAAAGAAGAGAAGGAAAAGGAAAAAGGGAAGAAAAAGGGGGCTCAGGCCAACTCCGATAAATACCGGCACGAGGTCGTCAGATTTATCCAACCAGGCCAGTGTTTAACTTGCTTTAATGATTTAGGGTGTTTATTTTTCATATTATAGTTGGTGTGAAAAAAAAAACTATATAATTTTTGGGTTGGAATTCTTATATAAAATGGGCTTTTGAGAGATGATTCCATATGAACTTGTTGTGAAAATGTTCCCATATGAAATTGAAGCTTAAAACCATGATTAATGGTGTAAAATTTGGTAAGAAATGGAAATTGTGTTATAAATAAGAATTAGGGTTAATTCTTGAGAAAATTGATGAATCCCATAAATTCTTCGGTGTTTTGGGGTATATTTAAGAGTATAAGTATGTATATGGATGGTAGTGATGATTGGAATCCATAGAAGTTGGGTTGATTAAGTATGAATTGAAAATGAGGGTTGGAGAAGATGAAGAAATCATGGGGATTTTGGCAAGCTGATTAGGTCCAAATCGATTCGCTGGTAGGCGAATCGATTCGGTTGAAGGCAGTACGAAAGTAACATCATTTCAAATCGATTCGGTGAAGGGTGAATATTGTATATGTATAGTATATAAGTATTGACATACTTTATGTGTATAGTATGTTGTATATGTATATATATATATATATATATATATATATATATGGACAAAAATAAGGAAAGAAATGTGAGTAAATTTCTGGACTATCCGGGAATATAAAATCCAGCATTTTGATATGGTTGTATTATGTTTATCGAGAGTTATCGGTTATTTCAATTATTCATTCCATTTATTATTTATATTCCCGTGTGAATGATATTATTGTGCATTTTAGTTAAAAAGATTAAAAAGTTTAAAATTTTGACACCTGGCCTAATAGGTTATTAGTAATTAATTAGTTTTCGATAGTGATGCTGAGAATGAAACCACATGAGTTTCCTATCTTAATTTGATATAGGACTGATCACCCGATATTTTATTGGGCGGGATGTCACAGTCAGGTCGGTATTCTTCTTCATTATCATGGCCTTCCAGGCAGCTCTCAATAAGATGAAGATGAATGACATCCAAGGGGACCCATGACTCATATAGCCCAAAGGGAGGTCACCGGTACACTGGGCACTCAATGTGGTACATATACTAAAGTTGGGACTCCTTGGGTTCTTTAATGACCTTAATGGCATTCAACCAACCATTCTTATTGGTAATGTCTTGAGCTTCCTGTACCCTCATAGAGGCATCTTTCCACCTTTCGTAATAACTAGCCTGGGGGCCCATCTTAAAAAAGTACCAGAGCTTATTCACGTCACGATTTAGCCTCATTATAGTGATGTTGCTCATGTCAACCCTCTCTTAGGACTTAATAAGTCTCCTATTCAAATTTCCATTCTATGGTTGGACTAGGGCATCGACCTATCCCCCATCCTTATTTTCAACAAGCTGGGCGTTCATGTAATTTATTTATTTCTGCATAGAAGAGCCCACATCTTTCAAGTCTTTGATGTCATATACTAGCTTGGTGACCAATGTGGACCGGTCCTTATAGACCTCAGCCCTTTTTCTTTAAAGCCTTCTAGTACATTAGAAACGCTCGACGAGCTTGCACACTTGTATCCCGACAAAACACATTGTCTAAATTTTTGGAGGAAGTAATCTCCTCGACAAAGGGCTACATTATCAAAGCATAATAAGAAATAATTTCTCAGAAAAACTTGAATTGGCATAAACACAAGTGGAGAAAAAAATACTATTTTTATTAATAAAGGAGTAGGCAACGCCATTACAGCCACTAAAAAAAGAAAATATAGGAAAATCCTAAGACTAAAGGCTTCATGTCTTCACCTGCTCCTCCACCTCAGCTTCTTTACCCTCCACAGTCACCTCCTTGTCCTTCTCGACATGGATGTTAGTGGAGGGTTCCTCCTTAAGACTTAAAAAGGGAACCATGGTGGTGCTCGCCGAACAGCTCAGACTCGGCGGGAGTTCTAACTTTTGTCAAAGCTTGATCCTAGCATTTATTAAAACTAGCCTTTCGAGCATAATATAGATAGACCTTGGCATTAGCATAAGCTTCATCCTAGCCTTATCTAAAGCTGACGTCCTTAACAAAAGGATCTGGGCAACTTCAATAGCTAAATTATAATTTTCTGTCTTCGGGTGAGTGTACTCCACCTTCAGCAAATTGTTCTTGGTGTTCACTAAGGTCGTGGCTTCATCGATAAATTTCCTCTATTTCCTATAGGCCTAATGGGAATTGACCATGGATTCTTGAGACTTCTTAAGAGTCTTATTCAACACACCAATCATCTCAGCCTTGTCTGAACTACCATAAAAGGGACTAGTAATCTCTCCGATAAATTGAAAAAAAAACAAGATACCACTTTTAACCGATCAAAAGAAAAAAATGAGAAAGTTCTCACTAGTGATAGAGTTTAGGAAGCGCGAACATAAAGATGGTCAGGTCCCAACATCCTTAGCTACTCGCAGTCACAAACGATCATGGCCCCCCTCAGCAAGTCATGGGCTAAGGAGGGGTACGTGGGACACAGACGCAGCCTGGTTATTTTTGGAGAGAGGGGAGGTTATTTTTCTCTTTTTTATCCCCCTCATCCTCCTCCTCATGCTTCTTCTTCTTCTTCTTCTTCTTCTTCTTCTTCTTCTTCTTCTTCTTCTTCTTCTTCTTCTTCATATTCCTCCTCCTCCTCCTCCTCTTCCTCCTCCTTCTTATTTCTAATGGACAGACTTTGGTAATCAATTTGGGAGGATTCAACTTCGGTCCTCTTTTAAGACTTGTCCTTAAGGGAGAGAGGGAAATCATCATCATCGCTCAAGGGCAGGACCCTGTTCCTTGGGGGATCCATGTAATCCTCTTCATCCGGTAGAATATAGGTAACATCAAGGGACTCAAATGAGGATGAGGCTTCCTTTTCAGAAATAGGGATCTCGTCTACCGGGTGAGAGATAAAACTATTGGTAATATTGGTATACTCCAAAATAAGGGAGGCTAACCTTGGATGCTCATCATTTACCCTCCAAACCTTCAATAAAACAACAACTTTGATATCTTGGAGGGAGGGTTCCTTATTCTTCTTGCGAGTTGCGTAGAAAAATAACAAAAAATCATTATGAGCAATAACACAACAGGATGATAAAGCAAATGCAGAAACAAGTTGTAAACTATGTCACCCTCAGTCTAGGCACAGAAAACTCACATATTCTTCATCCTAAGGGAGCGGTGGGTGTTGTAAATTTTTGGCAATAAACCCCTGATCCCAAGATACCTTATTGGAATCGAGGAGCTTTATGACTAACACCCTCTTATCCTTCCTCCCCTTCAAGTAAATAAGGTCATATATTATGCGAGATCAGGTATACAAGCACCTATCTTTGTGAAACCAAGGTTAGTCCAATAGAGCTCATTTATTATGTTTACCTTATTAACAATACTCCATGTATTAGGGGCACACTGAGCTCGGAGCACCTCAAAGAATTTGAATAACTCTAAGAAGAGAGGGTTTGGGGGAAAAGTCAATTCCCTGGACCACAACAAGGGTGTGAATCCAGTGTCCCCCATTAATAGCAATAATATCTTTGATCATGGGGTACAGTCGATTATGACCCAAGAGGGAATAGAATAAATTTTCCTCAACTCTTCCATACTTTTGCCATGGATGATATTCAACATTTTCAGAAGATACAACTACCACTGGAGAAAATAGAGGAAAAAAAAAGATACGAAAAAATAAACGATAAAGAAACTAACAGACACTTGCAAAGTTGGACGAATGAAAATGAATAAGCTTTGAAGTCTATCTTTAGAAGAGGAGTATGAGCAAAAGTGATGGTTTGGTGGCAAGTGTGGAAACAAACCCTATTTGAAATATCGTGTATAATCATAAGGGGCATGAACTACGGAGATTTTTGGCGCTTCACTCTTTGGTCAGACAAGCATATCCTTATAACCTTAACTTATTTACAAATATGACCCGATGGTTCAAATTCATAAGAATGGATCAAACTAAATGGGCCTATGACAGTAGTAAAATCCTCTAGCCCAATGGCACTTGGCTAAGAATTTTAGGGGAAATCGTGGAAACCAAAATACAAACTAGGACTAATTCGGGACCGATCGATCAGGCCCAATAGCGCTTGGGGAACGCCCGACCCATAACCTTTATAAGAAGGATTATTGCCATCATTTATTGTGTAGATAGTTACAAACATGTCAACAGTTATAATCATCTCACATTGGTTATTCAAAATCTAAGATGAGATATTCAGGGAATCACCACACGAGCTTATCTCAAGCCAAGGGAGTTCCATGGATTATTCAACCAATACAGTCTTATACATCTATAAATACAACCCACACCCAAGGTCCAAAGGGGATATAATTTTTTATACATTGAGAGAACTTAATAAATATAAATCCTCTTCATGGACATAAGAAATTTATCGAACCATGAATATTTGTGTGTTGTATGATTAAGATTTTTAGATTCATCTTTTGATTACTTTCTGGGATCTTTCTATTGTGATTAATTTGCACTCACATATTACGTTTGTGTTATAACATCCTAGAGTGAGGTAGTTATTATGTCCCATGATTTCGTTTAAATTAGGTGTAGGATTATAACTAAACGTGATGCATTGAGAGATTTGGACTAGCGCTAATGGAGTTTGATTGTAGTTGATGTACGTAATTTAGTGTATGGAAGGGTGAGACTATACCTAGATTTGGGAATAAGGAGTGTTAGGGTTATTTTATATTTGGGATGAATATAAGGTTAAAGATGTGTTATACTTTTTTATGATAGTGGTGCTAGTATGATCCGATAGCGTTAGGGTCAATACGTTTACATGATTTACCTTAAACCGTTTAAGAGGTTTATGTATGTGTTTGCTTTAGCCCATTAGTGAGGGTGGAGATTACTTGTGATTTTTATGTGGAATGCATACCATGTGTGAGTTCTCGGGCGTATTCTACTAGGAGAGATTCCATGATAGTGCACGTGTGATGCAGACCCCGCTGGTACCCTGGTACGTCGACGGGATCTTCCTTGGTCCTATTTTTCCCCAAGGTCATGATTCTAGGTATCTGTGTACCGAGAGGGTTCATAGGTATATTTCATCATGTAATATTAGTGTAAGGACATGATTTTCTAATTGCCCATTATCAATTGAGTATGTCGTATACCGCTACTACTGTCGAAGAATCGTTCAAGATCATACATGCATCGAGACGGATCCAAATATCAAGCTTCTTCAACATTCAAGCCTCTACAAGGTTAATTTCGGAGAGAAAGTATTTAAGTCACTTTATGGTTCACTTGAAAGTGTTGGGTTATTTTTTAATAGAGGTTTTGAAAAGTTTACAAAATATTTTCTAAGTGTTGAGGTGTTATTTTTTGTCAAAATAAATTTTCCAAGATTTAAAGATGAATTTTTAAAATAAAAAATAAATTTAGTTTCGTGCTTTTTCGTTCGAGTGACACCTGGCTCGTTCGAGCGACATGGTCTGTGACATACGCTTCTGGTTCGAACAACATCATGATTCGTTCAAATGATGCACCGCCTTAACATTTTTGTAAATAGCTCATTAAGCGAGTCTATTTTCTTGAGGAGACCTGAGTTTTACATAGTACGAAAAATTGCAAACTGCAGAAACATTTTTGTCTTCTCCTTTAGGATTTTAATCTTGTTTGTAATTCACAAAATATCCCAATATTTATGTGAATTGTTTTGGAACCCAAAATACAATCTTGTTGGAAGTTTTCTCTTGTAGAGAGGTTCTCTACTGCTGATCTAGGTTTCGATTAATTGAGGTGCTGGGCTAACGTTGATTGCAACATAGGGAGTGTTGCGGTTTTCCTGGAATGACTCAAGACTACTGTGACACCCCGCCTAATTAAATACCGGGCGATCACTCCTTTATTAAATTAAATCAAGGTGAACAGTTTGGTTCATTCTTAGCATCACTGTCGTAAAAAGAAACTTTCCAATTAACACCCTAAATAATTAAGCTAAGTGTCAAAACCAATTTTAAACATTAATTCCAAATTTTATTTAAAGAAAAGATTTACACTACACCAAAATGGGCAAATTGTCACCTTTCAGCCGGATAGCCTTGTCAAGGTCATTGACCGTGACAAAAAAACACGCGTTTTATGTCACGGTCATTGACCTTGACACGACCGTGACAACGAATTGTCACGGTCAATGACCTTGACACGACCGTGACAACTTTTCCAGCAAAAACCCTATCCCCCTTCTTTTTTCCCTCCCGCGCCGTTCCCTCCATTTCTCTCTCTCTCTCTCTCTCTCTCGACGCTGCTCTCTCTCTCTTTCTCTACTTTCAGGTCCATTTTCTCTCTCTCTCTCTCTCTTTCATTTATATATATATTTGTGTGTATGTGTATATATATATATATGTGTGTATGTGTGTGCGTGGAGGGGGGCAGGGGGTGGGGCAGGGTGGGGCGGGGTGGGGCAGGGTGGGGGAGGGGGTGGTGGAGGGTGGGGTGGTGTGTGTGTGTGTGTGTGTGTGTGTGGTGTGTGGTGGGGGAGGGGGTGGGGTGGGGTGGGGTGTGTGTGTGTGTGTGTGGTGGTGTGTGGTGGGGGAGGGGGTGGTGGAGGGGTGGGGCAAGGGTGGTTAGGGGTGGGGTGTGTGTGTGTGTGTGGTGGTGTGTGGTGGGGGAGGGGGTGGGGTGGGGTGGGGTGTGTGTGTGTGTGTGGTGGTGGTGGTGGAGGGGGGCAGGGGGTGGGGTGGGGTGGTGTGTGTGTGTGTGTGGTGGTGTGTGGTGGGGGAGGGGGTGGTGGAGGGGTGGGGTGGGGTGGGAATTGATATCCAAGACATGTATTTGAATTGATATCAATTTATTTGAATTGATAGAATTGTTTCTAGGATAATAATCCTACTATAAGATAATTGCTCAAAATAAATATTAAATAATAATTACTAAGATATCAATTCAAATAAAGTCTTAATAACCTAACCAAAAGAAATAAAATAAATTATCATCCACCTCATAGACATTCCCTACCAATCATTTTAAGATAATTTTATCCTTATAAAGATAATAGATTATGTAATTTTAGGACTTAAAATAATATTGATTATGGATATAGGACAACAAACATTTTGTTTCCATTTTTAGTCCCTATTTTCAAATTAAAGGGACACGTGGCATGTTATGATTGGTTAACGTTTTATGAATATGGGTCCGGACCAGCGGTTTTATTCAAAAATAGGGACTAAAATCATAAATAAAATGTTTGTTGTCCTATTTTCAAAATACATATTACAATAAATCCTAAATTTACAAACCCCTAAAGATAAATACCTTTGATTGCAAAGCATGCACTTGTATTATTATTATACAACATGTATTATTTCGGCGTGTAATTCTAAAATCTCACCTAGTTTTGTATACTATTTTTAAAATCATACTATCAATTCACGAGACACTAAACAAGAAAGAGGACATATAAATTTGGAAATGCTTGTTTTTCTTTCTAGGGACCCGAGTCGTCAAAACTTGGTACTGTTCGAGTGTGTTTTTATCACTAAATTATTATTTCACTAACAAATACTCCTTATATCCTAGATTAAGAGTCCATATTTAATTTTTGTACTTACTAATAATACACTTAATCAATGGCTAGGATTAACCCTTATTCACTATTATGAAATTTGGTTAATTGATTATTTAAAAAAAAAAAGCAAAAGTAGACTAACATATATACACAACACTAAAAGTAGACATCAATTTTATAAATAATTGATATTTTCATTCAAAATATGTGTGTGTGCGTGTGTGTGTGTGCGTGTGGCGGGGGTGGGGGTGGGGTGGGGTGGGTAGGGGTGGTGTGTGTGTGTGTGTGTGTGTGCGTGTGGCGGGGGTGGTATTGACGGAACTTATACATACGTTATAATATAGACGAAACATTTTTTTATCTGTACTAATAACATTTTTTTTATCTGTACTAATAACATTTTTTTTACAGCAAAAATGTCTCCTTCAGATGTTAGGGCGAAGATGATGATGCTGTTTATGATGATGTCGTCGTCTGGGTTCGGTGGTAGCGGAGGCGACGAGGGCTCCTCCGCCCCTAGGCTCCCCAAATATGGAAAATTTGGGATTACCGTCGAAAACAAGTCGGAGCTTTTAGCGAGATCCCTCGAGCTGCTAAAGACGGTCATCGGCCCGGGGTTTATGAGTTGGAAGGAGGTGCCGTATGAGCTCAAGTTAGCTGTTTGGGCGGCACTACAGGTAATATTTATATGAATATTTAAATTTCAATTTCAATTTATATTTATATTTATATTTATATTTATATTTATATTTATATTTATATTTATATTTATATTTATATTTATATTTATATTTATATTTATATTTATATTTATATTTATATTTATATTTATATTTATTCGCAACTAACATTGTATTTGTTGGACAGGAACAATTCAACTTGGATCCAAAGCTACGCGATTCCGTCTTGGAGCAGTTGAGGGAGCAACACAAGACGTGGAAAAAAAATATGCGGACACGGTACTTTGGAAAAACACGAGAGACCATTTTACAATGGCGCGGATATGTCCCGCCCAAGGAGCCGATCTCATTGGCACAATGGCAAAAGTTCATTGACAATGAGATCGAGGATCGACAATTGGCATCTCGCCAATCGGGGAGGGAAAATCGGGCTAAAAAGACGGACGTGCACTACTCCGGCCGGACCTCTTACGCTGAGGTGGAGCATAGGATGAAGGTAATATTTAATTTATCTATAACTACATAAATATCTTATTGGATATTATTTTACTTTGCGGGGCCGATGCTAATTTTACTTTACTTTATTTTATTTCAGGGGGTAGGGAGTGGGCCAGGGGGTAAGCCACATAGGCTCGATACTTATGTGGCTCTTCGGACGAAGAAGGGGAAGGACAAGGAGGTGTCCCCGAGCGTCGCGGCCACGATTGTAAGTAATCCGACAGTTTAATTATTGTTAATTACGTTATAATTTTTTAGTTTACTTATTTTACTAATCATGTGCTTTTTATCGTTTCAGGCAAAGCTTAAGGAAGTGCATGAGTCGCAGTCTGATGCCAACAAGGCATCTTTGTCCACAGACGCACTCAGCCAAGTGCTTGGCTCTGATCGCAAGGGGAGGACAAGGGGAGTGAGCTCGCGGGTGGCCAAATCTAGGATCATCGGATTGGAGACGAGCGACACCGGGTTGGCTCGAACAGTGGATTCACACGACGCGAAACTGTCCCGTTTGGAGGCGACGGTCCAAGATATGTACGCATTCATGAAGCGTACGTTGGGTGGAGACCGTAAAGAGAAAGGTAAAGGGAAAGGGAAGGAGAAGGCGGTGGAGGAGGAGGTGCGGGAGGACGAGGAGGTGCGGGATGGCGAGGATGTGGACCTCGCTGCTTCATCACCGACACGTTCGTACTTCGACGATCCACTTCCCTATTTGACGCCCTCCAACAGACCATTATCGACGATTGGTTGGCCGAGCGTGTTCATATTGGACATATTTGATGGCCAGCGGATAGGGCGGGGGTTGAGGGATCCAGATATCATCGAGGGTGGAATAGTCCATGGACGTGTGCTTCAAGGGATGGAGTCTAGGGTGCTCGTCACGCATGTCATACCCGGGAAGGAGAACTCCCTACTGTGGTTGCGCGAACAATGCGGCACGACATATATTAGTGGGTGCGTCAATTCGTATGTCGTGTGGCCTACTCACCTCCTCACATTTACCCAAGACATGTAGTAACATTATTTTTAAGTTTGTCCATTTTAATTATATTTGGATTATATCGGCATGTATATTATTTTTACTTTGAAAATTTGGATTATACTGTCATGAATATATATTTGCATTATCTTTAGTTTGTGTTGGATATAAGATGTTTGGAACAGGTACAACGTTGTTATAACAGGTACAAATATACTGCTGGGCAGTGGCGGTGGCCATACTGCCCAGCAGATTTTTTTTAAATTCTGCCCAGAATTGTCACGGTCATTGACCGTGACAAGTCCTTGACAAATCTTGTCACGGGCTTGTCACGGTCAATGACCGTGACAATTTTTTTTAAAAAGGGTCACGACTTTGTCACGGTTATAAACCGTGACAAACGTGTCACGATCATTGACCTTGACACGACCGTGACACAAAACGCGAGTTTTGTGTCAAGGTCAATGACCGTGACACGACCGTGACAAAAAAAGTTGTCTCGCCTCGAAATGTCACGGTCATTGACCTTGACAAGGTGAATTTGTCAAGGTCAATGACCTTGACAAATGGGCAGATTTGGTGTAGTGTTATATAATTTATTAACAAAGCTCAATGAATAAGATTCACACCACAATAAACTGGAACGAAAGAATCCAATATATAAAACATTCATCAACGAATGTCAACATGCGAGAAAATAAAGTAATACATCCGTCCTGAACAAAATCCCAAAATAACGAACTAGGAAATAACTGAAATAACAATGTCCCAACATAAAGAAATAATGGAAAGGGCTACACATGCCCATCTGAATGAAAATACTAGGAGTGGATCTGAATGAACGAAGTCGTCTATTCAAAAGACCTGCAACTCCCACCTAAGCTGCAGCGCGTTCCTTCCAAAAGATCCTAAGCAAGACGCCCCTGTGGCTGGGCACCTGAAATACATACATATATATATACAAGGGGGAGAGGGAGAGATAAAACGGGTCAGAGCCCGAAAGTGTGTATGATTTAAAATTAGTTTAGCAAGTATTTAAATTGATACAGGCCAATGCAATAACATATTAGTTCGACACTCTCTTGAGAAATTCTCACCTCTCTTCTAGTGTGCACGCCTATAGTACTAACCTTCCCCAAATGGTTTAACTTAACATTTTATCATACTAACCTTCCCAATACTTTAGTTTATCTTAACTTACTCATAAGTTTTAAAAACCGAACAATGTCAACGTGTGAAAAGGGTACTTTCAAAGTGTAGCACAACTCTCGTTTTAGCTTCATTAATTTATAAAGTTTCCCAGTGTCCTATTATACTCTCATAAAACAAGTATTTCCAATCTGATTCATCAATCATGTCTTACTTACCAAATCACAGTAGGTAGTTCCAAGTTTCAGAACTTCATATATATTAAATACTCGTGTAATATATATATTCTAATGGCACCCGACATAAAAATTATGGTGCGGGCATACTCTGCTATCCAATCCCCGTATCAATCGTACTAAGGGAAATACAAGTTCGGAATCACTCTCGAACTGTATCAATACAAACACAAACAATATTGAGGCGAAGCATAGTTTCCAAGTCCAAGAGGTCAGCACATACCCTCGCGTCTCTTAGGACCGTGACTATCGAATCGATAGCCTGTACCTAGGATTCCGATCTTCTAGGGTACGAATCAATATCCCCCATAAGGCAACACATGATAAGATCGTCCCAGCGCGGTAACCTCCGGGACAGCAAGTAGCGCGGGTACGTTTTTCACATGTATATAATATATGCACACACAATCATATAAACATACTACTTTCATCATAATAATATAGGTCACTCTCGTTACCCATAATTACAACATTTATCCTTAATTTCACATTTTTAGTATAACGTATAAGGTTTCGTCTCTATCCTTAATTCGAAGGGGTTTTCTCACTAGTTATGGGACACTCATGGATTCTATCCATCCAAGTAACAAATTCAGTAGGTAGACGTTTATTCACTATCGTAGGTATTTGTCGAAATCTCTCACTTGAAATACGTAGTTGTCATTCCTTAATTAATTACCCTAAAACTCAATTATTATCTCATAATAAAGTTCTCAACACTTAATCATAAGTCCTACTGGTCTCTCCTATATCCCAAAACACTTTATTCATAATCCCCAAAAATTATTCCATGATAAATTAATTTAACTAATTAAACAAGGGGAAATAGAGGCTGCCAGGAAGGGTCGATCGATCGACTACTGGGGCTCGATCGATCGAACCTTCGATCGATCGACGCTATAGGGTCGATCGATCGATCAAACAGGTATTTCGATTTCTGCAGAAGTGCAGTTACGGGTTTCATCCAAATACAAATTTCCAACCTTAATCGTCCCAAAATTTATACTACAAACATGATAACATATTACCAGATGTTTCTAACGTTAAGCATGCGTATATCCATCATTAAACATGATTAAACAACCTAAAATTCCATATAATCATCAAGAACCCTAAGGTTTTATTAACTTTTGTTCTAATCAGTTTTCTCCAGAATTTCCTTCTAACAAATCATCACAAATCCGTGGGTTAATCATCTACTTCACATATTAATTTCCAGAATAAGGTTATAATGATTTCTACATGCAATTCCCTATCAAAATTGGGGTTTTCTTCCATTTATTAAACTCCTAATCATTCCTACACTAACATGATTATTGCACTAACGAAAATACGCAAGTTAAACACTTGCCTGGGATTTCAGAGGTCTGGTTTCCTGCTGGTATTGGTGTGTTTGCGTTCTCCTCCTCGCGATCTACGCGTTGGTGGTGACGGCGGTGCAAACGGTGGTGTTTTGGCCTTGAATCTCCTTGAAAGGTCTCTCATCTCTTCTCTAATGGCCGTTCTAAGATTTTGCAGGTTCTAACCCTAAAAGACTAACCTAACCAGCTGATAAAGGCTGCTGAAATTCGTGGGTTTAATTACCCTATTTTGTAAAATGACCAAAATGCCCTCCCGGGTCACTAACTAGGCCTAAAAACATCCCGAGACCCAAACTAAACCCCCGGGTACACTTTTCTGACTATCTCGACCCTTCCGGACGCGTTGACGCACTCAAAACGACCATACGGACAACTTATAAAATAATCACTTTTATGTCTCAATAATTAGTCCGGACGCGACACGGGCGCGTCCCGACTAAAATTTCCAAAATTGTCATTTTCATTCACTCGTGAATTTATCATATATTACTATGCTCCTAAGTAATATTCAACAATTTCATATAATTACTAACTCACGTCACGTTAATAATTATACCATAATTAATTTCCGTATTTTTATTAAATAAATCCCCAAATTAAATATAGCATAAAAATACGGGGTATTACATACTTCCCCCCTAATAACGGAATTTCGTCCCGAAATTCGGAAAATAAGGCATACCTGGTAAAAACAACTCTGGATATCTCTCGCGCATATCTGCCTCACGCTCCCAAGTGGATTCCTCCACATTATGATGTTCCCACTGGACCCGCACAAGTGGAACTATCTTTGACCTCAATCTCCTCTCACTGTAGTCTGGAATAGCCACCGGTCTCTCCTCGTAAGAGCTATCCGACTGCAAGTCGATCTCATCTATCGTAATGTGAGTATGGGCCATATCATCCCGAAGATATCGTCTCAACGACGAGATGTGAAATACATCGTGGATGCGATGTAAATGTTCTGGCAATCCCAACCTGTATGCTACTGGCCCAATTCTCTCGATGATGGGAAATGGTCCTACGTACCTCGGAGCCAACTTCCCCTTCTTCCCGAACCTCATCACTCCTTTCATAGGGGATACACATAACAACACTTGATCTCCCATATTAAACTCCCGGAAGAATCGTTTCGCATCGGCGTAGCTCTTCTGCCTGTCTTGGGCTACCCGAATACGACTCCTGATTATCTCAATCCTCGCGGAGGTCTCCTGGATCACCTCTGGTCCTAATAACTTGTTGTCCCCCACCTCGAGCCAACAAGTTGGGGAACGACAAGGCCTGCTGTACAAAGCCTCAAATGGAGCCATGCCAATCGTAAACTGATAGGAGTTATTATAAGCAAACTCTACCAGTGGAAGGTGTGGCTCCCAACCTCCTCCGAAATCGAGAATACACATGCGTAGCATATCTTCCAACATTTGATTAGTACGCTCTGTCTGTCCATCTGTCTGTGGGTGATAAGCTGAACTCAGTCTCAACTCTGCACCCATAGCCTCCTGAAAGCTTTCCCAGAAACGTGACACAAAAATCTTGTCTCTATCTGACACAACATTCAGGGGCACCCCATGTAATCTGACAATCTCCGCGATGAACAACTGAGCATACTGACCCGTGGCATAATCTGTCAGTACTGGCAGAAAATGGGCCACCTTGGCCAGACGGTCTACAATCACCCAGATAGAATCGTGGCCTCGCTGTGATGTAGGCAACCCTGTAATGAAATCCATGGAAATACTTTCCCACTTCCACGCGGGTATTTCCAACGGCTGAAGTAATCCCGACGGTTTCTGGTGGTCCACCTTCACCAGCTGGGATGTAGAACATTTGGACACAAATTCAACGATGTCCTTCTTCATCCCCCTCCACCAGTACTGTCGCCTCTTGTCCTGGTACATCTTATCGCCTCCAGGATGTACTGCAAATCGAGACCCATGAGAATGAGTCATCACTTCATGACGTAGTTCCGCTCCTTCTGGAACCACTAATCTCCCATTAAATCGTAACCCTCCATCCGAACTAACAGAATAGGACTCAGCACTCTCGGCTAGAAGTCGTACAATCTGCTCCTGACAAAACGGGTCTGTGGTTTGTTCCTGTACCACCCTCGTAACAATCTCAGGTGTGACTGTCATTACGGATATGAAAGAACGTGCTACTGCGTCCTCGTGACCCAACTCCTTCCATTTTGCTTTCCAGATGTTCGCTACATCGTCAACCGGTCTACGGATCAACGCATCAGCAACTACGTTGGCTTTCCCCGGATGGTACTGTATATCGAACTGGTAATCTTTCACAAACTCTAACCATCTGCGCTGACGCATATTCAGCTCTCGCTGAGTGAATAGGTACTGCAGTGACTTATGGTCTGTGAACAAATGGAATTTCTCGCCCAATAAATAGTGCCTCCAAATTCTCAAGGCAAAGACGACCGCAGCTAACTCCAGGTCGTGGGTGGGGTAATTCTTCTCATGCGGTTTAAGCTTGCGGGAAGCAAAAGCTATAGCCTTCTCTTCCTGCTGAAGTACTCCCCCAAGTCCTCGTAAGGACGCATCTGTGTAAACCAGGTACTCTACACCCGGCTTCGGTAAAGCAAGGACTGGTGCCGAAGTAAGCTTGTCCTTCAGCTCATCGAAAGCCAACTGACAAGCGTCATCCCAAACATATGGTACCCCCTTGCGAGTCAGATTCGTCAATGGACCCGCTATTTTGGAGAATCCCCGAATGAATCTCCTGTAGTATCCGGCTAACCCCAAGAAACTACGCACTTCCGTCGGAGTCGTGGGCTGCCCCCACTCCCTCACCGCTGACACTTTGCTCGGGTCAACTGCTATCCCCTGCTCAGAAACAACATGGCCCAAGAATTGTACCTCTCGCAACCAGAATCCACACTTCTCGTACTTAGCATACAACTGATGCTCTCGTAGAGTCTGAAGAACCTGCCTCAAGTGTTCGGCATGCTCCTCCTCGGAGTGTGAATATATCAAGATATCATCTATGAAGACGATGACGAACTGATCCAAGAACTCTCTGAATACTCGGTTCATCAAGTCCATGAAAACGGCTGGGGCATTTGTGAGTCCGAACGGCATCACCCTGAACTCATAGGACCCATATCTCGACAAGAAGGCAGTCTTCGAAACATCATGCTCTCTAATCCGTAACTGATCGTACCCCGACCTCAGATCTATCTTCGAAAAGAAAGTTGCTCCCCTTAACTGGTCGAACAGATCATCGATTCGAGGCAACGGATACTTATTCCGTATCGTGACCTTGTTCAACTCCCGGTAGTCCACACACAATCTCAGTGAGCCATCTCTCTTCTTCACAAATAAGACTGGAGCGAACCACGGTGAGGTACTCCTACGAATGAAACCCTGACCTAATAGCTGCTCAATCTGATCTCGTAGCTCTCGCATCTCTGCCGGAGCCATACGGTACGGTGCGCGTGCTATAGGTCTCGTATCCGGCAATAAATCTATAACGAAGTCTATCTCATGACTGGGCGGTAGGCCTGGTATCTCCTGAAACACATCGGAATACTCCCTAACAACTGGGATCGAATCCAAAGGAATCACAACCTCCTTAGAGGTATCCTCCTCAATGTAATATAAATGAGCGGTCGAACCTCCCTCTGGGTGAGGCATCGCTACTACAAACATCTCTTGCCCCGGAATGGCAAAAACAATGCTCCCACCGAAGCAATCAATCATGGCTCTATAAGATGCGAGCCAATCCATACCAATTATCACATCATGCTCGTGCATGTCTAAGACTAGCATGTCTGCAGGCAATACCAAGCTACCAATCTCTACCCTTACTCCCCGGCATATAAAGAATATAAGTGACCCACTCCCCAGTGGTGAGTTAACACACGTCACGGTGCTCTCTGCTGTGGCTAACAACCCTAAGGACTTCGCAAAATGCGTAGCTATAAAGCAATGCGTTGCCCCCGTATCAAACAAAACTTTACCCATAGTACCATGGATAGGAAACATACCCTCAATTGCGGGTGGTGCCTGTGGAGCTGCTGTCTAGTGGACGTTATAGACACGTCCATACTGTAATTGCCCCTGCTGCACTGGAGCTGCTGGAATGGCTGGTAGGGCTGGCACCTGGGCTGGAGCTGGAAGGGCAGGTGGAAAGAGTGGTCTCTGCGGCTCATTACGGGCTCCCTGCTGCTGTGGGGCCCTATCGCCCTCTGGGCAATCCTGACGCTTATGGCCGTGCTTACCGCACACAAAGCACCGGCCTCTGAAATTACCGCCCCTCTGTCCCTGCTGACCACGGCCCTGCTGGCCGTTACCTCCACGCCATTGGCCCTGTTGGCCCTGATGTGCACGCTGTTGGCCTTGCTGGCCCTGCTGTTGACCCTGCGGTCGCTGTTGGCCCTGCTGGCCCTGCTGATTAGGCTGACCCTGATGGCCCTGCCTGAATCCCCCGAATCCCTGCCTAGAATCACCTGAACGGAATCGATTAGCAGGGTCCCCCTGATGGGAACTCTGCTCGTGCTGACGAGTCTGTCCATGCGTTGGTGCCCCACCGGCACTATTACCCCCGGTCCTGCCCTGCTGGCTGGACTCTCCTGCTCTCTTTCTTCCCTAAAGATGGAAGCGGTGATCCTGGCAATGTAGTAACGCTGCATTGAGTACGTCAGTGAAAGTACTCAGGGATAGATTCCCAATAAGGTGCTGACGGATCCTCCAAGCTAGCCTGTCGACGAACAGCAAAATCTTCTTGCCCTCAGTGGGTGCCTCATCCGTCATGATAGTGAGAAGTCTCGTGAACTCCTCCTCATACTCGGCTACAGTAAGGTTCTCCTGCTTCAGATTTAGCAATTTCTGCCTCATCTCAGTCTGCACTGCGGGTGGAAAGTACTTGCGGTCAAACCGCTCCCAGAACATCTGAATAGGGATCGTGTCCCTCTCCTCCAAAGTAGTAGTGGACTCCCACCACTGTAATGCGGCTCCCACCAACTTAAAAGAGGCCAATAGCTGCTTCTGCACTTCGGTGCACTCATACATACGGAGGTGCCGCTGGATGTCCTTCTTCCATTGGCTGACAGTAATAATATCGGAGCTACCAGAGAACTCAAGGGGATGTGCTTTCTGAAAAGCATCCCGAACCCTCTCCCATGCAGATGGAAGCTGTGCTGGTACTGGCGCCACTTCCTGGACCTGGGGTGGAGCCTGCTGAATCACTGCTATTGCGGCATTCACCGCCTGAGCAACGATGGCGGCTACTTCATTAGCATTCATTGTGCCTGGTGCCGGGACTGCTGGCTGCTCGGCTTGGGCACGCCTATCTTTCGGAGCACGTCTCGGAGGCATCTGAAACGTGAACAAGTTTATCAGTCTACAGTTATCAACAAATCTCGAATAGCTGAAGACTTAAACGTAAAAGCAAGAATACAACAGTCCTAAAAATAAGGCTTTATGGCAATAACGTTAAGCTGAAAGCGAAATAAGCCGTACAGATCCTATGGACACTAGAACCTGATGCTCTGATACCACTTGTGACACCCCGCCTAATTAAATACCGGGCGATCACTCCTTTATTAAATAAAATCAAGGTGAACAGTTTGGTTCATTCTTAGCATCACTGTCGTAAAAAGAAACTTTCCAATTAACACCCTAAATAATTAAGCTAAGTGTCAAAACCAATTTTAAACATTAATTCCAAATTTTATTTAAAGAAAAGATTTATATAATTTATTAACAAAGCTCAATGAATAATATTCACACCACAATAAACTGGAACGAAAGAATCCAATATATAAAACATTCATCAACGAATGTCAACATGCGAGAAAATAAAGTAATACATCCGTCCTGAACAAAATCCCAAAATAACGAACTAGGAAATAACTGAAATAACAATGTCCCAACATAAAGAAATAATGGAAAGGGCTACACATGCCCATCTGAATGAAAATACTAGGAGTGGATCTGAATGAACGAAGTCGTCTATTCAAAAGACCTGCAACTCCCACCTAAGCTGCAGCGCGTTCCTTCCAAAAGATCCTAAGCAAGACGCCCCTGTGGCTGGGCACCTGAAATACATACATATATATATACAAGGGGGAGAGGGAGAGATAAAACGGGTCAGAGCCCGAAAGTGTGTATGATTTAAAATTAGTTTAGCAAGTATTTAAATTGATACAGGCCAATGCAATAACATATTAGTTCGACACTCTCTTGAGAAATTCTCACCTCTCTTCTAGTGTGCACGCCTATAGTACTAACCTTCCCCAAATGGTTTAACTTAACATTTTATCATACTAACCTTCCCAATACTTTAGTTTATCTTAACTTACTCATAAGTTTTAAAAACCGAACAATGTCAACGTGTGAAAAGGGTACTTTCAAAGTGTAGCACAACTCTCGTTTTAGCTTCATTAATTTATAAAGTTTCCCAGTGTCCTATTATACTCTCATAAAACAAGTATTTCCAATCTGATTCATCAATCATGTCTTACTTACCAAATCACAGTAGGTAGTTCCAAGTTTCAGAACTTCATATATATTAAATACTCGTGTAATATATATATTCTAATGGCACCCCACATAAAAATTATGGTGCGGGAATACTGCTATCCAATCCCCGTATCAATCGTACTAAGGGAAATACAAGTTCGGAATCACTCTCGAACTGTATCAATACAAACACAAACAATATTGAGTCGAAGCATAGTTTCCAAGTCCAAGAGGTCAGCACATACCCTCGCGTCTCTTAGGACCGTGACTACCGAATCGATAGCCTGTACCTAGGATTCCTATCGTCTAGGGTACGAATCAATATCCCCCATAAGGCAACACAGGATAAGATCGTCCCAGCGCGGTAACCTCCGGGATAGCAAGTAGCGCGGGTACATTTTTCACATGTATATAATATATGCACACACAATCATATAAACATACTACTTTCATCATAATAATATAGGTCACTCTCGTTACCCATAATTACAACATTTAGCCTTAATTTCACATTTTTAGTATAACGTATAAGGTTTCGTCTCTATCCTTAATTCGAAGGGGTTTTCTCACTAGTTATGGGACACTCATGGATTCTATCCATCCAAGTAACAAATTCAGTAGGTAGACGTTTATTCACTATCGTAGGTATTTGTCGAAATCCCTCACTTGAAATACGTAGTTGTCATTCCTTAATTAATTACCCTAAAACTCAATTATTATCTTATAATAAAGTTCTCAACACTTAATCATAAGTCCTACTGGTCTCTCCTATATCCCAAAACACTGTATTCATAATCCCCAAAAATTATTCCATGATAAATTAATTTAACTAATTAAACAAGGGGAAATAGAGGCTGCCAGGAAGGGTCGATCGATCGACTACTGGGGCTCGATCGATCGAACCTTCGATCGATCGACGCTATAGGGTCGATCGATCGATCAAACAGGTATTTCGATTTCTGCAGAAGTGCAGTTACGGGTTTCATCAAAATACTTCATCCAAATACAAATTTCCAACCTTAATCGTCCCAAAATTTATACTACAAACATGATAACATATTACCAGATGTTTCTAACGTTAAGCATGCGTATATCCATCATTAAACATGATTAAACAACCTAAAATTCCATCTAATCATCAAGAACCCTAAGGTTTTATTCACTTTTGTTCTAATCAGTTTTCTCCAGAATTTCCTTCTAACAAATCATCACAAATCCGTGGGTTAATCATCTACTTCACATATTAATTTCCAGAATAAGGTTATAATGATTTCTACATGCAAATCCCTATCGAAATTGGGGTTTTCTTCCATTTATTAAACTCCTAATCATTCCTACACTAACATGATTATTGCACTAACGAAAATACGCAAGTTAAACACTTGCCTGGGATTTCAGAGGTCTGGTTTCCTGCTGGTATTGGTGTGGTTGCGTTCTCCTCCTCGCGATCTACGCGTTGGTGGTGACGGCGGTGCAAACGGTGGTGTTTTGGCCTTGAATCTCCTTGAAAGGTCTGTCCTCTCTTGTCTAATGGCCGTTCTAAGATTTTGCAGGTTCTAACCCTAAAAGACTAACCTAACCAGCTGATAAAGGCTGCTGAAATTCGTGGGTTTAATTACCCTATTTTGTAAAATGACCAAAATGCCCTCCCGGGTCACTAACTAGGCCTAAAAACATCCCGAGACCCAAACTAAACCCCCGGGTACACTTTTCTGACTATCTCGACCCTTCCGGACGCGTTGGCGCACTCAAAACGACCATACGGACAACTTATAAAATAATCACTTTTATATCTCAATAATTAGTCCCGACGCGACACGGGCGCGTCCCGACTAAAATTTCCAAAATTGTCATTTTCATTCACTCGTGACATTTATCATATATTACTACGCTCCTAAGTAATATTCAACAATTTCATATAATTACTAACTCACGTCACGTTAATAATTATAACATATTTAATTTCCGGATTTTTATTAAATAAATCCCCAAATTAAATATAGCATAAAAATACGGGGTATTACAACTACGTGTCTTTGTGGATCTTTTGCCATTGATTAATTTCTAATTCATGACTGAGGTTCTTGGGGATTCTCTGCGCGTTAATCCATTGCATATTTCATTGTAATCTTAAGTGTTACATATTATAGTGAAATAAAGGTTTTGCCCGAAATGGATTTTTCCTGAGATCTACAAATTAGAAATTTTATTTGTGTTTGCATGATCCACCACACCTAAATGTTTGTTTAAGGGCTAAATTAACTTAGTTTAAAAATTTAACTCTAATTAAATAAGTTTACATTGTAAATTTACAAATTTAGTCAAATCGGTATCGCATGCTTTTTACAAATTAGTATCACAACTTTTTAAAGCGAGTGCATACCTCTTCACTTAGGTATGGTAGATTAAATGAGTGATGGGTAGATGTATTATTTCTCCCTTGACCATTTGAGGTCTTAAGTTTGGGACGATCTAAGACTATGCCTAGTACATGCGAGTGATCTAGAAGGCGATAGGGATATGACTTTGTTATGTGCAGGTGTGTGAGTAGCCCATTTATTTATACATATAGGGGGTCGTACCTTTGTATGGTTATTATATGTGTGTACCATATGTGATTATTGGTTGGAGGTACTAAAGATAATTGTACCGGTTTATATGTTATATTAGAGACATATATAACTTATAATAGGGATGTCTAGCTACATACTTATGCTTCAAATTTGTGTAATACATACACTAGAGATGTGTATGATGTATTATTATCATGAGATAGTCAAATATGTATAGACTTGAGATATAAGCCTGTTATTGATATATTGGTTATTTGGTGAGACGTACAATAGGTTCAAGACTACCACACAACTTCTGTTTTATAATGAAAGAGAAACTTAAAGAAGAGAAACTAAAGATTAAAAAAGAAGATGTAAAGCTTTAATCACATGGGCTACATATGGGTTCGGGATTTAGAATCGCATGCTATTTTAGGTTGTTCGGGTTGGGATGAAACATAAAAGATATTGAAATACAATAATAATATGCAAAGTTATGATTTATCCTAATTTGAGATACTCTTTTATTCATTATAGACTCGTTGTTAACATTGTGGATTTTAACATTTTTAGGACTTAGGTTGTGAAGTCATCATCTTAACCGATGTTGTTGATTGTCACCTACTTATGTTGCAGATTCTTAGGAAGTAGGTATCTTTAGCCTGTGAGCCAATTTTATTTTAATTCATGTCATTGGGATTTTAGTTTTGGGGGATTTATGTGATTCTTTACTCTCATTGTATTTTAAGAGTTTTTACATGTATGATTGGTATCAGAGTTGGTTGTATATTATTTCAGTTTTATTCTATCTCATATTTTATTTGTTCAGTTTCAGTTAGTTCGTTATGCTGATAATGTTACCAAATATTTTTGATTCCGTGATTTTTATATTAGAGTTGATCAATCTATTTATGGATTTTGCGGTGTATCAAGTTGGTATCAGGGCATTCCAGGTTCTAGTGTCCTAGAAATCTTGAGTGTGTCTATGACTTTTTCGCATTGCGTTCTTTTACTACTATAGACCTATACCATTTAGGGTTTTTATTCTTTATAATGATGAGCGTTTAGGGGGTTTCACACTATTATTTCCTGATGAATGACTCGGATAAAACAATTGTATCAGGAGGTCCTTGCTTGAACTTCGCTCAGGAGACGTCCCACGCATGAGGTCAACTTCGGTCGAGAGTTAAGAGCTTTTGGACGTGAGAAGTCGTATGATTTGAGGGGAAATGTTTTCACTCACCATCCATAAAGACATTGGAAGCAAGTTTTCGAAGACCTCATTTGTGAAACCGCGTGGTGGACAGTATGAGGAGGAGTTTAACAATCTTTCTCTCTCTACACAGTAAAAGATTGATACGAAAGGTAAGAAAGTATGTTAGCGTCATCATCTAGTACGAGAAATATTTTATGGTGTTAGCAGAAACCTTGTGATAAAGGTTTGATAGGTGTTACTGGTGATTCGGCATGAATATTCCATATTTATCCCTCTAATTTCGGTATTTTTAAGGTCCCGAACATCACATTTATCCCAAATTTAGCTCATATTTATTGAAATTAACATTTTCGGCAAGTGTCTCTTATTTTTTGTACTTCTCATGTGTTTTAAATATAATTCATGCAATTGGACGGAAGAGAATGGCGCAAAATGATGAAAATAATGAGGAAAATGATAGTCAAGAGAAAAACGCTAATTTTCTAGCCAAAACCCGAAGAAGGAGCCAACATGAAAGTCTAAGATCTGGAGTTCATGACAACATAGGAAGAAACGACATCTTGATCCGATTTACAATAAATAACTTACAGCAATTTGAAGTGGGAGACAAATTTGGTGGTAAAAACTACAAATAGTGGAAAGACATTACATTTACATGTGCAAAAACTAGTGATAAAAACCGAACCGGTTCGCTCTTACGATGGGTTCGGTCCAAACTCGTTCGGTTTGGATCCAGGGTTCGATTTTCTACTGAATTTTCCATATTTTCCTATTTTGTAGATAGAGTAGTTAGGGTCCATGTTTAGAGCTTTGGCCATTTTTTGGCACTTATATAGTTCAATTAGGAGTCTTATTTTATATACTTTACATATTATTGAGTTGTAATTTCATCCATAATCATTTGAGATTCATTTACTTGGAGAAAGCATCATATGTTCATCAATAAAGTGTAGTTCTTGCCATTTCTAGGTTTTATTTGGTGTGAAGTTCTTCATTCTTGCAATCTAATTTCTTCTCAATTAGTATCAAACTCTAAATATTTTCTTCTTTATATTTCAATATTAATTCTTGCATGATTGATGTAATTTGTGTAGAATTAATTTACATGTCTACTAAATTATTCGTGGGTTGGGGAACATGAACCCAACCTAGGGTTTTCAACTTTAAATGTAAAATTTTCCATAATTAGATAATTAATTTCTCGAGTTTGATATATTGATAAAGACTATTACTGCGGGCTTCTTAACTTAGTTTGTTAAAAGCAAACCAAGTGTTTGAGGGTAGATTATATATGTCAGTGAATATATCATTCGGTCTAATTAATTTGTTGACTAATTATCACGTGGGTTAATGCCCAAACATACTTGGTACTTCGAATTAATTTGTTGTTCTTATTTTATTAACTAATTAATTAATTTATAGAATTTTCTATTTATCATAAGAACTCTATGGTTTGGGGGATTGGATCCCAACCTCATTTTCCAAAATTATTTAAAACCAAAATTTAGTCTTTACTTTAATTATTTTAATTTGTAATTTCATAGCTTGATTTGCATAGGTGATTTGAAAGCGTTTCACGTAAGAATCATTACCTTTTCTTTTCTTTTATGAGTCGGATTCTAGATTTAAGAAGCCACCCCTACTTTCGTTGTTAGCACACTACTCCATGAGGATTCGAGCCCGTCTTATTGGATTTAAGAAGCCACCCCTACTTTGATTGTTGCACTTGAGCCGTAAGTAGACACGTAGTACACATTTTTTGTTGCTCGTCAAGTTTTTGGCGCTGATGTTGGGGAGTATATAAATATTTAACTCTAATTCCTAAATTGTCAAAAAAATCATTAATACCAAAAATACAAAAAAAATCAAAAAATTAATTATTCAAAAAGATATAAAAAGAAAAATAATTTTTTTCTCAAAGTCCTTAGATGCAAAACGTACAGCCTAATCCAGCTCACGAGCCAATAATGAATTCCCCATCATCTAGTATTAACGCTCCAAATTTTTCGGTACCATCTCCTATACCGAGTAGCCATACCCCTAGTAGAACGTCAAGAGATTCCGACGAGGATAGTGATTCATTGAGTATGAGAGCGATGTTGGATAATGCGAGTTTTGGAATAGGAGAGTGTGAGATTCCATACTACCCTATAAGAATTTTCTTATGCCCGGAGCAAACTGTCGCTCCGGGATGCATTAAATTACCGTATAATGCAGGGAAATTTCACTTTAGAAATGAAATGTTCCAAATTCTTCTTACTTTTCATGGCATGGAGTTGGAGAAGCCATACCTCCACATCTGTGAGTTTGAGGTGTTGTGAGTAATGTTTAATAATCAAGCTTATACCCAAGACTTTGTATGTATCAATCTTTTCCCCTTCTCTCTTAAGGACAAGTCCAAGACTTAGTTTTAGTCTTTAGCGCCAAACTCTACTGATACGTGGAGAGATATGCAAGGTAAATTTATCCAAAAGTTTTTTGCTGTCCATAAGACCAACTCTATAGGGGATCAAATTCAAAAATTTAAAAAAATGATAATGATCCCTTGATAGGTGTTGGGATAGGTTCAACGAGTTGGTTAACATGTGCCCACATCACGAGTTTGATAAGTGGAGACTCATCACCTACTTCCATAATGGGCTTACACTAATCTCAAAGCAACACGTAGAAAAATGTGTTTGGTAGAGTTCATTGGGTTAGATGCAGATGATGTGGAGCCCCACTTTAAGTAAGTCTCCAATACTGCTCAATTTTAGGACACATCAAAACCGAACACCCAACCTGAGTCTAGAATCACATTGACAAATCCTTCCCCGTATGGACTCTACTAATTGGATAAGGAAGCCGAGTTGAAGCTTCAAATAAATTAATTAGCCAAGAGGCTAGAAGATGTGGTGGAAGTAAGGGGAAGAGATACATTTGGCCTATCTCGAGCTTTAAAGGATGAGATTCTCCCTTTTGTGAGGTGCGACATTTAACGAAAGAATGTCCAACTATCCCCGCTTACAAAATTATGCTTTAAGATCAAGTTGAAGCGGTGGGAGCCTATAAAGGGAACTTTAGCGGCCCTCATGGGAATTCTTATAATCCTTCGTGGCAAAACAATCCCAATTTTAATTATGGGCAATCGAATGCACCATTAAATCCTAGTTAACACGTTGCCCAACAACTGCCACGATTCCTACCTTTCCACAAGTACCGCAAATGCAAGTACCTCCTATCTCTCCTTATGTGATCCCACAACGAAAGAGTCTCGAAGACTGTCTTGCCCAACTAATGAAAACTCAGTCAGTGATTAATGCCCAAAATACTCAAAATTTTGCTAACTTAAAGGCATCGCTATCTAAGTTGCAATCCTCTTTGAGTGTCCAAAAGAAGGGGAAATTTCTCGCCCAAGGCCAACAACCTCCCCAAGGTCAAGACTGTGTAAGATTTAATCCTGATGAAAATCAAGAGCAATGTAAAGTGGTAACCACTATACGTAGTGGAAAAGTTGTTGATTTGTCACCTCCTCTACGAGACGTACAAAAAGAAAAGGAGGTTTCACCTGGCACGCAAGAGGCCGAAGATTCCAAATGAGCGAGTCTGAGAAGGAATACATAATTAGTCCTGAAGTTGTAATGAAATCCTCGATAAACTCACCATACCCTTAACGGTTGTAACCTCCTCCTAAAGGGGCCTCCCATAACGACATTTTAGAGATGATTAAGAAAGTGAAGTTAAACCTACATTTTGCTCGAAGCTATAAAGAAAATTATCGTGTATGCTAAGTTACCAAAGGACTTACGCACGATAAATAAAAATTAAAGGTCAAAAAGAGGGTTTTCCCAGTAGAAAATGTTAGCTCGATACTTTTGGGCAACCTCCCACCATAGTATAAAGATTCGGGAGCCCCAACCATTTCTTGTATTATTGGAGATAGTAAGATAGATAGAGATTTATTATATTTAGGGGCGAGTGTCAACACTCTACTCTATCCAATCTATATGAAGATCGATTTGGGAGATATTAAGTCCACCCTCCAACTTATGGATTGTTCCATGAAGGTTCCTCGTGGGGTTGTTGAGGACGTGATCGTCTAAGTGGAAACTTTCTACCTTCTGGTAGATTTATCATTTAGGGCACGAAGCCCTCCTCCCCATAAAGCTATCACGCCCCATCATTCTTGGACGTATTTTCCTAGATACGACTAGTGCATTGATAAATATGCGTAATGTGCAAATGCAACTAATTTTTGAGAACAAGATTCTTGAAATGAATATCTTCAACTTCACCAAGAAAATAGGTGATGAGGATGATCTACACGAACTCAGATCTTATCGAGGAGGTAGTACAAAAGCATTTTAAGGGTAACAATTTAAAGGATCCACTTGTGTCATGTTTAGTGACTACTAGAGAGAGCGAGATAGACAAATTTGAGTTTGGTCGTGAGTTGAGTGGGATAAGGGAGATGCTAGGGGACGACGAGATTGAGGATGACGTAAGAGATGTGAGTTAGGTCTCGCAATTCGAGGAGTTACCACCAAAGGATTCTTACAAGGTTCCCTCCGATATTAAATTTCCTTAACTCAAATTTAAAAATCTACATTCCAATGTAAAATATGCTTATTTGGGGGAGGATGAGACATATCCCATTGTTGTCTCCTCTAGCCTAGATAAAGAGCAAGGAGGAAAACCGTTGGCAATATTGAGGAAGAACAAGGGTGCTTTGGGTTGGTTTATTGTGGATTTGAAAGGTATAAGTCCCTTGATTTGTACCCATAAAATCCACACATCAGAAGGTGTAAAGCTATCTAGGGAGATGCAAATAATATTGAACCCAATCATGAAACACGCGGTGAGAACATAAATTATTAAGTTGTTGGATAGGGGCATAGTCTATCCCATATCTGATAGTAAGTGGGTTCGTAAAATCAAAATCGTTCTCAAGAAGTCGGGAATGATCATGGTTGATAACTCCAAGGGAGAACTTATTCCGAAATGTACCACCACTGGGTGGCGCATTTGCATTGATTACTGGAAAATCAATGCCAACACTAAGAAATATCACTTCCTTTTGCCGTTCATGGACCAAATGCTCGAGAGAGTGTCGGGCCACCCATTTTACATTTTTATATGGTTATTTTGGTTATAAACAAATAGAGGTGTACGTTATTGATCAATAAAAAACTATGTTCACATGCCCTTTTGACATTTTTGCTTACTAAAGCATGCCATTTGGGTTATGAAATGCACCCGCGACCTTTTAAAGGTGCATGTTGAGTCTTTTTAGCAACGTGTTTGAGAGAGGCCTTGAGGTTTTTATGGATGATTTAGGCATTTTTGGCCCCTCTTTTAACCAATGTCTTGCTAATCTTGACAATGTTCTAGCCTGATGTGTGGAAAACAACTTAGTGCTAAATTGGGATAAATGCCATTTCATTTTAACCGAAAGGGTGGTTGTAGGTCAAATAGTTTCATCCAAGGGGATAGAAGTGGATAGGAAAAAATTGACATCATTGTCGAATACGTTTATTTTTGGGATACGCAAGATTATGTTGTAGGTTTATTAAGGACTTTAGCTCTATAGCTCGGCCCTTAAGTAACTTTCTTATTATGGATTCCCCATTTGAGTGGAGAAAAACGTGCCAAGAGGCATTTGAGAAATTAAAGAGTATTCTCGACTCCGCTCCCATCATGCAAGCTCCAGATTTGACCCTTACATTCGAGCTAATGTGTGATTCGAGATATTATGTGGTCGGGGATGTTTTAGGTCAACAAAGAGATAAGAAGGTAGATGTCATTTACTATGCTATCCGGACAATAATTAAACTACTCCACCATGGAGAAAGAGTTGCTAGCGGTAATATTTGCCCTTGATAAATTTTATTCATATCTTATCGGGTCACAATTAAAGATAAGAAGGGAGACACTAAATACTTCATTTCTAAAAAATATTCCAAGTTGCGCCTCATTAGGTGGATCTTGATACTCCGAGAATTTGATGTCTCAATTAAAGATAAGAAGGGAGTGGAAAATGTTATAGCCGACCAAATTTGTTGGCTTTCGTTTGACGTGCCTCAAGATCCCGTACCCATAGATGAATATTTTTTGGATGAGCAACTTTTTGTCAGTTCCTCTCTACCTCAGTGTGTGAACATCGTGAACTATTTAGTAACGGGGATCGTTCCCTCCGATTGGAATTCATAAAAGAAGAGGGAGTTTTTCACTTGGTCGCGCATGTTCCTTTACGACGATCCCCATTTATTTAACTATTGCGCGGACCAAATAATTCGAAAGTGTGTACCGAATGACGAGATCCAAAGTGTCATCCAGTTTTGTCATTTGGAAGCATGCATCGGTCACTTTTCCATGAAAAATACAACCACAAAGATTATTCAATGCGGTCTCTATTGTCCCACTATCTTCCAGGGTGTGAATATATTTTGTCGAACATGTGAGAGATGTCAACATATGGGTACTAAGACTATATGCGACATGATGCTTTTACCCCCTCTTTTGGCTTTCTCTATATCCTTGTTGCGGTAGACTATGTGTCTAAATAGGTAAAGGAAATAGCTACACGTATGAATAACAATAAGGTGGCGGTAAAGTTCATTCATGAACACATACTTTCTCATTTTGGTGCTCCCAAAGACGTCATTAGCGACAATAACTCGCACTTTTGCAATAAGACTTTCAAGAAGTTAATGAGAAAGTATGGAGTTGTCCACAAGATTAGACCACTTACCACCCGCAGACAAATGGACAAGCCGAGCTAGCTAATCGAGAGATAAAAAGTACTTAAAAAGACTGTTGATCCCAATCATTGAGATTGGTCTATCCAATTACTCGATGCGTTATGGGCTTACCGGACAGCTTACAAGACCCCCTTGGGATATCCCCATTTCACTTTGTGTATGTAAAGCCTTGCTACCTCCCCGTTGAGTTGGAACACAAGGCATTTTGGGTAATCAAGAGATTGAACTTTAATTTAGATAAAGCTGATGAAACAAGAAAGCTTCAATTAAATGAGTTGGAAGAGATATGCAATGACGCGTAAAAGAATGGATGCTACTCGCACATGATCGAAACATTAATTGTAAAGAGTTTCATTCGGATAAAAAGTGCTACTCTACAACTCACGTTTATATTTGTTTCTCGAAAAGTTACGGTCAAGATGGTTCAGAACGTTTGTTGTGAAAGAAGTGTTCCCACATGGTGCAATAGAGGTGGAAGACTCGAAGCATGGGAGCACATTCAAGTTAAATAGACAACACCTAAAGTCATATCTAGATGCGTGCATCGGGGAAGTGGATACAATTCTATTATCGGACCCCGAATATGAGGAAGGTTAGATTTCGGAGAGAGGTTGTCTCACCTCTGATGTGTATGGGGTGAGTGTTAGTTGTATATATGAGTCATGTGAGTGCATCATGTGTGTAGGAGTCAGCCGTGTGTGTTTAAGCGAGAGTATAGTATTTCAATTTTTGAGACCCATCCCAAGAGTTACCCAACGAGTTCGTGGATATTTTCATGAAATTTCATCGAAAAAGGTTATTTTAGGTTGAATCCCAGGATATTTTTAAGAATCCCACCACCTGTGCCGATAGAGCGTGAATATTTCGAGGAAAATGAGAAAGAATAAAATAGTTCTCTTCAGAAAACTGAACCTATTCAGTCAAAAACGGAACCCTCGGTAAGAGGATTTGTTTGAAAAAGATAAATTTCAAACCGGTTCGATTTTTTTTTTGTTGGACACCACAACCAAGATTAGTCTACTGCATATAGTTTGATGGGATCATGAATGCATCGTATGATTCCACGGGTATGACTTCTTTTCTGTATGGACGTTTTATCACCTCCCTATTCTTAGAGGGCGGGGTCGAACCGTGGGGTGACAAGGCTAGGGTGCCCAAGCTTATTAACAAAACCTTGATGGATAGAAGCATGAAAGAAGCCCGCAATCACCCCCTCCTCCCGCATTAATTTTTTAGGATGTTGAAATATAGGATGGAGGAGAAGGAGAAGCAGAGACCGAAGAGGAAGAAGATGTTGGAGGGGACGTCGACCTCGACGGTGAGCAAGAGGATGATGATCCGACAAATACGAATTTTGATGAGAGAGCATACGAGATGGAGATCATAAATAGCCACATGGACCACCTCAATTCTCGTATTGACGGTTTCCTCACGAAATACCGACAAGATCGGGATGATTTTCAGCCAGACTACCGTCGAGACACCTCGATGATGATGCGGTTTCAAGATGATCTATACAAACTTAGCGTGTTCCTGGGAGCCTATTTGCCTTCTTACTTCAGGGACCCATATGCCCGGGATCCAAACACCCCGACCCATCTCATTGAGTATATTTTGGGCGTCCACCATATTATGTAGTTTCTTTAAGAAACTATGTAATATTTTGAATAAAAGCTGTTTGTGTTTCATATAGTGTCATTGTTGCATTTTACAAATTGATTTTTTACATTCTGCACCTACTTCTTTTTTATTTGGATTTTAGTCCTTTTACATTGAGGACATTGCAAAGTCTAAGTTGTGTGTGTGTGTGGGGGGGGGGGGGGGGGGGGGACGTATAAGTGCGTCTTTTAAAAGCTTCACAATTTTAAAATACCCCAAAAATTGAAAATTTTCAAATGCCACCAAAATTGAAAATTTTCAAAAAGCCAAATATTTATTTTAGTAATAAGTAAATTAGAATTTAAAATTCTTAAAAATATCATTTGTTATTGTTTCAAATCTCAATTTGTAAAAATTCTTCGCACTAAGTCAAAATTGATCTAAAATGGAAATTGAACAAAAATTGATAACTTATATGAATAAATGTGGAGATTTTAACCTAGTGAGATTTTTTTGCCATTCCTCATTTTCGAGTAATTTAAATCAATTCGGGTTAAAAATAACTCAAATTTTCCTCCAGTGATAAATTCGCCGTAGATCTCTAAATCATTATTTTGATCGATTACGAGAAACGAGTGGAGTTTTTTTTAAAACGCTCCTAAAGATGTCTCAAAAATAAAAATAAGAATTTATCTAGAGACTCATATGGTAATTAGATTTGTAATTTAAACACATAAAGTTAGGCCATCATTTGTTAACCAAAATATTAGCCATAAAAATTCGAGAAAATATCCAACTTTTGAAAGTCAAATTGGGCCAAAACAATTATACCCCTTTCGTTTGTAAACTCGAGAAACCCGAATTGGCCCGGAGTTGGGAACATAAAAAATTAAAAATTTCAAAGTCCATACAGTACAAAAAAATGGCAAAAATAGAAAAATGAGAAAAAAATGAGAAAATTGAGCAAAAGCCTGATAAAGTACTATCAGACCTTCACACGAAAATTTTCCATCTCCAAATATTTCGAATATCTCCATAATTCCCAAAACACCCTTAACCCGTACAACGTCCTGACTGAGTTCAGATAACAAAATCAATCACCGCGTGGAGAGTTAAAAAACACAAAAATATTTTAATGAGATAAATCGGCTCGAATAAATAACGATATTTTCCCATTTTCTAATGACCGTAAACCGTTCATGAGATCTTTTCACCATAAAAATTTACGCCTTTCAATTTGTGTGCATGAACTCGTGTCAATTACATTTACTCTTAATTTCACTCACACCAAGAGAAAAAGCCACTATTCGAGTAATTCACTTGTGAGTACATCCCGTGAGAAAATGAATCAAAGGGAATTTTTAGAAAGTAACGTGATGATCAATCAGTGGAAGTTAATAGTTAATTTTTAGCTTTGCGCGTGCGCACACACACACACACACACACACACACACACACACACACACACACACACACTATGAATTGAGATTTATCCATCAAATGTTTTTGATTATATTTATGGAATTTAAATTGTACGATTTTTAATTATTTTGAATTTTTTTTGAGTCGTACCATGTGGTAAAAAATGAATTTTCCTTAGTCGCATCAGGTATTCTATCCTTTATTTAATGAATGTTATTTATGGACCATATTTCTGATTATTTTACATTGCTCGAGAACATAAATATTCTAAGTTAGGGGAGTTTGGTTCGACAAAAATATCTTATATTCATCTCTTTAATTTCAGTATTTTTATGGTCCGAAACATCACATTTATCCCAGACATAGCTCATATTTATCGCAACTAAATTTTTTGTCAAAAGTCTATTGTTTTGTGTCTTTTTCATTTGTTTTACATGTAATTCATGCAATTGGATAGAAGAGAATACCACAAAACAATGAAAGAAATGCGAGAAAGTATAATCAAGGGAAAAACGATAATTTTTAGCTAAACCCGAAGAAGGAGCCAGCATGAAAGTGAAAGATCTCAGGTTCATGAGAACACAAGAAGAAACGACACCTCAATCTGAGTTACGATGAAGAAGTTACAGTGATTTGAAGTTCGAGAAACGTTCGGGACGGAAACTGCAAATAGTGGAAAGACATCACCTTTACATGCACAAAAAATAGTTCTGAAATCGAATCGATTTGGTTTTGGAGCGAACCGGTTTGCTCTTTCAATGGTTTGGTCCTAATCGGTTGAGTTTGGGTCCGGGGTTCGGTTTTCTGCGGGATTTTCAATCTTTTCCTATTTTGTAGCTTGAGTTGGTAGGGTCCATGTTTAGCACTTTGACCAATTTTTGGCATTTATATAGTTCAAGTAGGAGCTTGTTTCATATACGTTACACATTATTGAGTTGGTATTTCATCTGTAATCATTGTAGATTCATTTACTTAGAGAAATCATCATATGTTCATCAATAAAGTCAAGTTCTTCCAATTTCCTGATTTTCCTATTTGGTGTGAAGTTCTTCATTCTAGCAATTTAATTTCTTATCAATTGGTATCAAAGTCTAAATATTTTCTTATTTATATTTCAATATGAATTCTTGCATAATTAATTTAATTTTCATAGAATTAATTTACATGTCTAGCTAAATTATTCTTGGGTTGGTGAACATGAACCCAACCTAGGGTGTTCGACATTAAATGTAAAATTTTCCATAATTAGACAATTAATTTCTTGAGTTTGATATATTGATTGAGACTATTATTGCAAGCCTCTGAACTCAGTTTATTAAAAGCAACTTGAGTGTTTAGGGATGCATTATGTGCGCTAGTGAATATATCATTCCCTCTTATTAATTTGTTGACCAATTATCGTGCGGGGTAACACCCAAACATATTTGGTACTTCAAATTAATTTTTCATTTTTGTTTTAATTAATTAATTAATTTATAGAATTCTCTCTTTATCATAGGAATTCTAAGATTTGGGGATTGTATCCCAACCTCATTTTCCAGAATTATTTTAAAACCAAAATTTATTTTTTACTTGAATTAGTTTAATTTGAAATTTCATAACTTAATTTTCCTGGGTAATTAAAAATCATTTCACTTAAGAATCATGATGTTTTCTTTTCATTTATGAGTCGAAGCCTAGATTTAAGAAGCCAACCCTACTTTCGTCGTTAGCACGCTATTCCCTGAGGATTTTACCCCGTCTTACCCAGTTTATTACTTGAGAGATTGACTTGCACTTGAGCTGTAGGTATACACATAACACACATTTTTTTATTGCTTGTCAAATATGCAACTTGTTCTTCGCCACTTGCGCTCAGTTGGTTGAAGTTACCATACTACATCAATAGGATCATTATAATTATTAGAGGGATTGAGTCCCTCAAATTGGGAAGATTAAGGTCAATCTATCCCTATTGAATATTGATGGTCTAGCGTGGACCCGAGTAAGTGGATCTTACCAGTAGAAGGAATCAAATAGGGAGATCTTACCCCAAGAGGCTTACAAGAGTAGATGACGTGATCTGTGTTTGCCATTATGGCCAAGGAAATTATGACCAGTAGGATAACGACCGAAAAGATCAGGACAAACGAGACAAGTTTTTGTATTAACGGCTTATAAGTAAAGTTCATAAGGGCCACCAAAGGGGGCATCATTTTGATAATTCTTATATAAGGAGGTGTTACACTCGTGGCGAGTGAGGCCACCTAGTTATTTGGTGCCTATGTGGTGACCAACTTTTTAGGGTACATCCAGAGATGGTTATGGGTACATTTATGGCTTGCGCATACTGGTCTGGCTTAGACATCAAGATTTTTCATTCTTTATTAGTAATGTGCGATTATAAGGTATGTGTACTTTTATCTTTGAGTTTTATGTGTATGTAGACACCTCAATGAGTACGGGTTGCTTTACGTCATGATTATAGAGGCGTGGAAGTTTATATGGTCAGCTTGGGTTTTCAGCTTCTTTATGAACTTATAGATGAGATATCATTGTATTAATGATGAGATTATGTGTATAGATATGTTGTACTCTTATATCAACTACAAGGGGTAGGGTTATATATGCCTTTTTGGCTCGAGTTTTATTTTGGGGTACTTGTGCTTAGGTTGGGGAGAAGGTGTGACACACTTGTTTATGTATATATCTGAGAATAGTAGAAGGTATTACGATTGCTTATAGGTGTCACCGATAGTCTGAGGTCCTTATAGTTTTTTATTGTTTGGGTGTTGAGTTATCACCTACATAAGAATTTAGTTTTTCTATGGAGTTAACACTAATATTGGAACCGCTGCGAGGAGATTTCATGGGATTTACTTCACCAGGGATAGTAGAGGTATTTGGGAGTAGACACCATAGTTTTCTTGGGATGATAGGGTATTCAGGAATGACACTACCTTGGGGAAGCTTTCAAAAGAGTTACGGCCCACTAAGCAATGTGTGAATCACCAAGAGCTCGATAACATTAAGATATGAAACGAATGTTTGTTATTACATATTAAAGACTTGTCAAGATAATGGAGGAGAATGTTTCCTCCTGATGATTGGAATGGGAGATGGTAATCTTTAGTGGTGAGATCAGGAGGAGGATATCCCAAATGTAGTTTTCTGGCACAATATGGAATAGATTGCATCATTAGTGAGTTTTGACTGCATAAATGAGAAGTTCACCGTGATGGATGACATCATATTATTGAAGAGGGAATGGTGAAGTAGTGGTGTCTGCTATACCGAAATTTGTGATTAAGCGTGGTTTATGACCACTTATTGAAGTTTATCAGTAGTGGATATGCAATTAACATTACAAATATGTCCTTTCTCCATTTGATGACAGGATAGGGGTACATTTTTCAAGAATTTTTTGTGTCGAAGAGGCGGTCCAAACTATGAGAAGTAGTTTTGATCGAGGTGCTTGTTATGGAGTTTTCTATACATTCATAAACTGATTGTGTGTATAATATTTAGGAAAGTCTGCACGATTGATTTAATGAAGTAATTTTGATATTTTTTTGTAGTGAGGGTGTTCCTATCAGTTGACATGGTTAATCACAAGATAAATTTAAGGGTGTAGTGCTTAAAATCCCATGGTAAGAGTGGGATGATTAAACCAACTGATTTTGATAGGATTCAAGAGTTCCAAAGAGGATATGGGACCATTTGGGGTCATTTGAGTAAGATTGCCCGAGTTGATTAGCGCTAAGAGTTAGTAAGTACGTCATTTGTGGATATATTTGGGACACTTCAAGGGAAGTGGTGTTCGTTATCGAATGTATGAACTATGCCAAAGTAGGCAAAGAAGTCTTTGAAAATGGGTGGGAGTAGGGTTTGTGGTCCTAAGAAAATAGACCCGGTATTTTTGGTTATCTTTCCGATAAGGAGAAATTGGGAGTTTGGGTTTGAAAGGGAGTACACAAACCGAAGAGAAGTTTCGTGTTGGTAATCTTGGATAGGGTGAGGCCAGTGTCTTTTGAATTAACCCGATCACTGTTAATGTGTGCGCGATGGGGAAATGAGTTGTTATAGCAACGATTATAATAACTTAGTTGAAGAGCTTTAGTCAAACGCGATTTATAACAAGATATACCTGGGAGTGAATTAGGTCATATTGGAATATATCATTTTACAGTAGTGTGAGGACACTACGGGTGAGATATTCTTAGACTTTCGATTAGAAATATATTTAATTCGAATTTTGAGGACAAAAGTCATTGTTTAAAGGAGGAAGAACGTAATACCTCATATTTTCTATGAATTATTAAATTGAATAAAAACTCACTTACTTAATTATGAGTGCTTACTGTGACTAAAGATATCACCATTTATATTTTTATGTGTTATTTAAATTGGATTTAAGACACGGTGATTAATAAATTAAATTAATTATATTTGGACTCGTATCGACTAATTATTAAATAACTGAGTTATTATTTATTTATTTTGGGTATGTTTGGTGAATAGCTTTTGTCAAGTATAAAATGTCCATTTTTAGTTTAAAATAGTGATGTTTATGCCTATTAAGTTAACGTACGGTTTGGATAGAGTTTTGGGCTATTTAGAGTGTTACTTTGACACTTTTGGGTTGGAATTTATTTTGGGCCTAAGGCTAAATTCGTGGGAACCATGTTATAAAGTTAGGATTCTAAACCTAAAACACTCATTTTGTCATTTAGAAGACATTATAAGGCTAGTTAGATAAAGCACCAATAGGAAAAGAGGATTTGGGGATTGATTCCCAATCATTCCATAAGGCATGTTTATTTAGAATATGTATGCCTCTTATTGGGTTTAAGTTATGCCTATGCATAAGAATATAAACCTATTATGTTATAAATATGAGTTTTATGATCAAAATTGAATGATTTAGTAATTAGTCTAAATTAGTAGTAATTAGATTGATTATCCCCTTAATTAGATGAATTTCATTGTCAATCTGACTTGGATTGATTAAATTATGATGAGTAGTTAATTTTTAGATGAGAACATGTAAAAAACCCTTGGAATTCATGTAGAAATTTGTAGAAAACATGAAACAATGGATAAAAATTGAAAATCTAGGGTTCTTGGGTATGAAATTAGGTTTGATATATATCTTGATTTAAAACTAGGGTTTTGATGTTAGAAAGATATCATCAGTGGTTATATGATGTTATTTTCTTGTTGGATGTTGGTTGGGGACTTAAATGAAGCTTTGGAGTTCATTAACAGAGGTTTTCGGTAGAGAAAACATAATTTGGGTGAAGATGACTCGTACAGGTTTAATCGACCGATCAGAGACGATCAATCAATGAAATTGAAAATTAGACAAGGTCGTGCATAATCGAATTACGAAGGCGTGGGTGCTGATTTCTTATGTTTTTTTTAATATGTTATGAATTTTTATAATAAACGGTATGCCTTCACTTTGGATTAAACTTGACATATGTCAGACGTTGGGTTTTAGCACTTGGTGTAATCATTATGCGTGCCTGGGGCAGTGCTTGCGTGTCTATCCCGACTGTGTCTGTCCGCTTTTCCAGGCATGATGTCACCTGTCACCAATAGGGGTAATTATTGCCGCCAAAAGAGTATAAAGTTTCAAAAATCAAAACATTTGAAACTTTATTGATTATTTTGAAATCACTTTAGCTTTCTAGAGGGGAAAAAAAATAAAGAAAACCCTTCATCTTCAAATCGATCTATTTTTTGGGTGATCTTTTCTTGATTTCTTTAGAAAAAAATCAATTTCCAGCGAGCTTCTTCGACTATCCTCCATCTTTAAACAAATACCGTGTGCCATTTTTGCCTGTCCTAAACTGTTTTAGGGTTCTAAGTGCGTTTCTTTTCTTCTAGGGCTCTGATGTAAGTTTTTCTTCCAATCTCTATGAGATTTGTTGTTGTCGGTGGATTTAGACTTTACTTAGGAGTTTAACCGTCTTAGGTGGCCATTGAGCTAGTTGGCCTAGGATTTCTCCATTTTTGTGCGTTTTGTTATTCTATAAGGTTTGATCTTGACCAGATGTTTGATTTTTACAATTGGGTAGCACCCAAGCCTCTATACCCTAAAATTTCCTTTTTCCTTGATGAGCTATGAGACTCACATCCGGCGATGGTTGGACCTTTTAGTCGACTTAGAGTCATATTATCCAGGCATTACTGCTACCAAAACCTATACAAGTTGTTCTTTTAGATAATTAGCCTGGGCATCTTAGGTATGCCCCTACGGTAGATTCCTCGAGTGGTTCTGTAGCCCTTCATACAGACGTGGAATTTGATGGTTTTGAGTTCATGGCACCTGTAATATTTGATCGAGTTAACCACCCACTTGGCTTTTGTCATTTTTTAACAGTCTCTGATATATATGTTATTTGGATAAATAGATTAGGACAACCATGGAGGACGGAACCATGACCCTCTCCCCGTATTGAGGTGTCATCTGGTGAGGAGAGGACTTCTGAAAGTTCCTCAGACTCCTATGATCCCTCTAAAATCGATGCCAGATGGCACACCTGCGATGCGCTTGATGATGAGATGGATGCACAGAGAGAGCAATACAACATTCCTATTAGCATTATGACCAGGCTAACAGACTCAGACGAGAGAGTTTATGATCATCTGAACTTAGATGCGATTTGACTCTCCTTGTGGGCACTTCAAGTTGGACTTCGTCTACCTTTGCACCATGTCATTAGATGGGGTGACACTTACCCAACTTCCCCCCCCCCCCCCCAATGCTTATAGGACTATTTTGGTTTCGATGATGTTTTGGAAGGACCACAGTGGTTTTTACCGCACTGGGATATATTTATGTATATTCATGGCCTAAAGGAAAACATTAAAGGTCTTAGGTATTACTACTTCTAGCCTAATAAGTCTCATTTGCAGATGGTCAAGGTCATCCATACCAACAACCATGCCTGAAAAAACCATTTTGTTTTTATGAAAGGTGACTGGGAATTCTGGGTCCACGAGAAGGATAGGTTCTCTAAGGTTCCTCAAAAATGGTTTCGGCCAAAAAATATTGGCAAACCCTATTTTCATTTTCTTCTTGATTTCCCTTTCATTTTTATCGTATTGACATGTCACTTTAACTTTTCAGTGAAGAAGGATCCCACGCTTCCTAATATGCTGCATGTCCAAGCTGCCAAAGTTTGAAGATTGAAGACCTCTTTTCTATGTCTAAGTTCATATGCATAGGGTGCCACACTACCCCGGGACATGATCCCCCTCTAGAGACACTGGTACCGCTGATAACAGAAGTGCCTAATGAAGCTGATCAGGATTTTGAGTCCGACCAGGGTATTGAGCCAGGAATTAAAGTAGCTGACATGATTTTTCCCTTTTTGTTTGTCTGTTGATTATGAACTGTAACATGACTAATTATCGACCTTTGCACAAGTTTTACTTCCTTTACCTTAGACTTTATTATCGAATCCTCTATTGGGATGGCACCTAAGAAAATTGATCGCTCAACCATGGATCTTGCTCGTCGTAGAAGATTGGAGGCCGGACATAATGCTAAGAAGAAGACTGATGTCCAAAATTGGGCTAATGCCAAGGATAGAAAGTAGGATGAAGTAAATGCTTAAAGGAAGGATGAGGCTGAGGCTATTGCTCGAGCTAAGTTAAATTGAAAAGCTCATATGTCCTCTGGTCCTGCTACCATGGGGGATAAGAGGTCCTTTGAAGCCCCCCAAACTCAAGGTTCCTTTGAGGTCCTATAAGGGATTGTGACTAGTCCAACGGGGTCTACCGTTGAGAGGATCTAGTTAAAGGGTGACATTATCGTTGACTTATTTGTGTCTAGGTATGGGTCCCCTATTACGGAAAGGTTGAGGACTTTAAGTTCGATCCCAACAATCCCATTTCACATGAGGAGCTGGGAGCTAACCCATACTCCATCTTTCACCATGTGAGCAACATCAGAGACCATATCGGTTACCATGGGCACATAAAGGACTTCGAATTGTTTAGGGGTTATGAACCTAACTCTTTATTGAAGTTGATCTAGCATCGCTCTCCGGTGGTGAGTTTAGTTAATATTTTACTTACTTGCTTGTCTCAAATTTTATTTCTTGCCGATCCCTTTTGTTTCATGTGATACCCCGCTTATTTAAATAAGAGGTGGCCAGCCCGCTACTCCAATAATAATAGGAATCTTTAATGGTCCATTCTTAGCATCACTGTCGCATAATAATAATACGAAACAACCACTAAATATTTTTGGAAAACAGATGTCATATATACATTTGCAAATTTGACAAAGACAATTTACATCATCCAGTTTATAACAAGAAGTTGATATATACAAATATATAACAGTTTAACAACAATATTATAGGAAGCATAACCGAATAAGCTGTCGATTAACAAACTAAATCCAAAAGATTACACCAAGTATAATAGTAAGTTTGAATACTAAACTTGATAAACACGCCCGAATATACAGACGGATCATGGCTCGAGTATCAAAAGAAAATGAAGCGTCTACTACAAAAATCCGACAACATCCGTAAAATGCCGTAGCTCCTGAACACTTGGAAGGAAAGACAAAGCAAGCGCCCATGCGGCAGAGCACCTAAACATATATAAGAACCACCCAAGAAGAAGAGATATAAAAGGGTCAGGTCCCAGTTTGATATGACATTCATGTGAATAAAATGCATGACAGTTATGAATGCTACTTTAAAAAACAAGTTATATTCGCTCTTCATTCAAAGTATCATCCTCACCTCTCTCCTAAGTGCACATCCTAGCGCATACAATTCATGTTAAGTTAAAACTGCCCATCTACTTAGTAGGAGTAAACTAACTCTATTTAACATGCCAAGTCTACCAATTTAATATGAACATACGAGACAATAATTATTAAGGACCATATGAAATTAAAGTTAGTTCACAATCTCTTAAATTAATTTAATCATTCATGTGAAATACCATTTCAGTGAGAACAGTTATAATTATATAATAACGGTTCTAAGAAAATCCTTCTGGGAGTCACCACACTGGATGCGCCCCTAAATACTATCATCTTCCAGGGCCTATAACTAAGAACACCTGGGTATCCTAAATCGCAATGCATGGGAAGCATCCATATACCTTTGATAGTGAGTCATAACCATACCCGAAATTACCTCACTTCGAACCATACAATCATATAACGTAACAACCGGTATCATGGCCTGAGGACTATACTCTCCCTGGATTATTAGCCAGGGGATTCACCTCTAACGCGTACTCCCCCTATGATAGATTTTAGATAGGTATGTGTAAATGTTCCATAGTTATGAACTATATCAAGTTAAACATACGATCCTTAAATTTCAAAACTATATGTACATATAAATTTCGCTACAAGAGATAATTATTAACCTACTAGCCCCCGAAGGTCTAACACAACATTTCCCGACTCAATATTAATCCTACCCTCATTTACTAGATGAAAAGGGGAATCATACTACTATAATTAGTCCCGAAAATGAGCCCGAACACTCCCTTACTATCCTAGGGTGTCACTCTCCTAATATAAGATCATAATACTTCTTAATACATCCTAAGGGAAGGTTCCTAAGACTTAAACCTAAAAGAAAATGGGTATAAAAATAGTAAACTTGGGCTTAAAACAAAGTACCGATCGATCGGCCCCTAATTCACGGTCGACCGCGTATTAGGCTTTTTGCCTTTGGCCCGATCGACCGGCTTCCTGGCCGCGGTCGACAGGTCGTACCATATATTTAAGCCATCCCCCATTTTTCTACAAAACCTAACCTCCAACTCTTCTCCTTTCCTTTTCTCATCAACCAACAACATTCATAAATCATCCATACATGATAACTAACTAGTATTAATCCCAAGAATCATATTTCTATCATCAACCTAAATATCTATACCATAAATCATCGAAAATACCTAAATGGGTTAAAGTCAGGAGCACTAACCCTAAATACAAATTATTCAAAACAATTATACAAGTTTAATAAGCTGCGTTGTTGTTGGAGTCTCAGATTCTTCCTATTTAGTGCGATTCCAAGCCGAAATGGGCAATCTTTTCTCTTTCTCTTCTTTCTCTCAAGCTTTCACTTCTCTCTATACTTTCTAGGTTAAACACATAAATGAGCTATGAATGCTCTTGCAAGATTAAATACCTAAATATAACTCAATTACATTAAGTCCAACATTAAATGCTACTACACACTTAAAATGACTCGTAACTCCTATGTAAGTCATAAATAGCCGAAAAGTACCCCCGGAACCCCAAAACAACCTTAGCACTTATTTTGAGTATCTCGACCCTTCCCGGACTAACCGCACCCTCTAAATTGACATCCGGGATATCGTTCATTAATTCCTATTCCAACGTCATATTAACTTCCTAAAAATGATCCAGTTGGAAAATAAGCCATAACCGTTGCTTTAATGCACAACGACGCAACATAAGTTTAATATTACACTATTTACATTCACGTAATGGTAAATATGCAATACTCATAAATATTAACTCTTAAATCACATAATTCAATATTTAATTCAAAATCTCATTTAGTTAAATAATTACCCCATACGAATAATTAATATAAAAATAAATGCTCAAATGTAAGGGGTATTAAATACTCCCCCCCTTACAAGGAAATTTTGCCCTCAAAATTTAGGCATACCTGGTAAAAAGAGGTGTGGGTACTTTTCTCGGATATCATCCTCTTGTTCCCAATTTGATTCCTTGGCATTGTGGTGTCCCCAATGAACTCGGACCAAGGGCACCACTTTCGATCTTAATCTACGCTCTCCGTGGTCTAAAATGGCAACCGGCTGTTCCTCATATGAAATATCGGGCTGTAACTCGATATCATCCAATGGAACATGCCAATGAGGTCCCTCACATCTTTTATACTTCTTTAAAGATGAAACATGGAACACATCATGAATTTTTTATAGATGTTTCGACAAAGCAAGTTGATATGCTACAGGTCCTACCTTTGTAATAGTGGGAAAAGGACCTACATAGCGTGGCGCCAGTTCGCCTTTCTTCCCGATTCGCATTACACCTTTCATCGGGGATACCCGCACTAAAACTTAGTCCCCCACTTCCAGTTCCACATGCCTCTAGTTTGCATTGGTATATCTTTTTTGGCGATTATGCGCAATCCGTATGCGATTTCGAATGAGCTCAATCTTCAAAGAGGTGTCTTGGATCATTTCAGGTCCAATGAGCTTATTATCTCATACTTCTAACCAACAAACAGGTGATCGACATGGTCAGTCATACAATGCCTCATACGGTGCCATACCTATCGTGAATTGGTATGAATTATTGTGCGCAAATTCGACCAACGGAAGGTACTGTTCCCATCCTCCTTTAAAATCAAGTATGCACATGCTAAGAATATCCTCCAATAACCATTTTACCATCGATTTGTGGATGGTATGACGTACTCAATCGAAATTCAGTCCCCAATGCCTCTTGGAAGCTTCTCCATCAATGGGATACAAAAATTTTGTCTCGATCTGAGACTATATTAATAGGCACCCCATGAAGTGTCACGATTTCCGCAATAAAGAGTTGGGCATAACGGGCCGTATTATAATCCGTCTGTACTGGTAGGAAGTGTGTCGATTTAGTCAAACGGTCGATAATTACCCAAATAGAATCTTGACCTCTTTGCGACGTCAGTAATCCCGTGATAAAATACATTGAGATACTCTCCCATTTCCACACTGGTATTTCCAACGATTGTAACAATTTTGTTGACCGCTGGTGGTACACCTTCACTAATTGACAAGTGGCGCATTGAGAGACAAATTCAGAAATGTCCCTTTTCATTCCTGCCCACTAATACTGACGGCGTATGTCTTGGTACATTTTGTCCCCTCTTGGATGCATTGTAAATCTTGAACCATGGGATTCCGTCATGACAGCACGTCTCAAGTCTCCTTCGTACGGGACTATAAGTCTTCCGTGGAAATGTAACCCACCCTCAGAACCGATAGAGTACGACTCCTCTCCCTCGGTAAATAATTGACGTACCAGGTCTTGAAAGTCTTTATCCCCTCCTTACACTTTTACTATTCACATCATGATGGCAGGCGTAACAGTCAATACCTACATGCATGCTCTTGCTACAACATCATCTTGTCTAAGTTCTTTCCGCTTAGCTTTCCATATTTCTGCTAGTTTTCCCACGAGTCTTCGACTCGGCACGTCAGCTACCATATTTGCCTTGCTCGGGTGGTAGTGGATATGGAATCGGTAGTCCTTTACAAATTCCAAGCACCGACGTTGCTATATATTTAGATCTTTCTGAGAGAACAAATATTGTAACGACTTGTGGTCCGTAAAAAGACTAAATTACTTACCTAGAAAGTAATGCCTCCATATTTTTAAGGCAAACACCACTGCAACAATCTCTAAATCATGGGTGGGATAATTATTTTAATGGGGATTAATATTGTAAGATGCGTATGCGATGGCCCTATGCTCCTGCTGTAGCACACCCCTTAATCCTTGTAGAGAAGTGTCAGTGAAGACCAAATAGTCTACTCCCGATTTTGGCAAAGCGAGTACACGAGCGGAGGTCAACTTGTCTTACAGCTCTTCAAAAGCTAGCCGACAGGAGTCATCCCAAATGAATCTTACTCCTTTCCGGGTCAAGTTCATTAAAGGGTTCATAATTTTGAAAAAACCCTTAATGAAACGATGATAATATCCCATCAAACCCAAAAAGCTACGGATTTCAGTTGGCTTCGTGGGCTGACCCCATTCCCTCACCACTGCCACTTTGCTTGGGTCTACGAAGATACCCTCAGGCATCATGATATGCCCCCAAAATTTCACTTCCTGCAACCACAAGCCACATTTCTCAAACTTGGCATAAAGCTGATGGTCCCACAGTGTCTGCAGAAGCAATCAAAAGTGTTCGGCATGATCAACTTCAGTTCGAGAATAGACTAGAATGTCATCAATAAACACGATCATAAGCTGGTCTAGAAAGTCTCGAAATACTCGATTCATAAGGTCCATAAATACTGCGAGAGCATTTGTTAGCCCAAAGGGCATGCCCAAAAACTCATAGGACCCATACCTTGTCAAAAATGCGATTTTCGACACGTCTTGCTCTCGAATTCGTAACTGATGGTAACTTGTCTTCAAATCTAATTTAGATAAGTACGATGCTCCTCTTAATTAATAAAAAAAATCATCAATTCAAGGTAATGGGTATTTATTCCTGATGGTTACCTTATTCAATTCACGGTAGTCGAAACATAACCGGCGGGACCATCTCGCTTTCTTACGAATAGTACAGGGGCACCACATAACGACGTGCTACGCTGAATGAACCCTTTCCTCAATAGTTATTGAATTGATCTCTTAACTCCCTCATTTATAAAGGAGCCATACGTTATGGAGCCCGTGCAATCGGTCTGGTTCCCGATTCTAAGTCAATTACGAACTCAATTTCATAACTCGGAGGTAAGACAGGGACCTCCTGAAAGACATCTTTAAATTATCTAATAACAGGAATAGAGTCTAAGGAAATAACAATTTGTTGTAAGGTCTCCTCCTTCATACAATACAAGTGGGTGCTTCAACCTCCCTCCAGAAGAGGCATAGACACCAAGAACATTTTTGGAATGGAAAAGGCTGTACTCCTCCAGTAATAATTTACTTGGCCTGGTACTTTACTAACCAATCAATTCCCAGAATAACATCATACCCAACCATATCCAGGATGATTAAGTCGATCTCAAAGCGCAAACTACCAAGGTCTATTCCAACCCCTTTACAAATAAAAAGTATAAGTGAGCCATCTCCCATAGAAGACTCTACACTAGTAAAAGTACTTTCGACAAACTTAAACAACCCTATCTAAAGAGAAAATTGCCCATCAATAAATGAGTGTGTGGAACCATTGTCAAATAGCACCCGACCCACAAACCCATGTATGGAAAACTTACCCTCAATAGCTGGCGGTGCTAACGATGTTGGAGGAAACGAAGTGTCTTGAGTATTGTACATACGCCCAAGCTGAATTTGTCCCTGTTACAATGGGATGACTAGAATAGGTGCTGGAGGTTGTTGCTGTGCCTGCGAATTCTAACGGCCTCCTGGCAATTGCCCCTATTCAATTGGGGACAAGCTCTATTCATGTGACCTATCTCACCGCTTTAAAAATAATGGCCTGCATAATTCTCTAGAGTTCGGCCTCGGTTGTTGTTTCGAAATTTCCCTGCACCTTGGCCCAACTGGCCTCGACCTCCATTATTCCCTCGACCGGCTTGACCTTGTGGGACTATCTGCTGCTACTACTGAACTCAGTGATTCTGCCTAAAGCCTCCTCCATCGGAGTTGAAACCCCCAAAGCATTTCTTCTTAGCAGAGTCCCTTGGTTGGAGGTCCCGCTCTTTCTGTTTATTCCTAGACTACTGTGGTGGTGGTTGTGCTCCACCGACACCATTTCCTCCTTATTTACTAGGTTGACCAGAATCTCCTATCTTCTTACTCACCTTCAAATGAAGGTAGTGATCCTGGCAATGGAATAAAGTTGCATTCATCATATCGCCAAATATTTGCAAAGCCGGGTTCCCCAACAGATGCTGCCTTATCCTCCAACTCTAACCCCCAAAAAATTTTGAAATCCTCCTTTCTTCTGGATTTACCTCGTTCGGCACCAAAATTTACAAGCGAGTAAATTCTTCTTCATATTTTTCCACTGTTCGCTCTCCTTGAATCACATCCTGTAGCTTCCTCCTCATCTATTTCTGGATTGCCGAAGGAAAATATTTTCGATCAAATAAAGTCCAGAATGTCGAGATGGTCATGAAATCACTTTGTTCCAGAGTGGTCACCGACTTCCAGCATTTGAGAGTTGCTCCCATGAGTTTAAAAGTGGCGAGAATCTGTTTTCGCTCTTCTCTACATTCCACCATGCGAAGATGGCGTTGAATACCATTCTTCCATTTATTGGCAATAATCACATCAGCGCCGCCTTGAAATTATGGAGGGTGACCTTTCAGGAAGGATTCTATAACTCTTTCCCATGCGGAAGGTCCCGTATGGGTTTGAACCACCAGTGCTACCGGTTATCGAGATTGGGGAAATTGTTGCGCCATGACGGTCATTACAGCGTTTACCGCCTCGGCCACAATATTAGTCACCTCCGTCGCATTTATAGTGTCGTGCGATGGTGGGGTCTCTACATCATCTTTTTCTCTATTTATCCTTTTTGGGTGACCTAGTCTAGGCGGCATGTGAGATAAAAAGAAATTGAGTCAATATACAGTTAAAACAATTTATCCTTACGCGAAAATCATAAACGCAGATAAACAAAACAATCCTAATAATAGGGCTCTATATAAAAGAACGCTACGGTAGAACGTGATAAGTCTGCATAGATCCTAAGGACTCTATAACCTGATACTCTGATACCATTTGTGACACCCCGCTTATTAAAATAAGAGGTGGCCATCCCGCTACTCTAATAAAAACAAGAAATGGTCCATTCTTAGCATCACCGTCGCATAATAATACGAAACAACCACCAAATATTTTTGGAAAGCGAATGTCATATATAATTTTGCAAATTTGATAAAGACAATTTATATCTTCCAGTTTATAACAAAAAGTTGATATATACAAATATATAATAGTTTAACAACAATATAATAGGAAACATAACCGAATAAGCTGTCGGTTAACAGACTAAATGTAAAAGATTACACCAAGTATAACAATATGTTAGAATACTAAACTTGGGCATAGTCAACACGCCCGAATATAAAGATGGATCATGCCTAGAGTATCAAAAATAAATGAAGCGTCTACTATAAAAATCCTACAACATTCGTAAAATGCGGTAGCTCCTGAACACTAGGAAGGAAAGTAAAAGAGGACGCTCATGCAGCGGAGCACCTGAATATATATAAGAACCACACAAGAAGAAGATATATAAACGGGTCACGGCCCAGTTTTATATGATATTCATGTGAATAAAATGCATGATAGTTATGAATGCTACTTTCATAAACAAGTTAAATTCGCTCTTCATTCAAAGTATCATCTTCACCTCTCTCTTAAGTGCACATCCTAGCACATACAATTCACGTTAAGTTAAAACTGCCCATCTACTTAGTAGGAGTAACCTAACTCTATTTAACATGCCAAGTCTACCAATTTAGTATGACCATACGAGACAATAATCATTAGGTACCTTATGCAATTAAAGTTAGTTCACAATTTCTTAAATCAATTTAATCATTCGTTTGATATACCATTTCAGTGAGAACAGTTATAGTTATATAGTAACAGTTCTAAGACAATCCTTCTGGGAGTCACCCCACTAGATGAACCCCTAAATACTATCATCTTCCAGGGCCTATAACTAAGACCACAAGGTATCCTATATTCAACGCATGGGAAGCGGCCATATACCTTCGATAATAAGTCATAACCATACCCGAAATTACCGCACTTCAAACCATACAATTGTACAATGCAACAATTGGTATCATGGCATGAGGACTATACTCTCCCTATATTTTTAGCCAGAGGATTCACCTCTAATGCGTACTTCCCCTATGATAGCATTTAGAGAGGTATGTGTAAATGTGCCATAGTTACAAACTATATCAAGTTAAACATATGATCCTTAAATTCTGAAGCCATATGTACATACAAATTTGTATAGAAGAGATAATTATAATCCTACTAGACCCTGAAGGTCCCAACACAACATTTCCTGACTCGATACTAGTCCTACCCTCATTTACTAGGCGAAAAGGGGCAGCATACTCTTATAATTAGTCCCCGAAATGATCCCGAACACTCTCTTACTATCCTAGGGTGTCACTCTCCTAATATGAGATCATAACACTTCTTAATACATCCTAAGGGAAGGTTCCTAAGCCTTAAACCCAAAATAAAAGGGGTATAAAAATCCTAAACTTGGGTTGAAAATAGAGTACCCATCGACTGGCCCCTGACCCCCGGTCGACCGCATATTAGGATTTTGCCTTGCGAGCCAACCAGTAGGCTTTTTGCCTTTGACTCGATCGACCGACTTCCTGGCCGCGGTCGACAGGTTATACCAGATATTTCGTCCATCCCGCATTTTTATACTAAACCTAACCTCCAACTCTTCTCCGTTCATTTTCTCATCAACCAACAACATTCATAAATCATCCACACATGATAACTAAGTAGTATTAATCCCAAGAATCATATTTCTATCATCAACCTAAAGATCTATACCATAAATCATCAAAACTTCCTAAATGGGTTAAACTCAAGAGCACTAAGCCTAAATACAAATTATTCAACACAATCATACAGATATGAAAGTTTAATAACTTGCCTTGTTGTTGGAGTCTCGAATTATTCCTCTTTAGTGCGATTCCAAGATGAAATGGGCAATCTTTTCTCTTTCTCTTCTTTCTCTCAAGCTCTCACTTCTATCTATACTTTCTAGGTTAAACACATAAATGAGATATTAATGCTCTTGCAAGATTAAATACCTAAATATAAATCAATTACATTAAGTCCAACATTAAATGCTACTACACATTTAAAATGACTCGGAACTCTTATTTAAGTCATAAATAGCCGAAAAGTACCCCCGGAACCCAAAAATAACCTTAGCACTTATTTTGACTATCTCGACCCTTCCCGGACTGACCGTTCCCTCTAAAATGACATTCGAGATATCATTCATTAATTCCTATTCCAATGTCATATTAACTTCCTAACAATTATCCACTTGGAATATAAGCCATAACCGCCGCTTTAATGCACAACAATGCAACATAAGCTTAATATTACACTATTTTCATTCACGTAACAGTAAATATGAAATAATCATAAATATTAACTCTTAAATCACATAATTCAATATTTAATTCAATTTCTCATTTAGTTTAAATAATTACCCCATACGGACAATTAATATAAATATAAATGCTCAAAAGTAAGGGGTATTACATTTCACTCAGAGTGCGGTGGATTCTATTATTCTAAGAGAGAAAGTTGTGACTAACCATCATGCATATGAAGAGCAAAAGGAGACCATCACCTCACTTACTCATGAAATTGAAAAGTTGAAAGAGTACCTCCAGAAGACCCACTGTGAGCTCCAAGAAAGGGATGATCGGGTGATCAAGAAGACGATCTCTCTTAGTAAATCAGAGGAAGAGGTTCAAAAGTTGAGGGACTAGGTTGCCACTGATGATTCCATGTTCAAAAGTTTTGAGGAGGCCCTTAAAAATGACATTGATAATTTGATTACCTCTAACCAGGAACTTGGAACGACCAAACAGACTCTAGCTACGATGATACAAGAACTTGTTCAAGCTAATGAAAATCTATCCGGGGCTGAGGATATTTATTTGGCCAAAGTCAAATCGTCTTATAACTATAATGGAGAATTTGAATCCTTTTTCCTCGATGGTTATGAAGATATCAATAAGGGGGTAATGAGGCATTACCCTAATATGGCTAATATTGTTTATAAGTGTGAAGGTGATGATGAAGAAGCCATGTATTTGGACACTGAGCAGTTGATAGACATTGCTAATCCTGCTATTAAAGTTGATGAGGTCATTGGAGCTTACTAGATCATATTTTGGGAGGCTACTCTTCCTGCTGCTTAGGACACCATTGTGGATGACATATATTCTGATCCTTTAGTTTATCCAAAAGCTAACCAGGTTCCTGAGTATCCCCTGATGCTAGAGAACGGTTCTTCAGTTTAGTTCCTATGAAGCTTTAATTTTTGTGGAACCTTGTAATGAACATTTTAGTTGGTACTTTGTAATGGACACTTTTATTTCTATCAGTTTATCTGTGGAATCAAATGCATTTCTTATCTTCATTCCTGCATGTATTTTATATTTACGTTTTCTACCCCTTTTCACAAAAGTAAATATGATCGGATATCTCCAATCCTTTAGTAGTTCGTCTCATGGACTTACGGTGGGATCTCGTTCACTTGTCATTTTAACTGACAAGTTGCTCGAATTTGGGGTAGGCTTTAGTCTTATGATCGCGTTATTGAATCTTATCGACCTTATTTATCTTACAAACTATCATTTTGGATGAACCTGAGTTATCCTTACTTAGGATCTATTAATGCTTATGCGATCTTACTAGTCGTATGGATGGATATCATCGTCCTAAACAAGTGTAAGGATTTGTTAACAGAGTTGACCAAATATAGTAGGAATTATCCTTGCGTTAGTTAGCTATGGTCGGATATTATCGCCCATAAGACGGTAATGGATTTCCTAGACCTGGTCAAAACTTCTTAATCATGACGTGTTCAAAAACACGGTCATACATGAAACATTAGTATTGGACTTGTAGTAGTTTAGTCTTATGATCATATGGTCAGTTTATTTCCATACTAATCTTACTTACTAGCTACCAATTTTGGATGAACCTGAGTTTTCTTGACTTTGGATATGGTAATTCTTATGCCAGCTTATTGGTTATTTGAGGGTTCTTGTCATCCCGACCATGTGTCAGTATTAGTTACCAGAGTCAACCAAATGTACTATGGTATATCCTTGCATTAGTTAGCTATAGTAAGATCTTATCTCCCATAAGAGGTCACTAGGTTTCCCAGCCTTGGTTAAATTTCTTGATCATGATTTATTTATAGACATAACCATGCATGAAGTGTTGGGGTAGTCTTACTAGTAGTTTAGTCATATGATCATGCGATCCGCTTATTGTCAGCTTTTGATTTTAGACGTACCTGAGTTTTCCTAACTTAGGATATACCAATGCTTATGCTACCTTATTAGTTACATGGACAAATCTTGTCATCCCGACCATGTGTTAGTATTGATTACAAGAGTCGACCAAAAATACTAGGATATATACTTGCGTTAGTCAGTTATGGTCAGATCTTATCGTCTATACGGCATCACTAGATTTCCCAGACTTGGTTAAACTTCTTGATCATGACCTGTTCATAGATGTGGCCATATATGAAATGTTTTTTTGATTCTGCATCTTGATGTGTTCGATTTTGAGGTGTCTTTGGTCTACGCTTATTTCACATCTCTTACATCGAGGAGACAGACCTTGAACAATGCAAAAAATTTGAAATGACTACGTATTTATAGGATGAAGCTCTGGTTCTCATTGATTACTGAGTTGAATTACACAAGACTGAAAAAGGGTTTACATATTTGATTTTATCCTCAGTCTGCTATATGTGGTCGTCACTACTAGTAGTATTTCTTTAGGTGCTCATAGTTCCAAGGATTCTTTAACAACTCACGTTATATGGTCTCAATCCTGTCAGTTACTTATCGTATGATAATAGATACTCTATACGGACCATGCTAGTGGAGTTTTAACTTGTTTGTTTTCTAAGTTACTTTCTTTAGCACGTAATCTCCTTCCTTTAAAGTGATTGGTTTTATTGTTTTGTTATAAAACCAAGCAGTCCTTTACTGGTAGGCAGCCACCCAAAGTACTATGCATTCCCTGACTTCTTCTACTAGGTCTATATCAAGTCTTATCATTAAATCCCTCCTTGGTGAGTCAGTGTTGAGCACACGATGTCCAGACAGGAGAATATCAATAGGCACCATTGCTTCAGTACCAAATGCTAATATAAATAGGGTTCCCCCATCGATATTCTTAGTGTAGTCCTGTACGCCCACTGTACACTCTACAACTCATTAATCTAGTTTCCCTTAGCATCGTCTAGTCTTTTCTTTATTCCATTGAGTAGAGTATTATTTATTACTTTCATTTGCCCATTGCACCGCGAGTGACTTGGTATTGAGTATAGTTTTTTGGATCTTTGAACATAAACAATATAATTTAAATTCTTTATTATTGAACTAGGTACCATGATTTGGAAGAAGGCATATGGCATTCCATAATGAAAATGATGTTTTTCCATATAAAATGGAAAACTTTATCCTATGGCAATTTTATCACAGGCTCTTCTTCTACCCATTTAGTGAAGTAATCCACGGCTACGACCATATATTTGAACATTCCTCTTGCATTCTATAATAAATCGAACAGATCAATCCCCCTAATGGTGAAGGGACATGGGATGTGACCGGTGTTAGCGAGGATCCTAGGCTCTTATGGATCACAACATACTTATAGAACTTGGCACACTTCCTTGCGTAGTTTATGAAATCCTCTTTCATAGTGGGCCAATAATAACCTTAGGTGGCCACTCGTTTCACCAATGATCTGCCTAGTGAATGGACCCCACACAAGCCCTCGTGCACTTTGTTTATTAAGTTATTTACTTTATCAGGGCTATCACATGTGAGTAGTGACATGATGAGTCCTCTTCTAAGCATAATTTTGCCTTCCAACACGTACCTTATTGCCTTGTATTGGAAGCTCCCCATTTCTTTTGGATCTTCCAAAACTGTGATGATATCTAAATATTCTCGAATATGATCCATCCAGAATGGATCAAAGTTGATCTTTATTACTAATACACATTCCTCATATGTATTGCGTTACATCAATACTTCTATCGACATTTTTTGCGCAACTTCGTTCTCCTGGCTGATGCGAGGTTGGCGAGTTCATCTGTTCACGTGTTTTTAGCTCTTGGTATTCTGACCATATGAACAGTTGGGAACATTCACAATAAATATTTCACCTTTGCCAAGTATTTCATTAATTCTTTTCTTGCCTCGTACACTCTGAGGACTTAGTTTACTACGAGTTGGGAGTTACCGTGTGCTAATAGTTAGTCGCCACCAGTGATGAAACCAAGTGCAAACCTACTACGAGGGATTATTATTCAACCTTATTTTTAGAGACCTCAAAATGGAACCTGAGGGCGTATTCCACATCAACCCCATCAGGCGTTGTCATAATTAGACCCGCTCCACTATTATTAGCACATGCCGAACTGTCTACAAACAACTACCAAATTGAAGGCTATTCATCAAGATATCCTCAACTAAACATCCATTTTTGAACATTTTTTTCCTTTTCTCCATGTCACAAGATGATAAGTCAATGATCTGGTTGGATGGATTTGTTAAGATATCTTCCTAAGAAGTCTGTTCGGTCCTCTTCTTGGTCGAGCTATCTTTCAGATAAGTCTATGGAGACATCTTTTAGATCGAGCTATCTTACGGAGAAGTTTGCTCGATTTTCTTTGCAATTGAGCTATCTTTTGTAGAAGTTTGTTATGTTGTTCTTGCATCAAGATCTCTTCCATAGAAGTATGCTTGACAATCTTTTCTACTGAGCTCTCTTTTATAGAAGTTTGCTTGGCAGTTTTCTCTTCGTAGGTAAATTCTGCTAAGAAATCGGCCACTGCTTGTCCTTTGATTATTGTTTTGAGTTTGTATTATATGTCATAATCTACTAATTCTACTACCTATTCCATCAGTCTGCCTGATTTTTTAGGTTTATGGATGGCTTGCCGCAGAGGAAGGTCTGTATAAACGATAATTGCGTGTGCTTAAAATTATGGCTTCATTCTTTAGGAGGCCTAAATAAATCTTAAGGCCAACTTCTTCAGCCTAGGGTACCGAACTTCTACTCTATGGTAGGCCTTACAAATGTAGTACACTGGTCATTTCACTTCGACTTCTTGTCGCATTAATGTAAGCTGACAGCCAACTCTGATACCTCCAAGTACAAATATAGTTTTTCACTTAGGATTGGCTTAGACAATAATGGCACAAATCCTAGTTATTTATTCAACTCCTAAAAATTTATTTAACATTCACCATTCCATTCGAAGGTCTTTGTTACAACCTTGAAGAATGGAAGACACATGTCAATGGCTTTAGACATAAACCTATTTAATGCTACCACATATACTATCAATCTCTAAATATCCTTTTAGCATGCAGGATGCTGCATGTTGCTCAATGATTGGATCTTGTTTGCGTTTGCCTCTATACTCGTCTGGTTAACTATGAATCCCAAGAACTTTCCCTCCTTGACCCCGAAAACATATTTTGCGGGGTTGAGATTTATTTTGTATTTTTTCAGTTGGTCAAAAGTTCGCCTGAGGTCACTGATGTCGTTGGAAACTTTCTTACTCTTGGTCATCATATAATTGACGTATACTTCCCTCATTTTGTCCGTATGATCTTCAAAAACCTTATTCACCAGCCTTTGATACGTTTCACCAACATTTTTATCCTAAAGGCATAATGTTGTAGCACTAAGTACCTTGACTGGGGAATGAGGTTTTCTCCTAGTCTTTTGGCTTCATTTTTAGCTGATTATACCCCTAATAGGCATCCATAAAACTGATTAGCTTGTGACCCACAATATCATCGACTAATTGGTCAATCTCGGGCAAAGGATAATGATCTTTTGGAGAATCCTTGTCGAGTTCAGTGAAATCTATGCATATACGCCTGTTTAGGTTCTTCTTTCTGACCATAACAACAATTGAAAGCCATTTAGGGTACTTTAAGTCTTCGATGAATTTTTCCTTTTGAAATTTATCCACCTTTTTCGTGATTGTAATGTTATTATCCGATTGGATTACGACATTTTTATTCTTCTGGCTTAGAATTATTTATTATGCAGAGCTGTGACAGAGGAATTCTGGATCTATTCCAGGCATATCCTTATGGCTCGAAGCAAACACATTTTTCCTCTTCCTTAAGAATTCTACTAATTCTTTCTTGAGATCTAGTTCTAGTGATGAGCCGATCAGGTCTATCCTTTCATGGTGCTCATCATCCAATATCATGGGCTCAATTGCTTCCACTATTTTCCATTTTACTAACCTATATTCATCTCGATGATCCAATATGTCGATCTTATAGGAAGTAGTCAATTTATTTTGCTCTTCCTATTCAAGTGACATGTAGTAGCACTCGCAAGATTCTACTTCATTTCCCTTTACCAAGCCAACCCTATAGCTGGTAGGGAACTGCACACACTAGTGGATAGTAGACTGGATAACTTTAAACTTCTGAAGTTTGACCCTTCCAAATAAAATATTGTAGGTTGAATGGACATTCTTGTCAAAATGAAAAAGAGGATCCTCTATATTCGGCAGGTTATCCAGACATCGACCACCACCTCCATCTTAATAGTTCCTAAGGGGAACACCTTCTCTCCTGAAAAATTAATGAGTGGCCTGTGGTATGCGTCTAGATTTCTATCCTTCAGCCTTAGATTCTTTAAATAACTATTGAACAAAAATCAGTCGAGTTTTCATTGTCAACTAGGATAATTGCCACTCTACCCTCATGTTCCGTCACGGTGATGACTAGGGGGCCGTCATGGTGGTAGAGCACACACGACAAGTCATATTTAGAAAAACCAACTATAAGATAATATTTATTTACCATTTTGGGATGAGTTTCCATGACACCATCCAAGTTGGTTTGCCTAATATAGGCACAAACCTTTACCACATTGAGGTAGGATTTCCTTTCTGTTGGTTCGTCTCCACCGCTAGTGTCTTCTCCTCCTATGAATTTTCACCCAAAGGAGATCATCTTGACTTCATATACGGTCTCCTCATGTTTCTTAAGTAGGTATAAATCATCTCCTGAATCATCATCCCGACCCCATTTCTTCTCATCTATCTTCCTGCGGGGGAATATGATCGGTGTCTTCCTGGTTTTACCTTTTCATTCCTATATGACCATTCACCTGTGTTAACAAAATTTGTCAATTTGCCTATTCTGATGAGATTCTAAATCTTGTTCTTCAAAGTAAGAAAATTATCCGTGTTGTGACTATAATCATTATGGAACTCAAAGTACTTAATTTTATCTCTCCTGTTAGGACCCAACTTTAATTTTTCAAACCATCTTAGGTTGTTATTACCTCAAATCTCTTTGAGGATGTGGCGTACCCCTATATTCAATGGGGTGTATTCAATAAAAACTTCTTCGACTTGTAATCCTTTTTGTTGTTCTTGGACTTTTTCTTTCTATCTGAGGTTTTGAAGGTAATGACCTTAGAATGTCTTGACTACTTCGCTGCCATAGCTTTTTCACCGTTCATAATCTTACCGGCTTTGTCCAATAACTCAGACATTGTACTCAATGGATCCTTATATAATGTCTAATACAACTTTCTATGCAATAGATCACTTACGAGTGTCGTGATTTCTATCTTCTCTTCATAATCAATGACCTATCACATTTTAGTATTAAATCGAGTGATAAACACCCTCTTTGTCTCGTTCATTCTCTGATAAACATTTAACAAATGGGGGACCCTTTTTCTTAGCTTCGCATCGAAACAAAAATTGCTGACGAAGGGATCGACCAGTTATTTGAAGTTTGAGTACTGACCTCTTGGCAAACCATTGTACTAAATTTGGGTCGAGCCAGTAAACGTATTGGAGAATGCTCGGTAATGCATCTTAGCGGGGATAGAGTAAATATCTGAAGGAGCTTGGTACTTTTCCATATGCAATATAGGATCTGATTTTCTAATATATTTTTGGTATAATGATTGGTGGTTTAAACTTCCTGGGAGTGGAGTAACCCACGATGGATGATATTAATGGACCTTTGTAAGGACAAATTTATCATGTCCGAAATGTTTAATTTGTGTATGTCGTACGCTGCTACAAAAGGGTCGTCTGTTCACGATCACATTTGACGACCTCAATTGGAATTCTGAGAATAATTCATTTATCAAGTGTCCTATATATGCCTCAATGATTTCACATTCCATAATTTTTGGGAATTTACGCAAGTGGTACGTAAAAGAAATCAAAATAGTGAAAAAGGGCTTGATAGGGATGTTCAAGGGAATTCTGGTAATTGTACAGCCATCGTTCAGAGAACTATCCAACTGGAATGTTGAAGAGCTTTCCGCAACAAAGATACTGGAAAAAACGGCACCTCATTCCGAGCTACGGTGAAGAAGTTATGGCCTTTCGAATTTGGTGAAAAATACTTAAGGAAAACTGAAAAATATTCTAAGTGTTTTAAACCTTTGGCCAGAACTTGTCCCCGAACCCTGCCCGAACCGGTTCGGGGGGGCGAACCGGTTTTTAGGGGTACCCGAACCGGTTTGGGGTCCCTGAAGGGCTGGCAGATTCTTGTGATAATGTAGTCACCACTTGAATCCCTTTTTGACCCACTTTTGGAACATGCTGAGTGTATTCCGGCCCTTATTCCTCCATGGTTCCCTAAAGATGTTTTGAGAGATTTTTAATCCTCCCTATAAATGATCTCTTCCTCTCCCATTTTATGTACACAACATACATACAACATACACACATATAGAACCTTAAAGAGGTAATTTTTGGAGATGTTGTAAACCTTTAAAAATTCATTTTACTCATTGAGGAGTATTTTGTGGAGAAGCGGTATCTTCTTCATTACTGACCACCTGGAATTCTTGCGGGAGATTCCAGCCGACGACATCGGAACCGACACCTGCGGGTATTTTCGTATGTCACATTTATTTTCATTATAATTTGTGTAAACCGTTCTTTACAAATTATACTGAAAATAATATGGTTTTGCCCTGCGGGATTTTTCTTGATATGTTGTGTCACATGTGCTTTATATTTATTTGATATTTCATCTAGATGCATGTTTTAGGATTTAATTGAAATACCGTGTTCAATTAAATATCTGGTTTAATGTTTATGGGCTGTATTTATTTTGTTCCAAAATAGACTTAAAATGAATATGGTTTAAATTGGAATCTTGAGAATAATATTATTTTTATTTCGATATTGCACACGCCCCACGCTAATCGCGTGTTTTCAAATTGGTATCAGAGCGGGTTATGCTAATTTATCGCGTATTCCTATTTTTCGTAAATTTGTGTGATATCGATTTTTTAAAGAAAAAATTTGTTTTGTATTTATTCGCAATTTTTCCAAATGGAACATTGATTTAATTTGATGCCTATTTTTGACGGGTCTAATTATTCCTACTGGAAAGCTCGTATGTAATCTTATTTAAAATCCATTGACGAGCGTGTTTGGTTGCTTTGTGAAATTGGGTGGACTCCTCCCACAGTCACGTTGATAATATCACCTCTTTAAAGCCTGTGTCAGCCTGGACTGAAGATGATTTTAAAATGTCAAATTTTAATTCCCGGGGTCTGAGTGCTATTTTTGGAGCTGTCACTCCTGATGAGTTTTGCTGAATTATGACGTGCACCACATCTAAAGAGGCATGGGATGTTTTGAAACTGACACATGAGGGTACGAACGCGGTTAAAGAATCAAAGTTACAAAATCTGACCACCCAATTTGAAACTATCACCATGTCCGAGTCTGAATGCTTTGATGACTTTTATGCACGTTTGTCGGACATTGTTAACACTTGTTTTAATTTGGGTGAGGTGATTGATAACACGCGGGTAGTTAAAAATATTTTGAGATCTCTCCCAAAATGATTTATTCCTAAAGTTATTATTTTAAACTCTTTGGGAAATTTGAAATCACTTAAGTTGGAAGAACTTGTAGGAGATCTTCAAACTTATGAGATTGACATGTTTCCTAAAACCATTAAGGCTAAGGATAATGGTTTTACTTTAAAGACTCATTTTAAGAAAAGTAAAGAAAAAGTGTGTTAGTCCGATGATGAGGGAGAAATTGATGATTTGGCCTTATTTGCAAAAAAATTCAAAAAGTTTCAAAATGTCTAAAGAAAATTCTTCGAATAAAAAGAGATTTTTTGATAAAAATAAAAATGAAGGAAAGGCCAAAGAAAGAGTGAGAGGGAAAAAGAGAGTGACTCAGATGAGGAGTATGAGGAGGCGTTTGATAACGTGACTTGTTTTGAATGTGGGGGTAAGGGGCATAAATCGTTTGAGTGCCCTACGTGGCTTAGAAAGAAAGAAAGAAAAATAGTCATGACTGCCACACTTAGTGATAGTAGTGAAAGTGAGAATGATAAGAGTTGTGGTGAGAAGTTTGTTGCTTTTTCGAGTTGTGTGAGCACACCCTCTTTGTCCCACAATTGTGCTCACGAATGCGAAAGTGATGTTTTGAGTGCTTCAATTGTGGAAGAATGCGAGAGTGAAAGTGGAGATAAATGTGAGCTCCAAAATGTGTTTAGAGATTTGTACACCGAGACCTTGAAAACAAAGAAGTATAAAAAAATTTTAGGTCGTCGGGTTTTAGATTTGGAGAGAGAGTTTTTAAGCAAGGAGGTTGCACATTTTGGTGAGCAAGTTATGTTTTTAGTCAATACTTCACAAGATTTAACAAAGGTTTTTCATATATTGTTACCACCCTTTGAAAACCCCTCCGCTCCTAACGATTGAAGTTTGACTTGCCTACTAGAATAGGATGATTTTCATGATGTCATTATTTGCCTTGCTAGTATGTATCATTTGTGTATAAATTTAAAAAAAATACAAATATATTTTATTTTGATAAAATTATTTGAAAAATCCAAAAAGATTTTTGTGTTTTATTTTTGCACCATTTATGGATGAGCATTTAAGATAACCAAGTCACAATTTCATTTCATTTATTCATGTGACTATTTGATACTGTTTTGAGACAGTAGGTCAATTCATCCATGTGCTTTATAATGTTTGGAGTCATTAAGATGTAATTAAGTGTTACTTCCTACATGTTTGACTCATGATTTCCTTTATTGTACTCATTCACGGATTTGTTTGAATATTGTTCTTGTCTTATCACATGTTGGTTGAGTGTTTTCACTTCAATCCTGTCCTTAAAACGAATCAAGTGTGATAAAACTTGATAAGATTAGTGTGCATGTAAGAACTGTTTTGGTGAGACTTTGTGTTTTTTTTTAAACGGGGAGGGGCTGCGAAAGGTAAATATCTATCCTTTGTGCAAAAGCCACCGTTAATATGGACCTAAAAAATTGAGGAATTTTATTTTCCGGGGTCCAAAGAGGTTAAAAGAGCCCAAAAAAATTTAAAGGCAATAAAAAGAAATACATGCCGATTATGGGCCATTAGGTTTCACCATCAATTCTCCAAAGTTTGAGAATTTAGTTTAACACTAAAAATATATATATCTGAGGGAGTTTGGTTGGAATATTTAAACGGGTTTGCACGTCCTTGAAGATATTGAAAAAATGCTAAATAGTTTTGGACGTTATTGGTGTGGAAATCATTTTTACTTTGATTTGTTGATTTGATTAAGACGATGTCATCTAAATTAAACAATTTTACACCTAAGGATATTTTTGATGTTCATTCGTTAGGAGTTCACGTATTCATCGCGCACATATGAATGATTGAGTTTATTTACCTATCGAATGTGTTCACACCCCTACATTTACGCTATCACCGACTTGGTTGTTTCTGTGTTCTTTCATGGTGTGATTCATTTTTATATATTTTTTATATATACATTTTTTTGAAAAATTCAAAAATAGAACATTCTTTAATTCTTTGAAAAATTCAAAAAAATATATACATTTTTTTGTGACATTTTTCCATATTTATGCTTCTCATATCTGTCTATTTAGGGACATGATAAAAATGGGAGAATGAATTATGGGGGAGAAATTCCAAGGGGAGAAAAGTTTGCTTTGATTTATCTATGATTTGCTGAAACTTCATGGATATTTGATTTTGCATATCATTATAAATCAAACAGTTGCGTGTCACGGGTATTTGCTTTTTCTCATGTGTGTAGGTACAAAGTTGATTTCTATTGGATTACACACCCTGATGAGAAAAGCTTTGGGAGTTTCTGAACGTGTTGAAGATTTGAAGATGGTGATGTTTCTTTGACGACATGTCATTTGTTTGGGGAGATTTGTTTTGGGGAGTTCGCATAATTCGGATTTTTTATGTATGTACTGGCATAGACATAGGGGAGATTTGTAAGGACAAATTTATCATGTCCGAAATGTTTAATTTGTGTATGCCATACGTCGCTACAAAAGGGTCGTCTGTTCACGATCACATTTGACGACCTCAATCCGAATTCTGAGAATCATGCATTTATCAAGTGTTCTATATATGCTTCAACTATTTCACGTTCCACAATTTTTGGGAATTTATGCAAGTGGTACGTAAGAGAAATCAAAACAGTGAAAAAGGGCATGATAGGGATGTTTAAGGGAATTTTGGTAATTGTAAATCCACCATCCGGAGAATCAGTCAACTGGAATGTTGAAGAGCTTTCCGTAACGAAGATACTGGAAGAAACAGCACCTCATTCCGAGCTACGGTGAAGAAGTTATGGACTTTTGAATTTGGTGAAAAATACTTGAGGAAAACTGAAAAATATTCTAAGTTTTGTAAACCTTTGGCCAGAACTTGTCCTCCAACCCAGCCCGAACCGGTTCGGGGGGGAGAACCGGTTTGCAGGGGTACCCGAACCGATTCAGGGTTCTTGAAGGGCTGGAAGATTCTAGTGATAATGCAGTCACAACTTGAATCCCTTTTGACCCACTTTTGGAACATGCTGAGTGTATTCCCGGCCTTATTCCTCCATGGTTCCCTAAAGATGTTTTGAGAGCTTTTTAATCCTCCCTATAAATGATCTCTTCCTCTCCCATTTTATGTACACAACATACATAGAACATACACACATATAGAACCTTGAAGAGGTAATTTTTGGAGATGTTGTAAACCTTCAAAAATTAATTTTACTCATTGAGGAGTATTTTGTGGAGAAGCCAGTATCTTCTTCATTGCTGACCACCTGGAATTCTTGCGGGAGATTCCAGCCGACGACATCGGAACCGACACCTGCGGGTATTTTCGTATGTCACATTTATTTTCATTATAATCTGTGTAAACTGTTCTTTACAAATTATACTGAAAATAATATGGTTTTTCCCTGCGGGGATTTTTCCTGATATGTTGTGTCACATGCGCTTTATATTTATTTGATATTTCATCTAGATGCATGTTTTAGGATTTTAATTGAAATACCGTGTTCAATTAAGTATCTGGTTTAATGTTTATGGGCTGTATTTATTTTGTTCCAAAATAGACTTAAAATGAATATGGTTTAAATTGGAATCTTGAGAATAATATTATTTTTATTTCGATATCGCACACACCCCACGCTAATCGCGTGTTTTCAACCTTTGGATCAATCCCCTTTGCAGAGGTTTTTTTGTCTTTACGATCCTCCAGGCATTGGATAAACCCATTCCAGGGTTGTTCTTCCTTTTTGGCCTTAACCGACACATTATTCTTGTTTGTCCTCAGCTTTCAACTGAGTTTTTTCTCGAGAAGTCTGCTCGACTTTTGGTCGAATCTCGCACACTTGGTCGATACCTATATGAGCATTCAACTATTTTGGTCTCGGCTCTTCTTGGTTCTTCTCCGTTCTCCTTATACTGGTGGGCTCTTACAAATCTTTGGCTCAATCGGTCAAAGGAGGTTCCTTTGATAAGCCTCTCTAAAGCACTTGGGCGCTCTAGGGAGTAAGTTTGTTCGTCATCATATCCACCCATTATGATGGCAAAGGTTTCTCTTCAGTAATAAAACTTGACATCGCATTTCGATCCAGAGTACCTGGACCTACTAGCTTCCTCCTTCGAACCCAAATCTAAATGCCTTGAGATTTCCACAACCCTCTCGCGGTACATTTACCTCTTATCCTTGTATGGGGATGGAGGAGGCATTTATCACCTCTAGTCAGAGTTTTCACCCCTCATTAGGAAAGTTGGGTTCTCTTTGGGCCGCCTTTACCCTGTCAGGATGCTTTGTGTTAACTACTTGTCGCTCTCTTGCATAAACTCTTAGCTTCTAACCAAGTTTTGTAATATTCCTTGTAGGTTACCCATGACCACATGTGTGTAAAGTAAGGCTTTCTCTATAACTCAATTGGTTTATGGGGATTTTCCTATTTTTCACAGAGTTTCCAGAAAATAGAGCAAGAGTTACATTGAAGGTTCATCTAAAGAATGAAAAGGAAATTTGCAAACCAAATGATTAGAACCCAATAAAATATAGGTGAATTAGAACCGGGTATCCTAGAGTTAGAGAGAAAAATATTGATAGAAATCAACTAAAAGCTTGTTACTTTCCCACAAGCAATGCCAATATGTTATCTTCTAAAACTGGTGTGTGTGTAAAGGGCCTTAGCAAGAATAATTTAATCACAAACCATAACAGATAAATAAATAGTGATAGTGGAAATGGTTATTTAGATCCAAATATGGAGAAAGATGAGAGAAATAAATTAAATCGGAGCTAATGTGGTTCGACCCTATGTGGTGCCTACGCCCACATGTGTATGTTGATAGTAATAATTCAGTCCATACAATCCATGGATGAATGAATGTTACAAGCTCTCTTATTTGCTCTAGAAATTGATAATATAATCATAGGAAAACGCATCTCTCTTTTTCACGAGGGATTGCATGCCATATTTATGTGTTGTTAGTGGAGAGAGAGAATGTAGTGGGACATGTGTCATGCCTTTATAGATAAGATAGGTAAACCTTTACATGCATATGGGATTAAATAAATAGGACCCACGTTATCCGCCAATATTGGAGAAATATAAAAATATAACCCCACATGCGTGTCTAGAAAGTGTTGTTGATGTTACCCTTAGTGCGTAGGGCATGGATGCTTACTGCGGTTAATAACATTATTAAATAATCACGAGGAATAGATTGAGGGCTGAGCTGACCTCCTCTTGGGAATAACGGAATCTAGTTGTCACAATTAATTGGTTCATGAGTTGCTCCATATTCATGGTACGACAAGGCGTACTATATTGAGGACATGAATATCATGAGCTGGTTAGGCATGAACGGGCCTTTCCTATCCCTGGGTCTGACATGTATAGGCTCACCTCTAAAACTTTTAATACCAAAGTTGCTTTAGATAGATAGAGAAAAAAAATTAAGATCTCTAAATTGGAAATCATCAAGCTCTCCGGGGGGAAACTGAAGGATCTATGATCTAGGTCCAAGGATAAACATTCTAATGGGAAGATAATATTAGTGTCTAATCACATCAAGGCACTATGGATTAGAGAAGAAAAAATTTAGACTGTCAGAGCAAGAGATAAATGGATCAAAAAAAAATTTAGGCTGTTAGAGCAACAGTTAAATGGACTAAGTGGGGTGATAAGAATACAAAATTGTTTCACGTTACTAACATTCTAAAAAAGGAGAATATAATTTTTTTAAGGCTCAAAGATGGAAAGCATAACTAGATTAAGGGTGACCAATAATTACTTTAATTCTCTACTCACCACGATTGGTCACATAGACACTTTTATGGTAACATCCCTAATTACTTCTCCTTTATATGAATTTATGAACTATTATAATAATTCTCCAATCAGCATTGAAGAACTTAGAATGGGTGTTTTTTATTTGGGCCCCTCCAAAGCTCCTGGACTTAATGGCATGCCTGGATTTTTCTATCATGCCTTTGGACTAACATTAAATTGGATCTTTTAAAAGATATATTTTTTTAACAATTGTCATACCCTTGACCACTTAATGAGGACAACATCATTCTTCATTTAAAAATACTAACCTTAAATATCTCTCCTAATTTAGGCCTATATGTCTTTTTAACTTTACTTTCAACCTCATCTAAAAAATCCTTGAGAAACGTCTCAAACTAGTCACTGACTCTATCATTACCCCCAACCAAAGTGCCTTCATCTTTCCAGGCTCATTCATGACAACATCATTATGGCCCAAGAGAAATTTTCCCGATTTAGGAGTAAAATAAAAAGGTATTAGTTATGAGTGTGCCCTTAAACTTAAGATGTACAAAGACTATGATGTGATCAAATGGAATTTTCTCAAATAATCCCTTCCTTTGGTTTTAACCACAAATGGGCCAATCTAGTTATGGAATGTCTCTCCTCTATCAGTTCATAATCTTTCTTAATGGAAATAATCATAAAACTTTAATTTCATCTAGGACTCGGACAAGGTCACCTTCTACCCCTACTCGTTTGTCATTATGGCTATTAGTCTCTTTTTCCTCATTAACAAGGCATTATAGAATAACCTTCAGTGGGGGATTAAACTGTCAAGACCCTATCCTCTATCACTCAGATGCTTTTTGCAGACGACTCTTCGATTTTATTTTAGGTGAAGTTTGGGTATTATCAATCCCTCCTGGATTTCCTGAATAAACATTATTATGTGTATATCTAACAAATCAATGCTAATAAATCTAGATGAAGTTGTATAAATAATACACCTAGACCCATAATGCAATCTTTGGTTGATATCCTTCTTATCCAAGTTATTGACAAACTAAGGAAGTATTTGGGATTACCCTTTGATTAGGGGAAATCCAAAAACAAAACCCTGAGCTAGTTTGAATAAAAAATTCTCAACAAGGTTGAGGGATGGAAGGAATAATTCCTAAGTGAGGCTGGAAAGGATATTATAATCAAGGCAGTGTTTCTGGCTATCCCATCTATGCTATGTCCATCTTCCATTTCCTTAAAAAAATTTCTATTCATATTTCCTTTATGATTTTGCTAATTGTTTATGGAATAAAGATAAGGCAAAGAATGGTATCCATTGGAAGGCATGGAATCATATTACAGAACTTAAGGAGAGTGGTGGTTTGAGTTTTAAATATTTTGAAAGGAAAAACCAATTCTACTTACTAAGAAGCTTGGAAACTTCTATGCAACCCATATTCTCTATGGGGTTAAGTGATAAAAGGGGTTTACTTTCCCAATTTCACCTTTAGAGAGGTCCCTATATCCAGGAATGGCATTTAGATTTCGAGCAACATCATAGATGGTAGAGATATCATTATTAGTCAAGTGGTTTGGCAAGGGGAAAAGGGTGAAACATTCTTTATTCTGGCTTTAAACGGATTGGGGGTGATATTTCCCCACAATCTTTCCTTACTAATGCTACCATGGTGGTTGATCTTATCATCCCTTATTTGTTCTCTGGGAATACAACCCTTATAAATAGTTTATCCTCCCATGTGGATTACACGGTTGTATATATCCCTCTAACCTATCCTATTAATAAAGATACCCTTATTTGGGATCACACCAAGTATGAAATATTTAGTGTCTGAGGAACGCGTAAAAATATTCATAGGGTCACCAAATTTTAATTTTGAAACTAATTTACCGAGTGAGCAATTAATCCAATATTAATTGAGCACCAATCAAGCCAACGCTATGTAAACTATTATTCGATTTTATCTTGCCAAAACATGCATTTAGGTGAAATAGTTAGAATATATATATATCAATCACACAATGCCATGATGTAAGGAAAATCCACAACGGGAAAAACCTTAGACGATGTAGCCTATGGAAATTTATTATAATATGGGATTTATACGATAGTGACAAACAAACTTCATTCACATGACTAGATGCCTTCAAGCCTATTGTAGTCTTCATTACATGAACCGTCTTCACAACAAAACGTAGGAATCCAACCACGGCCTTCTCAATGCTCTCCTTATCACAATAGACACATGGAATCCACCGTGCCAAACCAACTCTCTCAAACATGTAGAGTAAATAACCTTAATGCCCCAAAACTTGAGATATCAAACTAGGATATTATTTTATTCCTGAATATCAAAACTAGGGTTTAAATGGGCTTAAAAAGGACTTTAGATTTGCTATTATAAAATTGTTTTGTAAACCCCTGTTCTTAAATAAACTTTATGTGCCCTTGTTTAAATTGATTTAAGAAAAATTCCTGTACGTGACTCGAGTCGATTCGTTCGAATGAATTTTAGTCTCATTCAAACGACTTTGCAAACCTCATTTGAATGAGACCAAAAGTTATTCGAACGAGATTCCAAATCTGGTTAGAATGGAGATCGTACGATCTTTTAATAAGATCATAATATCTTAGGCATAAATTTCATCTCGAGCATGTTTGAATCTCATTTAAAACTAATTCGAATGAACACCACAAAACTCGTTTGAACGATATATAACTTCGATGAAACGACTTTCCTAAATGAAAATAATTTTTCAAAAAAATATGTTTTTATCGAAAATAGCCCCAATAAAACTTCAAGCACCAAACTTAAAATCTAGGGATCAATATAATTGTTGATACGAAATTTGATCTACTGACGTGGACCAATCATAAAAATACATGAGTCCATTTGCATGATGAGTATAAAGACTGTGGACGAATAAGGTACGAGAAACTTAATCAATCCGAGCAACTCAGGAGGGACGAGCTACTCATGCAGTTCGAGCTACTCATTTGGTCCGAGGAACTTAAATACTTGTGGCATACGCATCAAGTTTACCAGAAGATAACTACGCATTAAATATGCATTTATTATCATAAAGATGTATATGCCTTCTGGAAAATAGTGCATTATTCTTCCACATGTACAGCCTCAAGGCTATAAATGCATTGTAACATCCTCATGAAAAGGGGACTCGAAATTTCTTGGTAAACCATTTATTGAGAATTCTTGGCAAGCAATCAGCAATACAAAAACAGTGGATGTAGGCCATTTTATTAAGGCTGAACCACTTTAAAAATTTGTTGTTTCATTTACTTATTCATTTTTATCTGTGATTAAAATAATTAGATCGAATCTAGTTTTTTTACATAAACAGATTGGCGCCGTCTGTGGGAAACGACTGTAATTAGCGTTTTTCACCAAAACAACTCATCATCAATGCCTGATAATCTACAATCCAGTAATCAAAACACTAGGATTCCTCGAAACCCTTCTGCTCCCCCAAATTTTTCAGATCAGGTGGGTATAATGGCTAATTTGGCCAAGGCCAGACGGCCATGCAAGAAACCATGCGACAGCTTATACAAACCGTTCAAGGTGGAGTGCCGGCTCAATCAGGACAACGAAGTGTTCAGAGAAATACTCATTTCCCCTCTTTGCGAACTAGGCGAGCACTATTCCCCGAAGAATCTCAATCTCGACGAACTGAATCATATCATACCGATAGATCTAATGATCCTTCTTATCAACCTGGTCGGACATCCTCAGTACGAGCTACAGACACTCAACAAAACATCACTCTATCTCCAGAGAGAACAAGTGCTCTTGAAAGGTTGAGTAGAGTCTCTCCTTTTGATCGTTTGGTACCTAGGAGGAATAGAAGTCCCCCTAGGATTGTGTCGAGGAACTCTCAATGATCATCTGACTTAAAAGAAGGTTCTGCCCAATCACGACCAACAACACGTAATGAAAGATACCAAGAAGAGAACTCAATATGATCAGTTACTCGAAAAAATAAATCCGATATGGGAAATAAAGCGTGGAAGGGCTCAATTCAAAGATTGGAGGATCGATTAGGGGAGATGGCTAAAACCAAGAATCCTCTACAAAGGACTTTTGTCCGAGGAACACCATTCATACAAGAGATTGTGGACTTTCCCACACAGTCAAAATTCAAAGCCCCACTAGTAACACCAAAATATGATGGAAAAACTGATCCTGTTCTCCATATAGAACAATACCAAGCAGCTGCTGATATCTATGCTAATCCAGAAGAGATGCGACGCAGGGAATTTTCAGGAACTTTTACCGGATCTGCTCAGATGTGGTACAATAACCTTCCTTGGGAGAAAATTGCAACCTTCTTTCAGCTAGCAGAACTCTTTATTGGAAATTTTTGTTTTGGAGCAAAGCCAGTCTAATGAGTAGCACACTTGCTAAGTGTTAGACAAAAGACAGGTGAAAGCACCAGGGACTATATTACCCGTTTCAATAACGAGAAACTGGAAGTAATTGATTACGAGGAGAAAACGACAATTACTGCTTTGATGAGTGGACTGTTTCCCAATAAATTGTACTACACTTTAGCCAAAGATCTGCCCAGGACCATGGAAGAACTGATGGCAAAAGCATCCAAAATCATGAATGCCGAGGAAGCCATGGCTGCGAAGAAGAATGCAGATACTAAGGAGACCAAGGTGGAAGATGGTAAAACCGAAAAGAAGGATCAAAAGAACAATGTTGGTAACAGTCAATCAAAGGGTAAGTAAGCATTAGAACAGATGAAGAAATACGGAAATTATACTCCTTTGAAGGTGGATATAAATCACATTCTGGAAGAGATAAAAAACAGCGAGGAGCTAGCCTGACCAGCAAAAATAAAGGCAGATCCTGATAAGAGAGACAAGTCTAAATATTGTGAATTCCATAAAGATCATAGTCACACGACCAAGCGTTGCATAGCTCTTCAGAATGAAATTGAAGCACTCATTAGACGAGGAAACTTGACCAAGTATGTTGATCATCAGAACGGTGGTCGAACCAACGAACGAGGAAGGCAAAGGTTTAAATCTCCTATTCGGACAAAAGATGACAAGAAAAGAGATCATGAAGATGATCCAGAAGATGACCCCGATCTCCCCAAAAGACCAAGACAACCAGAATACGAGGTATTCTCAATCCACTTTGGATCATTTGAATATAATGTCATTACAGGTGGTGATGCAGGAGGAGGATATCGTATCGCAGAAAGGAAAGCTTACCTTAATGAGGCTCAAGCTTGCTCATACATATAGTGAATAAATTTGGCTGAAGATGATCGTTCGAGGAAGGTGAACAAGGACAAACTGGTCATCGATTTCTCTAAGAATGACCTAGTAGGTGTATTATATCCTCATGATGACCCATTGGTGATAAAAATGAGAATAAAGGAAGTAATGATCTCAAGAGTGCTGGTGGATAATGGAAGCTCGGCGGACATCATGTTCTACTCATGCTTTAACAGCTTAAATCTGAAGTTGGCCCAGTTGGAGCCTTATCACAGGCCCCTCCTCGGTTTTACCGGAGAAAAAGGTTTTCCACTTGGGACGATCAAGTTGGATATGCTTATTGGTACATGGTCTGCTTGTCGGACAGAAAGAGTACGTTTTTTTGTAATGGATAAAAATGTCCAATCAGCCTACAATATTATCGTGGGAAGGGTAGGTTTAAAAAGTTCGAAGCAGTGCCATCTACTGTACATTAATGCCTAAAATTTCCAACCAATTTTGGAGTGGGAGTTGTGAAAGGCGATCAGAAAGTAGCTCGGGAATGCTACTATTCATCTGCTGAACAGGAAGAACTGGAGGAATCCAGGAAAAAGACTACTACCTATCAAGTGGATGAAGGTGCAAAAATTGAAAGATTAGATCCTAGAGATGATTCGCAGCTTGTAAAAGGACAGGTGGTAGAAGCAACTGAAAATGTCATTATGAACGATGAACACCCGAAACGAACAACTCAAATCGGTGCGTCGTTGGATACCTCACTAAAACAGGAATTGATAGCTTTCCTAGGTAGTAGAAAACAAACTTTTACATGGAGCCACGAAGACATGCCAGGGATAGACCCAGCCTTCCTATGTCATGAGCTTAATGTGAATAAAGAAATCAAGCCACTAAAGAAAAGAAGAAGAGTGTTCAGTCCTGAAAAGAACCAAGCTATACAAGAAGAGGTCGAGAAGCTTCAGAAAGCCTATTTTATTGAAGAGGTCAAATATCCGGACTAGCTAGCAAATGTGGTGATGGTGAAGAAGAAGAATAACAAGTGGAGGAAGTGTGTAGACTTCACTGATCTTAATAAAGATTGCCCAAAGGATCATTTTCCTTTGCCTCGAATCGATTAATTGGTTGATGCTACCTCAAGACACGAATTGTTGAGTTTCATGGATGCTTATTCTGGTTACAACCAGATTAAAATGAAGCCTGAAGACAGGGAGAGTACCTCTTTTATCACCCCAAGGGGAATTTATTGTTATAATGTTATGCCTTTTGGATTGAAAAATGTAGGTGCAACATATCAGCGGCTGATGAATAAGGTGTTTGCAGAGCAGATCAGTCATAACATGGAGGTTTATGTTCATGATATGCTGACGAAGAGCAAGAAAGCTGCTGACCATCTAGTTGATCTAGGTCAAACCTTTGATCAACTAGAGAATTATCAAATGAAGCTGAATCCCACCAAATGCATATTCGGAGTACGAGAAGGCATGTTTCTCGGATACATTGTTAATCAACGAGGGATTGAGGCAAACCCTAAAAAAATCAAGGCTCTATTAGAGTTACGATCTCCAACCACGAAGAAGGAAGTGCAAAGTCTCACAGGACGAGTTGCTTCACTTAACAGATTTGTGTCACGAGCAACTGATAGATGCCTCCCATTCTTCAAAACACTTCGAAAAACTTTTGAGTGGAATGATGAATGCGAGGAGGCTTTTCAAGAGTTAAAAAAATATCTAGGGACACCTCCATTGCTGTCCAGGCCAGTAATGGGAGAAAGACTATACTTGTATCTAGCAGTCTTTGAGAATGCTGTTAGCTCGGCATTGATAAGAGTGGAGGATGGAGTGCAGAAACCAGTTTACTATACCAGCAAGGCTTTGTGAGGAGCAGAAATCAGATATCCAAGGTTGGAGAAGTTGGCATTAACACTGATTGAAGGCAGCAGAAGAATGAGACCATACTTCCAAGCCTATACGATAGTTGTGTACACTGATATGCCATTAAGGCAAGCTGTGCATAAATCGGAGAAATCGAGAAGATTGATGTACTGGGCAGTAGAGCTCGGTGAATATGATATAATTTATGAGCCTAGGTCATCGCTCAAAGGGCAAGCAGTAGTAGACTTTATCACAGAATTTACTCAAGAAAATGCCTCCAAGGAATAGGATTTGAAAACCGACCAACCTGTAGATGTTACAGAATCATCAAAGTTAAACCCCGACCAACTTACTTCAGTAGACGAGGAAGGAAAGATGACTGACGAGCAGTGAGAAATACTGGAGGCGAATAAAAGGAAGTACCAGATATTTCACCGAGGAACTCTCTCGGATCAAAATCTTGATGATCAGTTACCCATATGGAATTTGTATGTAGATGGCTCTTCGTGCACTGCAGGCAATGGAGAAGGGATTATTTTAAAAAGTCCAGATAAGGTTGATATGGATTATTCTCTACGCTTTCAATTTAAAGCTTCTAATAATGAGTCTGAATATGAAGCAATGATTGTAGGTTTAAGTTTAGCCAGAATGATGAAGGCAAAGCAGATTATTGTATTCAGCGCTTCGCAGTTAATCGTAAATCAAATTCTTGGAGTGTATACAGCAGAGGGAGAGTTAATGATCAAGTGCCATACAAAAGCATTGGAGTTGGTATCAAGTTTATTGCTGTTCAGTTGGTTAGAGTACCAAGATTGGAGAATGCAAGGACAAACACCCTAGCCCGATTAGCATCAGCCACCCGCACCGAGCTACGAAGAACAATCCCAATCGAGATTTTAGTTGGTCGGAACATAGACGAAAATCTGATCATGAACTTCATTGCACTTGATTTGGGACCATCTTGGATGGATCCCATCATGGACTATATTGAAGAGGGAACTTTGCCAATTGATAAACTCACTGCTAAAAAATTGAAGTTCAAAGCTGCTCATTATGTATTAACCAATGGTATTTTATATAGACGAGGAGTTACAGCAGCGGTACAAAGATTTGTTCATCCCTCCGAAGTGAAAGATTTGATCGAATAGGTTCACGAAGGGTCTTGTGGAGCCCATATAGCAGGTAAGACGCTTCTACAGAGAATAACAACACAGGGATATTACTGGCCAACAATGAGAGCCGATTGCGTGGCTTATGCCAAGAAATGCGATAAGTGTCAACGTTTTTCCTCTGTCCGAAGAACTCCCTAAGCATTGCTAACACCCATCACGTCCCCTTGGCCATTCGCTATATGGGGAATAGATTTGGTCGGACCACTACCAATGACTAAGGGAATATTTAAATATTAGTGGTCGCAGTGGATTATTTTACTAAATGGGTGGAAGCTGAGCCTCTCATTGATATGACATACAACAAAGTCTATCAATTTATTTGGAAAAATATAATTTGTACATACGGCCTCCCACATGCGTTCATTACTGACCATGGAACCCAGTTAGACAACGAGGAGTTTGCTGCATATTGTCATCAATCCAATGTACTGAAGGTCCACTCTGCACCAGGCCATCCCCAAAGCAATGGGCAAACTGAGGTGACAAACAGAACGTTGCTGAATGGTTTGAAAAAATGGCTGGATGATGCAAAAGAAAATTGGATTAACGAGCTACAATCTGTGCTATGGGCCTATCGCACCACACCACGAACAGCAACTGGAGAGTCCCCATACATGCGGGCATTTGGGAGTGAAGCTGTCATACCTATTGAATTAGGACTACTTACACATAAGGTACTTAATTTCAATTCTCCTGTTAGTGATTTGATGAGAATATTAGACCTGGATATGCTAGAAGAAGTCAGAGAAGAAGCAACTATCAAGAATGCCGCGTATCAACAGCAAACAACTTCGTTCTACAATAAAAGAGTTAAGAAATTTGATTTGAAGGAAGGGTATTATGTGCTGAAGAAAGTCATCCAAAAGCATAATAAACTAGAAGCCAACTGGCATGGACCCTACAGAGTGACATAAGTTATTCGTTTAGGGACATACAGGATTGAAACCTTGGAAGGGGAATAATTCAAGAATGCATGGAATGTAGAGCATCTACGAAAGTATTATCAGTAGTTGAAATTTCTATGTAATACAATGTCTTCAATATGAATAAAGTGATGTTCCCCCATTTTTTCTTTATTCGTTAAATTTTTTTGAAATATTAGTGCTACACACTATAAAATTCAATTACCACCAACTCAGGTTGGTCGGGAAGCAAATTACCACCAACTCAGGTTGGTCGGGAAGCAAATTACCACCAACTCCGATTGGTCAGGAATCAAATACCACCAACTCCGGTTGGTCGGAAAATAAAATACCAACTCCGATTGGTCGATAATTCAATTACCACCAACTCAGGTTGGCCGGGAAGCAAATTACCACGAACTCAGTTTGGTCGGGAAGCAAATTACCGCTAACTCTGGTTGGTCAGGAATCAAATACCACCAACTTCGGTTGGTCTACAAATAAAATACCAACTCCGGTTGGTCAGCAATTCAATTACCACCAACTCAGGTTAGTCGAGAAGAAAATTACCACCAACTCCGATTGGTTGGAAAATTCAATTACCACCAACTTCGGTTGGTCGGGAAATTTATACCACCAACTCCAGTTAGTCGGTAATTTAAAATAATATAAGACATTTTTATCTTTTTACAGATATACATATATGTTCGTCAGTAAATAAAAGAGATATTTCATAAAATATTTCGAAACCAATGACAATTAAATTGCAAAGAAAACTAAAGATATCTTCATTAAAACCAGAACAAATTACACATGATATAAATTACAGATTACATATAATATGAATGGAGTTCATTACATAAACAAATCCCACTCTATAGGTTTCTTTCCCTCTGCCTTTGACATAGGGTCTACCCCTGCTGGAGGATCATCAAGACTATAAGGGGAATTTATGAAGTTCAGATCTTGCAGCATTCTGACGTTCATTATAGATGGACGATCAAGCAGGTGTTCTGGGCGAGATATTTCAAAATTTGAATGAAGACTATAATCATCAAGATACTTGGAGATTAGAACACTACGAATGGCCCGGGCTAGAATCCAACTAAGGTCAAGCTTGAAAGGAGGCACAAGTAGATCAAGAACTCCAGGATTATAGTAATCCCACAAGAAATTACCTTTCTCCAATTTTAGAACACAAAGAGCATTCAACCATCCCTGTTTATACCCTTCGTTGTTCGAATGTTCTAAATGAGCATCAAGATGACAAAGTGCTTCATTATATCCATCCATACAAAATTCTCTGGGCTGCTTATGGAATCGATAAGTTAATCTTTCAAGTTGTTCATTGAGCTTCTTCACCAGAATTTCTTTACTCTCCAGAGCAGAAGCTTGATTGGAAAGTTTCTCGGAGAGGTTCAAAATTTCTTTAAACATATCTACCATGGCTTGGTTCTTCGCCATCAACTGGAATGCCTGGTTCTCCAAGGCTGATTGAGTCCTCGCCTCTTCAACTGAAATTCGAACAACCCTTGCTCGTCCACGAGAAGAAGATTTTGCTCAACCACGAGTGGATGTGGAAGGTCCAGTTCTTTTCAAAGTCTCCAACTCATCTCGTAGTTTGGCATTTTCTATCTCCAAGAAAGAAAAACCTTCGTTGTTAACAGGGACTAAAGCAGCCGAAGAAGATGTAGTGGATTTGAGTTGCTTTATTTCTTCCTGCAAAAGAATGTTCTCCTGCTCCAACAGCTTGGCAATATTCCTGTGGTCCTTTATTTCAAGCTTCAGAATACTCTCCTTCTTCTCATAGGCCGAGATGAACTGATCGTACCCTTTGTCAGCACTTAATTGTTGATATTTTTTCTCATATCCTTGATGAAGAAGGGTTGCAGATTCTTTATATTGCTGTTGGAGGTCCTCAATCATCTCATAATATGCCACATTATTGGCAACAGCACGATCGAGCAAACACTTTAGATACTGGTAAGCTCCAACTGCTCGTTCGGAAGCATCTGAACCCAGGATATAAATGATTTAAAGCTCATCAAGATCTGCATGACCTGCCTTAAAATAATCGTTGCATTTTTTCATTAATGTTGTGTCATGAGCCAATAAAAACTCCATACTATCCATAAACTATCAAAGAGAAAGAAATAAAAAGAATCAATGATGATACAAGCAGAGCAAGGACAAGATAAATTCAAGACGAACAACTAAAGTTCAAATTTTATTTCATCACAAGGAGAAGTACATAATCCAAAATTACATTCAACAAAACAGCAAAAGAAAGATCCAAACAACTCTACACCTTCTCCTTGCTTCCTAAGACTTCCTCAGAAGGCTTGAACGAAGAGGTTGGTTGCTCAGAAGGCAAGGAAAGCTGCTCGGCAGAAGTGTTTGCTAGTTGGGGTTGCTCAGAGCAAGGTTGAACAGCAGGTACCTGGTCTCCCATTACCATGGAAGATTCCTCTGAGGCAGCTTCATCCTCTTCTTCTTCTCTAGGATAGGGAGGAGGGCTGTGAGTGTATCGCTGGAACAATTCAGAATTCTCAGCAATTTTTAGCTCCTGCAGGGCTGCCACCCATCCATCCCTAAAAAATTTGAGGCTGGCATACTCCATTTGAGAAGACATGGCAGCCAGGCCTTTATTCCAGCCTTTGTCCCAACCAGCGCTGAAGGACTTTTTAACTGTAATTTTTCTTTTTGCCTTCTCCAAGGAAGTCCTCTCAATAAGAAGTTCCTCGGTAGCCTTCAATTTCCCTTCCACCTCCTGTTTCTGGCAATCAACATCATGAAGTTTACCAACTTCCTCGTCAACATTTTTGATCTTATTCTCAAGCTCTTCAGCATTCTTTAGCTTCTCCTCAAGCTCTTTATTGTTCTTCTCAAACTCTTTCAATTTCATCTCCAAATCCTTGGAGGCATCCACAACTTGATCTCTCTCTTGCTCAACGGACTTAATCTGCTTCTCCCAAGAAACTTTATTTTCCTCATACTTCTGATGAGAGTCTTTTAAGGACTGGTTTAATCCAGTAAAAGCCGTTTCTACTCCATCCGAGGAACTGGAGGCCCTGATGGCTTCATCCCTTTTATAATGCTGTTGAAACACGTTACCAACTAAGAAAAGAAATAATTCTAAGTCAATTCATGAACATAGTATTAAAAAGTAAAAGGCTCAGATCAATAATACTTACTGAGGCAATATGTTGAGCAACTAGAGCAGTAATTTTCTCACGAGTGAGAGTATTTTCAATATCTTGGACTTCTGGGATAGTTAAGGATTTCACCAAGTTCACGACGGAGCTCGGAGGAATAAAGGTTAAAACGCCACCTTTAATATTTGAAGGTTGAGAGATAGGCTCAGCAGGTCTCTCAGAAGAAATCTTCTTTAACCTCCTTAGAGGAGCAGGAACATCTTCAATTAATGATTTTGTCTTTATGGGAGAAATGATGATGACATCACTAGAAGGAGAAACAACAACAGTCTTGCTCGGGGCCACAGGGGGCTTTTCAACAACTCTCTTGGCAGCAGCAGGAGGGGGTACGTCAATGGTTTTCATCCCCTCTTCAAGGACATCTTTTTACTTCTCTTTGCCTGCACAACAGGAGAGGCAGACTTGTCAAAAAATGAAGGAGCTTTTCATCTCTTCATTATATCACTGATAGGAATATTTGACTCAAAGGAAGAACCTTCCACGCTAGTATCAGTAGCTGGTATTTGTTCAAGGTCAACTACCAGAGGACGAGCAATGAAAGATGAGCTCGAAGTTCTGTATTGCAACAAATAAGATGCAGACCTAATATGCTCCCCAACCACATGCAAACCCCAGATAAATTTTAAGTCTTTTATATTGACGTCAATATCTTTTGGGGGTCTCATTTTACTATCAACTGTAACAAACAAAATCAAATGTCAGTGAAGCATTTTATCAAACGCGAAGAAAACATAATTTCAAAAATAAAATAAAAATAAAAACAACCTATCCCATTGCCATACGGTGGACACTTGGGACCTTAGTACACATCATTTCCATCAAGTGGAGGGTGTTGCCAATTTTTCACCACTACCCCATGATCAAAATAGCCTTTGTTGGTATTAGGAAGATTGACCACTAGAGATCTATTTAAAAATCTAGTTTTTAAATAAAAAGTACTATTGCTAGTGACCCATCTATAGCAATACATAATTTCTGGGATTCCTAAATGTGTCCCATGGATTTGATTCAGTCTATATACACTGTTAACTACCCTCAATGTATTTGGAGCTACTTTTGCAGGTACAATATAGAAATATTGTCAAAACTCCAAACACAGTGGATTTGGCGGGAAAGAAAAGCCACATTCGACTACAAAGATACTTGGGAACTAGTGTCCCTCAGCTAAAGAAAATAAATCAGAAGGATCAGAGAGTTCTTCCAAAATAACCCATGAAGGGATTGAAAACTCAAACCAAAACTTGTCTAATGACTCAACAGGATAAACCATGGCGAATAAATAAATTAAAGAAGAAGGAAGAAAATCTTACAGAAGAAATAGAGATCAATTGTCAATAAATGATGGAAATAACGAAGGCACAAGATAGAGAGAAGGTGAAGAGTCCAAGGATACAAGTTTGAAAAAGTGAAAGACGATAGGATTTTTTATAGAACTTAAATACTTTACCTCGGGAATGGAGAAAAGTAATGATTACAGAAAAAAACGTTTGCGTTACCGGCGGCTAAAAGGAGAAAAAGGGGCACGAAAATCGAAGTAGCTGGAAAAATTCAAAATATTAATGAAGTCTGATTATATGAACTCAAAGAGGAATTAAATACAAGGAAAACACTCCTACAATTCAGGATGACTATTTCATCTCATCATATTTTGAGAAGAATATTCCACACTTCTCCTCAACCTCGAACTGTGAAACATTGGGGGCTTCTGTTGATACCAAATTTGATCTTCTGACGTGGACCAATCATAAAAATACATGTGTCCATTTTCATGATGAGTATAAAGACTTTGGACGAATAAGGTACGAGCAACTTAATCAATCCGAGCAACTCAGGAGGGCCGAGCTACTCATGCAGTTCGAGCTACTCATGCGGTCCGAGCAACTCAAATACTTGTGGCGTACGCATCAAGTTTACCAGAAGATAACTACGCATTAAATATGCATTTATTATCATACAGATGTATATGACTGCTGGAAAATAGCGCATTATTCTTCCACATGTACAGCCTCAAGGCTATAAATGCATTGTAACATCCTCATGAAAAGGGGACTCGAAATTTCTTGGTAAATCGTTTATCGAGAATTCTTGGCAAGTAATCAGCAATACAAAAACAGTGGGTGTAGGCCATTTTATTAAGGCTGAACCACTTTAAAAATTTGTTATTTCATTTACTTATTCATTTTTATCTGTGATTAAAATAATTAGATCGAATCTAGTTTTTTACATCAATAATAATAAAATAATTATACCATTCTTGAGATCCAATGATGAAGAAGAAGCATGACATGAAGTTGATGTCACTTTACTTGGCAACCACGATCTTCAAAATGAAAAGGCTTGAAGGAAAAACTGTACATAATCCTAACCTATGACTCAAGTATCTTGTCCAAATGGAATAAATCCATTATTACAATTTTTTATAAAAGATATTACAAACTTGACACATTTGAAAATTTTCCCTTACAAATACCCTTTGCTTATTTCAGGACATAACCAAAAATTAAAAACAAAAAAACTAGGTCGTTAAACTCTAATGTCCAATACCCAACCTCTAAAGGAAAAAGACAAATAATATTTGACTGAATCTATATCTTAAGTAGCTTTGATATTGTGAAACTTTGTCGGATCGATGCTTAGATTTGCATAATTAACAAACCTTTCAAACGCAAAATGAATATGAGATATATAATCGCATATGACCCCCCCTTAATTTAAACTTCTCCCCCTTTTTGTTCATGAATATACAAGGGTAAAAGTGCATAATATGAAACAACTTCTCCTCTTTAATGTTACACGGATGGTCATAAAAGAAACAAGAAATTCACGCAAAGTAAAGTGAAACAACAACGATAAACCCACAATAACATAAACACAAATAATCTCAATGATACCAATTACAATATTTTGATACATATGTCGAACATGGATTAAATGAAAACAAAGACTCAAAACAAATACCATACATATAAACCCACATATAGAAAGAACGCACATGAATATAAAGGTATCGCAACATAAATGACACACAAAAACAATATTTTCACACTTGTATGGCATAAATATGTTTAAACAAATGTGGTATGGAGTTAAGGATCATGAACTATAAACAAAAGAAATATTTCCCAACCACTCAAGATAGCCCAAGGTGTTATATTTTATCACATCAATTATCAAACTTATATTTAGCCTCATTTGACAAATAAACTGAACTCATAATCGACAAATAGACTAAATCCACACAAGCCTAGAAAATATTGATGATTGTCATATCAATAATTCCAAACATTAATAGTGAACTAGGACAAACTTGTGTAAACCCATTGATTTTCAACTCAACTCCCATATTCAAATTTTCTCACCTTTTGAAGATCATTTCTAAACTTTGGCCTTGGAAAAACTCATGGTTTTCTTTTCCTTTTCAAAGGCTCTTGTAATGGTGGTCTTTCATGTAAAGGAGATTTTCTCCCTTCATAGCCTTTTTCATTGCATTCTTTTTATATTTTTATTCCTAAGAGATTCTCACGCAATGGTTCTTACATGTACAAATCCCCAATATATATATAAAGAGAAATAAAGAGAGTTGGTTCAAAATCAAATTTCAGAGCTCTTTAAAATGAAAGAAACTTTATTAGCACAAAATACGTGACTGAAAAACTGGAGCCACAATGCAAGGAATAAACACCCATACCTCTTCTTTTTCATAGATGTGTCGACATCCATAAAGTCAACACTTTTTCCTTAGATTCTTCCCACCACCCAAACCAGAAAAGAGCAATCATATCATCAAAGATAAAACTTAAGTTAAGATATGTAAGTCCAACAATTGTTATGGAAACCTCCCTGATTTGAGGCAATTAATACAAAAGCTTAGTACTGAAATGATTAGATTGACAAAAGAAGGCCGAATTAAAATGACAATTCTTATTTTCCCATTTATTTTTAAATTCAAATAGAAAAACAGGTGAGTGAACAATTCAAATATCAAGCACACGTAGCTTCGTAGGGGTAAAAAGGGTTTCAGTTAGGAAATTAATTAGTGAAGTAAAAAGTTAAAGTTAGGGACAATTATAAGTAGAGACAAAATAACCAATGATTCACATAAAAACACAATATTTGATAAATTCTTTTTCATGAAAAACACGCATAGTCGCACACAATTAAACTTTAAAAAAAAATACTTAAATTTAAAAGATGCATGTTCTGAAATAAAACCTCAAAGCAAAGAAATTGAGAGGAAAAAAAGCACAACTAGGGGGAACAAATGACGACCCACTCTTTATGTTATTATATTTCTTTTATGTGTATTCTCACTATATTTGTGCTCGTTAGTATAAAAGAGTCTCCTTGTCTTGTGTGTGTGTGTGGTGGGGGGGGGGGGGGTCTTTTAAACAATGTGAACTTAGATTGAGAAGAGACTTATTGAGAAAGATTACTAAACCATGGTTAGGGCTTGAGTTTCCCTGTTAATGTAATATTTTTGTTGCGTTTACATCAAGTAGACTATAGATAAGCAACTACATGCAACCCAATCCTCAAAATATGGTCGGTAATTAGTATTCCCTTAAGTCGAACCCATTTTCGGTAAATTTTCACCCATCGACATCCTCTGCACGATAGAAGTTGCATTTTTAAGGGAAGAAACCAAAACCCCAAATTGATATTAAAATTAACATTGAAAACATGGGTGGATTCATGCCTCGGGTATGATGGGAAATTTCTCATCTTAAGTTGTGTAATAAAATGTAAAAAATTACATAACTAAATCAACTTTGATACGACTCGAGTACCTTAATTCATCTTCTATTTTTCAAAATCCCAGACTTAGGCAAAAGCTTGGGCTCATCCAATTTTAGGGACTCCTTCAAATTTTTAAAAAATCCATAAAGGTTATCTCTCTCCTCCTTAATATATGCGTGCTTCTCCCTAAAAGTCTTTTCAACTTCCCTTAAATCTTAAATTAACGTTACACTAGAAATAAGAAATAGCCACAGTAAATGGGTCATGGTCCCGAACCGTGACCAGGTGGTCATGGTCCAAAATCGTGACCATAGCTAATTATGATGACCATATACATGATCAGGATTTAGGGTGACCACATATAGGGGATGGTCATGATCAGGAGCCTTGACCAAAGGGGTCACTATCCAAAACCGTGACCCATTATGGTGCTAAGTTTTCCGCCTTTTTGGTCATAATAGTGGTCATGATCCAATGCCGTGACCCACCTATGACTATGCATAATGAACCTTGGTCATGGTTTGGAATTGTGACCCCAAATCCTATTTAAAATTTTCATATTACGTTGGTTACGGTCAAGAACCTTTGACCACCCCTCGAGCTTCAATTGGTCACCAACGTGTTCATAGTCTAGAACTGTGACCAAGTTAACTCATTAATGGGTCACAGAAGGGGTCATGGTTTTGGCCCCATTTTTAGTATAAATCAAAATAGAACCCTCTACATTTCATTTCATTTCACCCTGACCCATAACGTCTCTCTCTCTCTCTCTCTCTCTCGGTGAAACAAAACACACACCCACGTCTCTATTTTTGGCCTCTCTCTTTCTCTCTCTCTCTCTCTCTCTCTCTCTCTCTCTCCATTTGTTTCATTTGCGTGCTTAGTGTGCGTGTGTGTGTGCGCAATTCAGTGAGTGTGTTTATTTCATTGCGTGTCTGTGTGTGTTTTAAAGTTTGGGTGTGTGTGTTTATGTATGTTTCATTGCATGTGTGTGTGTGTTGTTCAAATTTGATTTATGGTTACCCCCTGAGACGCCTCAAACATTCCCCTATCCCCTAGGAACATTCGCCTACCAAATGCCTCCTACTGAACATTTCCCTCCCAAATGTCTCCTCCCAGAACATGTAGAATCGCTACAGTGGAAATATTGTGACTTATCAAATAAAATCCAATTTTACACTACTCCAAAATGGGAAAATTGGCACCCTTCCAGTGGCTAGCCTTGTCACGGTCATTGACCGTGACAAAAAAACACGCGTTTTTTGTCACGATCATTGACCGTGACAAGGCCGTGGCAACGACTTGTCACGGTCATTGAACGTGACAAATCCGTGACATCTGTACTTGTCACGGACTTGTCACGGTCAATGACCGTGACAATCCTTATAATATTGTCACGGTCAAAGACCGTGACACGTCCGTGACAAATTTTCCAGCAAAAAACTCTTCCCCTCCTTTTTTCCCCACCGATTTTTTCCATCCCTTTTTCTCTCTCTCTCTCTCTACACTGCTCTCTCACTCTCTCTCTCTTCCATATATATATATATATATGTGTGTGTGTGTGTGTATATATATATGTGTGTGTATATATATATATATGCGTGTATGTGTGTGTGCGTGTGCGTGGTGGGTGGTGGGTGGGGTTCTGTGTGTGTGGTGGGGAGAGGGGTGGGGTAGGGTGAGGGAAGGGGTGGGGCAGGGTGTGGGGGGGGGGGAGGAGGGGGAAGGGATGGGGTGGGGGTGGTGGGGTAGGGGTAGGGGTGGGGGCTGCGTGTGTGTATGTGCACGTGTGTAGTGTGCGTGTATGTGCGTGTTTGTGCGTAGTGTCCCTTGTAAACGAATTGATTGATTATTAATTTTTTTAGTAAATTAATATATGATTGCCCCTCATTGTAAATTAGTAAATTAATATATGATTAATTATGAAAGTAGGATTGCCCCTCATTGTAAATTAGTAAATTAATAATTGTATACTTTAATTGTTAGTTTAATTGATGAAAATAATTAATTGAGTAGATGAATTAGAAGGAGTACGGAATACACATTTGTTGTTGACATTGCTGTTGGATTATAGTGGATCGATGTTGGGTTGGTTCATTTTAAAAGTGGCATGACCACTGGATTATTGTCCATATGGGGGTGGGATTTTTCAACTTTTTTTCAAAATTACTTTGTATATCGAACCATATATATATAGTGTGATAATTAAATGAAACATACTTGAAATTACATATAGTGCGCATAGATACTTGCCTTCTAGTTCTTTTGCATACTCATTCAATAGCCCTTAGACCCGTTCGATAGTCAATACCCCTATAATGAGATCTCTCAAATTGTCCCGTTTGGACAGTTTGGGACTGCATAATTTCTGTATAATATTCTTAGTAGCTTAAAGTTGTTACTTTTGGAGGAAGTTCTGTAGTCGTATCCTAATGTTCTCTGGGTACATACTAGATTGACAAGTGTGACTGTTATTTCAATTGATCAATTGAAATAACACTCACACTTGCCAATCTACATCGTGTACTTGGAGAACTACGGGGATATGATGCTGAATTTTTCTCAAATCGTAACAATGTGCATGAGCTGTTAAGTATATTACTGAAAAATGTGGTCTTGAATGGGATAGGACCACTAACCTTCTAGAGGAGATGGAGGAAATATAAATTTCTATTATAAATTGAATTTGAATTTGAAATTTAAAAATTGAATATAAATAAGACATAATTAAATGAAACATACTATAAATCTAAGTTTTGTTTATACTAATCCATGAATATATGCTTCTTACCTTTAATAGGAACATTAGTTGTGGTAGCGGTGATGGGATATCCGCAATAAAAAGAGTGGATGGGTGAGACAAATAGAATGGAGGATGTGTTTCGCAGAGGTGCTAACGAATTGGTAAAATATGCAAAGAGATGTCATAATGATGAAGAGTTTCCGTGTCCGTATGCTAGGTGGAAGAATGGTAAGATGTTTGAGTGGAAAACAATTGAACTACATTTGTTAAGATCGTGTATGCAAGATAGTTATCAATTTTGGAGTTTTCACGGTGAATTAAAAATTCCTTTTGTCCCCGACCAACCTTCACAACAACCTTCAACAAGTAGGATAGATGTAGAAGGGGACGACGTAGATCATAATATATTAGAGGATTTAGTTGATGATGTGTACGGAGTTTATGAAGCAGAGGAGAATGAGGTTACTGATGATGTAGAAGGTTTAAGTGCTCGTGAAGATATCACGATAAAACTTGATGATGACTACCAAAGTTTAAAATTTAAGGTGACCTAACCGTTATACTCTGGCTGTGAGAAAGATCAAACAACTTTACATGCCATGGTTGGTTTGCACAGTTTGAAGATGCAGTACAGTTTGTCTGACAAAAGCGTGACAGGAATTTTGAAATGGATGAAGGGCTTATTACCCAAGGAGAATCCACTTCCAAATACCTATCCTGTTATGAAGAACAATTTTAAAGATTTGGGAATGAAGTATAAATCGATTCATTCTTGTGTGTATGACTGCATACTATACTGAAAGGAGTATGAAAATATCGATCGTTGTTCGGTATGCAATGAACCTAGATATGTCCAATCTACTAGTAAGGAAGGCACAAGCTCAAAAGTGCCTCAAAAAGTACTGAAATATTTTCCCGTTTTGCCTAGATTAAAGTGATTTTTCACAGTACCATGGATAGCGGAGGCAATGACTTGGCAGGCTAGGGCAGAAGTAGGGGGTAATATCATGCGTCATCCTATTGATTCTACAGCTTGGAGGAGGATGAATTATGAGTATCCCGATTTTGCTCGAGATCAACGCAACATTCATTTGGCTATATCAACATATGGTTTCAATCCATTTGGAAATATAAGCACCAATCAGAGTGTATGGCCAGTGATCCTAGCCCCACTCAACCTCCCTCCTTCACAGTTTATGAGACCTGAATTTTTGATGATGGATTTCTTCATACCTGGGCCAAAGGCACCAAGTGATGACATCGACGTCTACCTGGATCCTTTGGTAGAAGAATTAAATGAGTTATGGGAAGAGGGTGTGCAATCACTTGACTCTTTTAGAAAAGAAGAGTTTACACTAAAAGCTATGTTAATGTGGGCGGTTCATGATTTTCCAGCTTATGGGACATTGTCCGATTGTGTAGTACATGGTTATTTGGGGTGTCCTATTTGTGGACAGGAGACTGAATCTCTTCATCTATCCTTTAGCTAAAAAAATGTATACCATTGTAGTAAATATTCCAATTTGTACCGAAACATTCATTTTTACTGCTTTTAAGTAATTTGCACTTTATCATTTCCACTCTTATGTAGTGTGCGTGTGTGTGGGCATTAGGGGTGAGGGTGGGGATGTTTCGGATTTTTACTAATTGTACATATTATGACTAGATGATGTTGTTTTGGAATTCAGAATTGAGGTGTTTAACAGTAACAATTCATTTTTATTTGTAGTAATTGTACATATTTTCATGTCTTCTTCTAATTCATTTTGATCTCTACTAATAACATTTTTTTTACAGCAAATGTCTCTTTCAGGTATTAAGGCAAGGATTATGATGCTGATTATGATGATGTCATCTGGGCTCGGTGGTAGTTGAGGCGATGAGGGCTCCTCATCCCCTAGGTTCCCCAAATATGGCAAATTGGGGATGGCCATCGAGAACAAGTCAGGGCTATTTGCGAGATCCCTCGACTTGGTAAAAATGATAATTGGCCCGAGGTATATGAGTTGGAAGGAGGTGCTATATGAGCTCAAGTTAGCTGTTTGGGTGGCACTACATGTAATGTATTTATATTTATATTTATATGAATATTTCAATTTCAATTTCGATTTCGATTTCATTTTATACTTATAGTAATATTTATTCGCAACTAACATTGCATTTGTTGGACAGGAACAATTCAGCCTAGATCCAAAGCTACGCAATTCCGTCTTGGAGCAGTTGAGGGAGCAACACAAGACGTGGAAGAAAAATATGCGGATCTGGTACTTTGAAAAGACACAAGAGTCCGTTATCCAAAGGCATGAATCCGTCCCACCGAAGGAGCCGATCTCATTGGCACAATGGAAAAAGTTCATTGACAATGAGATCGCGGAGAGATAATTGGCATCTCTCCAATCGGAGAGGGAAAACCGAGCAAAAAAGACGGACGTGCACTATTCTGGCCGGACGTCTTACACCAAGGTGGATCATAGGATGATGGTAAGATTTAATTTTTCTATAACTATAGATTTCTATTATTCTACATTATTTTACTTTGCGGGGCCGATACTAATTTTACTTTATTTCATTTCAGGGGACAGGGAGTGGACCTGGGGGTAGGCCACATAGGCTCGATACTTATGTGGCTCTTCGAACGAAGAAGGGGAAGGACAAGGAGGTGTCCCCGAGCGTCGCAACCACGATTGTAAGTAATTCGGCAGTTTACTTTTTGTTAATTACGTTATAATTTTTTAGTTTACTTATTTTACTAATCATGTGCTTTTTATCGTTTCAGGCAAAGATTAAGGGAGTGAATGAGTCGCAGTTTGATGCCAACAAGGCATATTTGTCCACAGACGCACTCAACAAAGTGCTTGGCTCTGATCTCAAGGGAAGGACAAGGGGGTGAGCTCGCGGGGGGCCAATTCTAGGATCATCAGATTAGAGACGAGCGAAACCGGGTTGGCTCGAACGGTGGATTCACATGACGCGAAGGTGTCCCATTTGGAGGCGACGGTTCATGATATGTTCTCATTCGTGAAGCGTTTGTTGGGCAAAAATCGTAAGGGGAAAGGGAAGGAGAAAGAGGTGGAGGTGGAGGTGCAGGAGGACGAGGTGTAGGATGATGAGGATGTGGACCTCGCTGCTTCATCCCCGACACGTGCAAACTTTGATGATCCACTTCCCTATTTGGCTCCCTTCAACAGACCAATGTCGAAAATTGGTTGGCCGAGCGTGTTTATAATGGACATATTTTATGGCCAACGGATAGGGCGGGGGTTGAGGGACCCGAATATCATCCAGGGTGCACAAGTGCATGGATGTGAGCTTCAAGACATCGAGTCCAAGATGCTCGTCACGCATGTGATACCCGAGAAGGAGAACTCCCCATTGTGGTTGTGTGAACAATACGGCACGGTGTATATTAGTGGGTGTGTCAAATCGTATATCGTGTGTCCTACTCACCTCCGCAGAGTTAACCTTACCACAGACATTTAGTGACATTGTTTTAAGTTTGAATTGAATTATTTTAAGGTTGAATTGAATTTTTTTAAGTTGTTAGATTTGAATTATATCGTGATGCATATTGTCTCTATTTGAATTTATATATGCATTATCTCTATTTATTTGGATATATGATGTTTGAAGAGGTACAACGTTGCTATAATAGGTACAAATATACTGCTGGGCAATGGCAGTGGCCATAATGCCCAGCAGATTTGTTTTCAATTCCCCCCAGAATTATCACGGTCGTTGACCGTGACAACTTTTATTTTCAATTGGTGCAACAGGCTTTGACACAAAGGTGCATGAAAAAATCAAGATCACGCGATAAGTTAGCGTAATCCGCTCGGATACAAATTTGTAGAATCGCTACAGTGGAAATATTGCGACTTTTCAAATATAATCCAATTTTAGTTAAACCCTAAATCATGCATCTAGATGATTTAACTAATAAAATAAAGCATGCAGGATAAAACAAACAAATACAGCAAAAATCCCCGAAGGGCAAAACCTTTTATTTATAGAACTTTGAATAATTTACAAGACCATTGACTTACATACAACCTGATAATCATCCACAAGTGTAATGCACGGTGTTTTCGTCAAACCTCCAAAGCAACGGCTAGAAATAACGTCGGTTGGAATCTCCCGTAAGAACTCCAAGTGGTCAACAATGAAGAAGAAAATGCCTTTCCACAAGTGTGAACTTTATAAGGACTCCCTCCATAATAGCACACAACTTTCGATTGTAGAGTTTTCCCCACAAAGAATAAACCAAAGAAAAATATGTTCTTGGGTTCCAAAAAACAACTCACATAAAAGTAATTGGGATTTTTGTGAAATGTAAACCAAACAAAATATATGAAACCATAAATTGTTGGAGGAAAACTTTCTGCCAAAATGTATTGAATTAAATTCTGGGAAGATAAACAAAACAAAAGTTTTCAAAGGATAAAACTCTCTAAGGTTGAAAAATTTTCTCCACGTTTTCCAAGGCTGGCAGAACCCCTTTTTATACACATTTTGAGTCGGTCAAAGGATAAGTATGAAAGCCGCGTGTCAGCCAAAAAGTAACCAAGTTCGAACTAGAAGCCCATCTCACTCGAACGAGATACGCGTATCATTCGAATGACTACGTGCGATATATCAATGTCATTCGAACGAGATGGTGATCTCGTTTGAACGAGATAGGCGTCGAAACCGAGAAACGCATACTGCCTTAGAAATTTTTTCTCAAACCTTTGATTTTCAAAACTCATTTTTTCTAAAATAGTTAACAATCTTTTTGGAAATCATTTTATAAAAATATATTTATATAAAAGATTTTTGAAACTCCTTTTAAAAATATCCCAACACTCTTAATACGAAATGTAAATGAAACTTTAAACAATATCTTACCAAAATTCGTATTATTGGGCTTGAATGTTGAAGACAACTTGTAATTCAGATCGGTCTTTAGGAGATGCAATCTTCTCAATTCTTCGATGACTTGTAGCGGTATACGACATAATAAATTATGACGAACTTATTAAAAACATGTCCTTACAAATCTCCCCTTATGTCTATGCCGGTACATACATAAAAACATCCGAATTATCAAAAACCAAAATCCCTATACAAATCTACCCTCTCATGAATCCCAAAACTGAAAAGTTAAAATTTGCAAGTTCTCAAATTTTTCTTCAACATCAAAATGCTCAAAGCTTTTCTCATCAGGGTGTGCAACATAAAATGATCTTCGATCTTCATACCTACACACATGAGATAAAGCAAAACCTTCGTGACACATCGAGTTCGAAATGATATAAGGATAAAGTATTAACAAATCAAATTTCCCCATAATGCAAAAACTCCCCCATAAAATTATAATTATGTCTCCCCCTTTTTATGATGTCCCGAAATAGACAAACAATCAAAACATGGAGTGTCAGGATAAAAATGCGTAGCAAACATGGATCAAACTATTCACATGCAAAGGAGTATCTCAAAAATTTCACAAACTAATTTTGATTTTTCAAAATTTTCATACAAAAGTAAGATACAAAAATCACACCATGGATTTAAACTAAAACAACCATGTCATGGAAATGTAATGTATGGGTGTGAACACATTTGATAGGAAAATTAACTCAATCAATCATATGTGCACGATGAATACGTGTACTCCTAACGAATGAACATCAAAAACATCATTTGGTGGAAAAATTATTGAATTTAGATGACATCGTCTTCTGCAAATCAACAAATCAAAGTCAAAGTGATTTACACCCCAATAACGTCCAAAACTATTTAGCGCTTTTTCAAGATTTTTAAGGACGTGCAAACCCATTTAAATTCTCCAACCAAACTCCCTCATAGATTTTTTCTTTTAGAGGTGTATAGACTAAATTCTCAAACTTAGGAGAACTGGTGCAAAAACCTAAATGGCCCATAATTGGCATGAATTTCTTTTTATTGCCTTTAAATTTTTTCGGGATCTTTTTACCTCTTTAGACCCTGGATAATAAAATTCCTCAATTTTTTAGGTCCAATTTAAATAGAGTCTTAATCGCAAAGGATAGATGAGTACCCTTCGCCATTTTAAAATAAATCACAGAAACTCACAAACGGCTCTTATATGCACAATTTTCTTATCAAATTTTATCGTGCTTGGTTCGTTTTAAAGGACAGGATTGACGTGAAAACACCCAACAAACATGTGATAAGACAAGCACAATAATCAAGCAAATCCGTGCGTGTGTTCATTAAAGGAAATCATAAGTCAAGCATGTAGAAAGTAACACTTAATTACATCTTAATGACTCCAAACATTATAAAGCACATGGATGAATTGACCTACTGTCTCAAAACACTATCAAATAGTCACATGAAAAAAATAGAATGATGTCGTGACTCGGTCATCCTAAGTGTCCATCCATAAACGGTGAAAAAAAATACAAAAATCTTTTTGGATTTTTCAAAAAACATTTATCAAAATAATACATACATATATATATATATATATATATCATGAAACCACAACTAGTGTATGATAAACATCCAACACAATCGACCAAATGATCTCACATGGGGTGAATCTCGTGCTATAAAACGAGAATCATGAACAAATAGACCATAAGCCTCTAAATCTGATTTCCTAACCCAAATCGATGTCTAACAAGGTGTGGGGGTTTTGGGAACCGGTGTGACTCTCTCTTTATGTTTCCTAGGTCCATTCAAAAGCTTATAGGAGAAACACCTAAGATGGCCTTGCCTATCGTAATGTGTGCAAGTGTAAATCGGGCGGTGAGTGTTACCTAAAGGAGGCCTTCTCCTCAAATTCCTAGGTGGTGCTCTCCTCAATTTCCTAGGTGGCACTTTCTGAAATTGCCTAGGTGTCTCTCTCTTAATGATCCTAGGAGGATCTCTCACACTTGTGGGAATGGGTGAAACATGTTTCTCAAAACCAATCCCACCCCTATCCTTTTTGATCTCGATAGTGCCTAAAATCTTATACAGTTTTTAAGACCTGGACTCCAAATCAAATTTCACCTTACTCGAATCTCTCAAACTTTTCTCAAGTTCACCTATCCTAGATTCAAGTAAGGGCCCAAAATCCTCATACTCAAGAAGCTCCTTTTTCATAACTTCCATCATGCCTCGAAGATCACCTCTCTCACCCTCGACATATCTAAGCTTCTCTCTCAAAATTTTCTCTCATGCCCTAAGTTCTTCAACTAAAACATCATTATCATTAATTAAGGCACGCTCTTGCAGATGGGCTTTTAATTCTAAATTTTCTTACTTTGTTTTCAAAGTTTCAGCATAAAGTTCATTGAAAGCCGTTTGCAAGTTACACTCATCTTCACTTCCATCCTCACCCCCATCACCCGCACTATTATGGGATTCACTCTCAGTGGCTGTGGAAGAAGTATCATCGTCATTCTCATGAGTAGACACACAGTTGGGAAGGACACGCTTACTTGCGAAAAAAAATTCTTCACTCGGGTTACTCTCACTAAGGGTGGAAACACAAACAATTGGTTTGTTAAAACTGTCACTAATTTTGGTGGGGCACTCATCTATGTTATGGCCAATCCCTCACAACAAAGACATCTCTCAGATTCTTTCCTTTTAACAAGAGTTTTAAAAACAGATTTCACACAAGATTTCCAAATAGAGTTTTCAAACACTTGAGTTATAATATCATCAAAACCACCGAAAGCCATTTTGCAAAAAAAATAAAAAAATAGGATCAAACACAATAACTTAGTGCAACATGATTTGACACAAAGGTGCGTGAAAAAATTAGGATCACACGATAAATTAGCATAACCCGCTCTGATACCAATTTGTAGAATCGCTACAGCGGAAATATTGCGACTTCTCAAATAAAATCCAATTTTAGTTAAACCCTAAATCATGCATATAGATGATTTAACCAATAAGATAAAGCATGCAGGATAAAACAAACAAATACAGAAAAATCCTCGAAGGGCAAAACCTTTTATTTTTAGAATTTTGAATAATTTAAAAGACCATTGACTTACATACAACCTAATAATCACCCACAAGTGTAACGCACGGTGTCTTCGTCAAAACTCCAAAGCAACGTCTAGAAATAACGTCGGTTGGAATCTCCTGTAAGAACTCCAGGTGGTCAGCAATGAAGAATAAAATGGCTTCTCCACAAGTGTGAACTTTATAAGGACTCCCTCCACAATAGCACGCAACTGTCGGTTGTAGAGTTTTCTCCACAAAGAATAAACCAAAGAAAAATATGTTCTTGGGTTCCACAAAACAACTCACATAAAAGTAATTGGGATTTTTGTGAATTGTAAACCAAACAAAATATTTGGACCCCTAAATTGTTGGAGAAAAAATTATGCCAAAAGGTATTGAATTAAATTCTGGGCAGATAAACAAAACAAAAGTTTTCAAAGGATAAAACTGTCTAAGGTTGAAAACTTTTATCCACGTTTTCCAAGGCTGGCAGAACCCCCTTTTTATACACATTTTGAGTCGGTCAAAGGAAAAGTATGAAAGTAGCGTGTCAGCCAAAAAGTAACCTTGCTCGAACGAGAAGCCCATCTCGCTCGAATGAGATACACGTGTCGTTCGAACGACTAAGCGCGACATCTCAATGTCGTTCGAACGAGATTGGCATCGAAACGGGGAAACGCTTACTGCCTTAGAAATTTTTTCTCAAACCTTTGATTTTCAGAACTCATTTTTTCTAAAACAGTTAACAATCTTTTTGAAAATCATTTTATAAAAACATATTTATATAAAAGCTTTTTAAAACTCCTTTTAAAAATATCCCAACACTCTTAATAGGAAATGTAAATAAACTTTAAACAATATCTTACCAAAGTTCATATTATTGGGCTTGAATGTTGAAGACAACTTGTAATTTGGATCCTTCTTTAGTAGATGTAATCTTCTCAATTCTTCGATGACTTATAGCGCTATACAACATAAGAAATTGTGACGGATTTAGTAAAAATATGTCCTTACTAAACATTCCACAAACAAATGCCTACACCTAGAACATGCCATGCAACAATGCATCCATGCACGCTGACTTTGGTGAGCCGTATTATATAAAGGAGTTGAAAAATAACGCGGTTATTAGCACGTGCACTCTCATTTCCATAATTTTAGAAACACATGTTCACAATTGGTCTTTGGTGATAGGTGAAGCTCAAATATTGGTCGATAAAATATACTCTGGATGTGAAGATAAGCCCGTGTACATTGACCATGGGGAATTCCTTATGTTAAAAAATTATACAAATTGTTTGACTACTTAGCCAGTTAATTTATTGGACAAGTCTACGCATTGAACAATGTTTTCTTGTTGAACAATTTTGTAATATTTTAAGTAGTTGACATATCTGTCTGGTCTGAATGAGTTTTCTTGCGATATTTTTTTTTGATCAAGTTGAATGAATTTTCTTTGAATTTATTGGGGTTGAATGAATTTGAGAGTTTTTTTTATCCAATCTATTTATATAGGTGACTTGTTTTTGAAGACTATTTAATGGCTTTCCCACAATACAAAGAGTGGATGGGAGAGAGTCATAGAGTATCTGATAATCATGTAAAGGGTGTTTGAGAATTTATTAAATATGCAGATAGAAATCTTAATAGTGATAAGATTTCGTGTTCTTGAAACCTTTGTAAAAATGGAACATTTAAGACTTCGGAAGACATTGAATTGAATTTACTAATATGGAGTATAATGCAAGATTGTAAGACATGGACATTCGACGGGGAAAATAATGTACCATATGTTCCAGAACAAATATCGGTACATGACTCTGTACTGGAACCCCACCGGGTAGAAGTGGTGAAAGATTTTCCAACACATCACCCTTTGATCGACCAAATTTATGATGCTTGCAGAGTCCACCACGATCAAAACTACTAGCATGTGGATATGGATAATGTGCATTATAACTAAGTCGATGAACAAGTTGATGCTGAATTACCTGAAGATCGAGAATAAATACGGTTGAAAACCGTTGCGGCTAAACCTTTGTATAAAAATTACGAAGAAGGTCACTCGGTATTGTATGAAATGATCAGTTCTCATAATTTAAAGAGCCAATTTGGTTTGTCGGGAAATAACATAACCATAATTCTGAAGTCGATTAAAGACATTTTACCAAAAGAGAACACATTATCATACAATTATCCTAGCATGAAGAAGAGCTTGAAAGGTTTGGGTTAGAAGCATAAAGCAATTCATGCATGAATGTATGATTGCACAATATACCACAATGAGCATGAAGAGAAGTACGAGTGTCCTATATGCAGTGAGCCTAGATATGTGCCTTGTGAGAATCGAAAAGTCAAGACTGAAAAATATCGTAAGTTCTTATAATTTCCAGAAAAGGTTTTGAAATATTTTCCTCTTGAGCCAGAGTTAAAACAATTTTCATTATTTCGTGGATACCAGAGGCCATGACATGGCACGTTCGATATGAGTTGGGTGGGAATCTCACGCGTCATTCGATTGATTAACTTATCTGGAAAATTTCAAATGCACTACACCATTAATTTATAAAGGAATCATGCAATGTCTGTCTTGCACTAGGACCGATGGGTCTAACCCTTTTGGTAATTTAAGTACTAATCAAAGTTATTGTCCAATTTTCGTGGCACCTTTAAGTCTCCCTCCAACACTATGAATGAGAAAAGAGTTCACATTATTATCTTTATTTAAATCCGGGCCGAAGTCTCTTGACGATGATATTTATATATTCTTAGCCCCGTTAATCAAAGAACATAAAGAATTATGTAAACTTGAAGGGTACAGTTAGGGGGATCCAAATGACCCTAGTAAAACTAAGGCGTGTGTAGACACCATATTCTATGACCCCCTAAGCCTGTCCTTAGGTCCCTAGAACTTCCCCATTCACCATAAACCCTAGGTTATACTCCGAGTACCGATCTAGAGGCCAACAGGTGCTCCAGGGCCTCATTTGACTCCGATCAACTTCATCGTCAAAATGAAAGCTCAATAAATATTCGAACGAATCTGAATCCTGTGTCCAATGGCCTGCCTCGTGCATGAATCAACCTTAGATTCAGATAAACGGGCCATTTTACTATCAAAAACCGATCTAGAGGCCAGCGAGTGCTCCCGTGCCCCGATTTGAACCCAATTAACTTTATCGCTAAAGAAAAATCTCCAATAATTTTTTAAGGTACCTAAATACCCTTTCCAATGATTCGTCCCATGCGCGAATCAACATTAAGATTCGGACGAACAAACCATTTTCGCCCAAAAATTGATCCGGAGGCCATCGGGAACTCCTGATATCCATTTGACCAAATTTAATTATTTAGATCAAATGAGATTGAATGAATCTTAAAAGGGAACCTAATACCCTTTCCAACGGTCCACTTATGTGCGAATTAGCCTTGCGGTACGGACGAACGACCCATTTTACTTCGAAGGGTCACCGGTGTAACACCTCGCAATTTTGAGGATTTAATATTTAATTATTCTTGGGAGTTATAAAAATATTTAAATTTGGAGAAACTTAAATTTATGAGTTGGAGAATTTAATTGAGTGAGCCGAATTATTTATAATCGGCGACTTTTAAGTTTAATGGTTCAAATTCTCGTGTGTCACATTTTGGGGTCGAAATTTGGAAATTTCGAAAAGTATTTCGGATGGAAATTCCTAGTGCACAGTTACGTCCGGATGGGTCAAGATAGTCAGAAAAGAGTACCCGGGGATAGTAATTGGGTCTCGGAGTATTTTTGGGCATAGTCGGGCCCACACGCGGTGAGTTGAGCCTTTTTAATTAGACCCACATGGCCAAAAACGGGATTTGATATTTTTAACCTAATTGAGAGATTAGGGACCGACAGTCAACTCAACTCTAAGCCTAGGGCTTGAGAGGGATTTGGGGGAAAGCAAATCAAGAGCCAATTTGGGAATTTTGGAGCCAAATTAAGGGTTAATTTGGGGTGTTCTTCATCAACAAATCTCTACACCAACGGAATCAGACCCTACGAACAGTTCCAGTCAAGTGGTTAACTGTTGTGATTTCTAAATTGATGATAATCAATTCATATAATAGTGATGTGTAAATCAAAATCCGTTTTGGGGATAAATGGGTACAAAATGGGGTTTTTGTTCATGGAAACTATTGAATGATATTCAAAGTAAGAATTTGTTATGTTGTATATCTCTGAGCATAGATATCTAATTTTAATAAGAAACCCGGAATATATAAGGATAATATTTAAATCTGAAACTGGAATTGTAGAACAAAGTTCATGGAAATTTATGGATAAACCCAATTTGTGAGTCAATAAATTGTGGTGGGGATAAAGGGGAGTTGTTGTTGTATCCCTGTTGTAAATTAGTTTAATTAAGGGGTTTAAAAATTATGTTAGGTTTGGTCAAGGATGGAAGGGAACATCAGAGCTTGAAAGCTCGTTAATGGTGAAAATTTTCGTAGGGAAGAAGAACTGCCAGGGGACAATCGATCGATCGATCGAGGATGGCTAAATTCTGACAAGTCAGGTTGTTGTTATATATGCCTCATTTTCTGTTTGGATTTTTGGGCATAATTTCAAATGGGTGAAAAATTATAAAGGGTTTAATAGCTAGTGGCTCAAAAGATGGCTATTAGGAATTTACCATTTAAGTTAAAAGTTGGGACTTAAAGTAAGAATTTTGGGTGAAACATATTCAACTTAATTATGGACCAAGTGGGTGAGTCCGGGTAAATATAATTGGGAAATTTGATGGAGATGCATGTGTGACACATTGGGGGCGAATATGTGGGAATGAAATTTTGAGATGTAAGATGGACCAAGTGAGTGAGTCCGGGTATATTGGTTAAGTTACACCAAAGTATTAAATTAATTATTGAGAGAGAGTAACTAATTCGGAGTCGGAACATAGACTCGGGAAATATTAAGGTATGGGCCATGTGAGCGAGTCCGAGGAAAATGGTTGGGTGACGCCAAGTTATTAAATTAATTGATGTTGTAATTAATTAGTTTAGAGTCGGATTGTTGACTCGGGAAGGGTATTTATTAATTAATGTGTAAATTAATTATATTAGAGTCGGACCACAGACTCGGATTTGTGTTGATTAATTAATGTGTAAATTAATTATCTTAGAGTCGGACCACAGACTCGGATTTGTGATGATTAATTAATGGGTGTGTTAATTAATTTAATAAGAGTCGGATTGTAGACTCGGGTAGGTATTAAATTAATAAGTGTGTTAATTAATTTAATTAGAGTCGGATTGTAGACTCGGGGAGGTATTAAATTAATAAGTGTGTTAATTAATTTAATTAGAGTCGGATTGTAGAATCAGTGATGTATTAAATTAATGGGTGTGTTAATTAATTTAATTAGAGTCGGACCATAGACTCGGGGAAAGTATTACAGTAATTGAGGCGTGAGTTAATTATATTAGAGTCGGACCATAGACTCGGGAAGATGATAAATTATTAAGTGAGAAAATTAATTACGTTGAGTCGGGCCACAGACTCAGGAAATTACAGGCAGTGTACGGGATTTTGAGTACACGGTAAAGACGGGGTTTATATTATATATACACGGTGTAGTGATAGTATATATATACGTGTATATATTGTGTGGGATATTAAATATCAGTGACTAGATATTTATTCAATTTATATACTCTAATGCTATCAAGCGAGGTTGCGCGATGTGGGTGAATCTCCTAGCTTGAGGAGTAGGGAGAGTATATCCCGAGGTCATAGCGTCCGGTATATATGGGTGAGGGATTTATCTCACTTTCAGGGAAGGAATATGACCGCCTCCACTACGTTTATATTTTGGGCCAAGTTGGTGAGCGATTACAACTTGGGAAAACTAGGTTTTGTGAGCACACCTAGTGAGATAGCATTTTAGAGGGAATCATCCGGCAAGGGTATACTCGAAGGGATGGATATACGTATGTTATATGTGTGGATATTGTGGTAAAGGTACATATATAATGATAGTAAATATTATATACGGGTAATAATAAAGTGTGTGATGTATTTACTTTATATAATTTGTGACATGGTTATATGGTACTATTTAAGAGGAATTAATTAAGTTAATTGTGAGATAACTTATAATTCAAGAATCATTATACTCGGGTTAGAGTAGTATGGCAAGGGATGGTTATACCAGGACTAGTTGGACGGGGTAGTAAAACTAGGTGGGGTTAAGGTAACCGGTAGGTGTGCACAATAGTGGAGGGGTTAGAATGTCCACAAGGGAGTGCGACACTAACTTAAATATGAAGCGCATTCATGCATTTTAAATTACTGCAGTTAATTCACTTGCTAAATATTTTCAAAATGTTTTGGGTTCTAACCCTTGCTATAAAACTATTTTCAAAACCTATTAGGTGTCTAGCCACAGGGACGCCATGATTAATATTCTATTATAGGGACACGGAGCTGCGGCATATGTGGATGCTAGCAGGAGGTTGGATTAGACGCATCATTCATTCATAGAGTAGGAATCTTGTATCAGTTTCAGTTTTATTTAGGGCATGTCACCCAGACTTTCAGTTCAGTTTCAGATTAGTTTATTCCTGTTTTGGATATTTGTATTGGATTATTCCTTTGGTGGCCGGTGGTTTATTCGGTAAGTTGTGTAATTAATTATTCAGTTGAGTTTTAATCAGTGGTATGAATGGTTTATATTTATTTCCGCATGTACTGTTTTGTGTAATTAAAAAGTTAAAATTGGCACCAGCTTTTGGAATACTAGGTGGTTAGTAGGTTTTATAAAGTTTTTGACAGTGATGCTAAGGATGATCCAACTGAGATTCCTGTTTTAATTTGGTATAGGACTGATCACCCAATATTTTATTAGGCGGGGTGTCACAACCGGGTGCTTCTGGGACCTATTTGACCAAAGTCAACTCTCAGAACGGAGAGAATTTCTTTAGAACATCGATGGGCCTTGCATAACCTTTCCAATAGTTCGTCCTGTGTGCGATTTGGGCTTATAATTCAGATGAACGGTCCATCGTTGTCAGACGATCTCCTATCCAAAGGACCGACGGGATATTTCGAGATCCATTTGACTAGCAGTCAACTACCGGACCCTAGAGCGTCCCAATGGATTCTAAAAGGGATCTCAATACCCTTTCCAATGGTATTCCCCGTGGGTGATTTGGACTTACGTATTGTATTTTACGATTATTTTTTTGAAAAATCTACATGAGACCACCGAATGGCAAACCCGTTTCCCTACCTATCGACAATGTGTTTGAGGTTGCCTGCCGATAGGCAGGTGAAGGATAATGCTAATCGAAACCCCTTGACTCTATATAAGGAGATCATGAGCTTACTTGGAAAGATACCTAAAAAACATCACCCTTAGTGATCTCAGCAACATTCTTTCAAAGCTAGCGTATTTTCCTCCTTTGAAACCTCCCCAACCTTCCATTTCCATCCATTTCACACCCAATTCCGCAAAATCCCTTCCTTATCCTCCTTGCTTCTTCACCCACTTGCAAGGGTAGCCTCTTAACAATCAAGATTAATCTTCAAGTCTCCGAAGAAGGTCCAAACATTCTTCTCTCTTTAAATTTCTTTATTTTTTCATTATTTATTTAAATTCTTACTTTAGATTTTCATCTCTATTAAATCATGGACACCAATATCGAATTCTTTTTTAGTAGTATTTCACATAATATATTTTCTATAAAAAACCAAAAACAAGAAAAAGGGTTTCACTTATAAATTTCAAACGGGATTCCTCACTATACTTTCTCAAATTAAAAACACCGTTTTCCTACACAAATACATATAACAAAATTCCAATTGGATTTATCGGATAAACCCCACCCTCGTGTTGCACATAAACTACGTGGACTTTGATGACTTTATAGTCTACGTAGGAATCTCGGGTAAAAACCCGAGACTCGAGTCCTCTTTTTCTATTTTATTCATATATTATTTCTATATATTATACATGTGATTCATGTTCACATTTTATCTAACACATATTATGGTTTCACCATAACGATCGATATCTCGATAAATGCGCATATCATATTTTTTAATTATTATTTTGGAAACACTCGTATGGATGATCTTACTCTGTTTCTAACCATGATGCGAGTGGATTGATTTCGCTCTCCATTTATATATACACGCACACACTTCATGGAGTTATTAAGGAGAAGAATAACACATTCCCTTGAGAGATCGAAAGGGAGGGGTGCCGAACACCTTCCCATTTTGTAACCTAGACCCCGAACCTCTGAACTAATTGGTCTCTAAAGCACCAATATGTCTTTGATGATGTTATCTCAAGGAGGCAACACTTATTTTGCATGATTTGTGCAAAATAGTCTCGAGACTCTATCTCCTTACATCACCACAAAATTGACGATGGCCGAAGTGCCACTAGGAAGGGCGGGAGACCTTTTTTATCTCTCTCTCTCTCCCCATGCGTGCGAGAACCAACCCACGGGAGGAAGATCGGGGATGGCCACATCGGCGACTTTGCTGGGCAATTAATTATAGGGCTAGACTCTGTTTGCATGGGTGTTACCATTTTCCACATGTGAGCGTATGCACCTACCAGTATGTTCCTTTTCTCCACTTTTACTCTTTGTATATACCTACCTCATGTTTATATCACCTATCACTAACTTTTCACTTCACACACTTGTAAATAGCCTCCATGTACACCTCACACTACTTACACTTGTACTTAGGATCACTTATACCCACATGCTTCACACACCACTTAGAATATCCATGCTTAGGATTCACTAACGAGCACCTCCACTTATCACACTTTCACATATCGATGATCACTTGCACTTATCGCATGCCACTTGTAGTTGATCCATTCTTAGGCTCACTACCACATACTTACTTGTAGATATAATCACTCACTCACATATATCCATGCTTAGTGTAGTCTTCACACCCCATGCTAGATTTACTTTTACTTATTTTTCATAGTATTTCTCTTACTCGTCATGCCATATGAAAAAATCTTTCCATAATATACTAATTAGGATTCATGCATTTTTGCAAACTACATCACCAAGAGCATTGCTATATTGACCAAAATTTATCTTGTACTGGAGGGTCACTTTGTGATGGGCACTGGTGCAGTAGTTCGATGTTAGCCTAAGAAATATGACTCTCACCTTCCATCAGCCCAGTACCTTCGACTATATTGAACGGTTCCCCTGCATCATACCACTCGACTGAACTCACCATGGGAGGTATATAGTAGGGAAATCATTCATGTACGTTGAGTATATCTAATTCTCTCTCACACGTACTGTCACCAATGAAGTATATAGTGAGGAAATTCACGAACACTCAGGTGTATCAATTGGCTTGTCTACACTTACCGATTGCCCTAAAAAGTAAGAAGTGCATCGTGGAAGTAATGCAAAGGGGTAGCCTTTCCACTAGCCCAACAATTGCATAAACCTCATCTAGGCATCAAACACATGGCATTTATATTTGGTTTGCCGGTTACTACACGAAACTTTTCCAAACTTTTGGGTCAGCATGTCGCCCAAATTTTCATGCAATTTCGTCGTTTTTCAAAATAGGGCCTTGTTTGTGAGCTTGGAAACAATTCAAACCATGTCTTACATATTTTTTCAAACCTAATTTTCCCAGGCTCGGATCCCGTTCTACATTTATTTTTGCATTTAGGTAAACTTAATACAAGTGAAGACATAATAATAATAATAATAATAATAATAATAATAATAATAATAATAATAATAATAATAATAATAATAATAATAATAATAATAATAATAATAATAATAATAATAATAATAATAATAATAATAATCATGCTGAGATTGTTCCCTCACTTTTTTCTTTCCTCCTCATTTCTTAAAAAACCAAAATCCCAAAAACATTTCTTCTTCGTTTTATAAAAAAACTACCAAAAACATTCTTTCCTTCTTTGTTCCAAATAAATGTCAAAAACATTTTTCCTCTTTTTCAAAAAAAAATTCTTCCTTCTCTCTTTCAAAAATTAATTCTAATCATTTTCCTTCTCAGGTCAATCGCATGCCCAATTCTTGGCAAGGCTCCCTATTGGCTTCGGTCTTCCATCAAACCTCCCCAAAGCTCTGCCACTTCCCCCCCCCCCCCCCCCCGGTACTTCATTCGAGTCAAGAATCTACCTTAACCAATTCTCCAAGGAGAATGTAGACCGAGTATCGAATGTGTAGCCTGATTTGATGGCAGGCCTAATCCAACTGAGCACCAACAATGACAACCTTCAAACCGAGGTTCATGAAATGCAGTGAAATCGGATCCAGATTCTCGAAGAACCCGAAGTCTTCTTCATTCATGCCATAGGTCCACTCGCTACCGATCCTATTTGGGTCCCGAAAGGATATCAACACGCTCCATGTGCCCCACCTGGCAATGGGCTACTACCAGCTCAGCTCCCTATGCCGAACCTTGTGCAACCAGGAGCTAACCTGCCAGTACATGTCGATCCAAAGGGGAAGATTTAAACAAGGTCAAGGAGGACCTTAAACTGTTGTGCAAGAAGTTTGACCAAGTCATAATATTTGGGAACTACATGGATTACCCCATATGTCTCCCTACTACCAGAGAAGTTCAATAGGCCAACCATCGAGAAGTTCATGGGCAACGAGCCCCCAATTTTTCACCTTCAAAGTTATCCCTGAGCCATGACACTCCTTGGTTCCTATGAAGAAATAATAACCCAAATGTTCCAATAGACCTTGAAAAAGAGTTCCCTCTGTTGATTTTTTTCCCTTGAAGAATCTAGGATCCACAGTTGGGAGGATGTCGCCCAAGAATTCATGTCACAATACAAATACAACGATGAGTTAGAGGTTACATGTCGTTATCTATAACTTCTCAAAAAGAACCCTGGGGAAACCATCAGTCGCTAGCAAGATGGAGAGGGAAATCAACATTGTGAAGAAGAACTTTGTGACACCATGCCTAATTAAATCCCGGTGATCAGTCCTAAATCAAATTAAAACAGGTTTCTCAGGTTCATTCTTAGCATCCTGTTGAAAACTTTTTAATTGCTAAACACCTAGGTGAAATTAGACTAGTGCTAAATTTTAACTTCCATTAAAACAAACAAAAACATGTGGAACAATGTATAAATCAAATACCAACATAAGAATCTGAATATTTCAACTAAGGCAATCAAGTCATGCTGAATAAACCATCAGCCAAAATCCAATAAATATCAAAATCCCAACTAATAAAAGAACTATGGGAAAACATGCCCATACTGAAAACTGAAATCCTACTTCAATGTCCTACAACACCCATTTGTGCCGCAACTCCGAAATCCTTAGAATGAAGTCATGCTTGGCATCCCTGTGGATGGACACCTAAAAGGTTAAGAAAATATTTACACTGCAAGAGTTAGTACTAAAAAATATTTTAAAAATATTTAGCAAGCGTTTATCATAATATAAAAGTTCGGTTATTGATTACACATGTTCACGTACACTCCCTCTTGAGTTATTATCACCCCTCATCTATAGTGCACGCCTATCGTCCTACACTTAGTCCACCTAGCGATAATACCCAGGCTAACTAGACTAAAGTAACCAACTGAACTTATGTACTCGTCTAAGTTCCCGTACCGCCCATACAATACATGTTTTTATTAACACTACTCGCATGTTAATTAATTCCCATCAAACATTTCAAATATGTTATCTTCTCATATATAATTAAGTCTCACCACTTAATTTTATTCTTTAGATGTTCTCTATCTAATATTCAATTTTTTAATTTAGTTTCTCCACTAAATTTTCTTTTTAGATGTAGACACGTCATCTAATTATCTAATAGCTCACCTATGTAGATTGTTCATATAGTATATATTCACATACAATACAGACTAAAAGGTTTATTGGTTCGATTTAATCATCGACACCATTTCTCCCACAAAAATCACTTTTTCTTCTTTGTTGTTCACGTCATCTAATTATCTACTTATCTCGCATGAGTAGATTAATCATAGAGTATCAATTTTCACAGACAAGATATACTATAAGGATTATTGTCCCGGTCTAATCATCGACTCCAATTCTCCTATCATTTACAATGGTCCGAACACCCCTCGACCCCAATTGTAAATGTCATACAAAAGTCTATTGGTCTGGTCTAACCATCGACCCAAATATTTAACAAGTACCATAGGTATTCACACAACCTAAGCATTCATTTTAGCAAGTAGTATCTCTCTCTCTCTCATATTCACCGTACTTACCATGTTACGAATTATTTCACTATCGTATTTATCGAGTATACATGCAACTCTAAGGGCTTTAGGGACCCCTTCTCATAATTTCAGTAGTTAAGTCCCCAATTACCCTACTGGTATACTTATCGTTCCATTCGATGTTCCCATAAATTATTGTTTCATTCTCCTATAATTTATGACACAATCATACCACTTAATTCCCGTCTTACTCTCCTTGTTAAGACCAAACTACAAGTCCTCATTAGGCCTACTGTAATGTAAGTCATTCCCCCATCATCCTTTGATATAGTTCTAAAAGTTTCCATGACAATCGATTAGAATAACTAAGTTAAAAAGGGCCAAAATAACATTTCTGGGAATGATCTGAATACCGGTCTAGACCTTTTCTGTAAAATGGTCCGGACCTTTTTTTTAAGGTGATCCGAACCGCTATCCCAGGGGAAGTTTGGACCGCAGTCTGAAATTTTCTAGAATTCAACGGTTACTTCTATGTTTCGGAGTTTTCATCACTTACACTCATGATAACCTTTATACTCCTTTGACAATATCCTACCCTAATATGACACACCCCAGATATGGGTATTAGGATGATTCTAAACGCTCGAAGCACATTAATTCAATAGGAAAATCATTTAAGAACGAATTTCTATTATTAATCTTTCAAGAACTCAATTTCTGGTGTTCTTCCCACAAAATTATGCTAAGTTCCAGATTTAATTCGTTTTAATCATTATATATCGTCTGATTTTCAATCCCTCACTTAGGTTAAATCATTATACATGCAAATCCCTAATCAACACATCAAATTTATTCTTTTCCTCTACGAACATGGGATTAATCATGATTGTTAATAATTCTCCACGCATGGGTATTATAACTTCATTTAAATGCGATAAACAACTTGCCTTATACACTGTAGGATCTGATTTCGTGGTGAGGATGATGATTTGATGTTTCCCTCTTCAAATCTTCACTCCTTAGGTGTTTAGGATGCAAGAACTCTTTCAAACCTTCAAGAACTCTCCTTCAGCTTTTGGGAATGGTTACTCTCTTCCCTCTAATGGCCTCTCTAAGCTTTTTGTGTTAAGCCCCCAGTCCCCATTTATAATAATTAGATATAAGGCTCTAATTTTCGTAGGTCCTTTAACATTTATTTTTAAAATGACCAAATTACCCTCCAAAGGTGTCGATTTGGTCCAAAAATGACCCGTGATTCAATTGACATCCCCGAGTATACTATTTCAACTGATTCTCCCCTTCCGGACTCATTCGTGACCTCTAAATTATCATCTGAGTCTCTTAAAATATATTTCTCATTTCTGATTTCAAAATAGTCTACACGCGACTCTTAGTGAGATAACATAAATTATGCCCATATCACTCGCTATGGCATAAACATCATATCCATATCAATATCTATCTCTCGATTGATATTTAATAACTAAAATTATTATTAACTCACTCAATAACCATAATTATTATTAAATCACATTAACTTACTCTACTCACGTAATTTAAATTAAAATGTATTTTCTATTTAATTACTCAATTAATTAAATTCTAAATACGCAGAAATTACGCGGTATTACAAAATTCTTGGCCCATATCCAGGCAACTATCGAAGGACAGTACTACCCACACTTTCGGGTCCTCTGAAAAGTGGGTGTGGATATTGAAGAAAGTGCTACCAAGACAGAAGCTGAGCCAAAGAAAGTGTCGAGCAACTCACTCCCAGAAAATATAAGAAGCCTACTATAATCTCAATCATTAACAACATCTGTCATCCCGCTATCTCTTGGGGTCCAGAAAGCCATGCTAATCCCATTAGAAAAGAATACATCGAGCTCCATGCTCACCTCTCTAAAGTCTACCAAGCCTTGTTGAGCCTAAATCTCATAAAACCTTTGGACCCTCATCCATTACCAATCCCACTTCCCAAAAAATTCAAAATCGACGCACATTGTGATTTTCACCAGTTTGCCAGCCATACTATTGGTCAGTGTTTCCATCTCCAAAATGTCATCCAAGGTTTAATTAATCGGTGTCATCACCTTTCTAGCCAATCCTAAACCCAATACCACATACAACCTACTTCCAATCCGTACGAATTCCATCTTTCCAGCGAATGACTAGGAATTCGATCCATCTGCTTAGATTATGCCCAGTAAAGCACTTATCATATCCATATTTTCACCCAACGCCCTTAACATTTGATTATGTTTTCTCCTACACGTACCTGCTTCATAGACGAAGCTCTGTCGCTCCTCATGAGAGCTTGTATTACCATTCATACTCAGCCTGGAGGGAAAGACATGGAGTTATCAATAATACTAAAACGTCTTCTAGATTTTGGTGATATTGTCCTCTGAAATGACCATTGACTGTCCAAAGTTTAGCATCCTGTTCATGGAATCCTGAAAGTGGGATCGAGAGTCAAATTATTGGGTGGTACCCATTGATAAAGTCGGTTTGGATGATGTACTACAGATTATGGTAGATATATTCCGACAGACCAAGAGATCTACATCATTTTTGAGCTACTCAATGCCTTAAAGCTACAAGGGCGACTAGTCCCTTCACTCCTTCACCTCCCTGTCAAGTGGGTGGATCTATATAAAGAAGTCGTAGAGGTAGTGGAATGCATTGACTTCTCTTGATAAGACGGCATCATTGCCATTGGATGAGGGATGAGTTTGATAGCTCAGATGAAGAACTGAGTCAAGAAAAGGTTAGTCTTATAATCAATATGTGTGAAATGATATCTTTTGAAAACTTGTTAGGAGAAATCAATAAAGTATCTCTACAATGCAAAATCAATAAAGAAATGGGATTCTTGTTCTTCCCTTCCTCTATGAACTATATGATAAGATCTAGGATACACTACCAGAATCTGAATCTTCAGTCAATAGGAACAAATAAAGGAAAGGGGGTTTCCGAGGAGCTCCTTATGCTAAAAATGACCATCGAGGAAATCAAGATCCTAGAATAGCTGAATAAAACTCAGGCTAATATCACCTTGTGTGGACTCTTCACATTTTCCCAATTACACCAAAACGCTCTGATAAAGTTACTCACCGGTACCACAGTCCCTCCATCCACCACTCCAAAAGAAAATGTGAACCTTATTGGGTCATTGACCTCCACTAGATTACTTTTCTTCTTCGAAGAAGAAATCCCAAAGTTTGGTTCTATTCATAACTATGCCCTTAACATCTCCATTAAAGTGATGGGAAAGACCACCCCGCTGTCACTCATCGATAATGGATCAGCTCTCAATATTTGCCCATTATGAACTTTTAATTGCATGGGTTTGAAAGTAAGTGACCTTACTCTAACTTTTGTTGTAGTGCGTGCCTATGACAACACCCGTCGAGAGGTGATGGGATCCATAAAACTAACAATAGGGGCTGGCCCTATCAATTATATTACCGATTTCAAGTTATTAACATACTCGTTCGATTCAACCTACTTCTTGGTTGATCATGGCATAACATTCAGGGGTTATCTTCCTCTCTTCATCAGAAATTAAAATTCTTTTTCCAAGGGGAAAGTCATCACCATATTGGGAGACGATGATAGTACTAAAAATACAACATGGGATAAGTGACATGCTCCTTTTTGGCTTCTGAATCGTACCACTTCCACTTCTAGAAGGGTATGGTTTCAAAGATCAGGTCTATCCAGAGCAAAGCCCTCACAATAATTTCAACATAATAAAAATGTTCAAGAATATGCATTTTATGCCCGAACTAGGGCTGGGGTGATGTTTTTAGGGGTTACTAGATCCCATAGTCCTAAAAAAGGCATTTCGTCCATGTGGCCTAGGTTATCAACCTTTATCAGAAGAACTCAGAATGATCCACCAACCACGGTTGAAAAGAAGTTTAGAAAATACCAAGACTGTTTTGAAGGATTCCTTCAATAGGGGATTTATCAAAGAAGGTGAAAATTTTCCCTTCAGTGGCTTTCCCTTACCATGGTATGATCATATCGATAAGAAGATGAAGCCAGGGATGGAAATATTCTTTTAAGATAACTACTCCTAGGTCGAAGACTACCAGCATAAAGCGCAACTTCTCTCTCAGAAAGCTATAGATGTTGCCTAAGTTTTTAAGGGAAGTGATTCCGAAGATTCGTTTAATATGCAGACACTGAGGTTAACACTTTACATGATCCATTCAAGCACTACATTGTTGAACCCGTCCACTCTGATCAAGGTCATTGATGAACCTCTCCTCAACTGGAATGCTATATTGTTCCCTCCTGTTGAGATATAACTCAACTCGGTTCTTTACCTATTTCTTCATTTATTGTTGTTCCTCCTTTTTCTGACAACAATGTAATTGAGACCTCTTTTGACCAGGTTTTCAAACTCTGTTTTTATTGAAAGTGAAATAGATGAGGATTTGGAGTATCTTGATGTGCCTTAAATTACTTATCTTGATTCTAATCAAACTCATGATGATGATTTTTTAAATGAACAATTCTTAACTGATCTTAAAATGGTTAATAACAAACAACATAACCATGTTCAAATTAATGCAGATGAAAATGTTATTATCAATCTCGATTTTAGTAGCCAACTATGCGAGATTAGTATAGGGTCCACCCTCAACAAGCATAAGTGCGCGTAATTCAAAGAATTGTTAAAGGAATTTACGGAAGTCTTCGCATGGTCCTATGAAGAAATTCCCGACATTGATCCCAAATCCAAATTGATTAAATAAAAACTACGAAAGGTTCGTACTGAATGGTATCTCAAGGTTAAAGAAGAAGCGATCATACAGTTGAATGTAAGATTCGTCCTGGTAATTAAATATCCCACATAGATCGCCAGTATTGTATATGCTTCGAAATTAGGAGGAAAAGTCCTCTTGTGCGTCAACTACCGAGATTTAAACAAAGCATCTCTGAAAGATGATTACCCATTGCCCAACACCGACATGATTATGGATAACACGACCAGTTATGCCCTTATGTCATTTGTCAATGGGTTTTTCGGAGATAATCAGATCAAGATGCTCACCTTTTATTACATGGTTATGCCATTCGAGCTAAAAAATACACGGGCTACCTAACAAAGGGATGCCACAACCATCTTGCATGATCTGATACAAAAGGAGGTCAAAGTCTATGTAGACGACATGATTATTAAGTGTAAGACTCGGGACGGTCACATTCCCCCACTCCGAAAGTTCTTCGAATGACTACGGCAATATCGAAAGTGGCTAAACCAGCAGAAATGCGCCAAAGGAAAGATTTTGAGACTTATGGTTAGAAAGAAGGGAATAAAAGAAGAAATTGCCAAACTAAAAGCCATTCTCGAAATGCCACTGATCCGAATAGAGAAGGAAGTCCGGGGATTGTTGGGAAAATTTCAGTATATCAGCTGATTCATCATCCAGTTGACTTCTATATGTGAAACCATATTCAAACTCCTCCAAAAATATTCTACTAAAGTTATGGAATGAGGCCTGTCAGGCCTTTGATAGAATCAAGCAATATCTTACCTGACCTTTAGTACTCATGCCGCCGCAGTCTGGTCTTCCTCTACTCCTATGCTTGATGGTAACGGATATCGCAATTAGGGGATTTACTAGCCCAATACATTTAAGAATCCCATAAAAAAGGGATATTTACTATGACAATAAAAAATTGGCTGGGTACGAAGTCAACTGCATTTCATTAGTGAAAGCACATGTTTCCCTAGTCTGGGTCACTCAAAAATTATGGCAATACATGCTCGCTTTTCCCATTAGACTTGTGTCCTAAATGGATCCTATCAAATATTTTCTTAAGAAACCCACCTTGTCTAGTCGAATGGCCCAATGGTTGTTGACCCTAGCTAAGTTTGATATCGTGTATGTCACACAAAAAGACATGAAAGGGAGAGCCATTTTTTCTTACCTTACTAACTATCCCATAGAAGAAATCGACATTTGGATCTTCGAATTCTTAGATGAAGATATCCTCTATACTTGTTAAGAAGAACTCTGGGGGTAAATGTTCTCGGATGGCGTTGCCAACAAGAAAGGATACGACATTTGGATACTCCTGATCGCCCCTGATGACTCTCACACTCCCATTGCCATCAAGTTGGATTTTCCCTGCACCAATAATATGACCGAATATGAGGCATGCACCGTAGTTGACCTCAAGAAAAGTATCCAGTGCCTACATATCTACGAGACTATACCCTTATCATCGACCAAGTGCTTAGAAGATGAAATTTAAAGATGAAAATCCCTTACCCTGCCATGCCCACCTAGAAAAGCTAGCTGGCCTCCAAATTCCGATATATCACCTTCCACTACTTGCCCTGAGCAAGGAACAACTTAGCATACCCTTTCTTCCCTAGCCTCCATGGTCGACATGCAAGAGGGAATAACGATGGGCCCTTTCCTTGTCCAAAAACAAACTATCCCAACCCACTGCTACCACATTGAGCTCATCACAAAAGAGGACCTTGATATGGCCGAGTTTTAGTACTACAAAATTTGGTGCCTCCTCAATAATGGTAGGTATCCCCGGGACACTAGTAGGAAATACCGTACAACCCTTCGCAAATTGGATGCCCAGTACATCATCTACGATAAAGCACTGTTCAAGAGAAATTTTGATGGAACCCATTTGCCTTATATCATAGGGGAAGACATTAAAGAAATCATGCAGAAGATCCATAGCGGGGAGGGTGGACCCCACATGAACGGATATATGCTTGATAAAAATATTATCCATTAGGGGTAGTATTGGACCACCATAGTTCAGGATTGCATCACCTATGTCCAAAGATGCCTCAAATGCCATTAGTTTGCTAGCTTCCAGCACTTACATCCTCGAGAATTACACAACATGACTTCTACCTGGCCGTTCTCCACTCAAGGAATTAACATCATAGGGAAAGTCACACATAAAGATTCAAATGGGCATCCGTTAATCTTAGTTGCCATTGATTACTTTAACAAATGGGTTGAAGTCGAGTCATATGCAGTACTGAATGACAAGAAGGTAGCCAAGTTTATCATAAAGAACATCATTTGTCGACACGGGATTCCCCATGACATATTATCCGATAATATATTACATTTCAAAGCTGAGGTCACATAACTAGTCGACTAGTATGGGATTCGGAAACACAAATCTTCTCCCTACCGACCCCAAACTAACGATGCACTTGAAGCCACTAAGAATAACCTCAAATCCATCATCAGTAATATGATTGGGCCAATCGAATCCCTTATGCCATTTGGGGCTACCGTACTTCAGTCCGGGCATCTACTCGGTCTACCCCTTACTCATTTGTATAAGGAATGGAAGCAGTCCTACTCGGTAAGCTAGAAATACCCTCACTACGCATTATGGTCGAGATTAGAGACAACGAAGAAGACTAACATTAGAGTTGTTTTGACGAGCTCTAGCTCTTAGATAAAAAGAAGATGAAGGATTTATATCACATATAAGGGTACCATCACTGGATATCTCAATCATTAAACCGAAGAGCAAAGATCGTGGTGTCCATGGAGGGGAATTGGCCCTAGAAAAGATAATAAAACCCATATTGGACCCCAAAGGGATATTCAAGACAAACTGAAGTGGCCCTTACATAGTCAAGAAGATCCTGTCAGACGGTGTCGCTATTCTCACTGACCTTGACATAGAAGAGATGGCACATCTAGTCAACCTGGACTATCTCAAGAAATTCTACCCTTAGTCCGAAATCTTAGCGTGCTACGACTCTTCTCATCCACCTTCTATTCTAAAGAAATCTTAATTTCACTTTACTTCCTAAAACCTTTTTGGTTTTAAAATGGAACTCATAAAGTTTCAAAACCCCAGAGTTACGTAGGCAGCTCATACACCTTACATAGGCACGATCCCCTTCTTTTTCAAAAAATGTTATTCTTTCCTAACCTCCGAGGACGATGATTTATTTTATCATTTACATACACAAAAAGGATTATGAATGCCTTAGCGACTGGTATAGATAATTTAAATGCAAAAATCATCAAGAGTCATAACAATATGATCAAAATCTTTTTTATTTCAAATAAGGGAGTTCAGTACTATTACACGAAGTATCAGCGAAGTAATTCAATCCAACCACCCCTCTCCGCTGAGTAAAATTTGTCCTAAACAAAACCAAACTTCACCAAAATCATTCCCAAATCCCAAATACAAAAAAAAAACGAAATCATACAAAAACATTCCAGTCATACAAAAGCTCCACAAAATAATCCCAGCTTTACAAAAACCTGTTCGCAACTGCCAGAAGATCTAATTTCATCATCATTAGCCCCGGGAGGCCCCCAAACTTCCCCCACCTGATTGATATTCTGAATACGCTCCATGGAGAGATAAGACCTGACGAATTGAGAGAAAACCACTATTCCCCCTTCTATAGCATCAATTAAGATAAACCACCTCTGGTCAGGATTTTTTGCCAAAATCTTTTCAGATAGTCTCTGGACACATGCCAGACCCTGCCTAAGGATTAAAATGGATGGGTTAACGACAAACGATTCTCCCCCAAAGAATCTAACCTCAGATGCATGGATTTAGTAAATTTCTTTACCAAAAAAGTCCTATGTGCGAGGAGGCACTATCTTCTCCCATCCGACTTGGCATAAAAGTGGCCAAGGGAAATAAAACAAAGTCTATCGCAGGCCAACTAACCAAGCATACTGGTACTCTCTGTAACAACCCGAATTTTTAAATGGGTATTTTTAAATAAAAGTAGACGTTTTATTGGGGTTAAAAATAATTTTACCATATTTATTGGATGCTAAAAATAGTTCTAAGAGTGCCACGGGGTTAAAATTCAAAAAAAGAATAAATAAATAAAATATTATTATTTTATTCAAACAAAATAAAATTACTCAGAAAATTCTATAAATCACCATACCGACTTAAAATTTAATTTTGAGCAACTTTCCCTTCTTTGATATTTCCAAAAAATGTTATTTAGACCCGATTTAGGCCACTTTCGGTTCAGCGAGACTTCTTTTTTTCTAAAGTTTAATCATTTTGTTGCCTTATTTAAAGGGATGGTGGGCAACCCTTTTTGGCCATTTTGAAGCATCTTTCGGCACAATTGGCAGCCAACATATTTTATTTTCCTCTCCTTTTATTTACACCTTAGCCCCTTATATTTATACATTCAACCTTAGTTTTTGGAGGTGTTCTTGGGGCTATTTTGGTGTTGGATCTTAGAAGAGTTTTGATGATTCTTGGGAGATGATTTCGATGGTGAAATTTGAATTTCTGGGAAGATTTATGTTGGTTCCTTTTTGGTGGTTTAAGGTATGGGGTTTTACACAATATGCTCCTTAATCTCGCGAGTGCTATTCCATTTTGAATTCATGTGATTATTAAACTCATATTTGAATTGTTAAATTCATGTGGAAATTTGAAAATAATTGTTAGAATCTGATTTTGATTCATGTGGTATTATTATTTGTTGAACATGCTGTCATTAGATTTTAATATGATACTGATGTTGGGCATCCGCCAAGATTCCTGTTCCGGCTACTTGATAAAGTATGGCGCGGTATGGTGAGTCTTGGTGACTCCGGTTAATGTGTTGTTGAGAAATTATATTGATAAAATGCTTATGAGATTCACATTTGATTTGAATATTCGTACTCGTGTTGTTACATTTTATTCACCACTAAAAATATTTGATGAGCATCTTTTTTATTGTATTGTGTACTTCCCCATATTTTCTTTTAGTGGCAGGTTAGCGTAGATCTGAGCGCTACGGACCTATTGGGATGATTTTAGCGAAGATTATTTTTGGGAAGAAAATTATTTGGAATATTTGTATTTATTTTGATGTATAGAGAATTGGTGATCTATTTTTATTTTGAGATAGTTAGTTGAATTTTTTTGACAGACTTTGTTGTATTAAATTTGAAGAATTGAGATTTGTGGATTTTTATTTTAATATTATGGGTTTTATTTAGATGCTCTCTACATTATTACTTGTGGATTTGGTTAGTTTTATCGACAGTGGCGCTCCGCTCCGCTCTCCCTGGGCGGGCGGGGTGTTACACTCTCCTAGTTCCAAAATAGGCTGCATTACTCCCCACTATGGCACCGACTAGTGAAGGCATCGGGATTCGTGCTCCATGAACCAATTGACCCAGTTCTCTGTGGATGGGCCGAAACTGATAGAGTATCTAGTAAAAGAATTCAGCATGGCTTCCAAGGGATAATTGGGAGGAATAGTAAAATGGAATCTCCTAGCCAGCCACATAAATATCATCACCGAGAAGTTAGAAAGAATTTACAGTAACGCATCTAGACCGTTCAAGGTCTCTACCAGTATTACCGTCATAGGACTGCAATAGTAAGATATCCAGGCTATGATGTCGCCAACCAAAGGTCCACTATTAGTTCCCCCATCACTAGTAAGAGCCTCGAAGTTTGGCCCAAAGCCACAGCTCTGGCATGGACCGCATCGTTGAAATCCCTTAGACGCATAAAATACATAATGGCTGGAAGAGAGATCACCCCCCAATGACTAACGACCGATCCACCAAAGGGGAAATATAGAGAAAATTTGCCAGTAAGGCCTGGGGAGAACGAGAAAATTCAAGCATAGCTGCCACCACACTAGGATTAAATCCCAATTTGGCTAAGAACTCTTCATAGGTTGGGAAAACCTCATCTAAACCAAAGTGAAAAACATGGTCCTTAGGGTACCAGAATTGCATCGCCGATGCCAGTATGTTCTAATTAATGGGTCGATTACGCAAAAAGGAGACTCGATGCAAGTCAAAATCTACGTAGTCCACGTTATATAAGCATATGGCTTCTATATTTTCGAGGTAGGAAGATAATTCTTCATTCATCAGAAGGTCCATTTGGGAAATAATAGAGCAGAAAATAAGAAGTATGAAGGAAAAGGAAATAAGAATGGATGAAAAACTACACCCCCTACCTACCCTTTTATTTATAAAACATTTAGCTAAAGAAAAGAGATCTGATAAGTCCGAATGAGTTCCTGCCCTACAAATTACTATGGGCTACAGGAAAGTGAAATCAAAGAATTAGAGTGATTTGACTTGACCCATATGCCGATAGGCAGAACAAGGGTTATGTCGATCGACAACCCCCTTATTTTAGAAAATCCTAGGGTGTGTTTAGGTGTGGAAAATAGTTTTCCATTCCCATTTTCCATATTTTGTGTTATAATTTGTCAAAGTACGCCGTCTAGATGGGAATAAGAATATGGTTTCATGAAAAATTATTTTCCAACTTAAGCGAATCTGGATATCATAAAATACATGTTTTATAGAATTGATTAAGTTGAAAAGTAGTTTTCCACTCCTCCTTCCCATCTTAACGGCATATTGGCAAAGATATAGAGCAAAAAGTGGAAATGGAAAATGGAAAATAGTTTTCCAAACTAAACAGGCCCCTATCTTCCCTTTTTTTTATCAAAATTAAAATCTCAAAAAAAAAATCCTCATTTTAAAACACCCAAGTTATTGCTTCTAACTTATCCATTTTTACCCATCATTTCTCATTCAGAATCTTTTTCTCGAGGTGTTTAATCTATCTTTTTCTAAAAATAAATAAATCAAATTATTTTTACGATCTCAGCAACAAAGTAAAAATCACACGTAGAATAAGTCATTTAAATAAGAATGAGTAATAAAAATCTCCTTCATTTATATGTATGTGCTGCCATTGCTTGATCACATATTCTAGGTAAAAGAAAGGAAAAACAAAAATAGATAGACTCAACCCGAACCCATAAAAATCTCTCTCTCTCTCTCTCTCTCTCTCTCTATCTCTCTCTCTCTCTCTCTATCTCTCTCTCTCTCTCTCTCTCTATCTATCTATCTATCTATCTATCTATCTATCTATCTATCTATCTATCTATCTATCTATCTATCTATCAAATCCATCAATCCACATGGCAAACATACCTTCCCTAGTGGAGAGCTATAGAACCTCCACTCCCGAGCCCAATCCCTCATTCGAAGTAACAGGTAGAACTAGACAAGAAGGAACATAGTCCTTGACATAGGAAATTGTAAAGGCCACCCAATCACTGATGTCCTTAAGCCAAGTGGTTGGTAACCTAACATGCTACAAGAAAAGCAACATAAACAAAAGGAAAATCTTTCAATCAAGAGAAAAGAAAGAATCAAAATAAACAAAGACAAGGAAAGGGAAGAGTATACATTAGGTTGAGGATGTCCTCTATAAGCCCCATCATCCCTGAATTCGCTGTAATAGGACGGTGCGACAAGATCAGCGATCCCCCACTAGGTAATAAAAAATTATAGGAGGATGGAGTGACCTAAATAAATGGATCCTCCAGTACCATCATCGATGACGATGTCTCACCTGTGCTATGGGCAGACCCCATCGACTTGCTGATACCCCTTCCCGAAGTCATAGGAGGAGGAGGCCTGTTCACCACATCATAAATGCGGGAAGGCATCAACCAACTCATCACAATATCCAAGTAGTCGTAGGTATCCTCATTCTGTCACCCCTAGCTCTCCTTAGGTGCCTAGTACCTCCACTCATCACCGCAAACCCAGGTCATGTCCCGAAACCCGACCTAGAAGCCACCGGGTGCTCTCGGGCTCTATTTGACTTAAGTCAACTCTTCAGCTCGACCGAGGCTGAATAAATCTTCAAAGGGCACTGAATACCCTTTCCAACGGTCCATCCCGTGCGCGATTTCGACTTTCCATGCGGACGAACGATCCATTTGACGCCGAGAAGTCACCGAATGATTCTCGGGCCCGGTTGACCAAATTCAACTCCCTGAACCGGGTCAAACTCTTTGGAATGTCTAAGTACATCTCCTAAACTTTCTAACAGTCCGCCCCATGCACGATTCACACTTACCATGCGGAGAAACGATCCATTTGCATCCTAATAATCCCCCGTCCAGCGGACCGATAAACGCTTCCGAGCCACATTTGACCCAAAGTCAACTCTCAAAATCGGGAGCGATCCAAAGGACTTTCGAAGTTCTCTGACATAAATTTCCAATGGTATGCCCCGTGGGTGATTCTGACCAACGGTTTTCCCTCGGGGACCAATTTTCCTAAAAGGCCTGAAGCGCACTATCGGCACCTGCCGATAGGTAGTGCCATGGCAATGCCGATCGTTAGACCCCTGGGCCTATAAAAGGAGGCCTTGGCCTCATTTGCAAGGGGAGCTCAGATCAGAAGCAAATCACTCTCAACGAATCCCAGAAACCTTTCTCGAAGGCATCGTGATTTCAACTTCCAAATCTTCCTTTTACTCCCACTTTTCATCATCCCTTTCATCAAACTTGGTGAATTAACCACTATCCATCATCATCCAAGTGCAAGGGCTGCTCTCCAACATTCAAGATCAAACTCAAGATCTCCAAGAAGGTCCAACTTTCTCAAACTCTCTCTTAAATTCTCTTAAATTTGAAATAACTTGTTTTCTTACTTAGCATCTTTATTATCTCATCTCACACATCCTAATATAATTTTTATTTAGTATTATTGCATATCTCTTATTTTCATATAAATAAAAACCCAAAAAAACAAGAAAAAGAGGGTTTGCTCATAAATTTCAAATAGGGATTCTCACACTTTTTCCACACTCTTCTCACAACTAAAACACTTTTTTACACACACACACATTCACAAATAATAGATTTCTCCATTTGGATTTATGGGTTAAACCCCACCCCTCATTTTGTATGCGAACTACGTGGACTTTGATGCCTTTACAGGCTACGTAGGCGTCTCAGGGTAAAACCCGAGATTCGAGTCCTTTTATCACTTTTTATCTTATTTTCTATCTTCTCTTTATCTCATTTTCTATTATATTCTATATATTCGTTCTTAGTGGCGTATTATTCCACATGCGTTATCGTTTCCTTATAACGATCAACGCAAGGGTAATCGCGCAAATCCTATTTTCTACATTAATCTCATATTCCTACGGATGACTCGCTTTATCTTTTCCATGATACAAGTCGAGGATTCCTACCTCCATTCTATATATACACATGCACACATATCACGGGGGGAAACATAAAGGATAATAGCAAATATCCATGAGAGATCGAAAGGGCGGAATGGGTGCCTAACACCTTCCCATTTCGTAACTAAGCCTCCGAACCCTCCTAGAATCATTTTGGTTTCGCACGCACCAGTATATCTTTGGATGCCATCCTTCGGGGTGTCTTCCCCTTTTTTCTTTTGTCTGTTTTGAGTAAAATATACTAGCGACTCTAAATCTCTCTACATTTTCACACCTCACAAATCGACGCCGGCCGAAGCGCTCTCCCGAGAGGGGACGCGCGGGACCCGAAGGATCCTTTCCTTTTTTTTCCCTCCGCGGCGGGGATAGGGGATGACCACAATGGAGACTCTGCTGGGGACATTTATTATATTTTGAGGGATTGACTCTATTTACACGGATGCCATATTTGTTTATATTTCCCCCATATCTGCCTATCCCCCTTTCTCACTTGTGTATCCCACGCTTATGCTTATATTCACACACTTGTAGAAAATTCTCCATATACACTTCACACCACGTGCACCTAGGATCACATGTATATCCCCATGTTGCACGCATCATCCATCCATACTTGGTGTACCTTTTGGGGTACTTGTACTTTGTTCCCGGTTTGGCATAATCAAGAAAGGCATTCTCATCATAAGATACTAATAAGAGAATCATGCATGATTGACACGATATCACCAAAGAGAATTGCTATTTACCAAATTTGACCCAGTAACTGGAGGGTCACTTCGTGATGGGCGCTGGTCCGGCAGGTCGCAGTTAGCCTAAGCGATATGACTCGCACCTTCCATTGGCCAAGTACCTTCGACGTATATCGAACGGTTCCCATGCATCGTACCGCTTGACCGAAGTCAAGACGGGAGTTATATCGCAGGGAATTCGTTCACGTACGATGAGTATATCGAATTCGCTCTCACACGTACCGTCCCCACGAGGTATATGGTGAGGCAATTCACGTACACTTAGGTATATCAAATGGCTTGTCCACACGTACCGATTGTCCGCAAGAGAAAGACGTATATCGTGGAAGTCACGCCAAAGGGGGGAACCCATGCCGATTCACCCAACCAACTTCATACCCCGCATATAGGTGTCAAATCTAGGACACGCAGTTTAGATTGCCAGTTTCAACTCGAAAATCTGCCGAAATTTCGAGTCGGCCTGCCGCCCAATTTTCGCGCATTTTTTTAAACGGGACCCTGTCCGCGAGCCTGGTTACAAGTCCAAACGTAGCTTTTCATATTTTAAGACCCCCACCTTTCCAGGCTCGGGTCCTGTCCGACATTACATTTAAGAGAATTAAATACAAGTGAGAACATAATAATCATAATAATCATGCTGAGTTCCGTCTCCAAAAACATTTCCCCCTTCCTTATCAAAAATCCAAAAACATTTCTCCCTTCTTTATTAAAAATACAAAAATATTTCTCCCTTCTTTATTAAAAATCCAAAAACATTTCTCCCCTCTTTATTAAAAATCCAAAAACATTCCTCCCTTTTATCAAAAATCCACAAATAGTTTCTTCGCTTTTTTTCTAAAAAATAAATCTCATCCTACACCTTCTCAGGTCGATCGCACGCCCTTAGCCTGGCTCCATATTAGCTTCGGTCTTCCGTCAAATCACCCTAGAGTTTCATCTGCTCCTCTACTACTTCTTTCGAGTACGGAATCCATCTATCTTCCATGGAGAATGAAGATCAACCACCAGTCATACAACCAGATCTGCCGACAGTCCTAGCTCAGCTCGTGGCCAAGATTGAAAACCTCCAAGCTGAGGTCCGAGAAATGCAACAAAACTAAGTTCCTATTCCTCAAGAGCCCGAGGCCCTGTTCCCTCATGCTATGGGTCCACCCGAGCCTATCTAGGTCCCAAAAGAATATCAGCACGCTCCACGTGCCCCTCCTGCCAATGGGTCGTCGCCTGCCCATCTTCCGATGCCAAACAATTCCCAGCCTGTGGCTAACCTTCCTATGGTCATTGATCCCAAAAGAGGAGGAGTTGAATGAAGTCAAAGAAGATCTTAAGATGCTCACTAAGAAGTTAGACCAAGTCCGAATCTCTGGGAATTATATGGACTACACCCACATGTCTCCTTATCCTAAAGCAAGGTTACCTGAGAAGTTCACGATGCCAAATATCAAGAAGTTCGTAGGGAGTGGCCCCCCAATTGTTCATCTTCGCAGTTATCATCGTTCCATGCTACTAGGGGCTTCTGAAGAGGTGATGGCCCAATTGTTTCAGCAAACTTTGAAGGACAGTGCCCTCCGATGGTTTTTATCTCTTGAGGAATCCAGAATCCGTAGCTGGGAGGATGTAGCCTGAGAATTCATGTCACAGTACAAATACAATGAAGAGCTCGAAGTCACCCACCGACATTTAGAGATGCTCAAACAAAACTCTGGAGAATCAGTCAGTAACTTTATAGCCCGATGGAGGGAAAAAGCAGCTACCATGACCAACCGTCCATCTGAGGAAGAACAAGTCAACATAGTGAAGAAGAATTTCTTGCCCCATGTTCGAGCAACCATGGGAGGACAGTACTACCCACACTTTCGAGCTCTCAGAGAAGAAGGAGTAGAAATCGAGGAAAGTCTTGCCAAAACATAAGTTGAACCGAAGAAGGTGTCCGGACAGTTCACCCCTAGAAAGTATGACAAGCCTGCTAGTGCTACAGTCTCAACCATCAATAACATCTATCAACCAACCACATTATGGGCACTAGAAAGCCGCCCTGCCCCCATCCGAAGGGAATACAATGAGCTTCATGCTCCCCTCTCCAAAGTTTACCAAGCCCTGTTAAGCCAAAACCTCATTAAGCCTTTGGATCCACGTCGATTGCTAAATCCACTCCCAAGAAACTTCAAGATCGACGCTCATTGTGCCTTCCACCAAACTGCTGGCCATACCACCGACCAATGCTTTCACCTTCAGAACATAATCCAAGATCTCATTGACCGGGGTACCATTGCCCCACCAGCCAATCCTAAGCCAAACACTACACACAACGCACTCCCAAATCACACCAATGCCATCTTCTTGGAAGAAAACCCGAATTTCGATCTATCAACTCAAATCACACCCCTATACCCTCCTAAACCTCTTCAAATTTGCCCATATTTCCTCCTACACCCTACTAACCCCGCTGATCAGGCACTATCTCTCCTTACCAGAGCGTGCATCACTTTCCGAACCCATTCTGAAAGTGGAAGTATGAAATTGTCAGAGGTATTAAATCAACTCCTAGAGTTCGGGATGAAATTGCCCTCACAGATGATTATCGATTGCCAGAGGTTCAGTGCGCTATTTTTGGAAGCACAAAAATGGGCCCGAGAATGAGATAGTTAGGTGGTACCAACCGATGAAGTCACCTTAGAGGATGTTTTCCGGATCATGGCGGAAGCATTCAGGAAAACCAATAACATTTGCAGTATCACCGGGTTACTTAACACTTTGAAGCTATAAGGGCGCTTGGTCCCTTCAATCACACATATCCCTATAGAATGGGAAGACCTATATGAGGAAGCCGTTGAAGTTGTGGAATGCATTGACTTCATGAGGGAAAACAGAATTGTTGCCAGCGGATGGGGGGAAGAATTCGAAGATTCAAATAAAGAATAAGCTTTAGGAAGAACTGGCCCAGTAGCCGACATATGTGGGATGATATCATTTGAAGAACTCCTCGAGGAAATAGACATGGTGGCAGAACAACCTGAGATTGACGAGGAAACTGGATTTATGTTTTTCCCTTCTTCAGTAAATCACATGACCAAATCTGGGAGACATTACCAAGTTCCAAGCTCACTACCAGCAAATGACAAGGGGAAGGGCATTGAAAACCTTCCTATGCCAGAAATGACCATCGAGGAGAGCAAGATCCTCGATCAACTGAAGAAAACTTAAGCTAACATCACTCTATGGGGGCTTTTTATGTCTTCTCAGTTGCACATAAATTCTTTAATCAAGTTGCTCATAGGACCCATAGTTCCTCCTTCTACCACAACAGAAGAAGCGGTAAATTTGGTCGGATCCTTGACCTCCACCCGAATGCTGTCATTTTCTGAAGAGGAAATCCCCAGAATTGGGCCGAATCACAATCATGCACTCAACATCTCCATCAAAGTTATGGGGAAGGTTGTACCGCTTTCTCTCGTTGATAACGGATCCGCTTTGAATGTCTGCCCACTGAGAACCTTCAAATGCTTAGGCCTAAAAGAAATTGACCTCCCTCCAACCTCCGCTGCCGTGCGTGCCTACGATAATACCCATCGGGAGGTGATGGGATCCATAAAACTTGCAATAGGGGTTGGACCTAGATACCCTGTCGTCGAATTCCAAGTCATCGATATCCCGGCCTATTTCAACCTGTTGCTCGGATGACCCTGGCTCCACAGTATGAAGGGTCTCTCTTCCTCATTCCATCATAAATTGAAGTTCTTCGCCGATGGGCGAGTCATCACCATTTTGGGTGACGACGACAATGCTGAGGGCGCAAGCACCAGCAGTCAAATTCTTGAGATACAACATGGGTCAAATGATATGCTCCTATCAGGATTTTGAGTTCAGCCATCCCTACTCCTGGCAGGGGACAGTTTCAAAGAAAGGGTTTGTCCAGAATATGACCCTCATGGAAATGTCAATGTGATTCAGATGTTCAGAAACATACACTTCATGCCCGGACTGGGGCTAGGAAAAAGGAAGCAAGGGATACTTGATCCCATCGAACTGAAGAAAGCTTTCCCTCCTTACGACTTGGGATATCAACCATCAGACCCAGAGCTCAGAATGATCCATTAGACTCGATCAAAGAGAGGGTTAGACTGCATCCGAACTGTCTCAGGAGACTCCTTAAATGGACGATTCATCAAAGAGGGCGAGGATTTCCCCTTTTGCGATTTTCCAGAACCATGGTACAACCACACAAATAAGAAGATGCAGCCTGGAATGGAGATATTTTTCCAAGATAGCTGCCCATGGGTCGAAAGTTTCCCACACCTCGTACAACCGCTCATCAAAGATACCGAAAAAACTGAGGAAAGTGACTCCAAAGATTCCTTAAACTTACAGACACTGGGGATGGCACTCTGCATGGTTGACTCGGGCAATAAATCACGAGACCCCTCTCATCTGATCAAAGCTGCTGATACACCTCTCCTTAACTGGCATGCTGCGCCAGTTCTACCTCTTGAAATCTCCCTTAACCCAATGTTTACCCTATTTCTTCTTCTGTTGTCTATCCTGGCTCAAATGTAATCAAGACCTCTTTCGATGAGGTTCTCAATGCTATTTTTCATATCAATGAAATAAACGAAGATTTTGAGTATCTTGCTGTGCCTTACATTAATTGTTTAGATTCTAATCAAACTTTTGATGATGATGATTTTGCAAATGAACAATTCTTAACTGATTTAAATAAGGTTAATAACAAACAACATAACCGCGTTCAAGTTAATGAAGAAGAGACTGTCGTTATTAATCTCGATTCTAGTAGCCAACTGTGCGAGATTAGGATAGGGTCCACCCCTGACGAGCGTGAGTGCGCACAACTCAAAGAATTGCTAAAGGAGTTCATGGATATCTTCGCATGGTCCTACGATGATATGCCCGGTATTGATCCTAAAATAGCTCAGCATGAGATCCCCAGTCTCCCAGACTACAAGACGGTTAAACAAAAGTTAAAAAAGCTCCATACCGAATGGTCGCTCAAGGTCAAAGAAGAGGTGATCAAAAAGTTGAACGTAGGTTTCATTCGAGTAATCGAATATCCCACGTGGCTAGCCAACATTGTACCTGTACCAAAATCAGGAGGAAAGGTTTGAATGTGTGTGGATTACCGAGATTTAAACAAAGCCTCTTCGAAGGATGATTATCCGCTACCCAACATCGACATGATCGTGGACAACACAGCCAGTCATTCTCTCAATTCATTCCTCGACGAGTTTGCCGAATACAACCAAATCAGGATGCACCCTGACTACCAAGAGAAAACCGCATTCATCACCCCATGGGGGACCTTTTGCTACACCGTTACGCCATTCGGTCTCAAGAATGCTAGGGCTACCTACCAAAGGGCTGCCACAACCATCCTACACAATCTGATTCACAAAGAGGTCGATGTTTACATGGATGATATGATTATCAAGTCCAAAATAAGAGAAGGTCATGCTCCTTCTCTCCAAAAGTTCTTCGAACGACTGCGACAGTATCAGATGAGACTCAATCCACAGAAATACATCTTTGGCGTTACAAAGGGAAAACTCTTAGGATTTATGGTCAGTGAGAAGGGGATAGAAGCAGATCCTGCCAAGCTGAAAGCCATACTTGAGATGCCACCACCCTGAATAGAGAAAGAATTCCGAGGTTTTCTTAGAAAATTATAATATATCATCCGGTTCATCAGCCGACTAACCTCCATCTGTGAACCGATCTTCAAGATCCTCCGAAAGGATTCAACTAAGGTTTGGAACGAGGCCTGCCTAGAAGCGTTTAACCGAATCAAACAATATCTGACCCAACCTCCAGTTCTCATGATACAACAGCCTGGTTTCCCTTTGCTCCTATACCTAACCATAATCGACACTACAGTTGGGGCTTTGCTAGCCCAATACCTCGAACACTCCCATAAAGAAGGAGCCATCTATTATACCAGTCACAAATTGGCCGGGTATGAGGTCAACTACACTGCTTTAGAAAAGGCATGTGTCACACTCGTCTGGGTTACCCAAAAATTGCGACACTACATGCTCGCCTTCCCCATTAAGCTTGTATCCCGAATGGATCCCATCAAATAACTGCTCGAGAAACCCGCCTTATCCAGTCGAATGGCCCGATGGTTGATACTCTTAACCGAGTTCGATATTGTGTAAGTCACATAGAAAGCTGTTAAAGGAAGAGCCATCTCTGACTACCTCGCTGACTACCCTGTAGAAGAAACAGATGTCTGGATCTCCGAATTCCCAGATGAAAATTTCCTCTGCACCACTCAGGACTTCCTCCGATGGAAAATGTTCTTCAATGGCACTGCCAACAAAAAGGGATATGGCATTGAGATACTTCTGGTCGCCCCAGATGACTCCCACACTCCTATCACCATAAAATTAGATTTCCCTTGCACCAACAACATGATAGAATACGAGACATGCACAGTGGGCCTTAAGGTAGCTCTCAAAAAAGGTATTCAACACCTTGATGTCTACGGGGATTCTGCCCTCATCATCGGTCAAGTACTCAGAAAGTGGAAAGTCAAGGACGAAAATATCCAACCCTTTCATGCCTAATTAGAAGAGTTAGCCTCCTAATTCCGAGATATCACCTTCCATTACCTACCCCGAGCAAAGAATAACCTAGACGATGCTCTCGCCACTTTGGCCTCCATGATCGACATGCCCGAGGGAATAACAATGACCCCCTTCCTAGTTCAAAAGCAAGACAGACCAACCCATTGCTACCACATTGAGCTCGTCACCACAGAAGACCCTGAGCTAGTCAACTACTGTTACTATGATATTTGGTGCCTCCTCAGGTACGGTAGGTATCCCTAGGGTTCCAACAAGAATGACCGAGATACCCTCCGAAGGCTGGCCGCCCAGTACATCATCTGTGATAAAGCACTACTCAAGAGAAATTTCGATGGAACTCATTTGCACTGTATCGCAGAGGCTGACATTGAAAAGATAATGCAGAAAATCCACAGCGAGGAATGCGGGCCCCACATGAATGATCACATGCAGCCAAGAAGATCATCCGACAGGGCTATTATTGGACCACCATGGCCCAGGATTGCACCGCCTATGTTCGGAGATGCCCTAAATGCCAATAGTTCTCCAACCTCCAACACCTACCTCTGCGAGAATTATACAACATGACTTCTCCCTGGCCGTTCTCCACCTGGGGTATCGACATCATGGGGAAGGTTACGCCAAAGGCGTCAAATGGGCATGAGTTCATCCTAGTTGCCATTGATTACTTCACCAAATGGGTCGAAGCTGAGTCATACGCAGTATTAAATGCCAAGAAGGTGGCCAAATTGATCAAGAAGAATATCATCTATCGATATGGGGTCCGCATGACCTAGTGTCAGATAACGGGTTACACTTCGAGGCAAAAGTCATAGAAGTTGTCAACGAGTATGGGATTCAGAGACCCAAATCTTCTCCTTATCGACCTCAGACCAATGGTGCAGTTGAAGCCGCCAACAAAAACCTCAAAGCCATCATCAGCAAGATGACCGAAAGTTGTAGGGATTGGGTCGATCGGATCCCGTATGCCCTATGAGGATATCGAACCTCAATCCGAACCTCTACTGGGGCTACCCCTTACTCCCTGGTCTACGACATGGAAACAGTCCTACATGTGGAGCTGGAAATATCCTCGCTATGCATCATGCTAGAAAGCAAGGTTAGTGAAGAAGACTGGTGCCAAAGCCGTCATGATGAGCTAGCCCTTCTAGATGAAAGAAGATTAAAAGATCTTTATCACATACAGGGATACCATCGCCGAATAGCGCAATCATTCAACAAGAGAGTCAAGGACCCCATGTCCGGGAGGGGGATTTAGCCCTCAAGGAGATGATAGAACCCATCTGGGACCCCAGAGGAAAATTCAAGCCCAATTGGAGCGGCCCTTACATTGTGAAGAAAATCTTGTCTGGTGGTGCCGCCATGCTCACTGACCTGGATGGGGGAAGAGATGGCTCGTCCAGTCAATTTGTACCGTCTCAAGAAATTCTACCCCTAGTCCGAAATCTCGGCACGCTACGACTCTTCTCATCCCCCTTCTATTCTAAAAAAAAACTCTTTATTTCCCTCTACCCAGAACTACGTGGGCCTGATCCTCTACAAAAACTATTTTAAAACTTTTCAAAAAAAAAAACTAGAGGTACGTAGGCAGCTCATACATCTTACATGAGCACGGCCCCTTCTTTTTCACAAAAATATATTCTTTTACAATTTCTAAGAACGACAGTTCATTATAAACATCTACTTGAACAAAAGGATTATGTATGACTTAGCGATCGGTATAGATAATTCAAAATACAAAATTCATCGAAAGGCACAGCTGGATGATCAGAAACTTATTTATTTCATTAATAAGAAATTACAGTACGGATTAAATAAGAAAAAGGAACGGATAACTCCCTTACCCCTATTACCATAAAAAATCCAAATAAAATCCCCCACATTTGTTGCACAAATAATCTCCCCAGGAGTCCTACCCACAGCTACCCGAAGAGCCTGCACCCTCATCATCTACATCCTGAGGACCCCAAGTTTCCCCTGCCTGAATAGAGTGTCATAAATATTCCATGGATTGATGATCCTTAACCATATTCGAAAATTCCACAACACCCCCTTCCATGGAGTCAGATAAAATAAACCACCTTTGACCAGTCTCTACTGCCAACATCTTGCTGACTACTTTCCTCCCCAACCACCTCATATAATCTTTGGGGATATGCCAAACCTTCCCGACAGACTGAGAGGGACGGGTCGACGGACGCTGATTCTACCACAAAGATCCAAGCAACAGACGCAAGCGCTCAGTCAAATCTTCTATCAAAAAGAAATTTGAGGTCCGAGGGGGCACGATCTGCGCCCAACAAAATTGGAGCAAAAGCCGCCAAGGGAAATAAAAAGAGGTCTCTCTGAAACCAACCAGCCTCACATATGAATACTCTCCTATCTCCAGAACTGGCTGTAACTGTCCCCACCAAGGCACTGACCAATACACCCCACGAGCCCCATACTCCACAAACCAAGTCTCCCAGTTCTCAACATACAGGCCAACGCGGATGAAGTAGCGTGAAAAGAAGTTGGGTACAACCGACAAAGGATATTCTGGAGGAGTCGACAAGCGGAATCTTTCAGAAAACCACATGAACAGCATCACAGGTCTACCCCTCAAAAAGTCAGAATGACCTTCTCTCCAGGCATCCAGGCCATTCAGAGTCTTCGCCAATATCACCGCCACAGGATTGCGAATGTATGACATCCATGAAGTAATGGCTGCAAGTTGTGGATCCACTCGCACCTCCCCAGTCACCAGCAACAATTTTGAAACCAGGCCCAGAACAACTGCTCCAGCATAACCATCATCACCTACTTCTCGCAAATGCACGGACTGCAACACTACCGGGAGGGAGATTATTCCTCCATTAACTAACAATCTAGCCGCCGAAGGCGAGATATGAAGAAGCCCGACCAACAAATCCCCAGGGGAGTGGGAAAATTTGGGTAAAGCCGCGGAAACACTGGGATTCACACCTAGTATGGCGGAAAATTCCTCGTAGGTAGGATAAACTTCTTCCAACCCAAAGCGGAATACATGGTCTTCGGGGTACCAAAATTGTATTGCCGCCATCAGCATATTCCACTCAATAAGTCGATTACGCCACAAGGAAACTCGACGCATGTTGAAAGCACCGTAGTCAACATTATAATAGCACATTGCTTCCAAGGCTTCGAGGTAATTGGCAAACTCAATGCTACTAGGGAGAGCCATTTTGCAAGACTAAGAAATAGTAGGCAAGTAGATAAGAATGCAAAGGTGTGATGAAAACACTCCACCCTTCCCCTTTTTTATACTTGAGAACTCTCATAGAAGACATAATCCCCGCAGAAATCGAAGGGAATCCTACCCCACAAGGTACTAAAGGCTGAAGAGGGTACCTATCAAATCTTTCAATTGATAGGACTGGACTGAACTGCCGATAGGCAGGCCAGGGTGCTTGCCGATCGGCAACCCCCCATTTTTGGAAATTTCCTCCTTTCCTCTTTTGTCAAATCAGAAAACTCAATGAAAATAAATTGATATTCTCAAAAGAATTTCAAGAATCATGTTTTCTCCTTGTAGGATTCCCCCTTCTAAATAAAACATCTTTCCTTTGAAAAATTCCAAAATACTCCTGTTTTTACGGTCTCAGTAGCAAATTAAAAAGCGCATGTGCATGCATTCATTCATCATTAAAATAAAAGATAGTCAAAAAACTACATTGCATTGCATATAAATGTTTTCTGTGTTACATCATTTTGCAAGAAATAGAAAGAAAAGACAAAAACTAAGGGACTCAGCCCGAATCCACTCTCTCTCTCAAGAGCTTTCACCCCTGCGACGCGCTTTCTTTCCCCTACGACGAGACGACGCGCCCCCACTACCCGAGCTAGAGTCTTCCCTGGACGAGGCTGACAGCACCAGGAAAGAAGGAATGGGGACAACATCCCGAATGTGGGCAGTCATCGATGATATCCAGTCTCTCAACCAAGTGGTCGACACCCGAATATGCTGCAAGGAAAAGGCAGAATCAGTATCAAGCAAAAGAAATCAAAAAGAGGAAAAGGACCGAAAGGTTTACCGTAGGATGAAGGACCTCCTCTGTCAAGACAAGCTCCTCCAGATCCATCGCAAGAGGACGGTGCAACATCGGCACTATCCCTCCATCAGCCCGTCGGATGTTGTACGAAGGAGTGTGCAGCCGAACAAAAGGGACCTCCGAGGTCACCGCCACTGCAGGTGCTGACGGACCACCACCACTATGGGAAGACCCCACCGCCTAACTCGAACCTGCAGGAGGGAAAGGCAAGGCATCATGTATGTTGGGCGCCATCAACCAGCTCATCACAAAATCCATGTAGTCATACGACGCAGCCGTATCAGTGTACAATGCATAGGACTCGCCGATCATCGCCGCGATCCTCTCATCCTCCAACAGCTGTCGCTCCCGCCTCATAGACGTAGGAGGCTGCGCGGTTGGCACCACCACCTCCTCCTTAACAATCTGATGAATAACCCTCTCCCCGAGGTACCAGGAATGGCCGAACTCATGCGCCAACAAACGCCTCATCTGCGCATTCACCCCAGTCATCCCCGTATCCTGAATGGCTGTCCCCCAAGGATAAAAGGTCACCTAAAAATCCCCAAACAGGCCTGAGTCAATACAAGATTAGAAGGTGCAAAAACCAAGACTAAAAAGGAAAGGACCTTACCCGACCACTGGAGAGGTCATTCAAGACCTAACGCACCGCCTCTAGGGAAAGAGATCCCTTCGACTGTCGGTTGGCCTTACGCCATCGATACAGTCGGCAGAAGTCCCCAAAGGTGTCGTCCTTCAGAGCAATCAGTGGGGTGTTGCACCCAATCACCTCATAGAACCACGTCTGAATTCACAAGCAAAAAGAGACGCATAAAGAAAATGCGAATGCATGAAAGGAAAATACGAATGCATGAAATGAAAATTCGCAAAGTAAAGAATACCTCAACGAGATACGTGGCTCCAATAAAAGTCTGTCGGAAGCACCGGCTGCATGCATCCAGAAAATAATAGAGGGTCGCCAAGGTCAAACTCCCCCAATCATAGAAAGGGATGTTCGAAAACATCCTCAAGTACGGCATAAACCACAAATGGACGACGTCGCCGCTCGACTCCACCATGAAACCTCCTAGCACCAACAAGACAAATAACCGGGCCATCTGCCTCACTTGCAGCCCTTCCTCAACATCAACCACCCTGCTCAGCAAAACATCCTTCAGCAAGGACAGCCGGATAGAATCTCCAAAAACTATCCTCCTCACATCACCAAGTGCCACATGCACCGCCTCCGGCCTCACCCACAGGGAGCGATCCACCTCTATCTGCTCCCCATCACAATCCCTCCCCAGCAGTTGCTGCACATCTATGGGAGTCACCGTCATCTCCCCAAAGCCAAAATGAAAGGTGTGGGTAGTGTCCCACCACCTCTCCCCCAAGGCACACAAAACTGCTGTCGAATGAGGCGTTTCATCCAGCGCAGCCGCCAACCTCCCAAAACCCGCTGATGATACCATCCAGCATACCACGGGTGGAAGATGCTCCCAAACATCCTTAATCCCCATCGTCCCATTGGCATGCATGTTCTTTAAAGAAATATCCGACTAGAAAAAGGAAAAATTCAGTCAAAGTTCAAGAAAAAAGGAAAAATCACCCAAAAAGAAAGGAATGCCAAAGGTCAGGTTACTTACATAACCCCCGGGAATCACTCTCGAAGAGTGATGACGCGATGACTCCCGCAGCAAGGTCCGCTCATCCGCAATTGGCTCGAATGCATCGAAGGCATTCTTGTTCCCCAAAGCAAGGGGAACCCTGTCCCTCCAATCCACATTCGCTCAGTCATCAACGGTCAACCACTCCCGGTGGATAGCGGTGCTCATAAAGGCGGCCATTTCTTGGAGATCGGAACGTTAGAATAATTCACAGAGAGAAATCGCAGAAAGAGAAAAGGCAAGAAGCTATGAAAAATGAAGGGGATTTGCCCCCTTTATATAGGAGGCCAAGCGCCATGCCGATCGACACTCACCCCAGACATACCGATCGTCACTGACTCCTCACCTTCCCGAGGCAGTCCAAAAGTCCGTGCCACTGCCGAATGGCACCTCTCAGTCTATGCCAGTCGGCACCCCCCTTAAAATTTCGTACAAAAATTCCCAGAAAATACCAGAAAGCCTCGAAAAATCTCCAAAACATTCCTAAAAATCCCAAGAGGGATTTAGAACGTTTTCATCAAGAAAATTTCGCACTCCTTCAGGCGAAACCTCTTTTTCCCCAACGGAACCCTCAAAATCCAAACGAATGACCTCTCGAGCAATGCGCCCGAACCACCTAATCACCTCCTCAGCAGAGTTTACTACCTCAAACCAGTTATCTCCCCAACAATTAGCTCCTTCGCTCAAATCAAGGACACAAAGCCTCCCCAGCCATCGGCTACCCAATGCGAAACAATATCGCATGGTATTTTTCCCCAGCGGAATTCAGAAGAATCACTCGCCCCAGGCGATCTCTCTCAAAGGACGATCCAAATTTTCCCCACCTCACAATTCTTATCCCCAGCGGAACCTCAAATCCAATTCTTATCCCCAGCGGAACCACAAATCCAATTCTTATCCCTAGAGAAACCTCAAATCCAATTCTTATCCCCAGTGGAACTCTTTTCTTTTCCCAAAGAAAATGCAATCACTCTTAGGTCAGAATTGACCTCGAACCTGGATTGTCACCTGAGTTAGGTCAGAATTGACCTCGATCCTCGGTCGTCACCACTCTTGGGTCAGAATTAACCCTGGTCTTGGATCGTCACTTGAGTTAGGTCAGAATTGACCTCAGTCCTTGATCATCACCACTCTTGGGTTGAAATTGACCCCGGTCTTGGATCGTCACCTAAGTTAGGTCAGAATTGGCCTCGGTCCTCGGTCGTCACCACTCTTGGGTCAGAATTGACCCCGGTCTTGGATCGTCACCTGAGTTAGATCAGAATTGACCTCGGTCCTCGATCGTCACCACTCTTAGGTCAAAATTGACCTCAGTCTTGGATCGTCACCTGAGTTAGGTCAAAATTGGCCTCGATCCTCAGTCGTCACCACTCTTGGGTCAGAATTGACCCCGGTCTTGGATCGTCACCTGAGTTAGGTCAGAATTGACTTCGGTCCTCGGCCGTCACCACTCTTGGGTTAGAATTGACCCCGGTCTTGGATCGTCACCTGAGTTAGGTCAGAATTGGCCTCGGTCCTTGGTCGTCACCACTCTTAGGTCCTCAAAATCGACCTCGACCCTCTGAATTGGTCATCCTCGCTTCCTTAGGTCCTCAAAATTGACCTCGACCCTCCGAATTGGTCATCCTCGCTTCCTTAGGTCCTCAAAACTGACCTCAACCCTTTGAATTGGTCATCCTCGCTTCCTTAGGTCCTCATAACTGACCTCGACCCTCTGAATTGGTCATCCTCGCTTCCTTAGGTCCTCAGAACTGACCTCAACCCTCTAAATTGGTCATCCTATCTTCCTTAGGTCCTCAGAACTAACCTTGACCCTCTGAATTGGTCACCCTCACTCCTTAGGTCCTCAGAATCGACCTCAACCCTCTGAATCGGTCATCCTCACTTCCTTAGGTCCTCAGAATCGGCCTCGATCCTCTAAATTGGGCATCATGCGGTGTCTAATCGATGGCTATCATTTGTTCCAAACTCACCCATCTAGGGGCTCTGTAGACACCTCATTCTGTCACCCCTTATCTCTCCTTAGGTGCCTAGTACCTCCACTCATCACCGCAAACCAGCTCATGTCCCGAAACCCGACCTAGAGGCCACCGGGCGCTCTCGGGCTATGTTTGACCTAAGTCAACTCTTCAGCTCGACCGAGGCTGAATAAATCTTTGAAGGGCACTGAATACCCTTTCGAACGGTCCGTCCCATGCGCGATTATAACTTTCCATGCGGACGAACGATCCGTTTGACTCTGAGAAGTCACCGAATGCTTCTCGGGCCCGGTTGACCAAAGTCAACTCCCCGAACTGGGTCAAATTCTTTGGAATGTCAAAGTACATCTCCTAAGCTTTCTAACAGTCCGCCTCATGCGTGATTCAGACTTACCATGCGGACGAATGATCCATTTGCGTCCGAATGATCCCCCGTCCAAAGGACCGATAAATTCTTCCGAGCCACATTTGACCCAATGTCAACTCCTGAACTCGGGATCTGTCCAAAGGACTTTCGAAGGTCTTTGACATACCTTTCCAACGGTATGCCCCGTGCGCAATTCTGACCAACCGGTTTGCCCTCGGCGACCAATTTTCCGAAAAAGCCTGAAGCGCACTGCCAAATGGTAAGTCCCAAACCCTGCCTATCGGCACCTGCCGATAGGTAGTTCCATGGTAATGCCGATCGGTAGACCCCTGGGCCTATAAAAGGAGGCCTTGGCCTCATTTGCAAGGGGAGCTCAGATTAGAAGCAAATCACTCTCAACGAATCCCAGAAACCTTTCTCAAAGGCAGCGTGATTTCAACTTCCAAATCCTCCTTTTACTCCCACTTTTCATCACCCCTTTCATCAAACTTGGTGAATTAACCACTCTCCATCATCATCCAAGTGCAAGGGCTGCTCTCCAACATTCAAGATCAAACTCAAGATCTCCAAGAAGGTCCAACTTTCTTAAACTCTCTCCTAAATTCTCTTAAATTTGAAATAACTTGTTTTCTTACTTAGCATCTTTATTATCTCATCTCACACATCCTAATATACTTTTTATTTAGTATTATTGCATATCTCTTATTTTCATATAAATAAAAACCCAAAAAAACAAGAAAAAGAGGGTTTGCTCATAAATTCCAAATAGGGATTCTCACACTTTTTCCACACTCTTCTCACAACTAAAATACTTTTTCACACACACACACACACACACACACACACACACACACACACACACACGCGCGCACGCACTCACAAATAAGAGATTTCGCCATTTGGATTTATGGGTTAAACCCCACCCCTCGTTTTGTATGCGAACTACGTGGACTTTGATGCCTTTACATGCTACGTAGGCGTCTCGGATTAAAACCCGAGATTCGAGTCCTTTTCTCACTTTTTCTCTTATTTTCTATCTTCTCTTTATCTCATTTTCTATTATATTCTATATATTTGTTCTTAGTGCCATATTATTCCACATGCGTTATCGTTACCTTATGACGATCAACGCAAGGGTAATCGCGCAAATCCTATTTTCTACATTAATCTCATATTCCTACGGATGACTCACTTTAACTTTTCCATGATACAAGTCGAGGATTCCTACCTCCATTCTATATATACACACGCACATATCATGGGGGGAAACATAAAGGATAATAGCAAATATCCATGAGAGACCGAAAGGGCGGAATGGGTGCCTAACACCTTCCGATTTCGTAACTAAGCCTCCGAACCCTTCTAGAATCATTTTGGTTTCTTACGCACCAGTATGTCTTTGGATGCCATCCTTCGGGGTGGCTTCCCCTTTTTCTTTTGTCTGTTTTGAGAAAAATAGACTGGCGACTCTACATTTTCACACCTCACAAATCGACGCCGGCCGAAGCCCTCTCCCGAGAGAGGACGCGCGGGACCCAAAGGATCCTTTCCCTTTTTTCCCTCCGCGGCGGGGATCGGGGATGGCAACACCAGATATGGGCGACGTCTCCACTCATTGCCACTACGAAACCACCCAACAAAAGAAAATTAAATAACCGCCCCTTAGTCTCATCAATCCTCTCACTCCAAATCACCCCCCAAGAGAGGAAATGTGGATAGAATATTCAGAAACTATCTTACCCACATCCCCCAATGCTGTGTAAATTGCCTCCGGCATCACCCTCGCAGTACGATCCACCTCTATCTGTACACCATCGCAATCTATCCTCAGTACCTGTTGAACGTGAGTCACAGTCATCTCCCCAAAGCCTAAGTGAATGGTGTGGTTATTGTCCCACCATCTCTTTCCCAACGTGTTTAAAATTAAAATAGAAGGTGACATCTCATCCAGAGCCGATGCCGGCACCAAACGACCAAAGCCAGCAGAAGTAACTACCCAACACACCACCGCCGAAAGATTCTCACATATGTCCTTTAACCTGGTCGTCCCCCATGGAATGCGTAGGATCTATGTCAGTCTACAAAAACCAACAAGAAAGAAAAACCTTTTCATCAACACAAAGAAAAAAAGAAAAGAATACCAAAGGTCACTATACTTACATATCCACTAGGGTTCCTCACCCTAGACGAATGGCGTGTGCAGAAGCAAGCGATCCTCATTTACTGGCTCAAACAAATCAAAGGCATTTTTATTGCACAAAGCAATGGTTACCCTAGCTCGCCACTGTAGGCCCTCCCAGTCATCAACACTCAACCATGCCATGTTGTATTCCTCACTGGAAGAACCCGCCATTTGAAGTCTTGAGGAAGGAAGGACTTATAAATGGATTTTAGAAAGAGAAAGAAGAAGATTCATATTTAGAAAGATGTGGAAAATGAGGCGGGTTCTCCACTTTTATAGGAGGCTAAAGGACATGCCGATCGGCAGACCCCTGCTCATACTAATCGGCACCTGCCTATTCCTCTTCCCAAGGAAGCCTAGGAGTCATTTACATTGTCAAGCGGTAACCCCTACAGCGTACCCCCTGAAATTTTGTATAAAAAAATACCAAAAAAAATCCAAAAATTCCAGAGAAATTCCTAAAAAATTCCAAACAAATTTCTTCACCAAGAAAACCATTTTTAAGCTTTCAAAATCCCCATCCGGATTAATACAACATTCTTATCCCCAGTATAAACCTTAAGAATATTTTTCAAATGGTGAGCCCACATCCCAAAGCCCACTATGATTCCCTAGTGGAAACCAAACCTCAAAATCAAATGCTTCCCCAGCAGGATTACAAAAAGATACCCTTAAAAATTTCCCAGCAAAATTTCTAGAGTGAACTTTCTCCCAATCCATCCACAATAGGAAATATCAGCTTCACCAACAAAACTATCTCCTCTGAAAAAACATAATCCCTATCCATATGTCTTTTCCCATTAGAGTCTCAAAACAACACAGTCCTTACTCCTAAAGGCAAATTAAACACTCCCCAGAGAGCAACCCCCCCTGCGCGCACGCTATAACTTTTGGTCCTCAGAATTGATCTCGACCCACATGATTGGTCGTCCCAACTTTAGGTCCTCAGAATTGACCTCGACTTGTAGAATCAATCATCACAACTTTAGGTCCTCAAAATTGACCTCGGCCCACATAATTGGTCTCCTCAACTTTAGGTTCTTCAAGTTGACCTCGACCCGTAGAATTGGTCACAACAACTTTAAGTCCTCAGAATTAACCTTGACCCGCAGAATCGATTTCCTCAACTTTAGGTCCTCAAAACTGACCTCAACCCACATAATTAGTTACCACAATTTTAGGTCCTCAAAATTGATCTCGACCCACAAAATCGGTCTCCTCTACTTTAGGTCCTCAGAATTGACTTCGTCATGTAGAATCGGTCTTCATAACTTTAGATCCTCAGAATTTACCTTGACCCAGAGAATCGGTCTCTATAACTTTAGGTTGTAAGAATTGATCTCGATTCGCAGAGTCGGTCGTCACAGCTATAGGTCCTCAAAATTGACTTCGACTTGCATAATCGGTTGCCACAACTATAGGTCCTTAGAATTGGCCTCGACCCGCAGAATCGGTTTCTATAATTTTAGCTCCTCAGAACTGACCTCGACCCACATAATAGGTCATCCCTAACTTTAGATACTCATAATTGACCTCGACCAATAGAATTGTTCATCACAACTTTAGGTCCTTAGAATTGACCTCAACCCGCATAATCGACCTCGACCCGCATAATTGGTCATCCCACTTTAGGTCCTTAGAATTGACCTTGACTCGTAGAATTGGTCGTCTTAACTTTAGGTCCTCAAAATTGACATCGACACGCAGAATTGGTCGTCTCAACTATACTCCCTTAAAATGACCTCAACCCGCAGAATCGGTATCCTCAACCATAGGTCCTCAGAATTAACTTCGAACCATAGAATCAGTCATCCCCAACACAACCTTAGGTACTTATAATCGACCTCGACCCTCTGAATCGGCATACTCATCCCTTTGGTCCCCATAATTGAACTCTTTCCCAAACACCCATGGGGTGTTTATGAGACGACCTTCACTTATTCCATGCTCACCCATTAAGGGGATCTATAAAAACCATATTCTAGGACCCCCTAAGCCTCTCCTTAGGTCCTGGAACCTCCCCATTCTCCATAAACCCTAGGTCATACTCTGAGTATAGATCTAGAGGCCACTGGGTGCTCTCGGGCCCCATTTGACTTTGGTCAACTTCATCTTCAGAGTGAAAGATTAATAAATATTCAAAGGGACCTGAATCCCCTTTCCAACAGTTTGCCCCGTGCATGCATCTGCCTTATTGTTCATACGAACTGACCATTTTCTATTAAAACCTGATCTGTAGGCCATTAGGCGCTCCTAAGCCCCGATAAGATCCCAATCAACTTTCTTGTTAGAGAAAAAGCTCAAGGAATATTAAAAAGACATTGAATAATATTTTCAACGGTCTACCCCATGTAGGAATTGACATTACGGTTTAGACGAACAAACCATTTCCCCTAAAAATTGATCCGGAGGCCATCGAGAACTCCTGGGCTCTATTTGACCATAATCATCTCTTCATCTTGAACGAGACTGAATGAATCTTCAAAAGAACTTAGAACCCTTTCCCATGCTTCACCCCGTGTGCGAATAAGCATTACAATACGGATGAATGACCCATTTTACTTCAAAGGGTCACCGAGACTTTTGGGCCCCCTTTGACCAAAGTTAACCCTCTGAACCGAGCGAAGCTTATTGGGACATCAAAGGGCCTTGCATAACCTATCCAACAGTCCATCTCATGCGTGATTCTAACTTATGATTTAGATAAATGGTCCATCATCATCATAAGATATCCTCTCTAAAGGATCGATGGGTGTTTCCGAGCTTCCTTTGACGCACAGTCAACTCTCGAACCCGAGAATGTGTAATGGATTCTTAAAGGAATCGGAATACGGTTTCCATTGGTGTCCTCCATGCATGATGGATGAGAATGTCGAATGTAAAACCCATTTCCTTGCCTATCAATAATGTGTCTAGGGTTTCTTGCTGGTAGGAAGGTCAAGGATAAATGCCAATCGACACACCCTTGACCCTATATAAGGAGAGCATGAGATCGCTTCAAAAGATACCTAAAAAGCATCACCCTCATCGATCTCAACAACATTTTTTCAAATTCATTTGGTTTCCTCATTTCAAACCTCCCCCCCCCCCCCCCCCACCTTCCATTCCATCCATTTGACACCCAATTTAGCAAAATGCCTTCCCACTTCTCCTACCCTCTTCTCCCACTTGCAAGGGAAGCCTCTTACCAATCAAGATTAATCTTCAAGTCTCCAAAGAATTTCCAAACATTCTTATCTCTCTTTAAATTTCTTTATTTTTACATTAGTTACTTAAATTCTTGCTGTAGCTTTTCATCTCTATTAAATCATAAACACTACTATCCAATCCTTTATTAATAGTATTGCAAATAATATATTTTCTATAAAAAATCCAAAATAAGAAAAAGAGGGGTTCACTTATAAATTCCAAACGGGATTCCTCACTATACTTTCTCAAATTAAAAACACCGTTTTCCTACACACATTCATATAACAAAACCCCCCCACTTGGATTCATGGGATAAACACCACCCTCGTGTTGCATGAGAACTATGTGGACTTTGATGCCTTTATAGAATACGTAGGCGTCTTAGGTCAAAACTCGAGACTCGAGTCCTATTTTCCTATTTTATTCATATATTATTTCTATATATTATACATGTGATTCATGTTCGCATTTTATCTAACACATATTATCATTATACCATAATGATCGATATCCCGAAAACCACGCATATCAAATTTTTTAATTATTATTTTGCGAACACTTCTATGGATGACCTCGCTCTGCCTCTATCCCTAACGTGAGTCGAGTGATTCCTCTTTCCATTCTATATACATGAACACACTTCACGGAGTTATTAAGGAGAATAATAACACATGCCCTTAAGAGATCGAAAGGGCGGGATGGGTGCCTAACACCTTCCCATCCTGTAATTTATCCCCCGAACCTCTGAACTAATTGGTTTCACAATCATCAGTATGTCTTTGGTTCCGTTCTCTCGAGGTGACAACACTTCTTTTTCCTTCTTTGTGAAAAATACTCCGGTGAGTATCTCTTTACATCACCCCAAATTGACAATGACCCAAGCACCCCGAGGAAGGGCGCGAGACCTTTTTCTAGTATCTCCCCGTGAGAACGAGCACTGAACCCACGGGGAGGAAGATTGGTGATTATCACAACGTGGTTCAAATTATTAATATTTTTTAACTTTCCATATTCAAAAGATCATCGCATAAGGCATGTAATTGATGTGATACATATGGGGCAGAATGTTTTGAAACATTTTATAGGAACATGTCTGGGTGGATCTCATTTAAAAGATGGAGAGCGGATGCTCCACGTCTACATGATATGAAAATAAAGCATAAATTGTGTTTAAAAATCATCCTATAACAAGAAGAATTTTTATCCCCCCGACTGCTATAACTTTGACTATTAGTGCTGTAAGGACATAATCTTATGATTGTCGGTCTAGAATCTTGGAATTTATGTGTTGTCCTAGATCACAGTTAGTATGTCGTATGCCACTACATTCAGCACATCCTAACTCGATCATCCATGACGACCACTTTCTGAACCCTAAGCATCAAGCATCATCATCACGCACTTACCATCTTTAAACGTGCATCGTGTATCAACAACATGCAACGTGCATTGTACATCTTCAATCAGTCTCCACTAACTTCACTACGTTAAAGGTAAAATGTTTAATTAGAGTTACTAATGTTCATGTATTTATTTGGGAGTATTTATAAATGTTTTTTATCGAAATGAGTCGATTTTCTAAGCCAAAATTAATTTTTGAAGACATGTAGGCGAACTTAAAAAAAATGTTATTTTTTGCTTAGGTAGTTGTTCAAATGACATAGCAATGTCGTTCGAACGAATGTGACAAGTCATTCAAATGACCCTTCAAACGACATCTCATGTCGTTAGTAAGGTCGTGAGAAGGTCGTCACTTTGTTTCATCAAAGGATCCTTCATTGTTTTGGTATTTAATACTACGTTTGAAGGTCGGGCGATCCATTGATCGATTAACATCTTTTGTCGTTCGAATGAAATCCCTTTATCGTTCGAATGACCTTTCCGACTTACCTTTTTTTTATATATAAATACCTTCTTTGGAATCAGTTTTTTGCAAGTCTTTTCCACTCCGTTTTCGCAGAATTGTTGTGTTTTAAAACTTATTTCTTTTAGGTTAAAACCTATTTTGATTCACCCAAATATCCCAAATCATACACGTGAATCATTTCAAAACCCTTTTACTCATTATACCTATTCTTAGAGTACATCTTGTGTAGAAGGAATCCTGTCTCCTTTGCTGATTGTTAGATATCTTGAGGGATCTCTTGCTGACGACAATGAACCGAGGCTTGCGGGTATTCGTCTGTCAAACACACGTTATATTTCTCTGTATATGCAAGTCGAGGTTTACATTATATAGTGAAATGAATGGTTTTACCCCTTTGGGGGATTTTTCCTGAATCTTGTTTGTGATTGCTTGATTTTCATGCTTGACATAATTGTTGTTTTCAATCACAATTAAATGTATGTTCAGGGTTTGATCAAAATTGGAATTTAATTAAATGAATTTGGACATTGAACGGAAGCAACCTTTCAAATTGGTATTAGAGCCAATTACAAAATTAAACTGTGTAATTTTTTCGCAAATTTTTTCTGAATTTCAATTTCTTAAAAAATTGATTTTTTAAAAAGCTTAAGTTCAGTGGAAAACTTATATAATCGGATGCCAATTTTTGACGGGACAAACTATGCTTATTGGAAAGCCCGTATGAAATCTACCTTAAATAATATTGATGAAAGAGGGTGGACTCCTCACACTGTCATCGTAGATAATGTGACTAATCATGTGTTTAACTGGATTGAAGATGAATTTAGATGGAGCACATATAATTCTCATGGCTCAAGTGAAGTTTTCGGAGACGTCTTTCCGGACGAGTTTTGATGTATCATGACATGTACCATGTCAAAGGAAGCATGGGATGTTCTTCAACTTACCCATGAAGTCACAAATGCAATTAAAGAATCTAAATTACAAATTTAACTACTCAAATTGAAACTATAACCATGCTTGAATGTGAAAGTCTTAATGAGTTTTATGCACGTCTATCAGATATTGTCAATACTAGTTTAAATCATGGTGAACATATTCCTGATGCACGAGTAGTTAAAAATATTTTGAGATCATTTCCTAATCATTTCATCCCTAAAGTCACTGTGTTGAATTCATTTGGAAATTTAAACACTCTTAAATTAAAAGAACTGTGAGGAGACCTCCAAACGTATGAACTTGATATTTTTCCTAAATCGGTTGAATCTAACGATAAAGGGATAACACTTAAAGTCCAGGCTAGATAACTTTGAGTAGTCAAATAGAAAGAGAGTAGATTCGTCTAAACGAGGAGAGCAAGAAACTTTAGATTCTGAGCTTGACTTTGATTTAGACGATTTCACACTGTTTGCAAAACAATTCAAGAAATATCTCAAATTAAAAAATAATGGCAATTTCAAAGATAAAAAGAATTTTGAGAAAAATAAATTTGTATAGAAGCTTGATAAAGATAAAAAGGACACTCCTAAAAGAGAAGAAGAGAGATGTTATGAGTGTGATGGGAGAGGTGATAAGGCTTTTGAGTGTCCAACTAAATTGAAACGTCAAGGAAAAGGTAAAACTGCTTTAAATGCCACCTTTAGCAATGAAAGTGACGTCGAGTCGGTGGATTCTGAAGATGAATCGCTGCAGGAATGCAACTTCACCGCATTCATGGTTAGCTATGTGAGTACTTATAGTGCACCTCACAACGATGAGTAAACTACATCACAAGGACACATCGACAGTGAAAATGATGTGAGTGAGGGGGATGATGCTTCAAGTGAGAGCGAGAGTTACCTACGATGATCATACACCGATTTATATGCCGAGTCTTTCAAAACTAAAAAGAGGAACAAAGGGTTAACTCTTAGGATCATCGCGTTAGAAAAAGATTTAGGATATACGAGAGAGAGATTCCTCAATTAGCATGGCCTTGAGAGAGAGAGAGAGAGAGAGATTGTTTGTAGATAGAGACTAGTTTTGAGAGAGAGAAAGGGTAATTGACCAAACAAGTGTCTAATCTTACTAGTAACCTCCTTGCATCCATGGAGGCTCGGAAGAAACTTGAATCCCTAGTAGCCCAACTCACTCATGATCTTGAGAGATCCTGGGAGGTCGAGGTAAATATTGAGGACAAATATGGAAAATTGGGATAGACATAGGGGGAGATTTATAAAGACATAATCTTATGATTTTTCGTCTAGAATCTAGGAGTTTATTTGTTGTCTTAGATCATAGTTAGTATGCGGTATACCTCTACATTTGGAATGTCCCAACTCGATCATCCATGAAGGCCACTATTCAAATACCAAGCATCAACCATCATCATCACACACTCATCATCTTAAAATGTGCACCGTGAATATACAATGTGCAACGTGCGACGTGTATCTTCAACCGTTATCCACTAACTCCACTACATTAAAGGTAAAATGTTTAATTAGAGTTATTAATGTTAACGTATTTATTTGGGAGTTTTAATATAATATTGTTTTATCAAAATGAGTAGGTTTTCTAAGTCAAAATTAATTTTTGAAGACCTGTAAGCGAACTTAGAAAAAATATTATTTTTCACTTAGATCGTTCAAACGACATCGCAATGTCCTAAGAAGGCAGTGACAAGTCGCTTAAACGACCCTTCAAATGACATCTCATGTCGTTAGTAAGGTCGCGAGAAGGTCGTCACATTTTTTCATCAAATGACCCTTCACTTTTTTGGTATTTAATACTTCGTTTAAAGGTCGTGCGATCCATTGATCGAACAAAATCTTTTGTCATTCAAATGACATCCCTATGTCATTCGAACGACCTTGCTGACTTATTTTTTTTATAAATACCTGCTTTGGAATTAGTTTTTTGCAAGTCTTTTCCAATTCCATTTTCTGCCAGAACTGCTGCATTTTAAGACTTCATTCTTTTAGGTTAAAACCTATTTTGATTCACCCAAATGTCCCAAATCATATATGTGAATCATTCTTAAACCCTTTTACTCATAATACCTATTCTTGTAGTACATCTTGTGTAGAAGGAAGCTTGTCGCCATTACTGGCTGTTGGAGTTCTTGAGGGATCTCTTACTGACGACAACAAATCGAGGCCTGCGGGTATTCGTTTGTCAAACACACATTGTATTTATCTGTATATATAAGTCGCGGTTTACATAATATAGTGAAATACATGGTTTTGTCCCTTTGGGGGATTTTTCCTGAATCTTGTTTGTGATTGTTTGATTTGCATGCTAGACATAATTATTGCTTTCAATCACAATTAGATGTATGTTTAGGGTTTGATTAAAAATGGGATTAAAATTGAAATTTAATTTAATAAGTTTGGACATTAAACGGAAGCGCACTCTCAAGTGTAAAAAAATATTCTTAGACACGTTGTTCAATTTGAACACTCCAACTGGTTATTTTGGTAATTTACGCAGTCTAGTAAGATACTAAATAAATGGCCTGAAACAGTGAAAGTATCACGACTAGCACATCATAATTCAATGAATCCTTTTATTATTTTGGCGTAGATTCTCGGAACACAAAGATCTTCATTAGGAAATTATGCAATTTAGTTTGTGCTTTACCGTACTTTGTGTGAGAGTGGTAAATAGAAAGAACATTAAATTTGCAAAATCAACTTTAACCAAGGCAATTTATGTATTAGAGAAATATTTCTGTTTGTCGTTGTTCGATATCAGCATCCACCTGCTTGTGCATTTATGTGATGAAGATTAGTTGTGTGGTCCCGTTAGGCACCACAGGATGTATCCTTTCAAGCACTTAATTAAAACCTTCACAGATTACATAAAGAATACATGGTATATTAGAGTGTCTATTACTGAAGATTTCGTAATTGTGGAATCATATCTATACACTCGAGAACATATGCTAGAACAAGAGGGAAGGAAGTTCAATTCTCGTAGAGAACGAGTGATCGATGAACCTGGATAGTTTGAGGATGAATTGCCTTTTGGGAACCCTAAATAGGTGAGACTCACTAATATACAATACGAGTAAACAACTAATTATGTCTTCGAATTGCAAAATGAAGTTGTAGATTGGAGAAAGTAAGTAGATATATAATTAACCAAATTATTCTTGATTAATTATATGTATTCTATATATTATGATATAAACTCTATAATTTAACTTTAGGAAGTAAGAGAATGAGATAACACAAAGTCAAAGGAGAAGTCGTATGACGAATTATTTTAGGGCATGGATACTAAAATAAGTAATTTCCAACTCTTATGTGTGAGGTTATTTAACCATGTATGGTAAAAACATGCCCCGATATAAGTTTATTAACATATGAAACTTATAAAAATATGCGATGTCTCTTCAAGGCTTGCATGCCTAGCAAGAAGTCCCAAATTTTATAAGAAAGAGTTAAGAAATTCCGCACCAATGGTTTTGATTTTATTTCTTATCCATTTGAGGAAATGCTTCTGATGCAAAATAACTTAATTTTAATTTATTCCTTAAGTACCTGTATCGCTAACAAAAGCCATAAAATCCAAAAGATACAGTGAAAAACTATTATAGGACTGTCTAACAAATTATGGAACTCGATTATTTAGATTTTACAGAAACTCAATTTTATGGTGACTGGGTGAAGGTGGAAGACACTACGAATGCTTGTGAAGTTGATCCTGGCTCCAAGCTTATCATGGTAGATTTTATCAAAGATTAAAAGTAAAGATCGCATAGTCTACGAGATTTTTATTTGCCCTTTTCATTACGTAAATAAGGTATACTACTTGAAGTATATAAACGACTGATCTATTGTTGTGCATGCACCAAAGGGTGTGACTACTTAAGCAGACCCATTAAAGTCTCCTAAAGAGTTCCAGTATGCTCTTGATGACAACCCTAATTTGAAGGATCTTTTAATTTATTTAAAGTTATATTGAGTATCAAAACATTATTTTACTATTGGCAACCTTATTTGTATAATATTATTATATTAGCCCATCACAATCCGATTTGTATCCAAATTGTATCATATTATGATTTTGTCGCTGTATTGGCGCTTTAGTTTTATTTATGAATGTTTAGTTTGAATTACGAATGGTTAGGGACACGAACAAGTTGCATGGGACGCCCGATTTGATTTACACATGTATTTATATTGAGCCCTATTTCTTATACGAGGTAAAACTAGTTGTCCATTTTAACGCAAGTTATTTGCTGTATTAGGTGTATGACCTATAACTTTCACCTTTTCAAATCAACTTCCATATTGATTTTTTCCAGTACATATTCACCGTATTATTTTTCCATGGCATCGAATTTGGTTTTCATGATCGATTCTCGATTCATCATAATTTTTTGACATTGTTAAACCCAAACATGGGATAGGTTGATCAAATGGCCACCTCGATGAGAACTATCTCGTATCTCATTTCTCCGATCCGATCAAACTTTTGCATGCCCGAGTCTGATAATGTCAAAAAATTCTGATGAATCGAAAATCAAACATGAAAAAAATACGAGGCCATGTAAAAGGAACACGGGGGAATTTTGCTAGAAAATATCAAGATGGAAGTTGATTTGAAAAAGTGCAAGTTAGAGGTCGAACACCTAAAGGAGAAACTCACCCGCATTAATGAAATCATTTAACTTTACCTCCTTCAAGAAAATAAGGCTCAAGAAAAATATAATAGGCTACTAAAGAAAGATAATGTTGTGCAGTTGAAGCATGCGAAAACTATATCGAACGGACCAGGTATTCTTTACTTTAACTCATATTTTTATATATTTGATATGCATAATTTTTTAAATGTTTTATTCATATATAATGGTTAATTAAGTGCAAATTTGGGGGTAAACTGAAAACAACCCCAAACGACCCAGCAAGGGAAACATACACAATGCAAGCGACCAACTTGACTCGTAGGAACTGATCGTGTGGTCACGGGACCCTCGATTTAAGAATAGGAATAAAATTTGCAAATAACCACACTTAGTCTTGAAAACATGACGATAGAGGGAAAAACCAAACCAAATCCTAAACGGCCCCACAAGGGGGATGAACAAATCACAAAGAACCATTGTGACTCGTAGAAACTGATCGCGTAGTTATGGGGCGTACGATTTGAGAATAGGACTAAAATTTGAAAATAGTTATAATTTGACTTAAAAATATGTTAAATTGCAAAAATGCAAAACAACCACAAAACGGCCCCACAAGATGCATGAGCACCTCACATTGGAGCACTATAAGACATAGACGGGACGCCCTGTTTGAGAATATGACCAAAATTTGAAAATAGTTAGACTTAGGCATAAAAACATGTCGTTAAAGGGGGCAAAAACCCAAAACAACCTCCAATCGACCCCGCAAGGGGCATGAACACCTCACATGGGACCAACGTAAATCGTAGGAAGTGACCCTTAGTCATGGGATGCACAGTTTGTAAATATGACTTAAATTTATAAATAACCACACTTAGGATTAAAAACATGCCGCTAGAGGGATAAACCCCAAACAGTCACCAAACTGCCCCGTAAGGGACATGACACCTCGCACGAAACCAATGTAACTCGTAGGAACTGACAGTCTAGTCAGGAGATCTTTGGTTTGAGAACAGGATTAAAATTTTCAAATAGTTAGACCTATGCTTAAAAATATGTCGTCAAAGGGTGAAAACAAAAAATAGCCATCAAATGGCCCCGCTAGAGGCACGAACACCTCGTACGGAACCAATGTAAAACATAAAATTGATCCCATAGTCACAGAACTCTCGGCTTGAGAATATGACCAAAATTTACAAATAGTTAGACTTAGGTTTAAAAATATTTTGTTAAAGGGAGAAAACACAACAAAAAACACCAAATAGCCCCATAAGGGGTACGAACACCTCGCACGAGTCCAACTTAACTCATAACAATTGACTGCGTAGTCATGGGGTGCTCAGTTTGAGAATAGAACTAAAACTTATAAATAACCACACTTAGGCATGAATACATGCCACTAGTGGGGGTAAACCCAAAATAATCCCCAAACGGCCTCGTAGGGGGCATAAACACCTCGCACGGGTCCAATATAAGTAGTCGCAACTAACCGCATAGTCACGCGAGACTCGATTTGGGAATAGGACTAAAATTTGTAAATAGTTAGACTTAAGCTTAAAAACATGCCGTTAATGGGTGAAAAAGTAAAATAGCCACCAAATGGCCCCATAAAAGGAATGAACACCCCGCACGGGAACAATGTAACACAGCAACTAACTGCGTAGTCACAGGACTTTCGGTTTTAAAATATGGCTAAAATTTGCAAACAGTTAGACTTAGGTTTAAAAACATGTCGTTAAAGGGTAAAACGCAAAACAACCATAAAACGGCCCCGTTAGGGGCACGAACACCTCACACGGGACGAACGTAACTCGTAGGAACTGACCGTGTAGTCACAGGACAACTGGTTTGAGAATAAAAATAAAATTTGTAAATAGTTATACTTAGGCTTATAAGCATGTCGTTAAAGGGCGAAAATACAAAACAACCATCAAACGGCCTCGTAAGAGGCACAGACACCTCACACAGGAGCAATGTAACAAGTAGCAATTGATCTCATATTCACGGGACTTCAGGTTTGAGAATATGATAAAAAATTTGCAAAGAGTTTAATTTAGCTGTAAAAACATCTCGTGCAAAGGTGAAAATGCAAAACATCTACCAAAGGCCCCACTAAGGGGAACGACCACCTCGCATGAGAACAACATAACTCATATGAACTGACCCTTATCCAGAAGATGCCCGATTTGAGAATAGGATTAAAATTTTCAAATAGCCACATTTACACTTGATTACATGCAACTATAGGGGTAAACCTAAAACAGTCCCCAAATGGTCCCATAGGGGGCACAAGCATCTCTCATGGGACCAGTGTAACTTGTAGGAACCTCCTCGTAGTCATGAGATGCCTAGTTTGAGCACATGACTAAAAATTGTAAATCGTTAGACACATGCTTAAAACATGTCGTTAAAGGGAGAAAATAAAAAACAACCACCAAATGTCCCTGTAAGCGGCACAAACACCTCGTCGAGACCAACGTAACTCATAGAAACTGGCCGCATAGTCACGAGATGCTTAGTTTGAGAATAGGAATAAAATTTGCAAATAATCACGCTTAGGCTTGAAAACATGTCGCTAGAGAGGGTAAACCAAAAATAACCGCCAAATGGCCCCGTAGGGTACACGAACACCTCGTACAAGGCCAATGTAACTCGTAGGAACTAATCGAGTAGTCACATGATGCTCGATTTGAGAATTTGACTAAAATTTTCAAATAGTTAGACGTGGTCTTATAAACATGCCATTAAAGGGCCAAAACATAAAACGACCACCAAATTATCCACAAGAGACACGAACATCTTTCACAAGAGCAATGTAAAACGTAGAAAATGACCATGTAGTCATGGGACTCCTCATTTGAGAATATGATTAAAATTTGTAAATAGTTATCCTTAGGTTTAAACACATGCCGTTAAAGGGAGAAAGTGCAAATCATCACTGTAAGGGGAACGAACACCTCGCATGGGATCAATGTAACTCATAGTAACTGGCCCCATAGTCATGGGATGCCTGGTTTGAGAATAGGACAAAAATTTTCAAATAACCACACTTGGGATTGAAAACTTGCCACTAGAGGGGGTAAACTCAAGACAGCCCCAAACGGCCCCCTAAGGGGCACATACACCTCACACGGGACCAATATAACTTGTAAGAAATGATCGCATAGTCACGAGATGCCCAGTTTGATAATAGGACTAAAATTAGCAAATCATTAGAGTAGGCTTAAGAACATATCGTTAAAGGGAGAAAATACAAAATAGCCACGAAACGGCCCTGCAAGAGGTACAAACACCTCGTACGGGAGAAATTTAACGCGTAGCAACTGATCATGTAATCATGATTTCAAAATATGACCAAAATTTGCAAATATAGTTAGACTAAGGCATAAAAACATGTCGTTAAAGGGAGAGAACACAAAATAGCCAACAAATGTATTCGTAAGGGGCACAAACACTTCGCACGGGACCAACGTAACTCGTAAAAACTGATGGCATAGTTACGGGACCCTCGGTATGATATTAGAACTAAAATTTATGAATAATTACACTTAGTCTTGAAAACAATCCACTAGAGGGGGTAAACCCAAAACAACTCCCAAATTGCCCCGTAAGGGGCACGCACACCTCACACGAGACCAACATAACTCGTAGTAACTAATCCCATAGTCTCGAAACACTCGATTTGATTATAGGAGTAAGATTGACAAATAGTTAGACTTAGGCTTAAAAACATGCTGCTAAAGGGTGAAAATGCAAAACATTCCCCAAATGGCCCCCCAAGATTCATATGGGAGCAATGTACCACGTCGTAACTGATCACGTAGACACGGGCCTCTGAGTTTGAGAATATGATCAAAATTTGAAAATAGTTAGACTTATGATTAAAAACATGTTGTCAAAGGGTGAAAATAAAAAATAACCACCAAACAGCCCCGTAAGGGGCACGAACACCGTGTTAGGGACAAACGTAACCTGTAGCAACTGATCGTGTAGTCATGGGACGCTCTGTTTGAGATTAGGACTAAAATTTACAAATAATCATATGTGAGCTTGTAGACATGCTAGAGGTGTAAACCGAAAACATCCTCCAAACGGACTGGTAGGGGGTCGAGAAACCACGCACGGGACCATTGTAACTCATAAGAACTAATTACATAGTCAAAGGATGTCTGTTTTAATAATAGGATTATAATTTACAAACAATTAGACTTAGGCTTATAAACATGTCGTTAATTGGCAAAAATGCAAAACATCCAATAGGGGGAACACACACGTCGCAGGGGACAAACGTAACTCGTAGAAACTGACTGCGTAGTCACGGGACACCTGATTTAAAAATAGAACTAAAATTTGCAAAAAAAACACACTTAGGCCATAAAACATATCGCTTAATGGCAAAAATGCAAAACATCCATCAAACGGCCCCGCAAGAGGCATAAACACCTCGCATGGGAGCAATGTAACACGTATCAACTGACGACGCAATCACGTCACGGGACTCTAGGTATGAAATTATGATCAAAATTTTCAAATAGATATATGTAGGCCTAAAAAATGTTTTTAAAGGGCAAAAATGAAAAATAACCACCAAACGGCCCCCTAAGTGGCACGAACACCTAACACGGGACAGATGTAACTCATAGGAACTGACTGCGTAGTCCTGGGATGTTCGGTTTGAGAATAGGATTAAAATTTGAAAATAACGACGCGTATTCTTGAAAACATGCCGCTAGAGGGGGTAAAGCCAAAACAACCCCCAAATGGCCTTGTAGGGGGTACGTACACCTCGTAAGGGACCAATGTAACTCGTAGCAACTGATCGCGTTGTCATAGGACACCCAATTTAGTAATAGGACTAAATTTTCAAATAACCACAGTTAGGACTGAAAAAAAAGCACTTGAGGGGGTAATCCCAAAACAACCCCCAAACGGCGCCAGAAGAGGCACACACATCTCGCACGGGATCAATGTAACTCATAGAAACTAACCTCAACGCTAATTCGCACTTTTTATTATCATATATGCATTCACATATTTTTTCATAAATAAAAATTCGAAAAAAGGGGCTCATACCATAATTCCCAATTTAGCGTGTTCCCATACTTTTCTACACTTTCAACACATTTGACATATATTTCATAAATAAAAAGAGACACCCTAGATTCGAATTACGAGTTAGCCCTCAACCTTGTTCATTTCACAAACTATGCGGACTTTGATGCCTTTTGGGATATGTAGGCATTTCCACGTTATTTTTAGGATTCAAGTCCTTTGTTACTTACCATTTGGAACATTTTGAAGTTTTGTTTAGAGGCCTAGTAGGAGAAGGAAAATTTGGACCATTTGGAACATATTCATGCAAGCGCATGCGTTGCATTATATTTGTGTCGTCCATCTTCACGCAACCATGCATTGTATTTTATTACATATTTACGCAAGGACACATTACTTACCTTGTTTTGTATTATTATATTTGTATTTATGGATCGCGTATTGGATAAATATTTATTTATGTAAATGTATATTGGTTTGAAAAAAGTATAGTTTTTTTGGAATGCAGAAAATGAAATTATTTTTTATGTTTTTAATTTGGTTACGAGCCAAAATCGTGAGTAGTAATAGTAAACCATATATTGCTATGAAAAATATACAAGTCCCAATATTACCTGGAACAAATTATCTAAAAGAAGATAATATAAAATCCAGTCAAATTTATCATTTCTAATTAGGAAAAGAAGAAATTATCTTTTCACCAAGCCATGGAAACAAAAGATATACCTATGTATTAGGTTACTTCAATTTTGCAGGCTATAATCCATATAGTCTTTTCACATTAATTGATACAGAAGAAACAATATATTCTTGTAGACCTAATGCCTTACCACCTGAAAAGTGGATAAAAATGAAAAATCCTATTGTTGTAACAGGCATCAATGGGACACAAAATTTCATTGATTTAAAAGCCAAAAAAGTGGCTATATGGTTTAATGAAAATAAATTCATTATTCCAAAAATCCTATGCTTTCGAGAAATGCATGGAGATTTTAGATTAGGCAATAATTTTATCTCAGAATATTTACCTATAAAAATTGATGAGGGAACAATTAGTTTAAACCTCAATAATGAACCAGTAAAAATACATTTACTGCAATAACATAAATATAAATGCGAAAGATATTTTCGCCCTACTAAGAAAGGAGATATGACTCCTATTATTAAAGCCCTTGAAGAAACACATTGTCTTTATGCTATTTTAAATGATAATTTTAGTGAAAATCCACTAAAATTTTGGGATAAAAGTCCAAGATATTCTAATATCAAACTAAGAGATCAATGTCATTATAAGAGTAAAACCAATGATCTGTACCAGAAATGATATAGATGAATTTGATAAACAAATCAAAGAACTATTATAAATTAATCTTATTGAAGAAGCAATAAGTCCACATTCTAGCCCTGCCTTCATGGTAAGAAAACACAATGAAGTTGCAAGAGGAAAAGCTAGGATGGTTATAAATTATTAAAGATTAAATGAAAAATTAGAATTTAATGGTTATTTCATCCTTAGAAAGGATGTCTTAATTAACCAAACTAAAGGAAAAAAGTTCTTTAGTAAATTCGAATGTAAATCTGGATTTTGGCAGTTAAACTAACTGACGAATCAAAACCATTGACAACCTTTACTACTCCTAGAGGACATTATCAATGGAATGTTATGCCTTTGGGGCTAAACACATCTCCTCAGGTATATCAAAGATGGATGGACAAAATCTTTAAAGACCTTAAAGATTTTTGTGTTGTCTATATAGATGAAATTCTTATTTTTTCAAAAACAGTGGAAAAACATAGACATCGTCTAAAAATTATTTGTGAAAAATTCCAAAAACATGGAATAATTTTATCACCAAAGAAAATTGATATCGAGAAGAAAAAAATTAATATGCTTGGCATAATCCTAAACCAGGATGGCCTACAATTACAAGATCATATCATCTCTAAAATAAGAGATTTTAATGAGGAAATTTTGGATAAAAAACAATTACAATGTTTCCTAGGAATCCTTAATTATGGAAGAAATTTCATAAAAGGATTATCTAAAAAAGAATTACCACTTCTTGAAAAACTTAAAAAGAATGAAATTTTTACATGGAGTGCTAATGATACTCTTGTTGTTAAAACAATTAAACAAGAGATTATTACAAATTGTCCAAAAGTTTATTTTCCTAAAACAGGAGATAAATTAATACTCAAAACTGATGCTTCGGAAAATTGTTGGGGATGTGTTCTCAAAGAAATTCCTATAGAATATTGGAATGAAAACAGTCCTTCCAATACTTTTGGTATTCGTGGTAAGAAAACCATTATACCAAAATCAATTCAAAAACATGAATTGATATATGGATATAATTCAGGAAAATTTAAACCAAATGAATTGAATTATATCATTTTTGAAAAAGAATTATTAGCAATTAAGCTTGCTATTAAAAAATTCCATATTTTTTTAGCACCTGAAGACTTTATTGTCAGGACAGATAATAAAGCAGTAAAAGACTTCCTAATAAATAAAAGAAATATTTTAGAAGGAAGAAGACTTAAATGGTTCAACCAAATTGCTATTTATACTTTTGAAGTTTAACATCTAAAAGGTACTAACATTTTTATTGCATATTTTCTTAGCATGAACTATACCGAAAAACCTACTAACCAAGTAGAGTTTTTTGAAACCCACTAAACAAGTGGAATATTTTTCATAAAACCCACAAAACAAGTGGAATACTTTGATAAAACCCACTAAACAAGTGGAACCTTTTCTATTTCAGGATGGGAGACAAGGAAAAACCACCAAGAATAGTACAAGGAGAATGGGTAACAATTACTAAAAAGGCAAATACCCACGCATCATCATCAACTACACAACCTAAACCAGACCCTGTGTATGTTGTATTCAGTGGCAGGCAACCAGGCTTCTATCATAATTGGTACCAATGTTTTCAACAAGTAAATAAATTTCCAGGTGCATGTCACAAAAAATTTAATACTATGCTGTAATACCCCGTATTTTTATGCATTATAAATTTGGGGATTTATTAAATTTAATGTGTGTTATTAATTTAATATAAATTCGGAAATTAATTACTTTATAATTATTAACGTGATGTTACCAACAGGGCCAGTGGCGGGGTGGTAACGGACAACAGGGTCGTGGTCAACAGGGTCAGAGGGGAAGAAATTTCAAAGGCCGATGTTTCGGGTGCGACAAGAATGGCCATAGGTGCCAGGATTGTCCAGAGGGAGAGAGGGACCCACAGCAACAGGGTGCCCGAATGAGCCACATAGGACACTTTTTCCATCTGCCCTCCCGGTACCAGCCCTACCAGCCATTCCAGCAGCTCCAGTTCAGCAGGGGCAGTTACAGTACGGACGTGTCTATAACGTCCACCGGCTAGCAGCTCCACAGGCACCACCCATGATTGAGGGTATGTTTCCTATCCATGGTACTATGGGTCGGGTTTTATTTGATACTAGGGCGACGCATTGTTTTATAGCTACTCATTTTGCGAAGGCCTTAGGGTTATTAGCCACAGCAGAGAGCACCGTGACGTGTGTAGACTCACCACTGGGGAATGGTTCGCTTATTTTCTTTATATGCCGAGGAATGGGGGTAGAGATTGGTAGTTTGGTATTACCAGCAGACATGTTAGTCTTAGATATGCATGAGCACGATGTTATTATCAGAATGGATTGGCTCGCAGCTTACAGAGCCATGATAGATTATTTCGGTGGGAGTATTGTCTTTGCCATTCCGGGGTAAGAGATGTTTGTACTGGCGATGCCTCGCCCAGAGGGAGGCTCGACTGCTCATTTATATTACATAGAGGAGGATACCTCTAAGGAGGTTATGATTCCTTTAGACTCGATCCCAGTTATTCGTGAGTATTCCGATGTATTTCAAGAGATACCAGGCCTACCCCCAGTCGTGAGATAGACTTCGTCATAGATTTATTACCGGATACTCGACCTATAGCACGCGATCCATACCATATGGCTCCGGCAGAGATGCGAGAGTTACGAGATCAGATAGATCAGCTGTTAGGTCAGGGCTTCATTCGAAGGAGTACCTCACCTTGGGGCGCTCCAGTTTTGTTTGTAAAGAAGAGAGATGGTTCACTGAGGCTATGTGTGGACTACCGGGAGTTGAAACAAGGTCACAATATGAAATAAGTATCCGTTACCTCGAATCAATGATCTGTTCGACCAGCTGAGGGGAGCAACTTTCTTTTCGAAGATAGATCAGAGGTCGGGGTACCATCAGCTACGTATTAGGGAGCACGATGTTTCAAAGACTACTTTCTTGACGAGATACAGGTCCTATGGGTTCAGAGTGATGCCATTTGGACTCACAAATTCTCCAGCCGTATTCATGGACTTGATGAACCGAGTGTTCAGAGAGTTCTTGGATGAGTTCGTCATTGTTTTCATAGATAACATTCTGATATATTCACACTCCGAGGAGGAGCATGCCGAGAACTTGAGGCAGGATCTTCAGACTCTGCGAGAGCATCAGCTGTATGCTAAGTACGAGAAATGCGGGTTCTGGTTACGTGAAGTGCAGTTCTTGGGACATGTTTTTTCTGAATAGGGGATAGTAGTTGACCCGAGTAAAGTGTCAGTGGTGAGGGAGTGGGGACAGCCCACGATACCGATGGAAGTGCGTAGTTTCTTGGGGTTAGCCGGATACTACAGGAGATTCATTCGGGGATTCTCCAAAATAGCGGGTCCATTGACGAACCTGACTTGCAAAGGGGTACCATTTCTTTGGGATGATGCTTGTCAATTGGCTTTCGACGAGCTGAAAGACAAGCTTACTTCAGCACCGGTCCTTGATTTACCTAAGCCAGGTGTGGATTACCTAGTTTACAGTGATGCCTCGTTACGGGGACTTGGGGGAGTACTTCAGCAGGAGGAGAAGGCTATAGCTTTTGCCTCCCGCAAGCTTAAGACGCATGAGAAGAATTACCCCACCCACAACCTGGAGTTAGCAGCGGTCGTTTTTGCATTGAGGATATGGAGGCACTATTTATTGGGAGAGAAATTCCGCTTGTTCACAGACCACAAGTCACTGCAGTACATGTTCACTCAGCGAGAGCTGAATATGCGTCAGCGCAGATGGTTGGAGTTTTTGAAGGAATATCAGTTCGACATACAGTACCATCCGGGGAAGGCCAACGTAGTTGCCGATGCGTTGAGCCGTAGACCGGTAGATGATGTAGCAGACATCTGGAAAGTGTAATAACCCGCCCTTTTGGAGATGATTAAATTCCATAATTAAGTATAATTTGGAATTTGGAGAATTTCTCGAAATAGTGATTTTTGGGATTTTCGAGGATTTAATGATTTTCGAAGGGTGTTATAAATTATTTTGGGACCATATAGGTCGAAATATTTTATTTATATGTCGCCGTGGAGTATAGCGACAAAAGAGGTAAGATTTTGAGTAGAACACCGCATTTAATTATTTTGGGTTAGAATAGTGATTTGCGGTCAAGTACCTCGGATGGAAATTTCGACTGCGCCATTAGTCTCGGAATGTCCGAGATAGTCGGAAAAGAGTATCCGATTGTCGAAATTGAGTTTCGGGTAATTTTGGAGTTAAATAGGCTCGTAATTGGGTAAACGAGTCATTTTTAGGTTTTTAGGGGTAAAACCCTTTTTCTCTCTATATATATAGGTATAGAGGGAGAAAAGAAGAAAGAAGAGAGGGAAGAGAGAGAGAGGGAAGAAAAGAAGAAAAAGGGGGAGATTCCGGCCGGCCTCCGCGGGATTCGGCTCGAGGACGTCGAATTTTATCCACGAGGCAAGTGTTTACTTGCTTTATTTATTTTTGAGCATAAATATCTCATATCATTGTTGGTATAACAAACCCTAATGATTTTGGTTTGGGTATTCGTGGATAAAACGAGTGTTCGGGAGATAAAACGAATAAACCCCTAACATTGGTAAATTGGAGATTTTAGTAATTAACCAAAATTATTGGGTGATTCCGGGTTCTGGGATGTTTAGGACCCGTATTATAGGTGTATTTGTTGTTGGTAGAAGTTTTAGGCCGTTGGGTGAAGAGATGGAAGCTTGGGGGAAGCTTCCATGGCCGAACAGCTTCTCGGAGAAGAAGCTGCCCGACTTAATCGATCGATCGAGCCTGGGGGATCAATCGATCGAAGCCTTCGATCGATCGACGGTCAGGGGTCGATCGATCGACCTCTGCTGAAAGTTGATAATTTCTCTTAGGGTGATTTGGATGGGATAGATTCCATTTCATCTTGCTTTGAGGTTAATTAGGTGATAACCTAAGGGACCTTTTAGGACTTTATGGTCCATAAATTAAGGTAATTTAGGAGGGTAAGGTAAGGGTTTTAGTGTATAACCCTTCATCTATATTTCCGAGGAAAATGGAGTAATTGTAGAACTTGATGGATTAGGGTTCCTAATTATATTGGGGACTTCTAAATGATAAATTGGACTAGGAATGGTTTTTGGGTTCAAGGGATTGAAATCCTTAACCCACTGAATTAAGGTTGTTCGGGTGAGATGAATCCCGAGAATAATTTCCGTAGGCATATAGGCCTATATAATTATGCTTATAGGAAGCATAATTATATCGATTATCTTTAAGTATATCCTACGAGATAATTAGGAAAATTTGGGAATATAGATAATTGTTGATTTCACTTAGAGTGAAGGGTATCATTGGAGATATCCAATAAATCCTTAGAATAGGATTGAGAGTTATAGTGATAATTAAAGTATGAAATACTTTGGATTTAGAATCGTGCTAATATAAATGCATGATTATGATTTCTGGAGGAAATCTTTGGGGTTATGGTCATCGCTAGATGATATTGGCCACTATGGCCGTTTATATATATTATAGGAAGAATATATATTGGATATGTATATACTATATGATTTAGGTATATATATATATTATGATGGAAATGATTTTGAAAATATAAAAATGAATATTTTCAAAATGGGAGGAGAAATGTTTTTTCATAATTAATAAAATATGGATTACACACCTCTCTAAATCGCTATCATAAGGGAAGTTGCTTTCGTATGGTGAAGCCCCCTGGCTAATGATGCAGGGTGGATATAGTCCTATAGGCGATGTGAGCGTTGTTGTTATATTTTATGCGCTGGTTAGGAGATTCCGGGTGTGGTCTTGACTATCCCGCAGGCACATGGTCGCTTCCCGACGTCTTTCGATGTAGGATCCCAGGTTGTCTTATGATAGGCCCTGGAAGATGATAGCCATTTAGGGGCGCGCACAGTGGAGAAATCCGGACGGGCGGTCTTAGAACGCGTTTATATTAAAGCAGTTCATAATAATGGATTTTCTTTAATTACATTTCCTGGATATAGGAAGGGAAATGGGTTATATAAATTGGCTTCGGTAACACTTCCCGGATGGAAGAAGGGATGTGGAAGCATATGTTATGATCAAAGCATTTTTTATGATAATGAAAATGGCTTTGAATACATTTCCTGAATATAAAAAGGGAAATGGGATATTTTGAAAAGGAAAAGCATTTTTATGTTAATAAAATTGGCTTTTAAAAAGATATATGTTTTGGTAAAGCAATTCATGTTAATGAATTGGTTTTAAATACATTTCCTGGATATGAGAAGGGAAATGGAAGTTTTTTGAAATGAAAAGGATAAGTATTGGTAAATACTTTGTGTATAGAATACTCCTCAGTCCGGGAGATAGATCCGGATGTGTATTATAAAGATACAATTGATTTGGTAATCCTCAGTCCGGAAGATATTATCCGGACATACATTATAGATGTACGTATATGTATAAATCGAGTGCCGAGGGTCTAATGGATCCCGACGATCGACCGTGCCGCATAGTAGTGTATCGGGGGGTTCCTTGTTTGGATTTCGCTTCGCGAGACACCCCACGCACGAATATGGCACTGTGTTGAGACTGGGGAGAAGTTTAATCCTTAGTGGTCTAATATTATAAATATGGTATATATATATATTCTATATATCTTTATGTACTGAGAGACTGGCGAATCTCGAAGATCGACCTTGCTGCATAGTAGTGTATCGGGGGGGTTCCTTGTTTGGATTTCGCTTCGCGAGACACCCCACCCACGAACATGGCATAGCGTCGAGATTAGAGTGAAGTTTAGCCCTTAGTACATTTATTTGACTATCTAGGTTAGATAGTGGTTGGGTATTAGACTAGTTTAGCAGGGTAGCTTGACTAGGATGTTTAAAGGGATGCACTAGGTGTGCACTGTTAGTGGAGAGGTGATGGGTATCTCATGGGAGTGCGATACCAATTTAAATATGAGATAAAACTATTTTTCTAAAAATAAAGCATTTATGCACTTGAAAAATATTTTCAAAACATTCGGGCTCTGACCCGTTTGTCTACTCTCCTTTCTTTCTCTCTCTCTATATATAGGTGTCCAGACACAGGGACGCCTGGATGGAAACTCTTTCGAGTCAGACGTCTGCTGCAGCAGCTGTGGATGCTTGCAGGTTATCGGTAGACGTTTCTTTCCTTGCACTCTATATAGGAGATATTGTATAAACATTCGAGCCAATGGCTCAATTGCATTTATTTATTCTTTCAGTACAGCATTCGATATGGTTGTATATTTGGACCGAGTGTTCGGTTATTTTAATTCCTTTCATTTTCATTTCAGTTCATTACGCATTTAATTGTGGATGTTTTAATTTATTCGTTAAAAAGAGTAGTTAAGTAAAAAATTTTAACGGCCACCTAATAGGATATTAGTAATTAAATGAATTTTCGACAGTGATGCTAAGGATGATCCATATGTGACTCCTGTTTTAATTTAATATTGGAGTGATCGCCCGGTATCTTATTAGGCGGGTTGATACAGATGGTATCAAAGCATCAGGTTCTAGTGTCTTTAGGAATCTGTGCGGACGTACTACGTTTTCAGCGTTGCTCTCGATTTGTTATAGAGCCCTAGGATTAGGATTGTTGATATCTCTTGTGAGATTTCGTTCTCCTGCCGTGTTTGAAGATTATAGAAATCTTTTACGCGCTCGTTGAGAATCGTGTGCGGAGCTCGGAGGACAGCAGGAGTTGGAGCTTAACTGGGGAAGCTGGTAGAAGTTGGGGACGAGGACCTTAGTAGATGCCACTCTCCTTGTGGCAAATGCTAAGGATTGTTGCGACGACTACTAAAGTATAGTAGTTATGAGAAACCAAGTACTACTGTGATAGGAAGTGGTACTCAAGTTGGATTACCCCGTGGAGATAAGGGTTCCAAAGGGATTTTACGGATAGCTTTAACCGTGAGTCCCCATGATTCTTCAAGGAGGATTGTTGGAACCGGTGGTGGAATTTCTTTTTAACAAAGGAGTTAAGAGGATTAGTACGGTGATTGTAAGGAGCGAGGCTATAGAGTCAGATGGTGTTGTGGAGTGCGGAGCCACACGGATAGTCTTTTTTGATAGGAATAAAAACAAGGTTAGGGTGCCCAGATGGGGCCTAGAGTCGAGAAATTTTGGTAAGAGGCGTGGCTAGATGAAGTTGTGGTGTTCGATAGCCTTAGACTCGTGTGTGTAATATGAGTTTTGTTTTGGTCTCGATAACATAATAATGTAGGCTTATGTGTTTTCCGCGATAGCGGAATTTTGTTTTCCTTCACTCGCCATAGAGGCGGGTGATTATATTTTGTATATATACGTATAAGGTATTGGTTGATCGGAACGATAGCAGGCTAATAATGGCAAGTCTATCGTGTCCGCAGTTCCTGGAGGGAACGGATTGTGGTTGCGGTGTCTCACCTGGATACAGGTTGAGTACCCCTTTGTCATTATGGATTGATAGAACCTCGATGAGTAGAGGTTTACTTATTTTGGTTGGTATATGTGGCAACCTTATAGATATAATTTAAGGCCCACAGGATCGTTGTTGAGCTGTGAGATTTGGCTCAGTATTGGTTTGCGCAAGGAATTAGAAATAGTGCGAGCGCTGGGTGGTGTGACTCTTAGTTAGAGATAGGAGTTCAGACCACCTTTTGTTGATAAGGGATGGGATTATCCCGGTTGCATGTCTGAAATAACGGGACTCCGTGAGCAACGAAGTCAAGTGTTAATGTGTGGAGGGGTTCCTTGTTTGTATTTCGCTTTGCGAGAAACTACACACATGACTCTTAACGGCACCGGGCATGGAGAGCTGTTATGGGATGCAAGGATGTGGATTAGTCTTATAGTGTGGATGAACCACTATAGACTACGAGCCCTGTGATGATGGTACTCTTAGGGAAATATTGTGCTATGGAAAAGCACTCAAGTGGTCCTCTTGCCACAAGTAGTTGGGTGGACTAGGACTTAGAGAATTTGATTTGAGGATGATTGCCAGGCCTTTTTAAGAAGGCAAATTTAGAGGAAATCTGTGATCGGGGTGATGTATATAGTGTTCCTACCAAGAGGAGGCACTTTGATTAGTTAGGTTTCCTTCTGTATGGGCGGAAGGATAAGATAGTAGGAATGCGTTCATAGGCTAGCCTAGTAGGATTTAGGACGTCCCACTTCTGTGCCTTGGGTCGTTATATCTCGATGATCGACTACGCGAGGGAGTAGTGTAATGGGAGGGTTCCTTGTTTGGATTTCGCCTTGGCGAGACGTCCCACGCATGAAACCAAGCAATCGTCGGGAGTTGAGAGAGACCTTGGGCACTAGGGACATACTTAGGATTATATTATGAAAGAGGATAATCCCGGGGGTTTTAATAATTATCTCAATTTAAATTATAATTTCTTTTTATGTAAATCGATGCGGAAGCGTTGTAAAACAGGTGATGGTTCAAGTTTAAAAAATAACAACAAGTTTTAATTTCTCAAAACAAATTAAAACATAATTCAAGTCCTAGAATTTGCCTAAGTCATAATTATCAATTATCCAAAGTTAGGCGAAACCAATTTTAGTAAATGACTTGAATAAACCAAATTTACCCAATATTTAATATAAGTTCCAAATTAAAAGAGTGTGATAATTAAACCGAGTTTTATCTTGAATTAAACCTAAGCATGGATTCTAAATTATTGTGCAAGATAAAATAAACAATATCACACTACGCCAAGATGTACGAGGAAAAACCCACTAACGGGAAAAAACCTCTGGACGGCCCTAGCCTCAAATCCACTAAAAACGGTATTACAAAATACAAGACAAAAGACTTACTTCCTAAACTCGAACCCTCTCAAGCCGTGATGCTTCTTCTTGTATCGACCTCCAATTAGCGGATAACCAACGGAGCTCCATCGTGGTCTCGGACTCCCACCGATCGGGCAATTAGGCACACCGTCAACCACACATGACAAACCAAAACTCTCTTTGAATGGTGTAGAGAAACCGGTGCCAAAACTCCAAGCAATTGATATGAATATAGGAACTTGGAATAAACAACAATGGGTGTAAACTAAGTGTTTAAAGATTTTTCTTTAAGTTGAAGAACACTTAAACATGAACATTTTCCTTTTGTAAATAATCTCTCAAACTCTCTCTAGGAGATGTATTAGGATGGAAAAGTTGTCTTGGAAAATGTGTTTCCCGCACATAATAATGTATGAAAAAAGTTGGTTGAAAACCAAGTGGATAAGTGGGGAAAAACTGCAAAAAAATGCTCAAAACTGTTCCCGCCCTGGCGTCTCGTTCGAACGAACTTGACTCTCGTTCGAACGAGACTTCTAACGAGCGACCAGCCTGGGCTCGTTAGAATCTCGTTAGATACCTCGTTAGAACGAAGAACTCGTTCGAACGACATATCGAACGACTGACCAGTTTAGGGTCGTTGGCAAAACTCGTTCGAACGAAACTGGTTCGAACGACAAAACTCGTTCGAACAAAATCTGGTTCGAACGAAAAAAACTCGTTCGAACGACATTTCTAACAAACGACCAGAAAGATTAAAAAATTCGATTTTGGCCCAGAAACTTTTATAAACTTTTATATACTTATTTTAAAGTTTTAATTTGATTCTTTCTGAAAATAAAATGCAATTTTTTATTTCACCTAACACCCAATACATATTGTTCCAAGCTCCTATATAAATATAGTTACATTCATACCTTGGGAGCATGGAACCTTAGTTGATAACGTAGAAACGAGGCACACAAACCAGCATTTTGATGAAGCTTTAAATTCTTTGCCGCTACGTCTTCAACATACACTTCATAGGCTTGAGAATATTACAATTGAATACTATCCTATGAATAAATGTTTTTGTCCGGAATTGAGCCAAAACTATATATGGACTCAATTGGAAATTTGTGTCCTTACAAATCTCCCCCTTTGGCTATTCCGGGACAAAAACCAAACAAAAATCCTAAAGGGCCGTCAAGCTCACTAGACTCAAAACATAACCCGCCCAAACTTGACTCAACCCAAGGATCAAACGATTTGCCATAGAAAGATGCCGCTTTAGAATAATTCCTGCACACTTAAGCAAACTCATCAAATGCATAGGGAATATCAAAATATTAAATGCAGTTAATTAAATTCTCCCCCTTTTTGTTCGGGAATAGGCAAAGGATAAAGAACTAATAAACAGCATGTGAAAGCTTAAAGTGATAAGACATGAAGGCATATGGACAATAAAAGCAGGGCAAAGACAAATATCATATTTATAGATACCAAAAATATACCAATAGAGCACTTGCATATATATAAAGATATAAACACACACATGACACAAAATACAATAAGTTTGCACACTCGTATGGCAAAAATGTGTCATATGGAAACGGAAGTGTAGGGGTGTGAACTAGCAACAATTAAATTTAGACCCAAACACTTAAAAAACATTCACGGAGTTCTCATTTGATTGCAAACTTCATCACAGTTAAATATAACCTCATGTGACAATATAAATATTGAACTCAATGAACAAACATACACAATGCATACAAGCCTAGCATGATGATGATTCTACAAACCAAATAGAGTCATGACATTAAAGACAGCTAGGATAAACGGACATTGTGAAAACCGTTGATATACCATCCAATTCTCCCTCAATAAGCATATATATACTTTTAATTTTGAATGAATATATCAAACAAACATAGGCCTTGGCAATTGCTTTCTTTTAAATGCCAAATATTCTGTTTTTAGGCCTTTGAATCACGTATTTCTTTTAGATCCAATCAACGGTGGCTTACAATCGCAAAGGATTTAATTCATCCTTTCGGAGCCCTTCCCCGTGCACATATTAATTTATCATGTTTTTCATTTTTCACACAAATCTCTCATGCAACGGATTTTGACATGCACTAGTCCTCCTAGGTCATAGATATGTAGATGACTAGATTGATAGGAGAACACCTCAAAAAGCTCAAATATAACATGTGACATTAATATTTCAAAAGAGCTCGTGCATGTGTGAAAAGAGGCATATAGAAATAGAATCCATTTCAACAATACAAAATCCAACTACTCCATATAAAACATGGTAAAGAACATTTTAAGGATTGAAAATCTAAACCAAAAGTTCTAGCCACGTGGGAGCGTAAAGGAAGGATTCAAGCACAAATATATGCCACATAAAGTGTGTCAAACCAAAATACACAGAAAATAAAATCTTTTTGGGTTTTTAATATTTTTAACCAAAAATAAATATATATACTCAAAAGACTAATCAAAAATCATTTGTATTTTTCATTAAGCTTAAATGAAATAAATAAAACACAAATGATAAACAAAAATCTTTTTATATTTTTAATTAATTTAAACAAAAATATAATACAAAAAGATAAACAAGTCATAATTTCTAGCATGTGATATGAAATAAGGCAATGACTAGAAAATGACTAAACAAGCATACATTTAGCATATGAATATAGCATGAAGTACAAACGCTTAAGTATGCAAACACTAACACATTTATCCTTTAGATTTAGCATGGGAGGAAGCATGTGAAAGTAAATGTGAATCAAAATCCCTATTTTGTAAGGTAACCAAGTCGGATTTCCTAACCCAAATTAATGAAGAATTACTATCTTGGGGTGTAGGATCGTTAATAACCGTGGTTACTTTACTATGGGATTTTCTTGGAATTCGTTTAAGATCTAAACAAAATTTCCTAAGATGACCTTTTCGACCACAATGTGTACAAGTAAGAATATGTCGAAAAGATTTATCTAAGGAGTGATCATTAAATGCGTTCCTAGAAGATTCTCCTAAAACAATCTAAAATTAATCTTAAATTAGTGATCATTAATGAAGATTCTCCTAGAAGATTTATCTTTCAATTTATTTTCCAATTCTAAAATTTTAGATTCTAGTAAAACATTCCGCTCTTCAAAAGCAAGAAGCTCCTTTTTCAAGGATTCCATTAAACCCCTAAGGCTATCTCTCTCGCCTTCTACATATGCTAGCTTCTCTTGAAGAGTTCTCTCACGTGTCCTAAGGTCTTCTATTAAGGCACTTTCATCAACGACCTTGACACTCTCTCTTAAACTCGCTTCTAACTTCAAATTAGCTCTTTTCAATTTAATAGATTCTTTATATAATTCATGAAAAGCATTTTGAAGTTCACTCTCATCAACCTCTTCTTCATTTTCACTCTCTCTTTCTTCTTCACTCTCACTATCATTAAAAATAAGAGAATCATGTACAATGACCTTGGAAGTGGCATGTGCTATCGTTTCATCATTCGATGAGTTCTCACTATCACTCACATGTCTAGCCATAAAAGCCACAAAATTTTTCTTAGTGGGGGAATCGGGCTTCTCTTCCTTATCACTATCACTAAGGGTTGCATTATATGAAACGGGTTGTTTACCCTCTTTCCTTAGTTTAGTGGGGCACTCAAAAGCCCTATGGCCATAACCTTCACAACCAAAACATTTATTAGACTCGTCCCTATCTAAATTTTCATTACTAGGTTTAGGGATCTTATCGGCTTTAGAAACCTTCTCTCTTTTATCATGTTTAGAAGTATCAAATTTCTTAAAATCATTTTTAACTTTATCTTTGTTAAATTTAAGAAATTTTCTAAATTTACGAGCAAACAAAGCCATATCTTCCGAGTCACTATTACTATCGTTCTCTACTACTTGTTTGACCTCTTTTCGGGATTTTAAAGCAACGCCCTTTTCGATTTTCTTTTCAGTTTTAGAGGGAAACATATCTAGTTCATAGGTTTGTAAATCACCTACAAGCTCTTCTAATTTCGTAGAGGTTAAAGTGGGTAAAGAATTTAAAACGGTCACCTTTGGAATAAATCTATCGGGTAGGGACCTTAAAATTTTCTTTACAACACGGTCGTCAGGTATTTTCTCTCCCAAGTTAAAAGATGAATTAACAATATCAGAAAGTCTAGCATAAAATTTATCAAAAGTTTCTAATTCATCCATTTTGATAGTTTCAAATTGAGTGGTGAGGTTTTGGAGTTTTGAAGCTTTAACGACACTAGTTCCTTCATGAGTTAATTGTAAAATATCCCAAGCTTCTTTAGAGGTTTCACACGTCATAATACGTCGGAATTCATCCGGTGTGACAGCGCTAAACAAGGCATTTAAACCTCGGGAATTAAAATTAGCAAGTTTAAACTCATTTTCAGTCCATCTATCGGCGGGTTTGATAACACGTTCATTTTCAACTAAATAAGTTGGTGGGGAGTACCCGTTAACAACAGACATCAAAACTCTCTTGTCGATAGATTTTAGTGCCGATCTCATTCGCGCTTTCCAATACGCGTAGTTTGAACCATCAAAAATAGGAAATTTTAAAAATGGGGAAAAATCCATTTTAGCCAAAAATTAAAGGATCTTAACGAAATAATTTATCGTTTTTGGCTCTGATACCAATTTGAAAGAGGATAATCCCGGGGGTTTTAATAATTATCTCAATTTAAATTATAATTTCCTTTTATGTAAATCGATGCGGAAGCGTTGTAAAACAGGTGATGGTTCAACTTTCAAAAATAACAACAAGTTTTAATTTCTCAAAACAAATTAAAACATAATTCAAGTCCTAGAATTTGCCTAAGTCATAATTATCAATTATCCAAAGTTAGGCGAAACCAATTTTAGTAAATGACTTGAATAAACCAAATTTACCCAATATTTAATATAAGTTCCAAATTAAAAGAGTGTGATAATTAAACCGAGTTTTATCTTGAATTAAACCTAAGCATGGATTCTAAATTATTGTGCAAGATAAAATAAACAATATCACACTACGCCAAGATGTACGAGGAAAAACCCACTAACGGGAAAAAACCTCGGGACGGCCCTAGCCTCAAATCCACTAAAAACGGTATTACAAAATACAAGACAAAAGACTTACTTCCTAAACTCGAACCCTCTCAAGCCGTGATGCTTCTTCTTGTATCGACCTCCAATTAGCGGATAACCAACGGAGCTCCACCGTGGTCTCGAACTCCCACCGATCGGGCAATTAGGCACACCGTCAACCACACATGACAAACCAAAACTCTCTTTGAATGGTGTAGAGAAACCGGTGCCAAAACTCCAAACAATTGATATGAATATATGAACTTGGAATAAACAACAATGGGTGTAAACTAAGTGTTTAAAGATTTTTCTTTAAGTTGAAGAACACTTAAACATGAACATTTTCCTTTTGTAAATAATCTCTCAAACTCTCTCTAGGAGATGTATTAGGATGGAAAAGTTGTCTTGGAAAATGTGTTTCCCGCACATAATAATGTATGAAAAAAGTTGGTTGAAAACGAAGTGGAGAAGTGGGGAAAAACTGCAAAAAACTGCTCAAAACTGTTCCCGCCCTGGCGTCTCGTTCGAACGAACTTGACTCTCGTTCGAACGAGACTTCTAACGAGCGACCAGCCTGGGCTTGTTAGAATCTCGTTAGATACCTCGTTAGAACGAAGAACTCGTTCGAACGACATATCGAACGACTGACCAGTTTAGGGTCGTTGGCAAAACTCGTTCGAACGAAACTGGTTCGAACGACAAAACTCGTTCGAACGAAATCTGGTTCGTATGAAAAAAACTCGTTCGAACGACCAGAAAGATTAAAAAATTCGATTTTGGCCCAGAAACTTTTATAAACTTTTATATACTTATTTTAAAGTTCTAATTTGATTCTTTCTAAAAATAAAATGCAGTTTTTTATTTCACCTAACACCCAATACATATTGTTCCAAGCTCCTATATAAATATAGTTACATTCATACCTTGGGAGCATGGAACCTTAGTTGATAACGTAGAAACGAGGCACACAAACCGACATTTTGATGAAGCTTTAAATTCTTTGCCGCTACGTCTTCAACATACACTTCATAGGCTTGAGAATATTACAATTGAATACTATCCTGTGAATAAATGTTTTTTGTCCGGAATTGATCCAAAACTATATATGGACTCAATTGGAAATTTGTGTCCTTACATATTAGTTTCGTGTAGGTAGGGTAACGCATAGATCGTATCATTTTTTAGGATATAGGTTCGCTAGTATTAGCAGCACCGAGGTTAGGAGTATTGAAATGCGCGGGTTCGGAGGACCCATAGGTGAGTATTACACCGAGGAAAGGAGACCCTTATTGGGAGAGAGTGATGCGTGTCAGACGTTCGTAATGTTTGTGCTGATATGCACAAGTTAGAAAGGTGTATGGGCACCTTGGTAAGTTTGTTTATATACCGCCTGAAATAGTATGGGCGTAGTATATAAGGTTGAAATTCATGCCGATAGGTATTATAGATGATGGGTATTATGTGACGTATTAGAGTCACTTTATGATTGCGGTAGCCGCATAGTGTATGGTTAGGAACCATTAGGTTAGTATATTTTCCTTGAGATTTTAGGATTTGTAGTAATCCTAGTTAGAGGGTGTAAGTTACATCTGAATTTCGAGGACGAAATTCTGTTGTAAGGGGGGGAGTATGTAATAACCCGCCCTTTTGGAGATGATTAAATTCCATAATTAAGTATAATTTGGAATTTGGAGAATTTCTCGAAATAGTGATTTTTGGGATTTTCGAGGATTTAATGATTTTCGAAGGGTGTTATAAATTATTTTGGGACCATATAGGTCGAAATATTTTATTTATATGTCGCCGTGGAGTATAGCGACAAAAGAGGTGAGATTTTGAGTAGAACACCGCATTTAATTATTTTGGGTTAGAATAGTGATTTGCGGTCAAGTACCTCGGATGGAAATTTCAACTGCGCCATTAGTCTCGGAATGTCCGAGATAGTCGGAAAAGAGTGTCCGATTGTCGAAATTGAGTTCCGGGTAATTTTGGAGTTAAATAGGCTCGTAATGGGGTTTACGAGTCGTTTTTAGGTTTTTAGGGGTAAAACCCTTTTTCTCTCTATATATATAGGTATAGAGGGAGAAAAGAAGAAAGAAGAGAGGGAAGAGAGAGAGAGGGAAGAAAAGAAGAAAAAGGGGGAGATTCCGGCCGGCCTCCGCGGGATTCGGCTCGAGGACGTCGGATTTTATCCACGAGGCAAGTGTTTACTTGCTTTATTTATTTTTGAGCATAAATATCTCATATCATTGTTGGTATAACAAACCCTAATGATTTTGGGTTGGGTATTCGTGGATAAAACGGGTTTTCGGGAGATAAAACGAATAAACCCCTAAAATTGGTAAATTGGATATTTTAGTAATTAACCAAAATTATTGGGTGATTCCGGGTTCTGGGATGTTTAGGACCCGTATTATAGGTGTATTTCTTGTTGGTAGAAGTTGTAGGCCATTGGGTGAAGAGATGGAAGCTTGGGGGAAGCTTCCATGGCCGAACAGCTTCTCGGAGAAGAAGCTGCCCGACTTGATCGATCGATCGAGCCTGGGGGATCGATCGATCGAAGCCTTCGATCGATCGACGGTCAGGGGTCGATCGATTGACCTCTGCTGAAAGTTGATAATTTCTCTTAGGGTGATTTGGATGGGATAGATTCCATTTCATCTTGCTTTGAGGTTAATTAGGTGATAACCTAAGGGACCTTTTAGGACTTTATGGTCCATAAATTAAGGTAATTTAGGAGGGTAAGGTAAGGGTTTTAGTGTATAACCCTTCATCTATATTTTCGAGGAAAATGGAGTAATTGTAGAACTTGATGGATTAGGGTTCCTAATTATATTGGGGACTTCTAAATGATAAATTGGACTAGGAATGGTTTTTGGGTTCAAGGGATTGAAATCCTTAACCCACTGAATTAAGGTTGTTCGGGTGAGATGAATCCCGAGAATAATTTCCGTAGGCATATATGCCTATATAATTATGCTTATAGGAAGCATAATTATATCGATTATCGTTAAGTATATCCTAGGAGATAATTAGGATAATTTTGGAATATAGATAATTGCTGATTTCACTTAGAGTGAAGGGTATCATTGGAGATATCCAATAAATCCTTAGAATAGGATTGAGAGTTATAGTGATAATTAAAGTATGAAATACTTTGGATTTAGAATCATGCTAATATAAATGCATGATTATGATTTCTGGAGGAAAACTTTGGGGTTATGGTCATCGCTAGATGATATAGGCCACTATGGCCGTTTATATATATTCTAGGAAGAATATATATAGGATATGTATATACTATGTGATTTACGTATATATATATATATATATATATATATATATATATATATATATATATATATATATATATATATTATGATGGAAATGATTTTGAAAATATAAAAATGAATGTTTTCAAAATGGGAAGAGAAATGTTTTTTCATAATTAATAAAATATGGATTACACACCTCTCTTAATCGCTATCATAAGGGAAGTTGCGTTCGTATGGTGAAGCCCCCTGGCTAATGATGCAGGGTGGATATAGTCCTATAGGCAATGTGAGCGTTGTTGTTATATTTTCTGCGCTGGTTAGGAGATTCCGGGTGTGGTCTTGACTATCCCGCAGGCACATGGTCGCTTCCCGACGTCTTTCGATGTAGGATCTCAGGTTGTCTTATGATAGGCCCTGGAAGATGATAGCCATTTAGGGGCGCGCACAGTGGAGAAATCCGAACGGGCGATCTTAGAACGCGTTTATATTAAAGGAGTTCATAATAATGGATTTGCTTTAATTACATTTCCTGGATATAGGAAGGGAAATGGGTTATATAAATTGGCTTCGGTAACACTTCCCAGATGGAAGAAGGGATGTGGAAGCATATGTTATGATCAAAGCATTTTTATTATAATGAAAATGGCTTTGAATACATTTCCTGAATATAAAAAGGGAAATGGGATATTTTGAAAAGGAAAAGCATTTTTATGTTAATAAAATTGGCTTTTAAAAAGATATATGTTTTGGTAAAGCAATTCATGTTAATGAATTGGTTTTAAATACATTTCCTGGATATGAGAAGGGAAATGGAAGTTTTTTGAAATGAAAAGGATAAGTATTGGTAAATACTTTGTGTATAGAATACTCCTCAGTCCGGGAGATAGATCCGGATGTGTATTATAAAGATACAATTGATTTGGTAATCCTCAGTCCGGAAGATATTATCCGGACATACATTATAGATGTACGTATATGTATAAATCGAGTGCCGAGGGTCTAATGGATCCCGACGATCGACCGTGCCGCATAGTAGTGTATCGGGGGGTTCCTTGTTTGGATTTCGCTTCGCGAGACACCCCACGCACGAATATGGCACTGTGTTGAGACTGGGGAGAAGTTTAATCCTTAGTGCTCTAATATTATAAATATGGTATATATATATATTCTATATATCTTTCTGTACTGAGAGACTGGCGGATCTCGAAGATCGACCATGCTGCATAGTAGTGTATCGGGGGGGTTCCTTGTTTGGATTTCGCTTCGCGAGACACCCCACGCATGAACATGGCATAGCGTCAAGATTAGAGTGAAGTTTAGCCCTTAGTACATCTGTTTGACTATCTAGGTTAGATAGTGGTTGGGTATTAGACTAGTTTAGCAGGGTAGCTTGACTAGGATGTTTAAAGGGATGCACTAGGTGTGCACTGTTAGTGGAGAGGTGAGGGGTATCTCATGGGAGTGCGATACCAATTTAAATATGAGATAAAACTATTTTTCTAAAAATAAAGCATTTATGCACTTGCAAAATATTTTCAAAACATTCGGGCTCTGACCCGTTTGTCTACTCTCCTTTCTTTCTCTAAATATATATATATATATATAGGTGTCCAGACACAGGGACGCCTGGATGGAAACTCTTTCGAGTCAGACGTCTGCTGCAGCAGCTGTGGATGCTTGCAGGTTATCGGTAGACGTTTCTTTCCTTGTACTCTAGATAGGAGATATTGTATAAACATTCGAGCCAATGGCTCAATTTCATTTATTTATTCTTTCAGTACAGCATTCGATATGGTTGTATATTTGGACCGAGTGTTCGGTTATTTTAATTCCTTTCATTTTCATTTCAGTTCATTATGCATTTAATTGTGGATGTTTAAATTTATTCGTTAAAAAGAGTAGTTAAGTAAACGTTTTTAACGGCCACCTAATAGGATATTAGTAATTAAATGGATTTTCGACAGTGATGCTAAGGATGATCCATATATGACTCCTGTTTTAATTTAATATTGGAGTGATCGCCCGGTATCTTATTAGGCGGGTTGTTACAGAAAGCAAAGTGGAAAGAGTTGGGTCACCAGGATGCAGTAGCCCGTTCCTACATATCTATCATGACAGTGACACCCGAGATCGTTACGAGGGTGATAGAGGCACAGATCGAGGACCCGTTCTACCAGGAGCATATTGTACGACTCATAGCGGAGGGTACTGAGTCTTATTTCGTCAGTTATGATGGGGGCTTGAGGTTTAATGGGAGATTGGTGGTCCCAAAAGGAGCAGAACTACGTCATGCCGTGATGACTCAGACTCACGGGTCCCGATTTGCGGTACATCCTGGAGGAGATAAGATGTACCAGGATATGAGGCGGAAATACTAGTGGAGTGGGATGAAAAAGGACATTGCTGAGTTCGTGTCTAAGTGTTCTACCTGCCAGCTAGTAAAGGTGGACCATCAGAAACCATCAGGGTTGCTTCGGCCATTGGAAATACCCGCGTGTAAGTGGGAGAGTATTTCCATGGATTTTATTACAGGGTTGCCTACATCACAGCGGGCCCACGACTCTATCTGGGTGATTGTAGACCGTTTGACCAAGGTGGCTCATTTTCTTCCGGTGCGGACAGACTATACCACGAGTCAGTATGCTCAGTTGTTCATTGTTGAAATTGTCAGATTACATGGGGTGCCCCTGAATATTGTGTCAGATAGAGACAAGATTTTCGTGTCGCGTTTCTGGGAGAGCTTTCAGGAGGCTATGGGTACAAAGTTGAGGTTGAGTTCAGCTTATCACCCACAGACAGATGGGAAAACAGAGCATACTAATAAGATGCTTGAGGATATGCTACGCATGTGTGTCCTTTATTTTAGAGGAGGTTGGGAGCCACATCTTCCACTGGTAGAGTTCGCTTATAATAACTCTTATCAGTTCACGATTGGCATGGCTCCATTCGAGGCTTTGTATGGTAGACCTTGTCGTTCCCCAACTTGTTGGCTAGAGGTGGGGGATAATAAGTTACTCGGACCAGAGGTGATTCAGGAAACCTTCGCTAGAATTGAGATGATCAGGAGTCGCATTCGGGTAGCCTAGGATAGGCAGAAAAGCTACGCCGATGCAAAATGGTTCTTTCGAGAGTTTAATGTGGGGGACCAAGTGTTACTACGTGTATCTCCTATGAAAGGAGTGATGAGGTTCCGGAAGAAAGGGAAATTGGCCTTGAGGTACGTGGAATCATTTCCCATTATCGAGAGGATTGGGCCGGTAGCATACAGATTGGGACTGCTAGAGCATTTACATCGCATTCACGATGTATTCCACATCTTGTCGTTGAGACAATATCTTCGGGATGCCATGGCTCACAACCACATCGCGATAGAGGATATAGACTTGCAGCCTGACAGCTCTTACGAGGAGAGACCGGTGGCTATCCTAGACCATAGCGAGAGGAGATTGAGGTCAAAGGTAGTTCCACTTGTACAGGTCCAGTGGGATCATCATAATGTGGAGGAATCCACTTGGGAGCGCGAGGCAGATATGCGCGAGAGATATCCAAATTTATTCTTACCAGGTATGCCTTCTTTTCTGAATTTCGGGACGAAATTCAGTTATTAGGGGGGGAGTATGTAATACCCCGTATTTTTATGCTTTATAAATTTGGGGATTTATTAAATTTAATGTGTGTTATTAATTTAATATAAATCCAGAAATTAATTACTTTATAATTATTAACGTCACGTGAGTTAGTAATTATGGAAAACTTGTTGAATATTACTAATGAGTAGAGTAATATATAATATTGGTTCTATTAAATGTCAAGAGTGAATAAAATGATAATTTTGGAAATTTGAGTCGGGACGCACCCGTGTCGCGTCGGGACTAAATATTGATTAATAAAAGTGAATAAATTATAAGTTGCTCGTATCGTCATTTTGAGTGCGCCAAAGTGTCCGGAAGGGTCGAGATAGTCAGAAAAGTGTACCCGAGGGTTTAGTTTCGGTCTCGGGGCGTTTTTAGGCTTATTTAGCGCCCCGGGAGGGCATTTTGGACATTTTATAATTTTGGGCAATTAAACCCACGAATTTTCAAGGGTTATATCATATGTCTAAGGTTTTCTCCTAGGGTTAACACAACCAAAGACAAGTGACGGCCATAGAAGAGGGAAGGAGAGAGCTTGCCAAGGTGTTCTAGGCCGAAAATTCATCCGGTTGCACCGCCACCACCACCAACGCGTAGATCGCGTGACGGGGAACGCAACCACACCAAATTCGTCCGCAAATCATAACTATGAAATTCCCAGCCAAGTATTTATCTTGCTTAAATTCATTAATGCATCATTCATGTTAGTCTAGGATTGATTAGGATTAGTTTCATAGAAGAAAACCCATGTTCGAGATAGGAAATTGCATGTAGTAATGATATAGATGGAAATATGGAAATCCCCTTCATATGTAGAGGTTGAACCATGGATTTATGATGTCTTAGAAGAAGCAATTCTGAAAAAAGGCTCATTAGAACAAAGTTAAACAAATTTCTAGGGTTTATGAGGTTTATATAAGTTTTGCCCCTTTTTAATCCATGGTTATTGATGAAAATTCACATGCTTTACGTAGAAGATTGTTAGTTTGGGTTTATAATGTTTGTAGTACGAATTTCTGGGAGTTTGGATGTTAAAAATCTGAATTTGGTTGATGTTGGATGATAGAACTCGTAACTGTTAATCTGCAGAATTCGCCATACCTGTTTGATTGATCGAGCTCCTGCCATCGATAGATCGACCCCTCCTGGCAGACTCATATTTGCCCTTTTTAAATAGTTGTATTCAAATTAAATGAGTAAAAATCTTTGGACATCCTTACTAAAATATTTTGGAAGGTAAAGGAGACCAGTAGGACTTATTAATAATTATGAGACCTTTAATCTAAGACGAGATTTACATTTTTGGAATGTTTACACATAGGGGACGATGGGGTTGTGTATTAAAGGGAGAGACGTGTAAGATAGTTACATTGGAAAAATAGATGAGTACCTATTGAATTCTACACTTGGGAGGATAGAGTCCATGAGTGTTACGTAGTAAGTTGGATTAATCCCTCAATTAAAGTATGAGACGAACCGTTATACGTGATAACTAAAGATTGAGAAATAAGGATAAATGTTACAATTATGGGTGATGAAAGGTACCTAAAGAGATATGGTAATAGTAGTATATTTATATGACTGTGTTTTTTCATGTACTATATACGTGTGAAAATCATGCCCGCGCTACTTGATATCCCTGAGGTTACCGCGCTGGGACACTATTATCTCGATGTGCCTTTATGGGGGATATTGACTCTTACCCTAGAAGATAGATATCCTTGGTACAAGCTATCTGATCGATGGTCAGACGGTCCTAAGAGACGTGAGGGTATGTACTGACCTCTTAGAGACTTGGAATCTATGCTTCGCCTCAATATTGTTTGTGTATGTGTTAATACAGTTCGAGAGTGATTCCGAACTTGTATTTCCCTTAGTACGAGTGAGGCGGGGATTGGATAGCAGAGTATGCCCGCACCATAATTATTATGTGGGGTGCCGTTAAAATATATATATTATATGAGTATTTGATAAATATATTTAATTATGGAAATATGGGAACTACCTACTGTGTTTATGGTAAGTAAGAAAATGAATTATTACTTTCGATTGGGGAACATGTGTTTGAAAAGTATAATATGATACTTAGAAACTTTATGAGTAAATAAGGATTAAATGAGAACTTTGTTGTTAAAAGAAATTAACCTCTTAAACATTTGAATTTATCAGTATTAAATCTTATGAGCGACCTAAGATAAGACAAGTTATACCGTTGGGAAGGTTAGTGCGATAGGCGTGCACATTAGCAGAGAGGTGAGAATTTCTCAAGGGAGTGTCTCACTAATATGTTGTTGCATTGGCCAGTAAACATTTTAAATACTTGCTAAACAAATTTTAAATAGATTTTTTACAATCGGGCTCTGACCCATTTCCATTTTCTTTTCTCTCTTGTATATATATATGTATGTATTACAGGTGCCCATCCACAGGGGCGTCTTGCATAGGATCCTTTGGAAGGAACGCGTTGTAGCTTAGGTGAGAGTTGTAGGCCTCTTGCTTAGACGACTTCATTTGTTGATTCCACTCCTAGTTCCATTTATTTAGTTGGGCATGTGTCGTCCTTTTCCATTATTCAGTTGTCTATGGGATATTGTGACTTGTTTATTTCCATTATTCAGTTATTTTATTTGACATTGTGATCCATTTATTCCCAGTATATTCACTTTGGGATTTATTGTTGTCAGGATATTTTTCCTTTAAGTTTAAATGTTGGAATCTAGTTGTTGAATGTTTAGATTATTTGGATTATATGTTCGAGGTTAATTGTTGTGTGATTCTTTAAATTATGAATTTTGTAAAGTTTTAAATGTTTTTTTTTTATAAATAAAATTTGGAAAGTAATGTCTAAAATGGTTTTGACACTTAGTTTAATTATTTAGGGTGTTTTAATCGGAAAAATTATTTTTACGACAGTGATGCTAAGAATGATCCAACTGTTCACCTTGATTTTAATTCAATAAAGGAGTGATCGCCCGGTATTTAATTAGGCGGGGTGTCACATATGCAAGAAACTGTAACTACATGAAAAAATTGGATGAAACAATTAGGACCTCCTAATATGATCTACTAGTTTTCAAAACTTCAGATCAAGGAAACACTCCTTGATACTGAAACTTATGATTTTCCCAACCCAGGAATCCCCTGTGAAATGTATACGCCCTTAGATAAAGCATGGAAAGCTCACCTTCGAGACAAGCCAAAAGATTTTAGAAAAAAACATGAGTATCCTTGCAGACAAGATTGCTGAACAATCAACAACCTTAGATAAGATTAAAAATCTTACTCTCAAGATTTTAAAAACTTTAAACTATGAAAATGAAGATTTTTCTCTGGATAAAATTGAAACTTTTTTAGACTATGTAGAATTACTGAAAAATGATTTTTCAGATAAAATCTTCAAAACTATTCGAAGAATTTGCCTCTCTGAAAAAGAAAAGGAATTTCTTACACGTCCATTATTTCAGATGGAAATTTTACCAAAATTCGAAGATCGGGAACAAAAGATAAAAAGTCTTTTAATCCATTATGATCAAAGCATAAATATAGTGATGAGATGCCAAAACTGCATTTTATTACTGAAGAAGGCTATCCAAGATGGGATATTGAGGCTATGGAGTGGGGGTTAGTAAAAAATCTAATCTTCTCAAATATATGTTGTTTTAATAATTTTTAGCCTTTACCTATGATGATCAAAACCCTGGTCTATCATGCTTTGACAAAAAACAAGATAATATACCCGCTATTTGTCCTTCCATATTACTAGTACAATTGGCTGGAGGGTTCAAGAAATTTACTACCAACCTTACCAAATCTGGCACCTCAGAGCCACTGAGGATTATGAATGGGATGAAATCGAACAGAATTGGGAAATTATGCAACCCTTGGATCAATTGGATACAACTAAATACTGGTCACAAAACCTGATCAATATTTCAAATTTAGCATCTTATTATTATCGGGAAGAAGCCTTAAAATTTATCGTAACTGATGGAAGAAGGCTATTCGTCATTGACCTCCCGATCAATTATGCTACCTCGCTTGAATAACGAGCGGCTGCTAGGAAATTTCTAAATAATTTGAAAAACAAAAATAATTTAGATGTTCCCTATGAACAATTAAGTCACGCAGAGGAGTATGAGTTAGCCCAACTACATGGTCCTCCAAATCACAACCCTAATGACAGTATATCATTTGATTATGTTGTTGAGGCCAATATTTCCAATGCATTTGATGCTTGACAATTGGACGGAGATAATTAACCTACATGGACGACTGCAAATTATCCAGCACACGCAGTGGGGCCCGGAAGCGGACAGTAACCAACTGATGCATGCAATGACGATTTGAATGTTTAAAACAAAAACATCCAAATCAGTTACTATTCACTTTTTAAATATTGTAAGTTACTGTGCACTTTTACTATGCACCTACTGTGCACGTTTTGACTTTTGGTAGCTTAGCAGTCCACGTTTTGTTTCTTTCCTTTGTTTTAATAATTGAAAACCCTTTTTGATGGTTATAAAAGGAGGATTGCTCCTCAGTTGTAAATCATCTTCTAATTCTTATCTTTATCTCTCTTTCTCTCTTATAATATTTCTTTCTCTTGTAATAATAAGTCTGTATCAATAATATTCCGATCAATTTCGCAGTTTTGTATTATGTATCAGAGCCTGTGTTATAAAAGGTTAGTCTTCTATGTTATGTTTTCTGTTTAACATGAATGTTAAGGTAGAAACTGTTATATTACACCATCATACTTATGTTTCTGGAGAAAATTTTAAAGTAAAATATAAAGTTATTGGAACTAAGTGTCGTAATAATTGTTGTATGAAATATCGTTTATACTTAATTTTATACAAATAATTGTGTGTGTATTTGTTTTGTAATTAAGGTGAATCAAACATAGTAATAATATCATACTATTTTGAAAATCCTTAAAGTTTTCATAAAAGCCATATACCTATTATTATTTCAAAGCCTATATTTCCGTTTGCCAAAAGCTACTGTAGTTGCAAATGACGTTAGGAAAACCGTTATTAGGCACCTGAAACATTATATAATAGGAGGTCTTAGGTACCAATGGAACCCGAACAGGATGATCAAAATAATAATATTTCATTACAATGTTTAGCACTATGGTTACAAAAAGATTAAAATATGTATAACCATAATTTGCATATTGATAAAAAATCAGAAAATGATGTTAGTAAAATATGTACTATGCTAAATAGTTTAACTGATATAGTCTTTAGTTGGGTAAAACGAACTGAAAGACGTCAAATAATTAATCAAAATTATGTTGAACGAAAATTAGATAGTATTGAATTCAACTTAAATAAAGTTGATCAAAATCTTAGTCAACTCGGATCAGTCTCAAACCTAGACTTAAAAGAGGAAACTAGGCAAAAAATTGAAAAACTATTAAACAAAATAGATAATCAAAACCCAGAACAAACTGGAATGAATAACCCATGAGATAATCAAATCCCCAGGTTGTAATATGGTTCGGATGAAATTAAAACTTTTCAAATAGAAGAATTTAATTACACCGAATATATAAACGTTCGTGAAATATTAGATTGTTGGAGACATCTATATAAAGATCCAATATTAACTGTTTCTGAATGAAATAAACTCATTGAACAAATACAAAACACGTATTTGGAAAATAAAAAATTATTACAATATTACCAGTATGAATTAAACCAATATTCATCTGATGAAGAAGAAAATCCACCACATGTAGTAAATACTGGTGATGGAAAAAGGAAGGCCGAAGAACGACTTCAAGAATTCAAAAATTGGGAAGCTTTTGAAGATTATATGAAAACTCCTACATATGAAAATGAAAAAGAAAAAGAAGATGTTGTTAAAACGGGCAATACTTCTACACCATCTAGCAGTGGTATAAAAACTGAGGATGAACCAAATCTTTTTTTCTTAAGAAGAGATAATTTGAACAAACAAAATATATCTCAACATGGTATTTATCTTGATCTAAGGCATGTTCCTTTTAAAGATAAAGAACAAACTATAAATGAGTGGGCACAATCCATGTCTATACTCATTACTAATTATAAGAGTATATGGCCTAAAGAAAAAAATTTAGACTACATTGCTGCAACACTTCAAGGTGATGTTTTACAATGGTTGCAACAATGGGAAAAATCAGAAAAATGAACTCAGCAAAAAGCTGAACTCCTACAAAACTTCAAATCCTTTGATGAAATCCTAAAAGGATTTACTGATATAATTAAAGAAAATATAATTGAACATACTGGAGAACCCAGAATCCAAGAAGACGTGTGTTACATATTGTCTAAACTAGAATTATGTAATATTTGTCAATTTGAAGAATTCGTTGAAATATATAAAAAGTATTATTTCAAACTAAAACATCCAGAAAATATTCATTGGCTGGATCAATTCTTCCACAAACTCCCACACCCATGGGATGAAATGTCTTTAAAAACTTATCCTGGTTGGTTAAAAATAATCGATAAGGAAGACAATCCTGGCTTTCGTATTAATTGGGTATTAAGAAAAATATCTGATAAATGTCTTGAAATTAAAGTAAAAAAGCAAGTTAAAAGTCAAATCACAAATTCTAAAGCTGGTTACAAATGTTGTGATAAGATTTTAAAAGAAAATTAGAAGATAGGATGTACTCCACCTCCTAGAACTTTCAAAAATTCGCGAAATTGAAAATTTAAATGGAAACCTTGGAAAAAGAAATCAACTTTTTCGAAGAATAAAAAATATATTAGAAAAAAGAAACCTTATAAAAAACCACCTCTAAAAAAGAAGTGTAAATATTACATTTGTAACGAAGAAGGCCACTATGCACCTGAATGTCCCAAAAAAGGGAAAAGTGCAAATAAAATGATAAAATTTTTTGAAGAAAAAGAATTAGAAATATTCCATGGAGAAGATTTATCTTATTATGATATTTCTTACAGTTCTAATGAAATTTTATATGAAATAGAATCTGATTAAGAATCATCCGATGAAGAACTCGTATTTATGTATAATACTGCAGAAGTACGAGGAAGTAGCGAAGACGAGCTACAAACAATAGCCCTTCGTGAAATAGTTGGTGAAGAAATAACTTTTACCAATGAATAATTAGACCATATTGATAATCAAAGAAAAATTATAAAAAAGGAAGATGTCTATAAATTATAAAAATTCAAATTATTCTCAATAAGAATATTTGAACAATTTAATGGTAATACTATTGCTGGGTCAACAGATGATGAGACAGCAAATATAAAACTTTTTGATTTAAAAAAGATCAAAAGATGGAAGAAAAACACCCAAATATAAAATATATCCATATTGGGTTTATACAAATATGTATTACTACCTTGTTTAGAAAGGGCATGGATACACCCATAGCAATACTGGCCTTAGACAAAAGATTCAGTAATCCTATGAATGCCATAATTGGAGGAATCCAATCCAATTTGGTAAATGGAGTAATTTGGTTTAATATCAAACCAAATTTCTTTATATCCATTGATGATCCAAATATTGAGGAATCTGTCATCATAAAAATCAAAACCAAAGGGATATGAATGAAAGATACCTCTAGAAATATGTCAATACATTGGAAAACAATTCATGAATTGATAACTCTACAACATACTAACACACAGAATGTGGATAGAAATATTATAGAAACATTTGAACCTCGACCATTTGATTTGGCAATACAACCCAGATTAATCAACTAGAGAGATTTGGAAGTACCAAAACAATGGATACTACCCCAAATAACAGAAGCACCGCCTGAAAAACAACGAAACAGTGTTGAATTACAGGTATGTGGAAATAATGTTTATTTTAAAAATAAACAATCACAAAATTGGCAAAAGAATTTTCCTGATAGCGAGTTGGTGTTCATGGTCAAAAACCGTGACCTCTAGTGTGACATTTTTAATTGGTTACAGTATTGGTCACGGTCCCAATTTGTAACTAATAGGGTGACCATTAAAAATAAAATATATGTAGTCACGGTTTCTGATTGTGACCAAATATTTTATTTTAAAAATTCTCACCTTAGTGATCATGGTTTTGGACCGTGACCACTAACGTAACCAATTAAAAATATTACACTAGGGGTCACAGTTTAATTCGTGACCAGTAGTGTCACATTTTTAATTGGTTATAATAGTAGTCACGGTCTTGGACCATTGACGAGGTGGTCACGGGTTAAGACTATGACCCACGTTGGCCCATGACCAAGCCTATGGGTCATTGTCTTGGACCTTGACCCATGGTTTTGTCACCCTGAATATGGTTGTGGGCCAAAATCAGGACCCGTAGGGTTGGTCACGAGCCAAAATTGTGACTATTTACATGCTTTGGTGTTGTGTAATTTATTATTATCTCTTGTGGAACTTTATTTTAAGTTAAACCCTAGTTTTAAGTTAGTCATTTTCAATTTTAACAATTCCATATAGAACTCATGAAAGGAAACTTGATGATCACACTCCTCCTCATCACCCATTTACTTTTCATTATCATTATTACTAGCTAGGGAATCATAATCCCTAACCTCAGAATTGTCATGCCTATGATTATATTCAACGTAAAAAATACTTTTCATTTAGACTCACGCGACTAGCCATGAAAAAATTATAGTTACACTCCATAAGATAATTAAGTTCATCTTCCAACTCACTACAATTAAGGGCGACATTTTATGCTTTGGGATTCTTAACTTGTTTTCTTAGTTTAACGAGACACTCAAAATCATGATGTTCAATCCTTAGAACTTATAACACGTATACCAGTCATCCACCTTTTTTGGTTTATCTCCCTTCTTCCTCCTAGGATCATTATTAATCATTTCAAATTTCGTTGTCTGATTTTATAACTTAAAAACCCTAACTGTGTCAATACTCTTGTATATGGATTTCAAAATTTCCCAAGCATTTTTTGCAATCTGACATGTCATAATTATTCTAAATTTTTCCGCATTGACCGCGAAGAAAATAGCATTCAAACCCTTGGAATTGAAATCAGAGTTATTGTTTTAGCCTTTAACCAAAGTTAATATGCTTTAACTAAACAATTCTCTATAGGAGGAGACAACCATTGCACTATGGAGTTTCAAACATTCTCATTGATAGATCTCAAGAAAAATCTAATTTGAGTCTTCGAATAAGGATACTTTTAATGGTCAAACATGGGAGGTTCGGTTATGGAATTACCTTTCTGGTTAAAATCCATCTAAAAATACTAAATGTGCAGTAAAGAAGTATCAACACAATAACGCAGTGCAACCTACTCTGCTGCCAATTTGAGGAATGCACAAACATAGTGCATGGTTAAAAAACTTTAATTTTAATTAAATTAACCGAATGAGAAATTGATCCAATTTTAATTGAGCACCAATCAAACCAACGTTGTGTAAACTATTATGCGATTTTATCTTGCAAAAACATGAATCTAGGTGAAATAGGAAGAATAAATAAATCAATCACATAGCATCACAACGTTTGAGGAAAACCTTGAATGTCCTAGACCATACAAATTTACTATAATATAGGATTTATACAATAGTGACAGACAAACTTACTTCAAGCTTGATGCAGTCTGCACAACTTAAACCGTATTCATAGAAACACTATATGAATCCACCAATGGTCTTCATATTGTGCTCCTCACGCTTCTCAGTATCCATCGATCTTTGGCTAACACACCTTCATCACTAGCATAAGGAATCCATGGGGCTAAACCAACTCTCTCAGAGACGTAGAGTAAAATACCTTTGTGCTCAGAAACTTAAGACCTCTATCTATCATATTATCTTGATTCTTGGATCTCAAAACTAGGGGTTAAATGGGGTTAAATATTTTCTCTTGTAAAACCCTTTTGAAACCCTTATTCTTGAATAAACTTGTTGTTCCCTTATTTCTATAGATTTTCACAAAAAGATGCCAACATGCAACCTGAGATAAGTCATTCGAACGAAGTCCGATGTCATTCGAATGACTTTGGATACCTCATTTAAACGAGATCTATGGTAATTCAAACAAGATATCAAATCTCATAAAAATGGAGATAACACCAGCTTTAAACGATACCCTACTATCTTAGGAAGAAAGTGTTTGAAGCTTGTTCGAGCCAACACCCTAAACTCATTTGAATGAGACATATAAATTGTTCGAACAAAATCTAGAAACTTATTTGAATGACATATAATTTCGTTCGAAATCTAGAAAATGATTAACAAAAATCATTTTTATTGAAAATAGCCTCAATAAAATTATAAACACCTTAAACATAAAATACATGGATCAACATAATAAAAACATTATACATTTATTTACATCCCAAGGATGACGACGAAACACGTCATGAATTCCATATCACTTTAATCAGTCGATACGGTCTTCAAAATGCATAGGCTTGTTGGAGAAAATAAATACAATACTAACATATGACTCAAGCAGTTTTGTATAAACACAATAAATCAAATATTATAAAAAATAAATTTCACTAACTTGACACATATGAAAATTGCTCTTACACTGTACCTTATTCATACACAATTACATCTCAAACTGAAAGGAAATCCTTGAACTTAGCTCAATCTTTCCATTCCACCCCTCCTAGCTTATGTTAAAAATCGTGGGCTATTAAAGCTCCCCCAAAATTTCTCTACTCCTTTGGAGAATTTGTAATGAAATTCTGGCAATCAACTACTCTATGTGGAAGAAAAAATTACGAAAGGACCCATTTGTGCCCTATTAGTAATACAGATTTGGAAACGATTGGGCATCTTTTCACAAAATGTAAATGGACCAAAATCATTTGGGAAAGATCCCATATACCTCAAACCCTCAATCTCAACCCCTTCCATAAAATTGAATATTGGATAATGAATATTCTTGTGAATTTTCAAAACCCATTAATAAGGGCATTTACTCTATATTGCTTTTGCTGAACATGTTATTAATTTAGAAACTGGAATGAGCTGTTTTAAAAAAAATGATATTTTCATTTCTAAAGTTATTTATAGGTCTAATACCCTAGATATTAGATAGGGTTATAGCATCGATGATGTATTCCCTAAGTGTAGATATACCCCTCCCTTTCCACTTAGATGTGCAAGTTCATGGCCCCCTCATAATTGCTTAAAAATTAATTGTGATGGTTCTTTCTTAGCTTCTGCTAGTAAAATTCCATTTGGATTTAGTTATAAACATTATTTTAGACATACCATTGATTTTTTGGTGAATTACTCTCCTAATACTAGTTTGACTTTAACTATGGAAACTAAGGTTATGGTTTTAGCCACCAAGTATATTATTCAGAATAATTTAAACAATGTGATTATTGAGCCACACTCATTTAAGCTAATTAACTGTATTCATGGAAAAAGATTTTTCGGGAAATCAATAAATATGTTAATCGGATGAATGAACTTATAAATAACTACAACTCAATCTTATTCATGCATGTATATAGGATGGCGAATAAAGTAGCAGATTAACTGGTTCGACATGCTTCTAAAGCTACCATACCTCAAGACTGTATCTATGTTTTGTTCCTCTAGATGGGATCCACTAATGGTTGTAAAGTTACTAGTATTAGGGTACGGTAACCTTATAAATAACGTAATGGGATTGATTATTTTTTGTGTTATTTAGTTATGTTTCGTTATTTCGTTAAATTCTTTGTGTTTAATTTTTTTATGTTTGTCAATATTAATTACCCCAATGCCTAGCTGTATCTATGCTTTGTTACTCTAAATGGGATCCATTGATGGTTATGTTAAAGATTGGGTTTCCATTCTTCTTTTTCAGGGTTTGCCGATTGTTTTTTTGGAAATGAAGGTTTGAGGGTTTGTCCCATTTTTATATATCTTATTACCTATTATTTTTCTTCGTTATTTTCCTTTTGATAGATTTGGTTTGATGATTAGTCGGTGGCGGTAATTTTGTTCTTATACATGTTGGTTATGATAGTAATATATGATTGGGATGCTTTGCATTGCCACATGTTATATGATTTAAAATTATGATTGATCTTGATTACTGATTGAATTAACCCTTAAAAATCATCATTTTTAAATAGAGACTATTAATTTGAGACCGATATAGTAGTTACAATCTTTTAGTTTTTACATGAATAATTTTGTAAAGAAAGATATTTTGGCATATAGAAAATTTCACTCAATTGTAATTCAAAGACTTTTAGACACAACATGACAAAACATAACGAAATAACGCAAAATTTAAACAATATTGACAAACATTAAAATGTACTTTTTCATTGGAAAATTAGGCAAAAAATGATAATGGATCTTTAGACTTTAACAAATCGATTGTTGATCATCTTAAATTACTAAGTATCCAAAAAGAAAATCAACTTTATCAATTCACCCGCATTTTTTCAATTTCCTGTCCATGTTTAGTTCATCCACAATTGTTCAATACCACGCCCTCGTTACTATTGATATGGGAATTCACATACAAATTCTTAGAACTATATATATATATATATACGCACACAAGGTATAATTGAAGTTGCACAAATAGAGACAGGGTTACCAAATTCAGAATTTTAATTTCAATTATATTTAACCACGTGAACAATTAACCAATTTTAAATCATGCACCGATTAAGCTAAAGTTGTGTAAACTTTATTTCAATTCTATCTTGACTAAAACATGCATCTATATGAATAAGAAGTATAAAATAAACCAATCACACAACGTCGTGATGTACGGATGAAAATACACAATGACAAGGACCATAGACGACATAGCCTACGCAAATTGACTATCATGTAGAGTTTATATACAACAGTAATACGCAAACTTACTTCACGCAACTCGATGCCTTCAAGACTGATGCAGTACTTAAATTTTCTTCACAATAATATCGCTTGGCTTCACTAACAGTCTTCACAATGCATTCGCCATACGTCTCGATATCGACCAATCTTTGATTATAAATCATCACTGCAGTCACACATAATCCACCGTGTTAACAAATCTCCCTCAATGGAGTGTAAGTAAACTTTGGTGCTTGAAACTTGAGGTCTCAAACTAAAATATAATATTGATTCTTTGATCTCTAATAGGGTGTAAACAGGGTTACATAGGCTTTTAGATTTTTCCTATAAAAATAATTTTTGAAACCCTTGCTCTTAAATAAACTCATTATGCACTATTATATATTGAAGAACTTAAAAAAAGTGTCGACATGCAAAATGAGGAAACTCATTTGAAAATAATTGGCAAGTCATTCGAACAAGTTAGGAAATATCTTTTGGACGAAGTCAACTCGTTTAAGCGAGATGCTTAAACGCATTCGAACAGGAGGCCTAAACTCATTTAAATGAGATTAGAGAGAGCTTTAAATGAGAGTTTATAATCTTAGGCAAAATTATCTCATTAAATACCTATTTGAAGTTCGTTCCAATGAAAACCATAACATCATTTGAACAAAAATAAAAATCATTCGAATGAAACAATAAAACACGTTAGAAAAAAATATTCAGCTAGTTTGAATGACTTTAAAAAATAAAATTATTTTCTTAAACATCCTTTTGCAAAAATAGCCTCATTAAAATATTAAACACCTAACTGAAAACCTATGGATTAACATAATAATACATTATACATTTTTCCTAAAATCCCAAGGTTGAAGATGAACTTGACATGAGGATGACGTCGCTTTAACCTGGGTCACTTCTTGTTTTTAAATTTAATACATAAAAATCTATGACTCAAACGATTTTGTCCAACAAGAATAAAGCCAATATTATAAATTCCCTTATAAATCTCCCCCTTTGGATATTTCGGGACAAAATAAAAAATAAAAAACTAGGTCGTCAAGCTTTAATGCCCAATCCCCAAAAGGAGAAAAACAAAAATAGGATTTGACCTACTCTATATCTTAAGCAATTTTTATCCTGCGAAACTTTACCACATTGAAGATTAAACCTACACACTTAGCACACATTTAAAATGAAAATGAGAATATGAAATATATAACAATGTTAATAAAAAATCATGTGCATATCCTTCTCCTTAATAAAAAATTCTCCCATTTTTTGTTTAGGAAAAGTTAAAGAAAAACGTGCATAATATGAAATAACTTCTCCACCTTAATATGACACAGATGATCATAATTAAAATAATCAAATCATTTGTAAGAGTATGCATTATACTCGTGAGCCCCATATGATTAGCATTATGTTAACCATTGACTATAACCCACTTTGTGTATCTAGTCCAAGAGGTCATTTTGGAAAGTTTCAAGTCAATATTTATTCATGGGACTTCATTAACTCCATGCCGACATCATCTGACTCTCATAAAAAATTTGGTTTTATCGCAATTGAATAGTTCATAACCTACATATGAATAAAGAAGAAGAGTGATATTTAAGTGGCCTTTCAGGAGCTATATACCGAGTCGTTGAAGTTGAAAAATGTGAACTTGAAGTTAGAAACTAAGTTAAAATAACGTGTCCTGGGTAATGATGATTTGAAATTGATTGAGGATTTAAGAGTACGTGAGAAGACTCTTAGGGAGAATATTAAGTATGTTAAGGAATAGATATATAACCTTAATAGTTTGTTGGAGAATTTGAAGGAGTCTCTTATGTTTAAAGAGTCTAAGAGTTTGCTTCATTTTGGGATTTTAGAGTTGGAGGGGAAATTGAGAGAATCTAGTCATGTCAAATTTGATTTGGAATCTTGGTCGGAGAAGCTTGATAAAATTTTAGGCACCGTTCAAATAAAAAATGAAAATGTTGGAATTGTCTTCGACGAGTAAAATGGTTTTACTAATAAAGACAATATCAATATTTTGAGAGGGTAAACCATAGTCACAGGCGTTGAAAAAGGTCATCCGAAGAGTAACATTCCTCGTCATGTCTACACGTGCGCACATTGTGGTAGGAAAGGTCACCTTAACATGTTTTGTTATGACCTTAGAAAAGGTCCTAGGATATCTAAGTCTAGTTTCACCAAGGTTTCCCAAACCCAAGATCATCACGTTACACCTATGTTGGCTAGGAAATCCTATTTGGAGGAGCTTAAAGCTAGACTTGTTGATTATTGCATGCTTCCACATGATTTTTCTCATGCAATATCTAGTGGTTGATTGTTTTGTATGTTTTATTTCATAAGATTTTATGCTTCATATTATATATTATTGTTAGTTGTATGATATTTGAGTCTTTCGTATTTTGATATTTCTTTTATTGGGTCTTATTGAGAAATACATAAAAAGATTTTATTTGTCTTTTGAGTTGTTTTGAAAAATATTTAAAAACTCAAAAATATTTTTGGTTTGTTTGTGTATTTTTGTTTTCAACATTTTGTGTGGTATATCATGTAATACCCCGTAATTTTAATGACTTTTAAAATGTGTTATATTTTTAAATATCTGGATTAATTGGATTTTATTATTAAATTAATTCATTGGGTTTAAATCCGAATTGTGGATATTAAAATGAATGATTACGTATATTACTTAAAGATATTTAGGTAATATATGATTATGATGTTATTATTATTACTGTGAGTTATTAATTCAGTAATGTGAATTTTTAGTCGGATGCGGTATGGGACGTGTCGGGACAAATTTGTTAAATTAAAAAGGAAACTTATTTATACATCAACCTTATAGTCGTTTCGAGTGCGTAGTTGCATTCGGAAGGGTTGAAATAGTCAGAAAATTCTATTTGGATGTTGGTTTTGGGTCTCGGGTCATTTGGAAATGAAAAGACACCCCAAAAGGGCATTTTGGTTATATTTACAGGGGGATGAATAGTGATTTTGGGTTTTGTCTTATTATAAATATTTGGAGATTAGTTGTACGTAGGTTCATTCTTCTCCTCTACACAAAAATTGAGAGGTCATCTTTTTGAGAGAGAGTGAAAGGGTGCTTGGGAGATGAGAAGATTGCTTGGAAAGGAGGAGAACCAAGGGCGAAAGGTCACCACCACCAACCTCCACCGGAGAAGGGGAGAACCACCAGTGATACACCACCCCAAAGGATCAGATCTTCATTAGAGGCAAGTATTTGATATTTGCAATCTAGTTAGTATATTGTCCATGTTAGGATAGTTATGAAAAAATGAGATTTTTCATGTTTGGAAGATAAAGATATAGTTGTTGATTGATTTCTGGAAAATGGAAATATAGAGGAATCAAACTCATGCTGTAGGTAGAAGTTAATCCATGAAATAATCATTAAGTTGTTGAAGAAATTCTGAGAATCATTGGTTTGTTCTTGAAGATATCATGTTTATAATTTTTTGGAAAAATGGGATAAATATATGCTTTTAATTCAAACTCTTGATGATTCTAGGATGTTTAGAGCGTTAGAAATCATTTACATATGTTTCTATATCATGTAGTAAGGATTGTAAGGAATTTGGGTTGTTAATATGAATGTTTGAATGATCAAAAGTTATGAAAACCGTGTATAAGAATTGCAGAATCTGGGTAGATATATGGGCGATTGATCGATCGACGCCCTACCTTCGATCGATCGACCTCCCCAGAATTTATGATGTTGTTTCTTTTTAATTCTTGATCTTATCCCAAATATTTTATAAATCTTTGGTGATTATTAATTGGTGATAATGGGACTTAGGGAAGATCAGTAAGCCCTAGATAATAACCGAATTAATGTGATTGGAATTTAATTAATGAGAATTGTGATAATTAAATTGAAAGAAATTTCGGTTGCTAAATTCATGTATTGGATTCTAATTTGTATGCATGAGGATTAAGGATAGGTCCAGTAGGGTAAATTTAATAAATCCTCTGGGCAGCCTTAGGTTTACAAGAGGGTTTAATCCTAGGTGATAGAAGATGTGTTTAAAAGAGATTAGAAACTATCAGTTATAACCAAATTTAAAGGAGAGTTTAATTCATAGTAATTCGGGAGATAAGATGATAAGGACCAGTAGGATATTAGTGATCTCTTACTGAATACATATATTGAGGAAAACCTATTTAAACCGTAAGTAATGAGTGAGACTCTAGAATAATTAAATTAAAGAAGTAAAGTCATAATATTTTAAATACGTAGAATTTAAGAGATATAATGCTACGTATGGGAATTATCTTATGGTAGTGTGATTACCTTATTGATATTATATATATAGGTAGATGATAATGCCTATTTGATTAATTGATGATTTATGTGTATGACATACCTAGCTTACTTGCTATCAACGGGAGGTTTGCGCGTGAGGGCAGTCATATCCTGATGAATCCATGGGATTTTTGAATTGTCGCTTGAGAACATAGGTCTATGAAAGACTTATCGGGGAGTTGATAAGTCCGCTGACTATGGGTACTTAGGTATGTGCGTGACTCGTGGATGCGAGAACTATGTTCGCCTTTAATTTTTGTGTTGATGTTTGTGGTTCGAGAAATCCTTACCGAACCTTTAGTTCCCAATACGGCGACCAACAATACTGGGACGTGATAGCAGAGTAATGCATGCACCGCAGCTGTGACTCGGGGTGTCGTATTATATATATGTATACATATATTATGAATTAAATGAAAGTATATATAGTGGTTAGTTCAATCTACCGTGTGATAATTGTAGATGACGGCGAATAGAGAAAAAGAATTGAAATAAGTTAATGAATATTTATTCTTATAGATTTGAAAAATCTTAATTCATATTAATGAGAAGCGTATATGAATGATTATACTACGTATGGTATGGGACATACGGGGGTTGTGATATGGGATAGAATCATATTATAGAAACTAGTTAGGAGGAACCATTAACTAGGAGGTTAATAGGAAACGTTAAGCGTGCACTCTAGATGGGAGGTGAGAATATCAAGTGAGAGTCTGGATACTAACATGTACATAATAAATGCTTTATTGCACTTGTTAAATACTTGTTGTTTTCAAAATTATTTTACATCGGGCTCTGACCCGTTTCCTTGCATATTCTCTTTTCTATTATACCTTTTATATCAGGTGTCCATCATCAGGGACGCCAACCTTAGAGGATTATGACGAGATATGGAGTATTTCTTAAATGCCTTCCTTCATTTGATTCATAATGATCTTTTATTTAGGGCATGTCTCCCAAAGGAAATCAGTTATCTTCTTTCTATATGAGTCAAATAGTCTTGTATTCATGTCATTTTAATACTTTTGTTAGTGTTGGGATTATTGTATTGGATTATTACTTGGGAATGTTTATTCCAATTGCATTTAAATTCTTTTGAGTTATCTGTTTAGTTATTATTGTGGTAGAATAAATGTGTAGTGTTATTCGTAAACTAAAAATGAATTTTGTTGAATTAAAATTTGGAAAGTTTTTAACACCAGCTTAATTGGGCATTGGGTGATTTGTAAATGTTTTCGACAGTGATGCTAAGAATGAGCCAACTGTATATTCTGTTTTAATTTGGTATGGGACTGGCCACCCAGTATTTAATTAGGCGGGGTGTTACATATCAGTGTATTTTATTCCTATTCATTCCATGTTTCCACATGGCTAGGACATTTGATTATGGTTTACAATGCTTAGGATTGTTCTCAACCATGCCTGCATGAAGTTGTTTGAATTTTATTTTCTTAATGAATTCACTTTTCATATGCCTCTATACTCACCTTCACGAGTTGTGTTGGATTATAAATACATATGTTGTATGAGCTAAGTAATATCTTATCCTATAAATGTTGACATATACATATTTATTTGATTAGGGAATTTGTGCATAAAAGAACCATTGCCTGAGTGTTTATTTTGTTTGAAAATAAGAGGGTGCAATGGAAAAGGACTATGAAGGGAGTACATATCCTTACGTAAAAGGACACCTGTCAAGGGTCTAAAATAAAACAAAGGTAAAAGAAAAGATAAATTTTAAAGGCCGTGTTTAGAAATTGATACTTCTAAATTGGTATCTTCAAAAAGAGAAAAAAAATAATATTGATATTTTTGGGGGAGTTAAGTTGCAAATCAATGATTTTGCACAGTGAGTCCTAATTAATCTAACTATTTGATGTTATTGATTTGAGAATCATCAAGATTTATAGGCTAGTGTGAATTATATATATTTATCCGCTACGAGTTCTTTATTTGTCACTTAAATCTAAATCAAAATTTGATAAACTATGTGGTCAAACATAACTCTTTAGACCCTCTTGAGTGATTAGGTCATATTTATTTTATTTCTAGTCCAGTCCCTTGCACTCCATATCACATTTTATTTAGACACATTGATGCCATACAAGTGTGAAAAAACATATGTTTTTGTGGCGTTTATACCTATATATGATTGTGTTATTGTTATATATGCGTATATATATGGTATTTTTTTATTTTGAGTTTTTTGCAGTGCATCTAATCCACGTTTGTCATTTTCTTTATTGTTATATCGTACAGGCATGTCATAATGATCATATTGGTATCTTTTGTTTCATTTTTTACATTAGTACCATTTGCATTATTTGCGCTTATCTTGGCGAGTTTTCTTATCATTGCATGTTTCCCTTCACAGCATCCAATGGTATTTAATCTTTCCTTTATGTTCACGCGTGTTACATTTAAGTGGATACATTGTTTCTATTATGCGCCTTACCTTTGTTTATTCCTGAATAAAAAAGGGGATAAGTCAAACCTAAGGGGGATGACTACTCTAAGGGGGAGACGCCTTAAAAAAAAGGGATTTTGTTTTTCATTTGCAATTTATATTGGTATATTATCTTTGCATTCAAAAGGTGTTTTAAGTGTTCAGGTTTAACAGTGATGAGACAAAGTTTCATAAGATCAAATCTACTTAAGTTTGTGTCAGCCAAGCATCTATACTTTTACCTTTTAGGGTTGGGATTGAGTCTTTAGAGATCTTGAAGGTCCATTAGGTTTTTGGTTTTGAGTTTTGTCCTCGAATAGCCAAGGGGGAAGATTTTGTGAGGAAAAAATTTCAATCGAGTCACATTGTAGCTATATTGGCTTAATTCCATTTGGACAAAACATGTTTTAGTCAAAGGCTAGGACTTTCGTTTATTTATCCTTAATGCCTATGCCGTGGGATTTAAGACCGTAGTGACCAAGTAAATATACTTCATCATAATACCGTGTTTCATGTAAAATTTTGTCTTCAAAATCCATGGATCTCAATGTGTATTACTTTTAAGCCTATGATACAATTGGGTGTTATTTTGAAAATAGTCTTTGAGGCCATTTTTTTGTAAAAAGGTTTTTTAAAGAGAAAAATATTTTTTTTATTAAAGTCGTTTGAATGAAATTTTTTAGTCATTCAAACGAGTTTCATAAGTCGTTAGAACAAGGTTTTCACCGGTTCAAATGAGAATAGTGCACACATCTCCCCCTTAGAATAAGGACCTCCGTACAAAACATATATTTTTTTTATTTTTCCTCGCACGGTAATATTAATTATATTTTTATGAGTCTAAATATGAGGTCTTAATATTTTTTTGACTTACCAATTGTCCTAAACAATTCAAGCCAAACTGGACTTTCGCAGTGTCGCGCACCGTCAGACAATTTGTACCCATGCTTGCGTAGCGCTCGTTGCTTGTGCGAATCGCGTGAAACTTAACCAAAGTACTTAAATTAATTATATAAACTCAAAATAATACTCATGTGAACCATGAAACCATTAAACTTTCTCGTTTAATCCATATTGCGATACTTTATTTTTCTTACCATTTAAATGTCGCATTGTATTAACCTTGTCCGTGTCATATCCTCCCCTTGGCATTTTCCCCTCAAACTTTATGGCCACCCTAGGTAATATTATTAGAGATTAAATATGCATTCATGAGACACATGAATCATGGGATTTTTCTCGTTTAAATTGTTTACATAATACGCCACCTTACGTATTACTTGATGTGTGACAGTTGGATTATTTATTCCTCGAATTTTTGTTTGGACAAAACACTTCAAATAACGTTAAATACCTACTTTCTAGGGCGGTGTATTACATTCTTCTCTCGTTAGGAAATTTCGTCCTCAAAATTTATGATCATCAACTGACAAAACATCCATCCAACAATTTAATTCCAATACTAGTTGTCTTTAACACCATAGTCTAACCCAAATGTTTCATACCGTTAATTTGATATAACCATGGTGGACCCTAACGTCTTGTTGATAACTCCCACGCATGCCTATCATGTCCATCTAAACCATACCTCGAAATAATTGATAATCACCAAATATCATGATAACACACAAAGAACTCATCATCATATATTATCCTGAACATCGGGATTTACTGGCCTACATTTCGTCAAACTATTTGGATCTTGCCTAGCCTAGGAAGATACATCCACCGCATCAATAACTATTCACATCAATGATTTTGAGAGCCATTTAGTCCCATTGGTCCATCCGATCGAGACCTCCTATAAGATTACACATTAAGCTAGAGTCATCCTAGGTACGACATCCCAAATACACATGATAAACTTCATTCTCAATCCGCAAATTTCATATGGAGTGAAACACTAGCATCTACTGTTCCATCAAGTTCTAATATTCATATCTTAGAGTCCTGAACTCAAATCCACAATATACATCGTAATTGGCTATATTGGTTAACTAGCCAGTGTGTTAACCTAAAGCTATCGAGTACACATGCAAACTACATGTAATAAACCGCGAGACCATCGTACACACCAACCGATGTAAAATAAATGTGCTTCTAAAGAAGAGCATACTCATGTTCCGTGATGCATCAATCTCAACCCGACCTATCCCATATCACTATTGAGCATATACAACACTACACCTGAATGCAGAGCCATAACTAAAATAACAACTTCCCATTACTGGGATCAAAGAAGAAAAAATAAGATGCAACAAATCAGGCGATTGCCACACCAGAATGAAATAATCGAATTCGGGCAGCTAACCATGCCACGATAAGTACGATCCACATCATACACTTTAAGTCTAAGATTTTCACTGACCTATCCGTATGCTAAAGTATTAACCTAGCAACGTGCCCTGGCTTGAATCATTAATCACGATTACGTGTTTTCAAACACAATGACTTGGGAACCGATTCACTTGGGAAGCTAAAATGCTTGGCTTCCTTCCTTAAGACCTAGGTTACTTTTTATCCTTCATATCAAAGCAAAGTTACATTTATCCTTGCTTAATGTTAATCACTGACCTAACATACTCAAGTCTCCACAATCTCAACATGCGATTGCTAACTTTTAAACCTAGAGATCCTTTTCATCTAGTGAAACACAACACTCACATAATTTTACCCTAAGGGACATCGCTACAATCCTTAACAACGTCCTATGTGATCCCAAAATTTAACTATCGAACGAGTTACCATGACATCTCAATTTTTTTTCAATTATTATCCATGCCTAATACCTAATGATTCTCCTCACTAGAGTCATATTAAGACATACGTGTAGCACACATAGGTGATATAATCAAGTCTAACACTCCATTCCGGGTCTCTAACACCATGAGAACATCATTGTGTTATAATACTACCAAGTGTAAAACCTAACACGTATCAACCTATTGTTGATATTATCCGCAAGGGTCATATCTTAACACAAGCTTATCAACAAGCCATGGTGATAACTCCTAAATATTGCCATAAAGTGATACGACTAAATTGTACTACAAACATCAACAACCTATACATACATACAATAAATTTCCCAACACTCCATGGAAAGGACACAATTCAATCATCTCCAATGATCATGCACATTCTAGAGTATGAGTGATCACGATAAAAACCTACCAAGTGTAACAACCGATCATGGCCATTAATTGTTTTTCGAGGGTCGAACACTGTCCCAATTACTACATGTTACACCAACTGTAACTCTATGTCCGTGGCATCATAAGAAATCACCAAAGTTCAAAGAGATACATCCTTGTTATCGTAATAAATAAGCGCAATCTAAAGTTCACGATTACTAGGGAATGTCTATCACTTGTACTAATAACTCTTTAGCTAATCCTTAGAAAATATCCCCAAGGCATTATCACTACGGATTCACATGTCTATCCATGACTATAATTCGAGATCAAACTCATCATGCTGTACAAATTAACCTTATTAAAAACTCAACCATGACAACTAACTTGTCTCACTACATAGCCATAATACGTATTTGCTATATCACAATTTATCGCCACTATAAAACTTTGGTAAGACACGGGGCATTAGATAATACCTATAAAATTTTGGACCAATACCTTTGACGCCACAAGAGATCATATTCCTCAATACCACTTCATTTTTCTAAAACCATAATTCAATACCACCATTTCTAACACTAAGTCCTAAGGACTATATAAATTCGTTATTAAATTACCCTGAATTAACATGATTGTCTAAACCAAAATCATAATCAAGTCACTCACGCATTCTAATTTCCATAGAATTATTTATTCACAAGTCACGCTACTTAGTCACCTAATCCCATAGATGAAACCACAAGCATACTAGCTAAGATGAAACTGAAATCATTAGGCCTTTCTAGTCATCAAACTTCCATGTGACACATCTCACATAAACCTAAGGTGCCACCACCTAATGGCCTATAGAAAAACTCGATCCTTGCTAGCTAACACTACCAGAACAAATGCAGCGGAACAATAATGGGTACTAACTTAGCCGAACACCAACTCAAAGAGAATGGCACAATGTGCTCAAGACCTCAACTTTACCATCAAGGTACAAATTGAAACCGTTATCAGGCAATCGTGACCGACTCTAACAAACAACGATGTCGAAAGATTCACTACCGACCTCACCACATCACACCCGAAAGGAGCATGAACTTAATGCTCTGATACCAAGTTGTAACGCCCCGACCTGAATTTAAGGGTTGATAAAGGACTAACTCGACCCAGTTCGCGCATTAATTCTGAAGTGCAATGAAACACCCAAAATAATGTTCCTAATCCAATTTTATTAGTATTTAACATAACACTTATTAGCATGCGAGTTCAATTTATAATCACTACATGATAAGACCCAAGGGAAGTTCCCTAAGGCCAAGTAAACACAACTACTAACGTAAATCCAAGTAAATACTTGCTTGTATAATGCACTTAAAATACGAAATTGCATGCAACATACCGTAACAAAAGGAGGGAGGGAGCTGAATGCTCAGTGGGAACTATACAAATGCAGTATAGAAATGAATGGCAGAAAAGAATATTCACATGCTACACTACATGTATGTGAAAGTACATATGTATCTACATATATACCTTTAAAAATACATATCCCATAGTATTAAACCGTTTATTCTCCTTATATTTACAAAAAATCATTTGTATCATTATGCTTAAAAACTATCATTCCTTTCCATTAACGCACACGGTTAAACAATTAGAAATTGTTGGGAAAATCTTTCTTTTACTTTCAAATGTTTATTACCCAACGCTTATTAACTCACGCCAGAGTTACTTAACCATATTATAGGACTTCCATTCAACGCACGCGCGCACCGTGTTTAGAAAAATACTCATTTTTCATTGAAAGCCTCATATAACACACGCTTGTTTTTATTATGATTCAAACCTCATTAGGTAACTTAAACATCATTAAGTCATCTTATTTAACCATCCCATGTTACCACATAAACATTAAACTTTTAATGCCTTAATCTTGCATTAATAAATCAATGAATCAATACCATTCTTTTATGCCTCTTTCATGAATATTCAATTCATCACTTAGCATTTTCTTTTGGAATTTTGCTAACACACCCACCCACCACAACACACGCACACCCACGGTTTCACGAAATTTTACCGCCCGACACCAAGCACCAAGTAAATTGCAATTGGTTTGGGATCTTTCACCACTAGTAGGGACAACATAGCCCTGCATAATTACTTAACCCGACATCATCCAATATTATTATCTTGCTAATGTGTTCGACAATTTTCATATTGCCCACGTTAATTTTCCTTTTTCAGGCCAAAGCCAAAGCCTTGAACTTAACCGTCCATTTTCTCATTATTCATTTAGGGAAATCATTATATTCCATTAAAGTCCTTTCCACGCACGCGTTGATTTTTCCACCGAAAATCATTTTCGTTGAAGGACTCATTTCATGCTTTCTACATACGTGTTAAATACTCTTTAACATTTTTGTTTCCTGAAAATGTCACACTTTAAGTAAATTGTCAATTTATCCAATTTACATCAAAATATGTAAGTTCACTTTTTCTTCAGGTGTTATTTACAAATAAACACCTTTTTTTGTAGCTTTAAACTTAACACATAGGAATTCTGGTCACTATGACAATTTTTTAACTTCTCACTTTGTTGAAAATCACATTTTTGCACATTACTGCCTTTAATATATAAAATCATACTTTTCACATAATAAAGTCTACACGCTTTATTTATAAGTTTTAACACTAAAAATCTATTTTAGTCAATATTTACACATTTGACACTTTGCATTTCAAACTTAGTGCTACACGCTTTAATTATGACTTTTTTCATAAAGACCCTTAGTCATTTCATTCACACTTAGTCTTCTACACTTTCATCATTTACATTTTCACCCAAAGTTTGCAATAAGACTACATTTTCACATAATTACACTTTTAACCCCAAAACTTAGTTTAACAAACTAAATAGTAAACTTTGTAAATGAAACTCCATTTTCTCATTTCATAATGGTTCATCAACATTAAAATCATCATATTAAATTTCATAAAAAGGGCATATACATACCAAGTGTTTTTCACATCAAGGAAGACATTTATTCACCTTAAAAACACGAGTTTAAAATATTTTATTTCATAAAATGTTTGTGAATAGTGGACTGAAAATTACCTATTTTTAAAACCCATTCAATCCTTCATTTTAAGTGTGCTTTTTACTCAAAACCTTAAGAGTGTCATTAATAACCCATTAGTGAACCAAAACTATTTTTCTACATTTTTTACACCTAATATTTGTGAAATAATATTATGAACTTTATCGCTAACCTTAATCTCATAAACATCCAACTCTAATCTTCATTTTTATATTAAAACATGGAGTAATCGTCAACAAACCATGAATGATATTTCTACACATTTAAGACCTTAAATATGCAATAAATCATGCTAAAAACATTACCAACTTTAAACTACTTTAAATTTATGAGTTTCCCACCTCAAGATCTTCAATGCAGGAAAATGGTTTTTGTGGAAGATGGGTAACTTTCCCACCTTCAAAGGTGGCTTCAAGGGGAGTAACTTTAGCTTCTCTTACATGCTCCAAACTTGACTCCACGGATGGCCTACGCAAGACCACTTCCAAGCTCACAAAACTCTTTTTCTAGCTCCCAAAACCTACTTCAAGAACACCCACTAGCTGTCCAAACTTTGGAAGGGACTTTAATGGAGTTTTGATGTCTTTGTGATGGTGTTTAGGTGGTGGGAAAAATGAAGGGAAGGAGCTAAGAATTTTTGTGATGAAAATGTCTTGCTAGAACACAAGAATGAGAGGAAAATATTCTATATGAGCTCCAATGTTAAAAACTTTTGAATAACAATGTCTTCCACTCTCTCTCTTTTATAAACTATATTAAGAAGTTAGAATGGAAGGCCGAAAAACTCAAAAAATGGGGTGTCTAAAAACATGCATATAACTCTTCCCAAGTCTGAAAATCTGAATTGGACTAAGACTACACCTAACCACCCATTTAATACCCCACAAAATGTTGTCATTTTTGTCACTTTCTCTCTCTGAAAATAATTTTTTTGGCAATTTTTGACCCTTGGACTTTCTTCCTTGTATTTTTTGAGTTAAAAAACATATTCACAATAGTTTTTTGACCTTTCGAAACGTCCTACATGAACCGTACAAGAATCGGGCCCTCCGTACAATATATATATATTTTTAATTTTTCTTCGCACGGTAATATTCCTTACATTTTATGAGTCTAAATATATAGTTGGATTATTTTTTTGACTTACCAATTGTCCTAAACAATTCACGCGAAACTGGACTTTCGTAGTGTCGCGCATCGTCATACAATTTGTACCCATGCTCGCGTAGCGCTCGTTGCTAGTGTGAATCGCGTGAAACTCAACCGAAGTACTTAAAGTAATTATATAAACTCAAAACAAAACTCATGTTAACCATGAAACATAAAACTTTATCATTTAATCCATATTGTGATACTTTATTTTTCATACTATTTAAATGTCGCGTTGTATTAACCTTGTCCATGTCATATCCGTCCCTTGGCATTTTCCCCTCAAACTTAACGGTCATCTTAGGTAGTATTATTAGAGATTAAATATGCATTCATGCGACACATGCATCGTGAAATTTTTCTCGTTTAAATTGTTTACATAATACGCCACCTTATGATTTACTTGACGTGTTACAGTTGGATTATTTATTCCTCGAATTTTCCTTTGGAAAAAACACTTCAAATAACGTTAAATACCTACTTTCTAGGGTGGGGTATTATAGAAATAATCTCTGGTGGTGGCTGTGGTGGATGGATTTTTGGCTCCTAGTGAGCCTCCCTCACCTCATCCCTCGTCGCGGCCCTAGATGCTCGCTCTCTCCTCGGTGGCATCTGAAAACAGATCGAATTGTAAAAGTACACGATTTATACAAAATTTAATAGAAGAAGCACGATATCTCAAACACGCAAAGAGAAACGCAACAATCATAATAATATGGCTCTATATCAAAAGAATGATACACTGAAATCGTAGTAAGCCGTACATATCCTATGGACACTAGAACCTTATAGTTTGATACCATCTGTGACACCCCGCCTAATTAAATACCATGTGATTAGTCAATTATTAAATTAAAACATGCTTCTCATCTGGTTCATTCTTGGCATCACTATCGAAAAACCATATTAATTACTAATCACCTATTAGTTAATTAAGCCGATGTCAAAATTTTATCTTTCATTAACATAACAATAACAATAGGCTGAGACTAAATAAAACCTGAGAAGTGCGATGAACGCGGGCGGTGTGTGATATCGAAATAAAAAAATTCTTATTCGCAAGATTCCAATTAAACCATATTCAATTTGAGTCTATTTTGGAACAAAATAAATAAAACCCATAAACATAAAAACAGATATTTAATTGAACACGGTATTTCAATTAAATCCTAAAAACATGCATCTAGATGATATATCAAATAAATATAAAACACACGTGACACAACATATCAGGAAAAATCCCCGCAGGGCAAAACCATATTATTTTCAGTATAATTTGTAAAGAACAATTTACACGGATTATAATGAAAATAAATGTGACATACAAAAATACCCGCAGGTGTCGGTTCCGATGTCGTCGGCTGGAATCTCTCGCAAGAATTCCAGATGGGAAGCAATGGAGAAGATACATGCTTCTCCACAAAATACTCCTTGAGAGTATAAATGGCTTTGAAGGTTTAAAACTTCTGCTGAAAATACCTCTTCAAAGTTCTATATGTGTGTATGTTATGTATATGTTGTGTCTATGTTGTGTACCTATCAATGGGAGAGGGAGAGAACATATATAGGGAGGTTAAAATCTCTCAAAAACATCTTGAGGGAATCATGGAGGAAGAGGGGCTGAAATATACTCAACATGTTCCAAAAGTGGGTTGAGTGGTGCCACCATTATAGCACAAAAGAATTCTGCCAGCTTAAAAAATCATGCCAGCAAACAGGGGACCCGAACCGTTTCGAGTACCCCTGCGAACCGGTTTACCCCCCCCCCCCCCACCCGAACCGGTTCGGGCTGGGTTCGGGGAAAAGTTCTGGCCCAAAGATTTAAACACTTAGAATATATTCTGGATTTTTAAAGTGTTTTTCTCTAAATTCAAAAGGTCATAACATCTTCACCGTAGCTCGGAATGAGGTACCGTTTCTTCCAGTATCTTCATTGCGACAAGTTATTAAACTTTCCAGTTGACCGGTCCTCCGGAAAGTGACTGTATAATTACCAAAATGCCCTTGAATATCCCTATCAAGCCCTTTTTACACGGTTTTGATTTCTCTTTCGTACCACTTGCGAAAATCCCCTAAAATCGTGGAACGTGAAATCGTTGAGGCATATGTGGGACAGTTGATAAATGCATGATTCCCGAAATTCGAATAAGGCCGTCAAGTGAGTTCGTGAACAGACGTGCCTTTTGTAGTGGCATATGACATACACAAATTAAACATTTCGGACATGATAAAAATGTCCTTACAAATCTCCCCGTATGTCTATACCGGTACATACATAAAAAATCCGAATTATGCAAAACTCCCCAAAGCAAATCTCCCCAAACAAATGACATATACAATAATATCCCCATTACACCCTCGAACTGAGAATACTAATTGACATGTCGTCAAACAAACATCATCATCTTCAAATCTTCAACACATTCAGAAGCTCCCAAAGCTTTTCTCACCAGGGTGTGTAATCCAATAGATATCAACTTTGTACCTACACACATGAGCAAAAGAAAATACCCGTGACACGCAAAATCATAGATAAGTCAAAATAAAATTTTCTCCCCCATAATTCATTCACCCCCTTTTTATGATGTCCCCAAATAGACAGATATGAGAAGCATAAATATGGTAAATGTCACAAAAAATGTACCTCCTTTTTCTTTTTAATTTTTCTTTTTCTTTTTAATTTTTCAAAGAATCAAAGAATGTTCTATTTTTGATTTTTTTACAAAAAAATACAAAATAAATATACAAAAACTGAATTACACCAAGAAAGAACACAAAAACAACCAAGTCGATGATAGTGTAAATGTAGGGGTGTGAACACATTCGATAGATAAATAAACTCAATCAATCATATGTGCATGACGAATACGTGAACTCCTAACGAATGAACATCAAAAAGATCCTTAGGTGTAAAATTATTGAATTTATATGACATCGTCTTAAAGAAATCAACAAATCAAAGTAAATGTGATTTCCACACCAATAACGTCAAAAACTATTTAGCATTTTTTCAAGATCTTCAAGGACGTGCAAACCCGTTAAAATATTCGAACCAAACTCCCTCAAATATATTTCTTTTAGAGGTGAAAAACTAAATTCTCAAACTTTAGAGAAATGATGGTAAAACCTAATGACCCATATTTGGCATGTAATGCTTTTTATTGCCTTTAAATTTTTCGGGCTCTTTTAACCTATTTGGACCCCGGATAATAAAATTCCTCAATTTTTTTGGTCCGTTTTAATGGTGGCTTTTGCGCAAAGGAAAGATATTTACCTTTCGCAGCCCCTCCCCATTTTTAAAAAAAATCACACAGTCTCACCAAACGGTTCTTACATGCACACCAATCATATCAAGTTTTATCACACTTGATTCGTTTTAAGGACAGGATTGAAGTGAAAACCCTCAACCAACATGTGATAAGACAAGTACAAAAATCAAACAAATCCGTGCATGTGTGCAATAAAGGAAATCATGAGTCAAACATGTAGGAAGCAACACTTAATTACATCTTAATGACTCCAAACATTATAAAGCACATGGATGAATTGACATATTGTCCCAAAACACTATCAAATAGTCACATGAAAAATGGAATGAAATTATGACTTGGCTATCTTAAATATTCATCCATAAACGGTGCAAAACAAAATACAAAAATCTTTTTGGATTTTCAAATAATTTTATCAAAATAAAATATTTTTGTATTTTTAAAAAAAAAAATATACACAAGGTACATGTCATAACGCTAGCAAATATACAAATCATGAATCAAAAACCAGCATATGACAAACATGCGAACACAATCATCTATATGATATGGAAATAGAAGAATCATGTGCAAGCAAACGAGAATCAACAAGTCTAAAATCTAGCATATCCAAAAGTGATTTCCTAACCCAAGTAGATGTGAAACGTCGTATGGGGGCTTTAGAAACCACGGGAACACTAGACTTAAACTTCCAAGATCAAAACAAAAACGACTAAGTTGACCTTTCCTACCACAATGTGAACATGTGTAAATGGGAGGAATTTTACCTAAAGAGTGATTTTTTCTAACGTCGTAGGGAATAGTTGACCCTCAAAAACAAATAATGGTTTTGGCTTTAGCACTAGAAGCATGAGAACATGATGAGCCATTAGCATCACTGTCAAACCTACTTGAGTCTGTCAAATCATTTTTTAAGTTCAAAATTTTTGACTCAAGCAAAGAATTAGACTCTTCCAAATTAAGGGACGCCTTTTTAAAATTTTCAACAATTCCTAAAAGCGTGTCTCTTTCTCCCTCAATTAAAAAAAAATTATCCCTAAGAGTCTTTCCATGTGCCGTAAATTCATCGATTAATTTTTTATCCTCGACGGCACAAACGAGACCCGAGAGTTTTTTAAGTCCTCCAATTTTTTTTTTTAAAAATAGGACTTTCTCATCACTCTCGTTCTTGGACAATTTTAAATCATTAAAGTCACGTTCCAAGGAAACAAATTTTTCATGATAAAAATCTCTTTGAATTTGAACCATTTGCAAAAGATTCATTACGAATTTAAAACGAGAATTTTCTTTTTCTAAAACATTAATTCTTTTGCAAATTTTCAAATTCAAACTTTTTAATTTTTTTAGCATAGTCGTGAACTTTATCAAAATTAGGCTCCTCGTTAGATGGACGTTCCATTGAAAAAATTGCGAATAAACACAAAGAAGATTTTTTAAATCAATATCACAGAAATATTGCGGAAAATAGGAATACGCGATAAATTAGCGCAACCTGCCCTGATACCAATTTGAAAACGTGAATAGACAAATTGTATCAGAAAGTAAATCCTCGAATAATCAGGATCACGCGATAAATTAGCGTAACCCGCTCTGATACCAATTTGAGAAGTGTGATGAATGCGGGCGGTGTATGATATCGAAATAAAAAAGTTCTTATTCGCAAGATTCCAATTAAACCATATGCAATTTGAGTCTATTTTGGAACAAAATAAATACAGCCCATAAACATAAAAACAGATATTTAATTGAACACGGTATTTCAATTAAATCCTAAAAACATGCATCTAGATGATATATCAAATAAATATAAAACACATGCGACACAACATATCAGGAAAAATCCCCCCAGGGCAAAACCATATTATTTTCAGTATAATTTGTAAAGAACGGTTTACAAGGATTATAATGAAAATAAATGTGACATACGAAAATACACGCAAGTGTCGGTTCCGATGTTGTCGGCTGGAATCTCCCGCAATAATTTCAGATGGGCAGCAATGGAGAAGATACCGGCTTCTCTACAAAATACTCCTTGAGAGTTTAAATGACTTTGAAGGTTTAAAACTTCTGCTGAAAATACCTCTTCAAGGTTCTATATGTGTGTATGTTATGTATATGTTGTGTCTATGTTGTTTATATCAATGGGAGAGGGAGAGAACATATATAGGGAGGTTAAAGGCTCTCAAAAACATCTTGAGGGAATTATGGAGGAAGAGGGGCCGAAATATACTCAGCATGTTCCAAAAGTGGGTTGACTGGTGCCACCATTATAGCATTAAAGAATTCTTCCAGCTTAAAAAATCATGCTAGCAAATAGGGGACCCAAACCGTTTCGAGTACCCCTGCGAACCGGTTCACCCCCCCCCCCCCCAAAACCGGTTCGGGCTGGGTTCGGGGAAAAGTTCTGACCCGAAGGTTTAAACACTTAGAATATATTCTAGATTTTTAAAGTGTTTTTCTCTAAATTCAAAAGGCCATAACATCTTCACCGTAGCTCGAAATGAGGTGCCGTTTCTTTTAGTATCTTCGTTGCGGAAAGATATTCAACTTTTCAGTTGACGAGTCCTCCGGATAGTGGTTGTAAAATTACCAAAATTCCCTTGAACATCCCTATCAAGCCCTTTTTACACAATTTTGATTTCTTTGCCGTACCACTTGCGTAAATCCCCTAAAATCATGGAACGTGAAATCGTTGAGGCATATGTGGGACACTCGATAAATGCATGATTATCGGAATTCGGATAAGGCCGTCAAGTGAGATCGTGAACAGACGTGCCTTTTGTAGCGGCGTACGACATACACAAATTAAACATTCCGGACATGATAAAAATTTCATTAAAAAACCAATCATAATAATATAGTCCAAACCATCACATAATAAAAGTCTTGGTGAATAAACCATCGGTTGCAAATCCCAAACAATGTAATGAATCCAACTGGTAAGATAATATGAATACAAGTCTGAACTGAATAACTGAATAACTAAATAAGTAAAGCCTAAATGAGGTAACACGCCCAACTGAAACACTGAAATGAGATCCTACACTAGGAATGAATTGATGGATGCATCTATCCGAATCATGTGAGCCTCCATAGTGCTACAGCTACGCGTCCCTGGAATCACTGATCAAGTCGGGGTCCCTGTGGCTGGACACCTAAAGGGTTTTAAAAATATTAATAGCAAAGGTTAGAAACCAAAACATTTTGAAAATATTTTGCAAGTATTTATCACAAATTAAAAATCAGTTATTAATTACACATGGTAGGTTCACATACACTATCTTGAGTTTCCTCACCTCTTGTCTATAGTGCACACTTAATGTACTCTACTTAGGCCACCTAGCTACACTACCTAAGATAATTATACATAAGTATCTAACTGATTATATACACCTATTAGTTTCCCATACCGCCCATACAGTACTCTATTCGAAATAACACTTCTCGTATGTTATTATCTTCGTATGTAACATTTCACGTATGTTATCTTCTTAGCCTTTTAATTAAGTCTCTCTACTTCATTTATTTATTAGATACACAACATGCAATTGTCTACTATTACACGTAAGTAGGATGTTCACATTGATATATATATATTTATCTCACAAATATATAATTACAGCACCTCGTAAAAGGGCCACCGTGAAATATAGGCATACTCTGCTATCAGTCCAAGTACCTCTCATACTAAAATAGGGATTATTGGTTTGGCATGTCTCCTCAAACCCAAAAATCAAACATTAAGGAATGGAGACGAACATAGTTCTAAGCCTTTGGGCTACGCACATACCTAACTTACCCAAACGACATGTCGGTCCCACTATTACATAACACATAGTAATCCACCCTGTTGTAGTCACACAAACCGTGCGTTGCACACAATAATTCCTCGGAACAACTTTTTACGCATAAATCGGAATCACAACTCAATGTTCTCAAATAATGTAATTATGAGAGATATATCAATGTGCATAATTAATTTGCTCAATGATGAGAAAAAAAAAATTGCAACATTAATTTTCAATAGGCACAATATCAATAGTGTAAATCCTCATGATAGAATAAACTTTCAAGTGCACAACAAATAAGTATTTCATAACTCGATGTTTACAAATAAATTGAATTAAGCACATAACATGAGTTAGAAATAGCGGCAAAAAAAATATAGCATTTTGCTCAAGCTTTGCCGTTTCCAAGATACGAGCTAAAATTCTCGGAATAATCAACTAAATTGCAATAAAAATTTTGATCAAACATTTTTCTATGAATAATTTCCAATAGACATTTATCTCCCCCTAAGGGATACCAATGAAGGCAAATATGCATATAATAAATTTGGTGCATCTATTTCATGAGATAAAATATTATCAATATTTTCTATAAAATTATTTTACAAGTCTCGATATATTCACAAATTTACTTTAAATTCAATAATCATGAGATGTTCAATCAAGCTCATATATCTGAAGTGTTAATGTCTTTCAACAACAATATATTCATAAATAACAATTCCAATAATCATAAGACCTTTTCATTATTCAATGGAGCATGAATATCTAAATGACATTAAAAAAATAATGAAAGTTAATAAATCAATGTTCAAGTAATGAATCATATCAAGAGGCCAAAATAAAATAAATTCAATAATTTCAGATTTTTAATAAGAGGAAGTTCATCACAAAATCAATATTTTCATATTTCCAACAATTAACAAACAATTTTCTTAAGCATAACTTCAAATCAATCAAATCAACAAATTTAAAAAAAAATGTATGTGACATAAATTAATCAACTTCAATAAATTTTCAGATTTTTAAGCATAAACATTATAAGAGTCATTTTGTTCAAAAAAAATAATGTTCTTTATAAAAGAATACCTTTCAACTAATCGGTTCATATAACATGCCATGAAACTAAAACAAAAAAAAATCTTAATAATCATCTGATTTTTCAAGTAAGCACAAGTAACACAAATGTTAACTAAAAAAAATATATACTTCATGAAATGTCACTAATATTTAATTAATGGCACAAAACATGTAACATGTCATAAATTGAACTCATAAAGATCAAAAAGTTCATATCATCAAAATTAATGAGTGCATATCATAAAATAAACGAGTAGCTCATATGACTAACAAATATACAAATGACATTTTATCAAAATATTCTCAAATGACATTTTCGTTTCAATTTAATATACGATTAAGTCATGAATTAATCCAATATAATTTATCAATAAATATATGTCAAGATGTGATACAAAAAAAAATTATGAATTTCCATCTTAAATATTTATCATCAAAATCAAGTGTATGTTTCAACACAAAACAATCGAGAAAAATAAATGTATAAATTTACATATGATGTCTAAATCATCTAGAACAAGCTTATATGCTTTAACAAATATTCTATGCATTATCATAAAATAAATCATCAACAAATATATGATTATAAATTCAAGAAAGGTGTATCCTTACCACCTTACCAATACCAAAGATATATTTAAGAAACTTCTTCCAAGTGTGGCATTTCCAACATTAGGCAATGATACTTGAAATTTGTAATATGATCAAATCATATGCCTTGAAAATCCACATTCCATCTCAAAATGCAACCTACACAACTTTAAAAAATTTCTCTTTTCCATCCAAGAATGTGTTAGGTCCATAAAGCAATATCAAATAGAAAATTTCAGAATTTATGTTCTTATCAAAAATTCAAACATAGTCATAATAAGAGATAATTATCAAGAACAATAACGATACGCAACTTATGATATTCTAGAATGTACATAACAAATAATAATCAACAATGACAATTTTATCATGTACTAAAATAAAATTTTCATTAATCCATATTCAAAGAAATAATTTAACATCCATAGCATTCTTTGACTTTTTAAAAAAAATTATTCACATTTGTAACCATAGAGATTAATAAGAAATAAATCAGATTATAAATCCTTAATCACAAAATAAATATTTTTCTAGTAATGAATAAAAAAAATATCACCGATTCTATTCACCTTAAAAAAAAATTGTTCAAGTGCCAATACCGGTTTTGCACATAAATACTTTATCTTTTGGAACCCAAAAAGAGTGTGGCAAACTACGGTTAGCATACATGATTGTTTCTTTCGGAATCCAAGCTAATTTTGTATTATATTTTCTTTTTCTAAAATGACAAAATTTGGAATAATGTGTATGTCTACCACAATATGAACATAAAGAATTAGAATGACTAGATGAGGCATCATTTCGAAATAAATTAGAATAATTCTTTTTCTCATTTTCTTCCTCATATCCAATACCATTATTATTAAATCGAATTCTTTGTTTTTCCATAATTTTATGAAAATATTCATTTCCTTTAGTAAATGTGTCTACGAATTTCTGCAAATAGTCAATTTCCTTTTTCAACTCAATATTTTCAGATTCAAAAGAATTAGGGACACTAACATATTTTTCCTTTTTCAAAGATTTAATTTCACTTTTTAAAGATTCATTTTCTAATTTCAGATTATCAAAATCTTTTGAAATAAAATCACATTTAGCATGAGTCTTTTTAAGTGCAATGAACTTCTTTCCAATATCTTCATATTTTTCATATAACTCATTAAATGCATCTTGTAATTCATCATAATCATCAACAATATCATCTCCAATATCATGATTTGCACTATAAGTAGAATATGATTCATCATTACTAATGCAAGGGTTAGATTGTACCTCTTCATTACCAATTGCCATGAGACAAGGAGTAATAGATTCGTCAACGCTTGATTCATCAATATTGGCAAATAGGCAAGGGGTGCGCATCTTTTTACTAAGTGCATCAAAATCAGAATTTTCAGGGAACTTTTCTTTCAAAATAAAGTTGGAAACATATGGTCCTCGGCACATCCATTTTCTCTTCATATAATGAAACAATGAATAACTACAAAACATCAAACATTTCAGCATACAAGTAATAAAAATGTAAAGTGCAATATTCAAAATAAATACAGAAAGTTTGTCATGATCTTTAACTCTATGATTGTTAAATCAGAATAAATAAGAAGAGCACTAGCTCTGATACCAAGTGTTGCCCAGAAAAATACTCAAGAGGGGGGTGAATTGAGTTTTTACAAACTTTTCGGGTTAAATTAAAATTTCAGAAAATATTTAATTTAAAACACTTAATACAAATTTCAGATTAAATAAATCTTAAATGATTAAACCAATAATGAATAAATAAAAGTTACCAATAAATTTAAACAATATAAATCAGTGATTATAACATACAATAAATAAATTGTCAACTTAATACTTCCAATTGATTAAACAAGATAAGAAGCAGATTACAACATCCAGAAAATAAATAATCAATTTTCGTATTTAATAAAAATTAATATTTTGGAATTAATTAATTATTACGAAAATAATTATTTCTGTCTTAAAAATAAATTATCAATTTTCAGAATTAATTCAATTGCAAGTGTAAGTGCTTAAAATAAAATAACCAATCACACGCAAGCAAATAAATAAATAAAATGCTGAAAATAAATGACACCGTATTTTAACGTGGTTCGGCCAAAACCCGGCCTACGTCCACGCGCCAAGAGCTAGCTTCCGTCTCCCGCGCTTCACTAGTCCTGATCCACTTGAAGGTAGGATCAAACCACCTCTTGCACAACCGAGCAGCAAAAACACGCCACTAGTACAACCACCGAAGCTAAAAACCCAAGCTTCAAATCTTTACACAAATGGAGTAGAAATGATGTACAATTTCTGAAACTCTTCTAAAGATACAAAATGAGTCCGAGTTTCTTCTTGGTTGAGATACCAAAAAAAAAAATAATCTAATTTTTGGTCTCTTAAACTTCTCTTGAGATTATAGCAAAATGGAATTGTTGTGCTCTGTTTCTCTTGAACTTCAACGAATGGAAGAATGCTGAAATTATTGCTTTGTAGAGCTGATTGCAAGTTTGAGTTGCTCTCTTTTCTGTGTGTATATGGAGCTGAATAAAAAATTCTGGATGCTCTCTTTTTGATATTTCGTATCTCCTTTTTTTTCAACTGAATGTGGTCTCATCTTTGTATAGCAAAAAAAATAATCGCCGTTGGAGAAGCATGGGCTGAACTCAGCTTCAACTGGGAGCATTAAATGTGAACTGATAGAGAGAGAGATTGAGAGAACAATAAATGCTCAATATCCTTGAAATGCAGATCGTATCTGATGAACCCCTTTTTTTTTTTGCTGTCTAAAATAATGTTAGACTGATAGAGAGAGAGAGTAAAATATAAAATGGGGTCTTTTGCAAGCTGTCCATCAATCACCATAATTATATGAAAGGTATACATATACGTTAAAAAAAAATATTTCTCGAACTGATATATATAAAAAAAATTCCGAACTGATATATAAAATAAGTCTCTGATAGATAAATATATAAGGAAAATTTCCGAACACATATATATATAAATAAAAGATTTCGAACAGATATTTGTAAGAAGAATTTCAGACTGAAATATATGTAAACGGATTTCCGAACAGATATACATATCTCTGTATATTAAAAAATTAACAGATAAAAATTTTCGGATAAAAAAAAAACAGATATACATAAAAAAATTCGAAAGCTTAGAACCCAAGAAAAACAATTAGATCCGAACTCATTTTTTTTTCCGGCCAAGTAATGGCGCAACAGTGGAGGCTCCTGTTAATCAAATTAATAGCTTGCAGATTAGACATAAAGTCATAGCAGGTACACGCCTGCAGTATGTCCAATAGCTTTGGCAGTGAGCTAGACAAGGACTCCAACTTTATGTCTTGACAATAGATAACGTGTGTCAGAAGTGGGTAGGACAACACATTTCAAAATATGTACAAATTTCGAACATAAATAAATTTTAACAGATATTTTCGCAAAATATATTTCGGAACAGAAATAAATTTTAACAGATATTTTCTGTTAAAAAATATATTTTCGCAAAAATATTTCTCAAAAAAATAAAGGTACATATTTTGATGATATATTTTGATGATTCCAAATATATGTTGCAAAAGTGCAACATACGTGAATACCTTTACTCGGATATATCATAGAGTAGAGTCGAGGCAAGATTATACAATAATAAATATCTATAGAATAACCTAATAAAAATATGTTTGGAATCATCAAAATATGTACCTTTACTCGACTCTACTCTATGATATATCCGAGTAAAGGTACATATTTTTATATATATATATATATATATATTTCTTGGTCCAATATTTATTTTAGTCCGAAAATCCTTTTATACATATCTGTCCGGATTATTTTATATTCCTGTTCCGAAATATATTTTGCGAAAATATCTGTTAAAATTTATTTCTGTTCGAAATATATTTCTCAAAAATATTTGTTCGAATTCCTTTTCGTCCGAAATATTTTTTTAATATCTGTTCAAGTTTATTTTTTTTCTCTCGAAAAAATTCTGTTCCGATTTTTTTTATACATTCACTCTGACGCATACATATATGTTTGTATACAAAACCTTATGCACAAAACCTTGTGTTGTCCTACCCACTTCTGACACACGTTATCTATTGTCAAGACATAAAGTTGGAGTCCTTGTCTAGCTCACTGCCAAAGCTATTGGACATACTGCAGGCGTGTACCTGCTATGACTTTATGTCTAATCTGCAAGCTATTAATTTGATTAACAGGAGCCTCCACTGTTGCGCCATTACTTGGCCGGAAAAAAAAATGAGTTCGGATCTAATTGTTTTTCTTGGGTTCTAAGCTTTCGAATTTTTTTATGTATATCTGTTTTTTTTTTATCCGAAAATTTTTATCTGTTAATTTTTTAATATACAGAGATATGTATATCTGTTCGGAAATCCGTTTACATAAATTTCAGTCTGAAATTCTTCTTACAAATATCTGTTCGAAATCTTTTATTTATATATATATGTGTTCGGAAATTTTCCTTATATATTTATCTATCAGAGACTTATTTTATATATCAGTTCGGAATTTTTTTTATATATATCAGTTCGAGAAATATTTTTTTTTAACGTATATGTATACCTTTCATATAATTATGGTGATTGATGGACAGCTTGCAAAAGACCCCATTTTATATTTTACTCTCTCTCTCTATTAGTCTAACATTATTTTAGACAGCAAAAAAAAAAGGGGTTCATCAGATACGATCTGCATTTCAAGGATATTGAGCATTTATTGTTCTCTCAATCTCTCTCTCTATCAGTTCACATTTAATGCTCCCAGTTGAAGCTGAGTTCAGCCCATGCTTCTCCAACGGCTATTATTTTTTTTGCTATACAAAGATGAGACCACATTCAGTTGAAAAAAAAGGAGATACGAAATATCAAAAAGAGAGCATCAAGAATTTTTTATTCACCTCCATATACACACAGAAAAGAGAGCAACTCAAACTTGCAATCAGCTCTACAAAGCAATAATTTCAGCATTCTTCCATTCGTTGAAGTTCAAGAGAAACAGAGCACAACAATTCCATTTTGCTATAATCTCAAGAGAAGTTTAAGAGACCAAAAATTAGATTATTTTTTTTTTGGTATCTCAACCAAGAAGAAACTCGGACTCATTTTGTATCTTTAGAAGAGTTTCAGAAATTGTACATCATTTCTACTCCATTTGTGTAAAGATTTGAAGCTTGGGTTTTTAGCTTCGGTGGTTGTACTAGTGGCGTGTTTTTGCTGCTCGGTTGTATAAGAGGTGGTTTGATCCTACCTTCAAGTGGATCAGGACTAGTGAAGCGCGGGAGACGGAAGCTAGCTCTTGGCGCGTGGACGTAGGCCGGGTTTTGGCCGAACCACGTTAAAATACGGTGTCATTTATTTTCAGCATTTTATTTATTTATTTGCTTGCGTGTGATTGGTTATTTTATTTTAAGCACTTACACTTGCAATTGAGTTAATTCTGAAAATTGATAATTTATTTTTAAGACAGAAATAATTATTTTCGTAATAATTAATTAATTCCAAAATATTAATTTTTATTAAATACGAAAATTGATTATTTATTTACTGGATGTTGTAATCTGCTTCTTATCTTGTTTAATCAATTGGAAGTATTAAGTTGACAATTTATTTATTGTATGTTATAATCACTGATTTATATTGTTTAAATTTATTGGTAACTTTTATTTATTCATTATTGGTTTAATCATTTAAGATTTATTTAATCTGAAATTTGTATTAAGTGTTTTAAATTAAATATTTTCTGAAATTTTAATTTAACCCGAAAAGTTTGTAAAAACTCAATTCACCCCCCTCTTGAGTATTTTTCTAGGCAACACACCCTAAGTTTTATGTTTTGGGGCAGAAATCCAAACCTCACTAGAATCATCAAGGTGAGATCTCCCACTGCGCGGAAACCTCCGTGATAACAAGCAACGTACATATGTTAAAACATATCACCAGTCATATAATAGGTACACACAACCTATATATATACATATTCAGTAGGTATTCACACAACCTAATTATCACACTTCTTACGTAGTATAATCCACTCTAATACTCACCGTACTTATCATTTTACGATTTAATTCACTATCGTATTAAATCGAGTATTATTCTTTACTCTAAGGTCCCTAGTTACCCCTTACATAAATTTAGTATCTAACTCAATCATACATTACTTGTATGTATAAGAAGTTCATTTGAAACAACTGTGATTTATTCTCCTTCTCTCGAATTAATTGCTTTCGATTTAAGCCCAAACAATTCTAGCTTTAATTATCTCAATAAGACTACTACCCAATTATATCATGGACCTGCTGTATTCCCATAAGTCCCTCATAATAATTTAAAGAGGTCCCAACAATCACCTAATTAGTTACACAAAGTTTTTAGGCTTAAATAAACAAAATAGGCAAATCTGGGCAAACCGAATCGATTTGCCCAAGGGACGAATCGATTCTCCTTGCCAAATCGATTCGCCCTTAGGCCAAGTCAAATCATTTTATAGCAGTTCATCTTCTTCATAGAGTTCTTGCATTTTTTACCATTTCATTTTACACAACTCTCATGATTCTTCACCAAATTCAAAACTAGTACAAGTATTAGGATGATTTCTAACGTAATTTTAACATCAAAAGATTATGATTTTCATTCAAGATCAGATTAAATCATCAAATTCTCAAAAAAACTAGGTTTCAATATTCTCCATCAATATTCAACATAAAACCATATTACTCTCGTCATTATTAACACATAATCTTTATTTTATTTTCCTCTACAAATGTTAAATCATACTACATGCAATTCCTACCCATAACATGTATAAAAATTATCCTTTTCTTCCAAGAACATCCATTTACTCAATATAATTGAAACCCTAGTCACATGGGTATTATAACTTTAAAATAACTTGTATATAAACACTTGCGTTGATCAATAGCGTCTGATTTCATGATTTGTATGATGGATTAATTGCCTTCTCTTACAATCCTCCATCCCATGTTGTTTATGGTGCAAGAACTAGATGAGAGCTCCAAGAATCTCTTCAAAACTTCTAAGAACTCTCTCATTTTCTTCTCTAATGGCCTCCCTTTGTTTTCAACACTCTTAACCCTAGACTCTCCCATATATATGATTATAAAGATGTTGTAAATTCGTAGGTCTGTTAACCCTTAGTTACCAAATGATTAAACTGCCCTTGTATGGTGTCGGTTTATTCTAGAATTGTCCTGGGGTCTAATCAACACCCCTGGGTATACTATTTTGAATATTTTGACCCTTTCGGAGTCATCCATGACCTTGAAATCATCATCCAAGTCACTCTAAACAATTATCCTATCTTGACCTCAACTTAGTCTACATGTAACTCCCGGTTGAGATAAATTCAATTATGTCAATTTCACCCGATATGACACATAATAATTTCTATAAATAATTTACTATTCATTTAGTAAATTTAACACCTAATATTAATAATTATCTCTTTCTCTTGATTAAAATTTAATAACCACATTTTTATTTAATTCAATTAAATTACTTCACTCGCATAATTTAAAATCGAACGAAATTTACCGAGATAATTAAATTCCAAAATGCACAAAAATACGGGGTATTATAGAGTTCAAGACTAAGGGCTCGTCTTCAGCTGCACCATTGGATCACTTCAGCTCAGCACATTAGTTGAACCATATCAATATGGTCAGTTTCTATCTCAAATGTAAGGACAAACATGCTTCCAGCTCAATTAACTAACGGAGGGTAGTTCCACTGATGCCGTTAGAACCACCAAGTACCATGTGACTACGTGATGATCTGCGAGCATGTGAGGGAATATCTCTACAAAAATGTAACCTACAAGGGAAGGACATGTGTAAATCACATTGTTTCTCTACTCTCACACACTCTCACTATAAATAGTGGTCTTACCCTTTGGAAAAAGGATCCGATATTCACTACTGACACCGTTATGCTGTAAACTACAGAGAGAATGGAGAATTGAGTGCTTTGAATCATTTTCAAACTCCCAGTCACCTGAGATTCAGTTACCCTAGCTACCCCGTGGATGTAGACACCACCTCAAAGGATGGACCACATACATTCTAGTTTATTCTTTCTTATCTTTATCTCTTTTTCTTTATTGATTTCATTCACCATTTATTTATTATTTTTATCTATGATTGGACCTCAACTTGCTAAGACCAATCCTATGAACCAGTTTTAATTGATAATAATACCTGATTAAGGGTGAAAAGTAGTGCGTGTCAAATGCCGATCGTTGTTTTCTATTCACCGCCTTAATACAAAAACCTAAACTATGACTACACCCTTTTAAGGGAGTATAGCGGCTAGTCCGGGTATCGAATCCATAAAGACGAGTTGCTAGAATTTATAAGGTTTAATATTCCTAAAATAAAAGCGTAAAAGATGATTATACATAAAAACGAAAAGATGCAAAAAAGGGAAATATTAATCTAGTCGAGTGTATTTAAACTAGATTAACAGAGCGTATAAAACTATAGGTTGCGTAAAAAATATCCCTCACCTGAGTTAATTAGTATAAAATGGTTACATGGGTCGACGAGTTATTAAGACCGCATATCATTTTGACAGTTAATTAAATCAAGAGCTGTCAACCCCAAAATTAGCATAAAAGTCAAATATGATTTTGGCATCAACAAAAACCTAAAAAATTACGCACGCAAGGTCGTAAGTACGGAGCATACATGATATACCCCATTAAATATCCTAGGCATAATAACTAGGACAACTCACTCAAAATAGACACGTAAACACCATCACCAAGGCAAAGCAACATGTCAACCCGAAATGAGTTCAATCCGACTTAACTTAGACTAATTTATCTAGAAATCATATTAAAAATGCGGTAAATAAACGCGATAAAACTACACTAGAAAATAATAAATGAAAGCATGTAAATTAACTACAAATTAAGGAAATACAACTTATATTACTGGAGAGGGAAGATGAATAGTCAACTTACAAATCGAATTGGGTGTCAAACCAAGAAGAAATGAAGAAGAACTCTCCCAACCCCTCAAAACCCTAACCTAAACTATCTAAAATGAATTATATCTAATATTTACAACCGATTTGGTTATATAGTAAGTGGAATTAAATTAGAAAAAAAAAAGGAAAAACTTAAAGGAAAGGGAAAATATCTGCACAAAATAGGGGATCGATCGATCGATCGTTGGAAAATAATCCCACTGTATCAACTCAAAGAATGAAAATTGAAGGATTGATCAATCGATCCCTTTTATCAATCGATCGATCAAGCAGGTTTGCATCAATATTCCTCCTGTTTTGGTGTAGTTGGAAATCTCTTTCCCTAAAAATGTCGTAAATTCTTCGTTAGGGATCGAAATTGCGCACCATTCGAAGCCACATGAACCTCGCACAGAGGGATACAACTTTCATGAAGATGTTGGGCCAGTGCCCAAAATTTGGAAATACTAAATTTCCCTTGAATGTGTGGAAATGTACGAAAGTTGAGCGGAATGTGTCTGAACTTTATACTTAGTACCTAAATACCTATAAAAGCCTAATTATACCTCATATAGCATGTTAACAATATAAATCCGAGGTTGTCTAGTTAACGGGCTTAAATATAGAGATTAAGGCACCCAAGGGGGCTAAAATGCGTAGGTTCGAGGGATGAAATACACAATATTTGCATAATATCACACCCCTAACTTACACATTGCTACTCCCTAGCAATGCAATAGGATGCAACAAATACTACAATCAAACCAAAGGCAGGATACGAGTACAAAAATATGGTATAAAATCATAAGGCCACTTTTGCGGGTGATTCGATTGTATTTAACATATACAATAAGCCGTTAAACCCCTAAGTTACCCTAGTGGACGAGTGTTGTCTCGTGAAGGTTTTCAGGGATGAAACCCACAAACATCATATGGTTTCCTCAAAATAAGCCCAAACCAACATGCGATAAGCCCAACAATACGAAAGGGATTTCATACGCATTATTAGCACATTGAACGAAATCAAACGAAAGTCCAAATCATTAACATTATAGAATGCACCTCATAAAATTGAAACCTTAAAATGTGGGAGGGGAGCGAGAACATGCAAATTGTGATTTGGCAAAAAATTATATAAATCGAATAAACATTAAAGCAAGCATATATCGATCCTCATGAGCATTATACTCATCAAGTGAATTCACTCGAAACAGGGAGCTAACACATAGGACATGCGGGCATAAAGAGTAAATGTAAAGGGCAACTAGACCGCGCGCATGCCACAATTGAAGAATGCTATATATAAAATGAAAAATTATAATCTCAATGAAAAATACCGCTCATTAAAAAGAGGCAAAATGCATTTTCACAGATTATCAAAACTATTTAAACCTTTGAATTACATCTACTTAAGATCACATAGGACTTTATAGGGTTGTAATGTAGGCTAGGCTAGGGTACGAAATGAAAGGAATGTATGTACAGATTCAAAGTGTTCAGAATAAAAACTCAGGATAATGAGAAAATGCGGGCAATATCAAAAATTGGAAAACAAGTTCCACAAAAGGCATTGGATATATCATTTGGAGAGCAATCAAAGCTTATTGAACTATATACAACATTTACAACTTTCTCTTTATTTTCTTTTCTTCTTTTTCTCATTTTTCTTTTGTTTTCTTTTGCTTTTCACTCCTCTTTTTCACTCTTTTGCTTTTCTTTCTTTTCCTTTACTTTTCACACTCTCAAATGCTTAAATCGCAACCACACAACAAAAACATCATTCAATCCCAAGTAACATTCCAAAAAATGGTATGGAAAGTAATAAGTATGGGTCAAAACTCCAATTTGGAGTTGGTATGGGATTTGGGTTATGAAACGAAAGGCTAATATTTAGGCTCAAAGGGGTTGACGAGGGTAGACACAAATGGTGAGGTCAAGGCTAATATGGGTGATATATCAAAGATGGAATGTGATAATTTCACAAAGTTTACCAATTCTCGAGTCAAAAAACTTATGAAAATCATGCTCAAGTAACTCATTTCATGAATGAACTCAAATAATGAACGATCAATGAAAGAGTAGAGAGATTACCAACGACTGTAACATTTTCAAAGAGGAAAGAGTAGTGTATACACTCACAAACGATGAAAGATACAAAGCTTACTCGGTGTAAGTATATACAATGCAACAAAAGAGTACCGAGTTATAAAAATCTTAAACCAAATCAATAGAACAATAAAAGTGCATGTGCTCGAGGGATTAAAGTTTAATTCATGAAGTTATTCATAATATTAATAATTGAGGACTAAAGTCTAATAACTTCTAAAATCGAGAACATGCATCGTTGAGTTGCCAATTGGATCGGGCAATAATTGAAATTTATCATCGCAAACAAAGGCAAAATGACCAAAAAAGGAGAAAAAGGAAAGAAAATATTTTTGAAAATTTTGAATTTTCTAAGAAATGCATACTAAGTAACTAACATGTGAGCAAAAACATGGACTGAATAAATAAATGGATAGAATATCCCACACCCCCTAACTTAAAACCTGACATTGTCCTCAATGTGAATTAAGAACCAAGTTAAAGAGAGGAAATGAGTGATATTATCCAAAATTGGAGCGATCGCCATTAGAACAAGTCCAAAGAATCTACAAAACAAGTTAGTACCGAGCATAGAGAAAACAAATAACAAAAAAATAACTAATTACACTAGACTAAATTAAAAGAAAGAAAAAAATAAAAGGAATAAAAAGCTAACTATATACAACCTACTATTTAGGCTTCACACTAACTGTACACTAGAAGTCTAAATAGTTGAGGGTCCACCATTAAAACGATTTGACTTTGGAGGGTGACCGGTGTACCCTCACTCTCAAGCATGCCTTTCGAAAAATATGAATTCTGTTTGAACAACGGAAGGCATGTGTAAGGCGGAAGAAATGAACCATCGTCAATTAAAAGTTTTGGACGGACGATAGGGGATTTGGACGGGTGACAAAAACATGTGGGGATCGAGAAAAATAGAATATCCTCCTAAGGATTTTGAAATTGGAATGGGATGGGGCGCACATGAAGGCAAAGATGCGTTCATGGAAGGTGACTCGAGCAAGTACTCCTCATCGGCGAAAAAGTTTAACACATTAAAGTTTGAAACCGATTCATCGGGTACTTGTGACGGTGAGATAATAGAGAATGAAAATGGGGAGGAAAGAAATTCAAACTCAAGAGTTGCATCATCATCGCTTCAAGATTGAGTTTCGAAGGAAATAAGATCATTTTTAATGAAATGTTATTCTTTAGGGGACAAAGAAGATATCATTTGATTTCAAATGGATATTACGTCATTTTCATCCTCATTTTCAATATCTACTATGCAATGGGAAATGTTAACAATGATTTGTTCCAAAGTAGGCACAAAGACCTCATTTGGTTCAAAACATTCCTCGATTTCAAAAGTCTCGAAAGAAAAATCATTGTCGGATTCAAATAATAAATCCAATTCATGCTCCCACAAATGATTTTATTCCCGACAATAATTTTTGAATTTTCTCATTTTCAAGCATACGCAAGCCCTCGCCAAAAGTCATAGCCGAGGTGAGGATTCTTGAAAATGCTAACTTTGAAAATTATCATCAGACTTAAACTGAAATTCATTATTATAAGAATTTTAAAAAATATTGCAATTCATTTTAAAATTCCTATTATATGGAATTAGAGGCCCAAAATCATCATCATCATCATCAAAATTCCAATAACCCATGTTTTGACTTTCGTTATACTCGCTCAAAGTCATATGAGAATTTGTAATTTTTTGGGACTCTAAGTATTGATCGAAAGTCATAGGATTACGGGCATTTTGAGAATTATAACAATGATTACCGAAAGAATTGGAATAAGACATGCTTACCCCAAAAATGGCTCGAAGTGGCGAATTCCACAAAGTAGATGCGTGCGAAAAATGCAACCGGTTCTTGGCACTCAAATGTAGAAGTCCTAAAAACATGTTAGGAAAAACTACAAATATAAAGAAAATATTACGAAATACTAAATCAAATAAATTCTAAAACAAACTCATAACCGACAACGACGCCATTTGATTAAGGGTGAAAAGTAGCGTGTGTCAAACGCCGATCGTTGTTTTCTGTTCACCGCCTTAATGCAAAAACTTAAACTATGACTACACTCTTTTAAGGGAGTATATCGGCTAGTCCGGGTATCGAATCCACAAAGACAAGTTGCTAGAATTTATAAGGTTTAATATTCCTAAAATAAAAGCGTAAAAGATGATTATACACAAAAAGAAAAAGATGCAAAAAATGGATAGATTAATCTAGGCGAGTGTATTTAAACTAGATTAACAAAGTGGATAAAACTATAGGTTGCGTCAAATATCCCTCACCCGACTTAATTAGTATAAAATGGTTACATGGGTCGACGAGTTATTAAGACTGCATCTCGTTTTGACAGTAAATTAAATGAAGAGCTGTCACACCCTAAATTCGCATAAAAGTCAAATATGATTTTGGCGTCAACAAATGCCCGAAAATTACGCACGCAAGGTCGTAAGCACGAAGCATACATGATATGCCCTGCCAAATCTTCTAGGCGTAATAACTAAGACAATGCACTCGAAATAGACACGTAAACACCATCACCAAAGCAAAGTAACATGTCAACCCGAAATGAGTTCAATCCGACACAACCTAAACTAATTTAGCTAGAAAGCATAATAAAAATGCAGTAAATAAACACGGTAAAACTACACTAGAAAGAAATAAATGAAAGCATGTAAACCTAATTATGAAAGCATGTAAATTAACTACAAATCAAGAATTAAGGAAATACAACTTATATTAATGGAGAGGGAAGCTAAATAGTCAACTTACAAACCCAATTGGGTGTCAAACAAAGAAGAAATGAAGAAGAACTCTCCAAACCCCCCAAAACCCTAACCTAAACTATCTAAAACGAATTATATCTGATATTTACAACAAAATTGGTTTATATAGTAAGTGGAATTAAATTAGAAAAAAAAGGAAAGGGAAAATATCTGCAGAAAATAGGGTATCAATCGATCGATCCCTTTGATCGATCGATCGATGGTTGGAAAATAAGCCCACTATCTCAGGTCAAAGAATGAAAATTGAAGGATCGATCGATTGATCCCTTTGATCGATCGATCGATCAAGCAGGTCTGCATCAAACTTCCTCCTGTTTTGGTGTAGTTGGAAATCTGTTCCGCTAAAAATACCGTAACTTCTTCGTTGGGGATCGAAATCGTGCACCGCTCATGCCCACGCAAAGCTCACACAGAGGGATACAAATTCCGTGAAGATGTTGGCCAGGTGACCAAAATTTGGAAAGACCAAATTGCCCTTGAACATACGAAAATGTACGGAACTTCAGCGAAATGCGTCCGAACTTCATACTTAGTACCTAAATACATACAAAAGCCAAATTATAACTCATATAGCATGTTAACAATATAAATCCGAGGTTTTCTGGTTAACAGGCTTAAATATAGAGATTAAGTCACCCAAAGGGGGCTAAAATGCGTAGGTTCGAGTGATGAAATACGCAATATTTGCGTAATATCAATACCCCTGCTTAAAACTCAAAACTTATAACCAAACACCCATTTTATTCCTTACTCATCAAACTCTACAAAAAGATACCATATCCAAACACATCTTTTTCTCTCTCTAACCTAAGAACCCATTGGAAAATAAATTATCTCTCACATATTTCAAACCCCTAAGACACTCAAATCCACCACAGACAAACCTTGTACCATTTCCACTACCGACAAAACAAAAACACTCACGAAAGAGGCAGTTGCACTAGTCAAGTTCACCCACTAGAAATGGACCCAGACATCCCTTCCTGAACTGGACCCCAAAACTCGACATTTACCTTTAAGCACCTCACATGCATACCCATCCACTGGGTCAACATCAATTTCAGGGAACAACAAAACCAACCTCCCCGTCGCATTAAACTTCTTCACATCATCCAAATAAACTTTAGTGTTCATAAAATCCTCCAACTTGTGTTGAGACTCGGTCACCGAAACCTCATGTGAAAATTTCTTTTAGTAGGTTTTTCATAGATAATGCCTTATCGTTTGAGCTCCATGTCATCCACGAGGTAGTCGAATGGGACGCGATTGTGATGGCGGGTGAGGTGGTTAGAGAAGGATAAGTTGGAGTGGATTTTGAGGAATCGATGGGAGGGTTTTGGGGTGGAGGTTGTGAAAAGAAGGAGTTGCATTGGGGTTTGATTTGGAGTTGGGTTATTTATGGAGTGGCTATATGAGTGGGTGTTTTTATGGAGATCATGGGAAAACCAAAATTAGATTTGGGTGAGGGTCTGGTGGGAAAGAGGATGGTTATGGTAAATGTGGATTGTGGGAATTTGTAGGATGGGTTGGAGTCATAGGTTAAAGATCGGTGTATATTGATCCTAAAGTGTGGTTGGAGTTAACTCTAATTATGAAATAAAGGTTAACTAACGGAATTAGAAGTCTGTTAGATTCTGGGGGATAATTTCTAAGACATTAATAAACCGAAATTTATGACAAATATAACATTATAAAATGAGGGTTAAGTAGAAAAACAATCCCCTTTTAGAATAGCATAGAATACTCCCTAAAAAGGGCAAAAAAATCATTGAATGAAATCGTAAGCATCACAAATGGACGGTTGTATACACTTTGTCCAATTATCTTTCACAATGTCGTAGTGTCTTTCTTCGAGTAATATAATATCTAATAACTATTATAAACCATACTTCATGAGTTTTATTACTCAACAACTCGGGATATCCATGTGGAATCCTATTCAATAGTTTTCCCTCATATGTAGTTATAAGGCCTATTATCCATTACTTCATTACATTTGCCAACAGTTTATAGACTTGGTCCCTTTTATACCTTACGTCTCTCTCATTTCTAAAGTATTTATTCACTTCTCTACACCATTATATTTTGTTTAACCATTCGTATTTTTCATTTCCTTTCTTATAAAATCAAAAGACCATAGGTCTATGTCCCTTCCCCTAGCAATAACAGATTAAATGCCTTCTCCCATAATTTAAAAAAATCATTCCAATTTTTTGGCTTTCTCGCTTCTTCTTCTTCTTTCATTATTTCAAAGGGAAAATAATCCAAACCTGTACCAATATAAAAAGGGGGAATACTCTTTCCATACCAACCATCATTGGAAGACAATCACTACATTAATGGTCCCAGCGACTACGATGAGCACATTAAAAAATAACCGACTCGAGTGAAAATAGTGCTCTAATTTAAGATTCTGCAACACCAGAGGGATTAGGTCGCTTCAAACAGTATCCACATCGATAGTTGATGTTCAAACAATTCACTCCATCCAGTTTGGTCGATGGTAAGAAATCGATTACGGTGACTAAATAATTTTTCACCGAAAGTGAACAGATAGTCCGGCTTTCTTTTTCGGTTAAATTGTTGGGATAATTATATGTAAGTCTTATTTTGAGAGTTTTTTCTTAACTAAGTGCTATTGACTAGTCAATCATTAATTAAGTCCCTTTTTCAAATATTTATGGATTTTTTCTTTACTAATAGACCCTTGTCCCTGTATTCTCTCCAAATCTTAAAATGGTAGTTATTTTTTTCTCTTTCAAACTTTACAGAACTACAACTTTCGATATGCAATTTCAAAAATTATAGAAATTATATTTTTGAAAGCTACTAATCGAACCCTATAAAACAAGACCCATGTTCATTGAAAAGTATAAAATAGTAAAAATGACGTGCTTTTTCCATTTTCAGGCAGATAGTAAATATTACTGTCTTTACACGGGAAATGTTTACTGTTTGTGAAAATATTCCAAATATAATAGTATTTCATTTTTCGGCGAGCATAGTAAATTTTACTATCTGTGTAATATTAATACAATAAATGTTTAATATCTACGAAAATATCCTAGATATAAAACTATTTTATTTTTCGGTGAACACAATAAATTTTACTGTCTGTATAATTTTTTTATTTCTTTCGAATACTATTGGCATCATGTATCTTGTTTCATAGATCTCGGTGAGGAGATTGCAAAAATAGTAATTTTGCAAAAAATAGATTTTTAAATCAAAAGTTATAATCATTTGAAGATTAAAAGTAGGAAGAAAAAGAAAGTTCAACCACTTGTGTACCATTGCCAAAAAAGTTACGGATGGTTGGTTTCAAAATGGTATAGTTGTGAAAAAAATCCCAAAAAATTAGAAACATGACCTATTTGATGGTTGAAAACTCAATAGGATTTATTTATGGAAAATCTCTTCAAATAGTATCTATACATAAAAGATCCTAAATTGTTTAGAGTTAATTGTCGGCATGTGTTGTTGGTTTCCTATTGGAGCTTTGAGCGTTTCCATTGACGCGTGTGTGTTGAAGTAAAATAATTACAGGTGTCCTCCAGTTGTATACTATTTGGCATGTGTTTTTTCGTTAAATGGGTTTGTTTTGTTGGGTTAGGGTTATTGTGTTTTGTTTGAATTATTGTATTTAACTACTTTGTTTCGACTTTGAGGTTGGGAGCTATGGGCTGCCTTAGTTTGTATTTTGCGCTTTCACCTTTGCTTTGGTGCATATAATTTTTTTACATTTCTCCAAAAAAATAGCTGAACTGCTTTCTGTAATAAAAGAAATTATTTGATGTGGGTCAAGTTGAATCTCCATTTCAAAATATTTTAACAATTCATGTAAGACTATGAAAGAGCAACACAATACTCTTCTTGACATTGTGATCTATGGAAATAACACCAAATATCCTTTAGTTGAATGAAAATATATTCATGTTTGATTGAATAATTTCTCGATTGAAATACAATTTAAGATGTCAAAGTCTTAGTAGTTTACTCTGTCTGGCAAAAGATTAAATATCACCTATGATGCTTGAAGATTTAATATTATTTTATTTATACACTTTTTGACAAGTTAGAAGTCCTCCAATTTACTATTTAACAACTGTAGGCGAGTTTCATTACACATCTATGTTCATTTGATCAATTAAATACATGCGTGATCATGTGTGCTCCTCTTACGTAGTCATTAAATTATTATCAATATTTTTTGCATATTTGTTATGTATTATATGCCACAAGATAAAAATACACAATTAGGTTATAAATCATTAAAATACCACAAAGAAAATAGCAATTAAAACTTGGGTGCTCAGTCCTTTCCTTTTATTCCATAATCTCGTTAACCTCAATTTTATTATCAATTATAGCATCACTTTTGTTATTGTTTTGATTATTCATAAGTTAAAAATAGTTTTTTTTACTTTAATACATTACTAATCTTCAATTGTACACTTTAATAGAATTTTATCAGTTTATTAGACTCTTTTACATTTTTCGTCGCTAAATTTGAAACTTTCACCACTAAAAGTGATCTTTGGTGACATCTAGCAATGAAAAATTTCATTTAGCGAAAAATCTACTAAACTCTAATAAACTTATAAAAATTATTAAAGTCTAAAATCAAATATACTAATGTATTACGGTTAAAAAAACTAAAAAAGAATATTACTTTTTTATCTTTTAGTAAAAAGCTAAATTACTTACTATGGGAAATTTTTCTCTAATGTCAAATAATTTTATAACAATAATTTGTTAATAATATTTTAGTCAAAAATATATAAAACGCATTCTAATGTTGAATGAAATTATATCAATAATTTATTTATAATATTTTAGTAAAGAAGTCGTACAACGCCTATGCATGTGGGGTTGCAGGTTTGTTTCATACACATACAAGCTTGGCTTAAGGGCGTGTAAAAAATTTTCTTCTTTTCTTTCCTTTTTTTTCCTCAGAGTAACTTCCTTTTTTAGTTTAGTTTGGTCTTTGTAATTGTTGTATTATACAATATAACCTTCACTAGTATAAAAGTCTAAGATGGTATCTGGTTGTAGATGTGTGGGTGTTTCTGTATTACATACATGCAGGTAAGGTGGGTTCAAATGACTATGGTTATTTCTCCATTTGAGATTACAATTATACTTATATGGTTTCATGAAAAATTATAGAGTTCCATAATATATGTTACATAAAATCAACCTTGGATATCTCACTTTTACCTTTCTCGCCAATTTTTTTTTTGTGTGTGCAGATTGTTAAGAGGAAGTGAAACTTCGTAAGTGGCTTGGAAAATGTGTACATTTTATTATATTGGTTAAATGCAATGTAGAGAAAAATTATGGCAAGTTCTTTACATGTGTTTTCCAGTGGTGCACCCTAGTGTTTGGTTAAATTCCATATAAAGAAAAATTATGTAACCTACTTATTATATGTATTGATTTGGTATATAAAAAGTAATGTTATTTTTTTGTACGTTTTTCTTTATATTTGATGTAGTAGAAAATGGAATTGACTTAGCTTATAGTTATATCCTTCATTTATGATTGCCAAAGTTCAAGTTCATTAGAAAAATAGTAAGGCGTTTATTATATATTGTCAACATGCTTGAAAAGTGTCACTTTAAAGTTTTTATTATATATTACTTTTTTACATGTCGTGTTATAATTTATTGTGGCTAATTAAAATGCGCCCGCGCATTTTGCAAGTTGCATGCTAGTTTTACTGTATGTTCAAACAATCTCAAATCTACAATTAATTGTCTTATTTTTTCTTTTATTTCATCTCAATTTCATATTTTTCACTATGTTTCTGTAATACCCCATATTTTTATGGACTTTAATTATGGGAATAATTAAATTAAATTGGGATAAATTAATTTAATATTAATTCGGATTTTAAAATAAATATTTACTAGCGTGATGAGAGTTAGTAATTATTTGGTGAGACTTATTATGAATATTACTTAATAAGTAAAGTAATATATGAGATTGAATTTATTAAAATTGTCATGAGTGAATAAAACGATAGTAATAGAAATTAAGTCGGGACGTGGAGTGTCATGTTGGGACTAAATTAATGGGATAAAAGGTAAATAAATTCTAAGTCACCCATACGGTCATTTCGAGTGCTCCAATGTATCCGTTAGGGTCGAGATAGTCAGAAAAGTGTACTCGGGGGTTTAGTTTAGGTCTCAGGGCGTTTTTAGGCCTAACCGGCAACTCGGGAGGGCATTTTGGTAATTTCTAATTTTAGGCCTTAATTAATGACGAAAATCATAAGGCTATATCTGTTGTTTGATGTTGTCCTCTAGGGTTAGAACAAACACAACTCAAAGAGGCTATTGGAGGAGGGAGGAGAGGAGTTTTCCTAAGAATCATACCACCCTAGTTGCACCGTTTTCATCACAAACACTGCCGAAGCGTAGATCGGAGGAAGAAGAACTCAGCCACACAGTCAAATCCCAAGAATTTAGACCTTCATTCTTGAGGCAAGTATCTAACTTGTTGTTCTTAAGTTGATAATACATCCATGCTAGTATAGGATATATGTTTTCTTGTTCCCATGTAAAAATATAATGTTGTTGGAAGATTTAGATTTAAATTTTGAGTAGAAATCATGTTAGTTCATCTCTCATGATATATGTGGGAGATTAATTACAAAATTGATGCCCAGTATATGTTGAAATCTGGAATTATATTGAGGATATTGAATATGATGAAAAAAATAGGGTTCTTAATGAATTAGCTTGAATTAATCCCTTTAATTGATGACCCTTAATGAATTGAAAATTGTTTTACGTTAGAAATCATGTACTTAGGTTAGTATAACTTTTGGTTTGGTTGTTTGGGAGTTTGGGACGAATTAATGGAGGATTTGAAGGTGTAAATTCATGAAACCCGTAGGTTAAGATTATGCAAAAACATACCAATACCTGTTCGATCAATCGATCGACTCAAGAATGTCGATCGATCGACTACCATTCCCATCGATCGATCGAGTCCTCCAGGAATTTGAATCTTGTTTTGTTTTTAATGTTTAATCCAACCTCAATGTATAAGGACCCTTAGACATAACTTAAATACTATTATAGGACTTGGGAAGGACCATTAGGGTTGTAGATAAGGTTCGAGTAATACGATTCTTATACGAGATTTAACCGTGGGGTCACGAGGGAATAAAATGGGGAGAACACCGTGTATTTATTAAATCAAGTTTTGTGGGAATTAAGAATGACTTAGACCAGTGGGGTAGAGAGAGTACACCTACTGATTTTATACTTATTAAGATGAAACACTTCGAGAGACGAGAAGTACTTAAGAACTTGCGGTAATTGAGAAAATAAAAGAATCATTTAATTATACGTAGGACTCGGGCGCTATGTGACACGTATGGTTAGAATATGTTATGGGTCGTGGACGTACCTAGCCGAATAATGTAAATATATATACGAGTGCATGTGTGTGTGTATATATATATATATAGTAGGTGAATATTTGTGTGTAATCATACCCACGCTACTTGCTATCACGGAGGTTTTCGCACCGGGACAGTTTTATATCGATGGGACCTTTATGGGAGATATTGACTCGTACCCTAGAACATAGGATCCTTGGTACAGGCTATTTGAGAATGATAGTCAGACGGTCCTAAGAGACGTGAGGGTATGTGTTGACCTCTTAGTTACTTGGAGCTATGCTTCACCTCCAATATGTGTATTTTGTGTTAATACAGTTCGAGAGTGGATCCGAACTAGTATTTCCCCTATTATACGAGAGGTACATGGACATGATAGTAGAGTATACCATCACCATAGATTTTATGTGGGGTGCCCTATTGTATATATATTAATATATGTACTTGTGGCCCATCTACTGTGCTTGTAAGTCGATAAAATTATATAAGTGATATTAAATAAAATAAGTGTTTGAGAACCTAAGGCAGTATTGAGACATACATAACTGGCTTGATAAATTCATAAGAACGTTGCCATATATAAATCATAGTTATGCTATCACGTGAATCGGGAAAGGTGAGAGGAGATTGGGTTAGACTAGTTAACTGGGTTAACTTTATATGGGTCAATTCAGTATTACGTTAGGCGTGCACATTAGTTGAGAGGTGAGAATTCTCATGTGAGCATCGAGGCACTAACATGTTTGTAATATCAACTGATGAGCATTTTATATACTTGCTAAACTATTTTTAAGATATTTTACACTCGGGCTATGACCTGTTTCTTTTCATCTTCTCTTTATCTTGTATATATATATATATATGTATGTATGTATGTATGCATTATAGGTGCCCAGCCACAGGGGCGTCAGACTTATATCTTTGGACTTTTGACGTGCTGCAGCTAGTGTGGGAGTTGCAAGTCTTTGCATGTAGACGACTTCATCCTTATCATCTCGGCCTTCTACTTAGTCATTTTAGATAGGGCATGTGTCGCCCATTTCCAGTTTTCCATTTAGTCCAAAGGGATTTTGTACTCTTTATTTATTTCCGTATTCCGTTTTAGTTGAGATTGTTTTAATTATTACATTGTCCTTAGATTTGGGATATTTTATTTGGATTGTTTAATCTATCTTCTTTATTCCACTTGGATAGTTTGGTGTTCAATATAATTAACTGTGTTCATAAGATGGTTTGTATATATAGATTCATAACAATACTACTTAATCTATAAAATTAAATGTTTTGACACTTAGCTTAATTACTTATTAGGTGATAAATAAATAAAATTATTTTTCAACAGTGGTGCTAAGAATGAACCAACTGGACACTTTGATTTAATTTAATGAAGGACAAATTACCCGATATTTAATTAGGCGGGGTGTCACAGGTGGTATCAGAGCATCAGGTTCTGGTGTCCTTTTGGATACGTATGACTTATTATTCTTCCAACTTAGCGTCTTTGATATAAAGCCCTATTTTTTGGACCGTTGTATTCTTATTTATGCGATTACGTCTTCCGCTATTTGAGATTTAATAATATCTATGGAATGATAAATTCCTTCTCGTTTCAGACGCCTTCAAGACGAGCCCCGAGGGACAAAAATGTCCAACCAGAGCAGCCAGCAGCTCAGGCTCAGGAAACAATGAACGCAACCGAGGTTGTAGCTAGGCGGTGAATGCAGCTTTAGCGGTGGTGTAGCAGGCTCCTTCCTAGGTTCAGGCTGTGGTGCCAGTTCCATCTCAGTTTCCCACTACATGGGAGAGGGTTAGGGATTCCTTTCAGAAGGCATATCCCCTAGAGTTCTTGGGTAGTTCTGATGTTGTCATCGTGAGCCAATGGAAGAAAGACATTCAGAGGTATCTTCGCATGTACGAGTGTATATATATTCAGAGATAGTTAGTGGCTTCGTTCAAACTAGTAGGTTCCGCCTTACAGTGGTGGGAGTCCACTACCACTTTGTAGGAGAGGGACAGTATGACGATTTAGAGTTTCTAGGTGCGGTTTGACCGTAAATACTTTCCTTCTACTGTGCAGACTGAGATGAGGCGGAGACTGTTGAATCTCAAGCAGGAAAGTATGAATGTTACGGAATATGAGGAGGAGTTCACGAGAATAATTACTATAGTTCCAGATAAGGTATCTAACGAAGAGAAGAAAATTTTGATGTTCATGGATGGCTTGACCTGGAGGATTTGCCAGCACTTCCTAGTTAAGTTGTCATTGGGTATTTATACGGATGTACTCAACGTTGTCCCGTTACATTTCCAGGACCACCTCTTCCATCAGAAGGGGAGAAAATGAGCCGGGGAGTCCAGCCAGCAGGATCGGACAGGAGGCAGTAGTGTCAGTGGGGCACCGACAGCTCAGGGTAAGGTCCGTTAGGGTGAGCAGAGTTCCTATCAGGGGAACCCTGCTAAGTGATTCCGATCTGGTGACTCTAGGTAGGGACATGGGGGTTATAGGCAGGGCCCACATCGTTATCAGCAGGTCCAGCAGCAGGGCCAATAACGGTATCAACAGGGCCAGTAGGTCCAGTGGAAGGGTGGTAATGGCCATCAGGGCCGAGGATAGTAGGGGCATTGGGAGGAAATTTCAGGGGCAGATGCTTTCGTTGTGGTAAGAATGGCAATAGGCGTAAGGATTGCCCAAAGGGGGATAGGGCCCCGCAGCAGAAGGGTGCCCGTCATGGGCCGTAGAGATCAATCTTCCTAGCCTCCCTCCCAGTACCACCTCATATACTATCTTTACCAACTGATTAGGCATAAATTCTTCACATTTATCCCCTTAATTTCAGTATTTTTATATTCCCGTGCATTGTAAATAGCTAGTATTTATCTCATATTTATGCTACTAACCCTTTTTGGCAAGTATTTTGTATTTTGTGTATCTTTTATGTGTTTTACAGGTATTTCATGCAAGTTAGTGCGAAAGAGAACTCAAAGCAGTGAAAAAAGCAAGAAATGGGCAGTTCAAGGGAATTTTCATAATTTTACAGCCTTATTCGAGAGTTGGGTCCAACTAGAAAGTTGTAGATCATTCAATTACAAGAACACTGGAAAAAACAGAACCTCAATCCGAGCTACGATGAAGAAGTTATGCTCATCTGAAGTTAAGAAGAAATCCAGCTGAGATTCTGCCTAAAATTGCATAGTGGACCGATCTGATTTAAATGGAAAGCGGATCGATCCGGCATTTTTTCACGCTCCAGAACCATTACAAAATTAGTCACGCTTTCTAAGTGTGACAAATTGTCAGATACATAATTTTTATTTTGTCCTTATCTTTTAGCCAAAAGAGTTTTATGTTTTGGGGACTCTTCTAAACGACCTCTAGCTTATATATTTAGTCATCAAGACTCTTTTTATTCAGATTTCATTCATGTAAAAGCTCCTAATGAAGGAGGAACATCTAGGAGAAGAATTTTTCACCTTTAATTCAAGAGTTTTTCTATTTTTTCTTCAACCTTTGATTTCTTCTTCCATGTTTTTGTTCTTCAATCTTGGTAACTTTTATTTTCAACATTTTTATTATTATTATTTCTCATATTTAATCTCTCTTTCCACACAATTATGAGTTCATGAAACGTAGATAATGCAGTTTTCACTAATTTCACCATGTTAGGCTAGATTTTTAAGGGTTGGTGTGCATGAACCCAACCCGATGTGGTTTGCATGGGTTTAAAATTAGTTCTCTAAACTTAAAAATTGATTAGATCGTGTAGTATGGTGATCACAACCGTTGTAGGACTTTTGATCTCGTTTACCCTAGGTAACCTGGATGCTTAAGAGTGCAACGCGCATGTAGCTAATACGACACTCCTTTTCTCATCTCTTGATTATGTATGATGCGGGCTACGATCCCTCATATATGTAATGCTTGTAGTACTAAAGACCGAGTTTGATCAATTAATTAATTTATGATTAGTTTTGTACTAGGCAACATACTAGGAGTTGGGGGATTGTGTCCCTACCTTAATTTTCCAATTAGTTTTAGTTAACTTCTTTATTTCCCCCCTTTTTCCTTTCTGACCCTATCATCATCGTTTACACTTTATTTTTGAAGTAATAAATCAATTAAAATATATTAAACATTCCCCGTGGATTCGATACCCAGACTCGCCGCTATACTCCATAAGAGTGTAGTTAAAGTTTAGGTTTTTGTATTGCAGTTGGAAGCCGATAACAACGACTAGCATATTCACACGGACGCTCAGTTTTTCCACTCGATCACCAACCATCCTAACAGTCAAAGTTTAGCAGAGAAAATTACAGTATGGATGTGTTTATAATGTCCACCAGGCAGCAGCATCGCAGGTGCCGCCCGCAGTTGAGGGTAAGTTTCCTATCCATGGTACTATGGGGCGCATTTTATTTGACACTCGGGCATCACACTGCTTCATAGATACTAGTTTTTTATGAGCCACGGGGTTGTTAGACACGACAGAAAGTACAGTGACTTGTGTAGACTCACCGTTGGGTAATGGGTCTTTGATTTTCTTTATATGTCAGGGAGTAGGTATAGAGATTAGGACTCTGATTTTGCCTGCAGATATACTAGTCTTAGATATGCACGAACATGATGCCATTATTGGCATGGATTATCTTATCGCTTATAGAGCCATGATAGACTATTTTAGTAGGAGTATTATTTTTCTATTCCGGGTCAGGAGATGTTTCTGGTGGTGATGCCTCATTCTAAGGGAGGATTGTCTACCCATTTATATTACATAGAGGAGGAGACCTCTAAGGAGGTAGTGATTCCCATTGATTCGATTCCTGTAGTTCGCGAGTTTTCTGATGTGTTTTGGGATATACCGGGACTACTCCCTAGCCGAGAGATAGATTTTATTTTAGATTTGATGTCGGGCACTCGGTCGATAGACTGTGCACCATACCGTACGGCTCCAGCCGAGATGAGAGAGTTGAGGGATTAGATTGAGAAGCTATTGGGATAGGGCTTCATTTGTAGCATGATGTTTGTGAAGGAGAGAGGTGGTTCATTGAGGTTGTGTGTGGACTATCGAGAGTTGAACGAAGTCATGATACAGAATAAGTATCCGTTTCCCCGAATATATGACTTATTCGATCAGTTAAGAGGAGCTTCCTTTTTCTCAAAGATAGACTTGAGATCAGGATATCATCAGTTAGGTATTAGGGAGTAGGATGTGTCGAAGATTTCTTTCCTGATGAGATATGGATCCTACGAGTTTTGGGTTATGCCGTTTGTGCTAACCAATGCTCCAGCCGTGTTCATGGACTTAATGAGCAGGGTGTTCATAGAGTTCCTGGATCAGTTTGTCATTATCTTTATAGATGTCATTCTGATTTATTCCCAGACTGAGGAGGAGCATGCCGAGCGTTTGAGACGGGTTCTTCAGACTCTGTGAGAGCATCAACTATATGCTAAGTATGAGATATGAGGATTTTGGCTACGTGAGGTCTAGTTCTTAGGACACATTATTTCCGCCAGGGGGATATCTGTAGATCCGGGTAAGGTGTCTGCGGTGAGGGAGTGGGGGCAGCCCACGACACCGTTGAAGATCCATAGTTTCTTGGGATTGATAGGGTACTACAGGTGGTTCATTCGAGGATTCTCGAAGATAGCGGGTCCATTGACTAATCTGACTCGCAAGGGGGTACCGTACGTATGGGATGACACTTGTCAGTTGGATTTTGATGAGATAAAGGATAAGTTGACTTTGATGCCAGTTCTTGCTTTACCTAGGCCAGGAGTGGAGTACCTGGTGTATATTGATACTTACCTACATGGACTTGGTGGAGTACTTCAGCAGGAGGCGCAGGCTATAGATTATGCCTCCCGCAGGCTCAAGCCTCTTGAAAGGAATTACCCCACCCATGACCTGGAGCTAGCAGTAGTCGTGTTTGCCTTATGGGTTTAGAGACACTACTTGTTGGGGGAGAAATTTCACTTATTTACAGACTAGAAGTCACTACAATACTTGTTCACTCAGAGGGAGTTGAACACACGTCAGCGCAGGTGACTGGAGTTTGTGAAAGATTATCAATTTGAGATACGATACCACCTGGGGAAGGCTAACGTAGTTGCTAATGCATTGAGCGGTAGGCCAGTAGGAGAGGTGGCGGAAGTGTGGAAGGCGAAGTGGAAAGAGTTGGGAGATTCGGATGTAGTGGCCCGATCCTTTATGTCCTTCATGACAGTCACACCAGAGATTATTACGAGAGTGATCCAGGCCCAAGCCGTTGATTCATTTTGCCAGGATCAGATTGTACGATTCCTAGCTGAGGGCGCAGAGTCCTATTCAGTGAGTTCAGATGGGGGTTTGCGATTTAATGGGAGATTAGTGGTCCCGGAGGGGGAGGACTTATGTCATGCAGTGATGACAAAGTCGCATGGATATCAATTTATGGTACATCCCAAAGGAGATAAGATGTACCAGGATATGATGTGACAGTACTGGTGGAGTGGGATGAAGAAGGACATCGTGGAGTTCGTGTCCAAGTGTGCCACCTGTCAGCTGGTAAAGGTGGACCAGCAGAGACCTCCAGGGTTACTTCAATCGCTAGAGATCCATATGTAGAAATTAGAGAGCATTTCCATGGATTTCATCACTGGGTTGCTACATCACAGTGGAGTCACGATTCTATATGGATAGTAGTGGATCGGTTGACCAAGGTAGCTCATTTTCTGCCGGTGCGAACATACTACATTATGGGCCAGTATGCTCAGTTATTTATTGCTGAGATGTTGCATGGGTAGACCCTGAATATTGTGTCTGATAGGAACACGATTTTTGTTTCACGCTTATGGGAGAGCTTTCACGAGGCTGTGGGTACCGAGCTATGGTGGAGTACGACTTATCATCCGCAGACAGATGGGCAGACCGATCATACTAATTAGATGCTGGACAATATGTTACGCATATGTGTCCTTGATTTTGGAGGGGGTTAGGAGCAGTACCTTCCACTGGTGGAGTTATCTTATTATAACTCCTACCAGTTTACGATTGGCATGAACCCATTTGAGGCGTTATAGGAAGACCTTGTCGTTCTCCCGCTTGTTGTCTAGAGGTGGGGGACAACAAGTTTCTTAGGCCAGAGGTGATTTAGGACATGTCATCCAGGATTGAGTTAATCAGGAGTCGCATTCGGGTAGCCCAGGACAGGCAGAAAAGCTATGCCGATGCAAAGCGGTTCTTCAGGGAGTTTAGCGTAGGGGACTAAGTATTACTGCATGTGTTTCCTATGAAAGGAGTAATGAGGTTCTGGAAGAAGGGGAAATTGGCTCCAAGGTACGTAGGACCATTTTCCATTATCGAGAAGATCAGATTAGTGGCATAAAGACTTGGGTTTCCGGAGCACTTGCATCGTATTCATGATGTGTTCCACATTTCGTGGTTAAGGCGATATCTTCGGGATGATATGGCCCGCACCCACATTGCGATAGAGGAGATTCACTTGTAGCTCGAAAGTTCTTACGAGGAGAGACCAGTGGCTATCCTAGATCATAGTGAGAGGAGACTGAGGTCAAAGGTAGTCCCATTTGTATGGGTCGAGTGTGAGCATCATAATGTAGATGAGTCCACTTGGGAGCGCGAGACAGACATGCGCGAAAAGTACCCAAATTTTTTTTACCCGGTATGCCTTATTTTTTGAATTTCGGGACAAAATTCCATTATTAGGGGGAAGTATGTAATACACCGTATTTTTATGGCCTTTAATTATGGGATTAATTAAATTAAATTGGGATAAATTAATTTAATATTAATCCAGATTTCGAAATAAATATTTACTAGCATGACGAGAGTTAGTAATTATTTGGTGAGACTTATGTTGAATATTAGTTAATGAATAAAGTAATATATGATATTGAATTTATTAAAATTATCGTGAGTGAATAATACAACAGTTATAGAAATTAAGTCAGTACGCGCGAGTGTCATGTCGGGAATAAATTAATGGGATAAAAAGTAAATAAATTCCAAGTCACCCGAATGGTAATTTTGAGTGCGCCAATGTATCCGGTAGGGTCGAGATAGTTAGAAAAGTGTATCCGGGGGTTTAGTTTGGGTCTCGGGATGTTTTTAGGCCTAACCGAAAACTCAGGAGGGCATTTTGGTAATTTTCAATTTTAGGCCTTAATTAATGACGACAATCATAAGGCTATATCCGTTGTTAGATGTTGTCCTCTAGGGTTAGAACAAACACAACTCACAGAGGCTATTAGAGGAGGAAGGAGAGGAGCTTTCCCAAGAATCAAACCACCCTAGTTGCACCGTTTTCACCACAAACACAGTCGGAGTGTAGATCGGAGGAAGAAGAACTCAGCCACACAATTAAATCCCAGGAATTCAGACCTTCATTCTTGAGGCAAGTATCTAACTTACTGTTCTTGAGTTGATAATACATCCATGCTAGTATAGGATATATGTTTTCTTATTCCCATGCAAAAATATAATGTTGTTGGAAGATTTATATTTAAATTTTGAGCAGAAACCATGTTAGGTCATCTATCTTGATATATGTGGGAGATTAATTACGAAATTGATGCCCAGTAGATGTTGAAATATGGAATTATATTGAGGATATTGAATATGATGAAAAATTAGGGTTCTTAATGAATTATCTTGAATTAATCCCTTTAAATGACCCTTGATGAATTCGTAATTGTTTTACGTTAGAAATCATGTACTTAGGTTAGTATAACTTTTGGTTTGGTTGTTTGGGAGTTTTGGACGAATTAATGGAGGATTTTATGGTGGAAATTAATGAAAACCGTAGGTTATGATTATGCAAAAACGTACCAATACCCATTCGATCGATCGATCGACTCAAGAAATCGACTCCTCCAGGAATTTGAATCTTGTTTTCTTTTTAATGTTTAATACAACCTTAATGTATAAGGACCCTTAGACATAACTTAAATACCATGATGGGACTTGGGAAGGACTAGTAGGGTTATAGATAAGGTTCGGGTAATACGATTCATTTATGAGATTTAACTATGGGGTCACGAGGGTATAAATGGTGAGAAGACCATATATATGTTAAATCAAGTTTTGTGGGAATTAAGAATGACTTAGACCAGTAGGGTAAAGAGAGTACACCTACTGATTTTATACTTATTAAGATGAAACACTTCGAGAGACGAGATGTACTTAAGAACTTGCGGTAATTAAGAAAATAAAAGAATGAATTAATTAGACGTAGGACTCGGGCGCTATGTGACACGTATGGTTAGAATATGTTATGGGTCGTGGACGTACCTAGCTGAATAATGTAAATATATATATATATATATATATATATATATATATATATATATATATATATATATAGTAGGTGAATATATGTGTGTAATCATACCCACGTTACTTGCTATCACGGAGGTTTTCTCGCCGGGACAATTTTATCTCGATGGGACCTTTATAGGGGATATTGACTCGTACCCTAGAACATAGGATCCTTGGTACATGCTATCTGATAATGATAGTCAGACAGTCCTAAGAGACGCGAGGGTATGTGTTGACCTCTTAGTGACTTGAAACTATGCTTCACCTCCAATATGTGTATTTTATGTTAATACAGTTCGAGAGTGGATCTGAACTAGTATTTCCCTTATTGTACGAGAGGTACAGGGACTTGATAGCAGAGTATGCCAGCAGCATAGATTTTATGTGGGGTTCCCTATTGTATATATATTATGAGTGATAAATATATGTACCCGTTATTCATCTGGTGTGCTTGTAAGTAGATAAAATTGTATAAGTGGTATTAAATAAAATAAGTGCTTGAGAACCTAAGGCGGTATTGAAACATAAATAACTGGCTTGATAAATTCATAAGAAAAGTTGTCATATATAAATCATAGTTATGCGATCACGTGAATAAGGATTGGTGAGAGGAGATTGGGTTAGACTAGTTAACTGGTTATCTTTATATGGGTCAATTCAGTAGTATGTTAGGGGTGCAAATTAGTTGAGAGGTGAGAATTCTCAAGTGAGTGTCGAGGCACTAACATGTTTGTAATATCAACTGGTAAGCATTTTATATACTTGCTAAACTATTTTAAAGATATTTTACACTCGAGCTCTGGCCCGTTTTTTGTCATCTTCTACTTATCTTATATATATATATATATATATATTTTTTGTGTGTGTGTGTGTATGTATTATAGGTGCCCAGCCACAAGGGTGTCAGATTTAGATCTTTGGACTTTTGACGTGCTGCAGCTAGTGTGGGAGTTGCAGGTCTTTTCATGTAGACAACTGCATCCTTGTCATCTCAGCATTCTACTTGGTCATTTTAGATAGGGCATGTGTCACCCATTTCCAGTTTTCCATTTAGTCCAGAGGGATTTTGTACTCTTTATTTATTTCAGTATTCCTTTTTAGTTGTGATTGTTTTAATTATTACATTGTCCTTAGATTTGGGATATTTTATTTGGATTGATTAATCTATCTTGTTTATTCCACTTGGATGGTTTGGTATTCGATATAATTAACCGTGTTCATAAAATGGCTTGTGTATATAGATTCATAACAATGGAACTTAATCTATAAAATTAAATGTTTTGACACTTAGCTTAATTACTTATTAGATTCATAACAATGGAACTTAATTTATGTTTTGAGGACTCTTCTAAACGTCCAAAGACTTATATATACTCATATTATGAGTCTTTTAAGCTTAATTAATTACTAGATAAAATTACGAGTTCTTACATTTCTCTCTCTAACTTGTTGAATCTCTTAAATTTCTTTTCGTTTGATTGATTTCACCTCATTTTCGATGGTTGTCTACTACGAATTCATCTACCATGTTTTTGTTAGACCTAATTCAACCATAGACTCCAAGTAAACAACAAGATATCTATTTCATCAATAACAAACAATATATTACAAACAAAGAAACGTTATAAATGAATTTAAGTTTCCAAATATAAGGAATTTTAAGTCCACAAACATTTTTCAATGTTAATTACACTTTTGACCCTTGAGGTTTGGGGTCATTTCCACTTTACCCCTATTGTTTTAATTTGCTCATATGGAACCCTAAAGTAGTGACATTATTTCAAAATTGACGGAGGGACAAAAGTGGGATAAACTTAAGGACCAAAATATTTAATTCTTATTTTGGGTCAAGTTTTAGGTTATCACGACACGATACAAAAGGGTTTTTTTGATGCAACACACGACATACGTCTTGTGTCATGTCGGCCCAAAACATGACCCGAAAACACAAACTAACATTTTGGTCTTTGAAGTTTCTTTGCTTGTCGCACTTTTGTCCTTTCATCGAGTTTTTTAACTACCATTTGATTCTAGATTACATTGAACTAATTTCAAAACTTTAGGGCTCCTTTGGGAGTTTGGGAGTTTTGGAGAGAAAAGAAAGGAAAGGAAAATTTATTAGGAGAGAAAAGAAAAGAAAGGAAAGTTAATAGGAGTGAAAATAAAAGCAGAAAAGAGAAAGTAGTTTGAGAGAGAAAAGAAAAAAACTTTCTTTCTTGTGTTTGGGAGTTTGGGAGGAAAGTATTTTTTTAAGGGAAATAATGTATAATTCATTAAAAAAAAATCTTTCTCTTCATTTCTTTCCGATTCGAAAAGAATGTATTAGAGAGAAAGGAAGAGATTTTTTTTTCCTTTCTTTTCTCTCATTTTAAACTCCCAAACGAGAGAAAAATACTTTCTTTTCCACTTAAACTCTCAAACGAAGAAAATGACCACACTTTCCATTCATTTCCTTTCTTTTCTCTTCGAAATTAAACTCGCAAACAAAGCCTTAGGTCTTAATGTGATAGCATTAAATATCAAGGAAAAAATGATAATTACCCCAAACTTCAAGGGTTAAAAGCGTAGTTAACTCTAGACCTTATTATAACAAGAGGATATATAAAAAACACCTTTAGTATTACTAACCCATCACGGTCTTCGCTAGCTAACTATTTAGGTAAAGGAGTGTCGATAATGTTATCAATAAAGTTGGGAGTTAAATGATTAGTGGGGATATCCCTAGTCTTGTACACACTCTGCTACACTTGTGAAGCATTTCTTTTGGCGGGCCATATTCTAGGGCTGTGATTGGCGTTGGATTCCTCTCGATGATTCCAGTGCAATAGGTGTCAAAATTAGTTGGAATATGTTATTTTTCCTATATACATGTAATCGAATTTAAAACAATCAGAATAATAGGAAGTTTTAGGGACCTTGAAAAACGAGAGATTATTGGGTAAATGGGTGTTTGAGGACTAAACGAGTTAAACTAAAAATAAGTATTTTTTACAAAATATGTATTTATGTTTGTGACTATACATTAATTGACCCAAAATGTTTTGCCTTGAATACTGAAAAATTAGAGTATATTTAAAATTATTCACATATAATTAAATATATAATATAAAAAATATTATATGTATCTCAACGCGTCGTATCCTACTTTTTGAAAAAATTGCATATCACGTCTCGTGTCTCGTATCACGTGTTGATTCCATACTGATACACTGTGATATCGTTTGACATAGGTAAGTCTTTTCCCAGTCATGTTTGAATACCTATAGAGCTACTACACTCGACATTATCATGCACCTTTTGAGTGTTGAATGTTGTTTTAATTACTGGATTACACTCTCCATGTTGCTTAATATAACTTTTATCCAAATTAAATGACTCTTTTCTCGTCTCTCCATACCAGTTGTTTTTGTTTTTTGACTCCAGTACTCTTCCTTATATCTCAATACCATGCAGAAGTTGCACTTTGTTAGGGCCCATTCGTACTCGATTTTCTGCCTTATCAATTCCCAATTAGGTCCTTATATTAGGATAATATCTGATAATTCCTTGGAGACATCTATTTGAACACAAATTCTTGTAAACGTAAGCCTTTCTATGCTAGCCGTTACACACCGTTGCCACTGTCGCTAGCGTAAAAACTTTTATGGTATGTTTTATTATTTTTTTATCTTTTCAAACTAGGGTGTTTCGTATTTACAATTGAGTTTCAACAATGATTTCTTTTGTTAAATATCCATAAATTCAGAAATTCTAGGCCGACACAGAATTTTGACACAGAGTAGTGCGACACAGTGACGAGTCACACTTGTATTGACTATTGCCTTATGGATATGGGTCCGCGCCAGCGACACTAGCCAATACTGATGCGACAAGTGACGTGTCGCACCAAACGTGTCGCAAAATTATGTCAGTGTAGAAGGCCTCCCATAAATTTATCGCTTGACACACACCTCTGCTTTTCTCTCTTTAAGAATATATTGTGTCATAAATCATTAATCTGAATTCCTGGTTCCATAGTTTTAATGTTTAACTATTTTTGTCCAACGATTTTGTAATTGTTTTATTAGATTTTGATATCATAACAGTTATTTATTTATGTTTTATTTGTCAAATTCATGTTAAACTATCTGTGTTGATCCTTGGGCGCTACATGTTCTCTAAGTACTAATATTTGTGCATATCAGGTGCTCACTTGAGTTGTTATCCTGGAGCATTCCACGTGACTAATGGACCATTGCATTGGGAGTTATTGCAAAGTGCAAGGTAATTTTTCCAAGTGTAATTTGCCATTTTATATCAGATATACTTTCATGTCAATCAATTTTCTGTCAATCATTTATATGTCAATTAATTCCATGTCAATCTACTGATTCACGAATTATTTGTTTCAAGAATTTTTTGCTCAGGTTGTGATTTTGTTGCATAAGAGAAGTAGTTGAGATCACCATTTTATTAGGTAATATGTGGATACTGGCATATTATAATGTGACAATATGAGACATATCCAACTAGTCAGTTGATGATTTGAGAACCCAAACTGAACTGCTATAACCATATTCAAATAATATTTATGTCCATTAACTTAACCTATCTGAGATCTCTTCTTTCTTTCTTATAACTAGCAGTGGTATTATGTAAGACTCCGGCCCTTAAACATCTTTGTTGAACAAAACATATGATTTGTTTGTTTTTAGGGATTTGCAAATGTATTTAAACTTGCAATTTGTATTTTTTTTAATTTAATGTTTGGTGAGCTAAATTTATTTAACCCTAAAAAATATAAATTGTCAATTAAATATTTGTAAAAAAGTAAAAATAGGCCTAAAATTTTTGTTTTCTTTTACTGTTGTATAGTATAGCTAGCCACATGCCTTCTGATTGTTAGAAGGGTAGGTGCTATTATTGATAAATGATCCCCCAGTAATTGTGAAGGATTGGACCCAATGTTTCTTATAGATAAGTGTCTGCCACGACTCTTATAAAATTACAATAATAAAGCTGGGGACACATTTGAGTTTTGAAAAGACAATACATCAAAATCTGTAGACATGGGTATCCATTACAAAAAATTTAACACTTAAAATATAAGTACAATGTAATTTCATAGCTTACACTAGACAATTTTCTAGGTAAGTCCAATATGACATGGCATTAACCAAACTCAATGTTACCTATTCTAACTTCCACTGTAACTTTTATCTATAGTCTTATTTGAAAATTAACTTTGTATATTAATTTTCTTTGCAATTTTCCGAGTTATCGTGATAAATATAAATACATATGTGTCCAACCTAATAATAGTCCAGCCTACTCTTGAGAACTTTTTGAACTTTACTGGTTAATTTTGCTCTTCTGATCAATTTAATATATTTCTTTTAAAACTAATAATTCATCTCTACATTTGAGAAAATTTTGAACTTTAATCGTTAATTTTTTGCTTCTCACCAATGTATTAGATTTATTTTAAAACTAAAAGCATCAGGCTATAATAAGTGTCCCAGTGACTTTATGTCATCACTGCCTTTTCTTTCTAACCAATGGGACAAAACAGTCAACTTTTTGGCCTATGAATCATGATTCTCTACTGTTCCAATGTTAGTCACCATTACTCTATAAAAATTACAAAGTTTCTTTGTGTTAAAACGTCATTATATTCAGCTACGACCATTTTTAAATCAAAGGAAATGTTACAAGGGAAAGCAGAAATACGACAGTACACTTTCAACTTTCCTGACTCCATGGCATTAAAATGCGTTGTGTAACTATGTAGATGATATCATAAACTCACACGACCATTCTATCACGTCTCAAACTGCCTCAGCTATTGGCTGTCAATCCCTAGATATCAACTGTCTCGTACGCATCCTAAAATTAATAGTCCAAAAGAAAATCTTCACTGCAAAGCATCAATCTGACAGTGGAGAGACCCTTTACGGATTAACCCACTCCTCCAATTGCCCCTATGTTACTCAGGCAGACTCATCCACGGATAATGGAACAATGGCATCAAATTACTGGGAGCGTATGGGTGTGAGATATGGAGTTCACAACTTTATAATAAAATAAGTAGTAAAAATAATTGAAAAAACATGGCATACAGAAGATTAGTTCTGGAAAAAAAAAACTCCAACATAAAAAAAATACAATACTTAACAAAATATTCGCAAAACCCTAATGACTCGCACGTATAATATGACTCGCATTAATATCCACATAATTTCGTTTTAACTCCTCCAGGGAAGAAAAAAAGCCTTTATAAGCTGACCCGCTTTTAATAATAACATACCAAAACACACACACACACACACTCACACACACAAACACACACACACACACACACACACACACACACACACACACACACACACACACACACACATATATATATATATATACAAGTGCTGACCCGTGCGATGCACGGCGGGTGTAACGCGTTCTGAATTATTTTGTTTAAGTATGTAAATTAATATATAATTATTATCGTTATCTCAAAAGAAGATCGTAACCATAGCCATGATCATGTAAATATAAGTAATGTGGTGAGTAAAGAGTACGATTTAAAATGAGTAAGAGGAAATAAATGGTAAGAACCAGAATATCGTAGATCAAACCGTAGTCGGAGAATCCAAGTTAGAAAAAAAAATTCATTACGAAGTGAATTTTAAAATGAAGTAATAGTTAAAACTGTCGGGAACTAATTTTTGTAGAAATGAAAGCGATATTCATTTTCTTTGAGCCACTCCAAATATGGATTATCTGCATACTCGTAGTGGGTAAATCCATATTTCCTGAACATAGCTTTTCGAAATTCCCATGTATTGATGTGAATGCATCTCTTGAGTTGCGGGATGAAAACTGAAATCTGTTATGTCATCGTTAGTGGAGAAGACATTAATATATATTAATGAGAAGTAAATATTAATGCACCATATGGGATTACAAATGTTGTAAGATGTGTGCAATTCATACCTCATTCTTCATGACGGGGAGTTTATCAGTCTATTTTGTAGATTTGGGAACGAAGAAAATAAGTTAGATTTTTCACATTAATTAAATCTAATGGTAAATAAAATATTGGTTCAATATTATTTCACCACACACCTTAGCGGATCGTAGATCAACCTTCACCCCTTGATTTTGTAGGAAATGAATCTACAATCAAATTTGTAGTCATTTTTTTAGATGATAAATGTGAAATAATTTGTGTTAAGTAGTAATAAATATGTTGTTTAATACTTATAGTGTTTGCAAGGTCCAAGTCGATCTGCATAATATATAAAAGTTGTTAGACAAAAGGCATGTTAGTAATAAATAGCAATATGTGAATACATGTAATGGTTGAATACCTGGCCATAAACTGTTATGTATTTTTGCCTAACGTTCTTCATCACGAAACCTTGCGAAAAGGAAAAAATAAGTAATGAAATTAGTTGCAGTAATTGTTGTTAAAATACGTTCATAAGTTATAAGAACATTATTATTGATTAATTTCCTACGGAAGAAAACTTCTCTACCAAAGTTAATCTTTGAAAATACAGATATAAGCAGAAATGATTATGGTTATATAATAATCATTTATAATCATTGCTTATTTGTGTGTAATCTAAAAAATAGTACTCGTTACGTATAACCATATCGTGTTATTACCTGAGAATCACTGGATGATACGTTATTTGTATGTTGTATTATTTGTTGATCCTCCCAAATCTTGAATGCTTCCATGCATATGACGTCATCTTCTATGTCCGTTAAATAGTCGGATAAATCGTCAATAGTTACTGTCTCTTTTGTCACCTTGTCTTGGATAGTTTGTAGTGGCCATGTCGGTGGAAGAGTGTTTACTATAGCATATATTAGAATATCAGTTCGTGGGAAGAAACCGTTTTTGTACAGTTCGCCTTGTATTTTTTTTTAGAAATATGGTGACGAACGCACATATGTGGATCCATTTCTTCTCGTTCGAACTGTATCCATAACGGGTTGATATCTCTCTCGGCCTCCTCTAGTAGTTTAATCAGTACACCTGAATTGCTTGGCTTATTTTGTTGAAGAATAATGTATGCTGCAGTCTTCCATGGTGGTGGTAGTGTCTCTATTATTTTATCCATAATTAGTTGTTCAGACATGGATCGTCCGGAAGCCTGTATTTTGTGACCGAATTCAACAATTTTTGTTGCGTGCTTGTGAACAGAAGTTCCCTCGACTAATACGTTACAGTTATAGAATTCGTGTTTAGCAATTAGAATATCGTAAAACCGCATTGGGTACCGATTAATTGGTGGTCGTTCCATAATAACCTGTGAAGAGTATAGGATAAGTTTTTATAATTTGAAGAGTTGATATAGTAATGAGTCATTGTAACGTTGCAGTTCAAAGTATTTAAAGGATAAGGAAATTTAAGTTGACAATGATTCAACATATGTTTTGAAAAGAAAAAATAACTTGCAAGTAAAGAAGTATAGGAAATGCAGTAGTAGTTTTCATAGATTTGCCATAGCAATACATTCGCAATCGTTCAGCAACAAACTTTTTTATGTAGCAATGCTATTGAAAACTTCTTTATACATAATGTTTTTTGTGAAATCTGCAGGAACTCCTTGTGGATTCTTTATCAAAACCTTCAATCCTGTTGGAGAACTAACTCTGGATAAGGCTACGTACAACTGCCCGTGAGAAAACACTGGGTTTGGTAAATAAAGGCCAACATGACGGAGAGTTTGACCTTGACTTTTGTTGATAGTCATAACAAAAGCCAATTTGATTGGAAATTGTCGTCGTTTCATCATGAAGGGAGAACTACCAACTGTAGGTGATAAGTCGACACGGTTGATGAACACAACATCACCGATCCTGGACCCCGTAATTACTTTAGCTTCTATGACTTTTTCCCCCATCTTGGTGATCACTAATCGAGTTCCGTTGCACAACCCTAAAGATTGGTTAAGGTTTCGTAGGAGAATTATAGGAGCACCAACTTTGAGTTGCAATATATGATTTGGAAGCCCGGGGAATTGTAATGAATTAAGAAACTCAGGAGGATACATGGCGGGGTCAGTGCCATCCTCTTCGGAAGGACATAATTTGTCCGCGCTATTATATACCTTAAGTGGTCCTGGAAGCATCGAAAGCATAATGAAGTTCAACTCATCCACATCGGTATTTTTTGGTGCCAGAATTCCACGCTCATTCAGGTATGTTAGATCGTTGAAGTTTGTATGAAGATTAGGATATGTTTTTGAAATTAATTCTCTTAGTCCCGTTTCACCATTTTTTATGAGAAATTGTTCGGGGATTTGTATCCAATTTGGCTCAATGTCTGTACCGAATGATTTTGAAGGTACCTTTCCTTCGCCAACCAGTTTAATCCATTCTGTGAAATCGAGTAGATTTTGTCGTGTTATGCCATCGACAAAGTCCGATGAGACACGCATATTTTGCTGAGGTGCAGAACTTTGCAATGCTTCCAAATCGATGACCTCGGCAACGAAGACCCAACAATCTGTTCACGTCCAGATCTGGGCATAACAGGCAATATTTGCCTGAAATCACCACCTAGCACAAATAATTTACCACCAAACGGTCGATTTGTAGAAAAGTTAACTGTATTTTTTAAAATATCTTTAAATGTACGGTCGACTGCCTCGATAGCGTAACGACTTATCATTGACGCCTCATCCCAGATGATTAATGACGTTTCTTGTATCAAAAATGCTAAATCCGTCCTTAAACTAATGGAACAACTTGATGATTCATCTGGATTAAGAGGTATTTTGAAACGGGAATGGGCGGTTCATCCTCCTGGCATGAGTAAAGAAGCTATGCCCGATGATGCAACGGTAAGAACTATTTTCTTGTCAGATCTGAATTTTGATATTAACGTTTTCCACAAATAAGTTTTCCCTGTTCCACCACTACCGTAAACGAAGTAAAGTCCACCACGTTGACGTAAGGATGATTCCATAATTATGGTAAAAACTGCAAGTTGATCATCGTTTAAGCCGGCATGCAATGACTGGAACAGTTGTAACTCATTTGAACTGTCGTAATCAAGCTCTTCTCTTAGAACCCTGTTGGTAACAAACTCAGCTGTACGTGAGGATGGTAGCGACATGGGAGGGAATTCAGAAAGGGATCTTCCATTTTTGTTCAATATGTGTTCGATCTCTAGTAGGCCCAAGTTTTTCAAGTCGTCATTATTGAGATGCATATCAAGGTCAACAACTTCCCTTCTTGTTCGATTTTGTAAGTCATCGGTGAGGTTACACCAATGTTTCTCCCACAGTAATGTTGGATCTGAAATCTCAGAAAACATGAGGATGGAACAAAACATGTTCCGTAGTTGGGAACCCGTAGCCCATATTGAAGCTTCATCAAGTGCTTCGTCCCATTCGTTGTCATTGTCAACTAATCCTCGTGCAATGCATGCCGCTTTGAAGGTTGGATACACAATACCATTGAATGTTTTGACATCATCAAAAGACTTAGATCCTTGAACTTTATGAAGAAGCATTCTTATGTAATACCTTTCACCAGAGCTCGGGGGCGAATATGGTAGTCTCCCTATACTGCCACGTTGTCGTCTTCTCCTCCATTTTCTTACAGCACTTTCCCACAACCATTCTTTAGGGAATGCAACATACGTCAAGTTGTTTGCATCTGCATGATCCCTATTAGCTTCGAACCATTTGGTCAACATTGTGTCGTGGATTCTATCTCGATTGACTAAGGATCCGGCATCAGATGTTTCTTCGAAGATGATGAATTGTTCACCCGGTAAATGATATTGTAATCGTTCAACCGCTGGATACTGGGATTGCAAATCAAATTTGAAGATTCGCCAACATGCCTCAATAGAAGATACGTATCGACAGTCGAGGTATTGTTTGACTTCATCGACATCTTGGACACGGCGTTCTCCACCGTTGTTATGGTGAGTCTCGTTATCCTCAATAACGATCGTTGCACGATCGGGTCCCTTATTAATGTACTTGTATAGGTACTTAATAAGTTTATCTTGTTCACAACGTTCGATATTTATATGGGCATTATACTTTACAATTAGATCCCGGTTATACGGAATAACCCAACGATTATCCACATCGAAGCCATTAACCGTGTATGTCTTGTTAGTATTACGGCGCCTATAAAGAACAAATCCAGTTTCTTCAACAACAGTTTCATTAACAAATTTCTTTGGATAGCCTTTCGAGCATTTTCCGTTGACCATACAGGGAGCGCTGGGGTTCATAGTGCCACATGGACCATGTATCATACACCGCGACACAGTTTCAAAAGCTAGAGGGTCTGTGGACTCACCCGGAAGTTCGACGGAGATAATGGTATCTATTTCATCGGGAGAACGTGGTTTATAATCTTCAGCTAAGGTGAGTATAATGTGGGAGTGTGGCAGGCCGCACTTCTGGAACTTGATAACATGAATATCTGATCGCAGTTAGTAGTTATTGAATTGTTAATGCAAGAAATACATTTATGATTAATGAAAAAGAGTGAATACAGAAGAGTAGTGAGATAAAATTTGTTAATATGATTCGACGATCGTACCTGCAATGGTTTTGCCAAAGAAATTGCGATTCTTGAAATCATCCATCAGTTTTTTCAACTTCAATTGAAATAATCTAGCAACTATGTCGGGCCTATCTTCAGTGCGTTGATCTGGCAACATGGATACCCCGTGCTGGATCTCTGGCCAATTTGGATTACACGTGAATGTTATGAAGAAATCTGGAAATCCTACTGATCGACAAATTACCATTGTGTCTTGATAGTGTTGGATCATATTACGTGGACCACCAGTAAAAGATGAGGGAAGAACATATCTTCTACCAATCGTTGCAGCGTTAGTATCACCGGAATTAACTGCATCCATAAGTCCTTTAAACAGATCTGAACGTAACTTGTTCTGTTTGGCACGTACATAACATAGTCTTTGTTGTTCAATAGATGCATAGCAATCGACAACATACTGTTGGAACAGACGACCACCTTGTAGTATCGTTTTTCCTTCGTTGGCGCGGAAATGTATTCTATATGCATAAAATTCTCTCATTGACACACCAGTATTCTTGTTGCTGGAACCGAGAGTGAATTGTATATTTCTGCGCCACCCATCTGTCCCGTAAGGAAAAAGTAATGGATATTGGAGAGGCATGTAGGATGGGTGGGTCTCATCTATCCTTTTAAGTGTTCCATCAACTTTCTTGACAATAATGTCACGGTTATTTGTATCCTCAGATCCATCACCAATGATAAGTGCCGCCACTTCATTTGTGGTAGGTCTGTTGTATTGTCGTCCATCTCTTGAATGTAAAATTCTAATGTGGAGGTTATTCGTATCGTTCTCATTTAACGTATCACGTGCTTTCCAAAACACTCCAACGTAAGGATTCGTTGAATCTAAGATAAATTGTAATCGTGCTAATGTAGCATGGTCAATTTGATTAGCCCCATTTGAATTGATACACCTCAATCTGTTGGATATTTCATGATCGGTGTCGTAGATGTATAGTTGTGCAAACTTTGGCGCATTTCCAGGATCAGGGAGCAAAGAACCAATTCGATGGTAATTTGCTCCACTAATTTTAAAAACATAAGGACCCCTTCCATCAAGTACGGTGTGATCTATTTTTCCTCCCATTGACGTGAATGACAGCATTGAGTTATACGTTTGTACATGCTCTTTGAATCTAGCATTACAGAATTGAGCCTCTAGATACTCCGGTGTGTTGGGAAGGGCAGGTAGCATCACTTGACCGGCCTTACAGCATAATGAAAATTTAGGTCGTGATTTGGGGCTGTCTCGTATTTTTTCTTCAACCCACATAACTGCATTACAGTGGGAGCATTTTGATGTGGGTTGACCGAAAGTCGATCGTGCAATAATATTACGACGCCTTGAACGTAACTGATATGTGTTTGCTGTAAAGAAGATATAATATTAGTTCAGGTATCGAGTTTTATGTATAACTTTTGTATGTTTAAATTTATCTTATATTTATATAACTATCGTAACGCGATTACCGGCGGAAGTCGACCTATCCGTACGACGCATGATATTTGTTGGGACGTTTACACCTGTGGATGCGCGAATGTTTGATTGATTATCACAATTAACTGCAATTTCGCAAAGGATTAATAAATAGGAAAGACATGTTGCTAAATTGTAAAATCCTTAGAGTTAAGGAAATGAAGTTGTGTGTATAGCTCTACCGTTATGTGGAAGTAAACCGCTAGTCGAATGTGCATTAGTAGCGTTGATGTTGGGTGCATGTGGTACTTGAACACCTTGTAGTCGTCTAAGGCGCAATAGTGACAATGTAACATATCGCATCTCTCTCTCAATGTATCGAAGACGGCTTACGAAGACTTGATCAGTACGATTTGAATTGCGTGAAATGAGAAGGCGTCGCCGCGTAGATAAGCGGGCATGTCGTTGTTCGATTGAGCGTATGCTTGTAAAAGTCTCCATCCTGATTGAAATTTATTTTTGAGAATAGGTATAATTCTTAATTTGTTAATAGTAAAGGTTAAAAAAAATAGAATGTGGTTTATTATTTATGCGATTGAAGCACTTTATTATATGTTTAAAAGTTAATAACTTAATTATTGTAAATAATTAATCAATATTACCGTTTAATATTTATGTTCTAAATATATATGTCATCATTATTATTTTTATTGTGATATAATAAAATATGGTTTAAGCAATTATAAAATCATTTCGATAATAATAAATTTTTTATAGCAAATAAAAATATTTCTAGGAACAAAGAGATGATTTAACAACAGTATTAAAATATTTCCAGGTTATAGAAATGATTTATAGCAAATAAAAAATTGAATTTTAGCAGTAATAAATTAGTTTCAGATTATAAATATAATTTCAGTCAATTAAAAAATGATTTTTAACAATAGTAATTTTTTCAAGCAAATAATAATTATTTTGAGGAGTTTAAAAAAGATTTGCAGCTATATAAGATTGTTTGCAGCGTATAAAAATGTATTGCATCAAATATGAAATGGATTCATCAGTAGTAGATAATTACTGGCAAATGATTTCAGGCGAACGAAAAATGATTTTCTAAAGTATTTAATTATTTCGAGGAAAAAAATATTTTTTAGGAATATAAAAAACTTACAATATGGTAATTTATTTCTGTCATTGACGAAATTTATTATGTGATTAAAATTTAATAACATGAGGCGGTGTAAGTAATTGATCAGGAAGGGTATTATGTACACGGTCATGTGTTAAGCGTTACAATGTAGGCAGATAACATATATATGTATATAAGATGTGTTTATCTATTTTCGGAAAACTTTATAAATTATACTTTCTTTATATATATATATTCGAGGAGTAAGTAACATACCGCGTCGGGGGAGACTGTACGTAATATGGGATGTAGAATGCAATGGAGAAGAAGATGACACCTGCGTATAGAAAAAAGAAGATATGAAAATAATATAGATAAAAACATTAGTAAGACATTAATTAATTATTTATTTATAAGAATAGGTAATTGATTTTTCGAAATCAAAGTTCTAATAAATTTTGATTTCAAGTTTGGAGCATCGTGGGAGATGATATAGTACACAGTCATGTCCAAAATCAATGGTGATTAACGAATAAATAGTATCTGTGATGGCGAAACGTTTTTCAACCGTAATAATTTTTTTTAAATAATAAGAATTATCTCTAGGAATAAAAGAAACAAAGTTAGCAATCAGAACAGAACAGGTGTTGTGGAAATAAAAACATAATAAATCAACACAATTTTTTTCAAAAAAAAAAATCAATCCAATGTAGACAAATAACATGTATATGTGTATAAAATGTGTTTATATATTTCGAAAAACATTATAAATTATACTTTCTATATCTATATATATTCGAGGAGTAAGGAACATACCGCGTCGCAAGAGATTGTACGAAATATGGGATGTAGAATGCAATGAAAAAGATGATGACACCTGCGTGTAGAAAAAAGAAGATATGAAAAAAATGTAGATACAAACATTGGTAAGACATTAATTGCTTTTTAAGAATAATTAATTGATTTTTCGAAATAAGAATTGTAGTAAATTCTGATTTCAAGTTTGGAGCATCGTGGGAGATGATATATTACACAGTCATGCCCAGAATCAGTGGATGTTAACGAAGAAATAGTATATGTGATGGCGGAGGTTAACAGACCCGTAAGTGAAAAAAATGATCTAATAATTTATTTATTTTTTTGTCTATATAATTGTCCGGGGAAGGAGTATGAAATTGACACGATATGTCGTGTGCGTATCGTATTTTTTTTACACAAAGTCATGTCGTGTCATTTTCGTGTATAAATTATGAGTCGTGTCGTGTCGTGTTATCGTATTTTTTATGCGTGATATTTAAGAAATTTTGGTATTCGTGCTGTGTCGTGCCGTGTTGTTTTTCATTCGGGTTGTGTTCGTGTCAACTAAAAAAACGAATTCGTGTCGTGTCGTATCCAAAAAAATATTATCGTGTCGGATCGTGTCAGATCGAAACGCGACACGTTAACCCGAATTGACACCCCTACTTACAGAAGAAAGAAATCTCATGAACCATAAATGAAAAAAAAATAGGTGCATTATCTCGATTAATTCCTACTGAGAGATATTAAAAAAAAAACATAAAGCCATTGCGTTAACGTAGATGCGTGTTTAACAGAGCTAGGCAAAAAAATCATAGATGTTTATGTATATAAAACAGGCAGTTGAAAAAAGAAATACACACATGCATTCCGCGATAAATTCCTCCTCAGGCAGAATAAAAAAAAACCATAAAGCCATGCGCTAATAGATATTCATGTTTAACAGAGGTAGGCAACAAAAATCAGGGGCATCTATATATATTGATAAAACAGGTAGTTGAAAAAAGAAGAAAACACACGTGCATTATTTTGATTAATGACAAAAGGAAAAAAATGCATGAAGACATGCATTAACCGATATGCGTGTTTAACCCATGAGTTTATAAACTCGTATATATGTTTTAAAAAACAATTAAAAAACCCAAGTAACCTTTTTCTCTCATTTTGAACTTATTGGCAGAGATTGAGAGAGATGGAGGTGAGGTGGTAGAACGTGGATGAGGGAGTATTGTTAAATGATGGATGTTTTTTTTAACTGAACAATTGTGGTTTTCTTTTTTAACTGAACCAACATGGGAAGTTGGGAGATGATACTACATACTATAAAGAATTTCTTAAACTTTACGTAACTATCTAAACTCTCACGCAAAATAATAACCGTATCAGAATTTTGGTTGGAACAAAACACTTACCGGTAACACTCATTTGGAAAACTTGTACCAATTGTCAATCAAAGAAAATTCAAGCCGTCATATTCATGGCTGCTTCTAGTAAACTGAAGCTTCATGATAATGCAAGTACATAAATGTTTATAAATGATATCTGGATTCATTATATTAGACAAAACTGATGCTAATCTATTCCGACAAATGTTCCTCAACAGAAATATATACATACGTATAATATATACGTATAATAAGTTCATGCGGTTTCAGGAAAAAATAAATTACACCAAGATCTTCTACCACCTTAATTGGTTTTCATTGTCTTGTTAGGCAAGTACTGTTAAAATGGGTTGAACTTTGAGTATGGCCAAAACCATCTTTTATGTATATATATAACATCACCTAAAACCTTATTAATTGCTGGCAGAGAGTTTTTTTCTTTTTCCACCAGAAAACCGTTTTAAGTGTCATAATGGATGTAACGAACCAAGCAAGAAGTAATACACAGTAACAAACCATGCACGCATGAAATAAAGTGAAAAAAAACTATGCGACGGAGACAGAGGGGTGACATACCTATTTGGTTGGTGGTGGTGAGACCGGTGGCAACGAAAGGTTACACATCAATGATGTTGCTTCGACATCAAACCTAGTTAGCCAATAGAGCCGGAGGATATGGAGGATTTAGTAGAGAGAGAAGTGAGGAGGTGAGGCACAGATAGCGATTGACGGTGAGGTGAGATAGAGGAGGAGAACCATAAGGGAATTTTGTGGGAAGAATGCTAACTGTCAAATGACGTGGTATAGTGGGATGGGATTCCCTTTAGTGGGATGGCTCAACTGTCAAAATTTTAGAACCCTGTTGATTATACAGTTTACTTTTGGGTACTAAATCGTGGGTTGGAAATGGGTTATTAGAGTTTAGGGAAAGAGACACGTGTATTTTTCTTTTAAAAAATAATGCAAAAATCTGAGAAAATTAGTTTCATGATTTGAAGGCTTCTCGATCAACGACCTACATATGTATATATAATAAGATATATATATGCCTACTCTTCTCTAGAAAACAGTCACAAAATATGCCATCATCGACATCCATAATTCACACTTGAAATTCATATCACGCTATCAACACATTCTAAGATTTCTCATAATAAGACACTTCAGAGATTTTGTCAACAAGGTACTTCATAAACAATTAGATTGCAAAAGAGACAACTCAGACAAAAGGTCTATCACATATAGTTAATATAAGGGATAATTCAAGGCTAGTTCTATTTATCGGGTCAAAGATGCATCAAATCCCATTGATTTTTTTCAATGTACCAAGTCCTTTTTCATTATAGACTACATATATTTAGACAAATGTACTCTTCCTTACAATTTTTTGGTACAATTGGTAGGTACAAATAACATTTTCTCAATATTAAGTATAGCACTTTTCCTTATAGGGAGCATCGATTGATCTATGTTTCACATGTCTAAGCTTCTAAGACAACAGTCTCTCAATTTATCTTCTATACAGTTATCAATTTCTACTATTTCATGACTAAGTTTGTTTCTAATTTTATCCTATTGACTTCTGCCACATATCCATTTTATACATCAATATCTACCCCACACACACTTTCTACACATGTATTTCTTGATTGCCCAAACTTCATCCCTTATGACATGAGTGTCGTATATGTCTGTAATGAAATAATAATGTAGTCTATTTCCTCTTTCACCCTTGTTTATTTATCAAGAAAAAAGAATATAGTCTTTGAGAATTATTTACTCACTACGGGCATAAAACTCCGTTTCAAACTGTTTTTGACCATGGCAACAAAATATGTACAATATGCTCATTAGCTAAAGTAGGGAAAAATTGTGCACCCGCACCCAATATTACATGTCGATTATATGTTCATAAGCAAAAACTACGAAATGAAATACTTGTATATTAGACCAAACAACGATCAAGCCTTGTCCTTTCCCTTGAGTTGGCGCTTGGTCCTACCAAAGGGACCATGCACTTGTCACTCGGACCTAAAGGTCCAAAAGTAAAATGGTAAGTATATAATATAAGGTCACACACAAACGTAACATCGCCTCATAATCCCCCCCCCCCCCCCACACACACACACTTTATGATACCAAAAAAATTCCAAAGTAAAAGGGGAAAAGTAACGGGTCATTTTGGGGTTGGCGCCTGTTAATTCTTTGATAATGACCTATAAGATTTTTACTTCTTGGGTTTTGACCCCCAAAATGACTTTTTGGAAAAGGAAAAAGTGTCGCAAAAAATAGTTGGAAATTTTTTTTGCAACTTTTTTTCAGTCTGTAAAAGCCACTTCGGAGGTTAAACCCCAAAAAATGTAAACGTTGCGGCCAAAATCAATATAAAAAAATTAATGGTAACCAAACATAAATCTGACAACCAAAAGATTCTCTACACCCACTCCTCTAATTGCTCCTATTTTACTAATGCAAACTCGTCCATGGATAATGGTACAATGGCATCAAATTAGTGGGTGCGTAAAAGAAGGCCCATGGGTGTGAGATACGGGAGTTCACATCTTTATAATAAAATAAGTAATGAAGCCAATTAAAACAAATTGGCATGCAAAAGACTGGTTCAGGAAAAAACACTCAAACATAAACATAATACATAAGATTCGCAAAGCCCTAATGAAAAAAAGATTCGCAAAGCCCTAATGACTAGCACAAATAATCTGACTTGCATCAACATCCACATAATTTTGTTTTAACTCCTCCAGGGAAGAGGAAAATTCCTTTATGAGTGTCCTGCTTTTAATAATAACATACCAATAAATATATTCATGCCCACCCTCCTCTAGAAAACAGTCACGGAATATGTAATAATTGGCATCCATAACTCACACTTGAAATGCATATCATTCTATCAACACAGTCTAAGATTTCTCATAATAAGATAGTTCAAAGATTTTGTCAACAAGATTATACATTAACAATTAGATTGCAAAAGAGACAACTCAGGCAGAGGGCATATCACTTGTAGTTAATATAAACAACAATTTAAAAGTATAAAAATTATATTCTATAGAAAAAGAGGTAAATTTCTCTCACGAAAGTTATCATTTTCTCTAATTATTGCATGAAACTTATACTCACATTACCAACATTAGGTCTCTAATTCAGGATTTGGGGTCAAAATGTAGGAACCAGATCCGTACAGTGCTGGACTAGTGGGTTAAGTGAAAGTTAGTAATCATATTTGTTAGTTAGTGATCAATTTACTAAATTAACACTTTCTAGTTCATATGAAACATAATTGCTAAAAGCCAACACTAATCATTGACAAATTCATGGCTACAACAATACCATGAAGTGTGCAACTACTAAATACCGACTACATGTTCAAATCCTAAAAATTGTGCCATGACGAGGCCCGCATCATGGTATAATGCATGTAAAGAACTTTCAGTATTTTTTTGCCACAAATTATAGGTACAAATAACATTTTCCCAATATTAACTATAACACTCTTCCTTATGTTGTGGCGGGAGGGGGGAGACCGATTGAGTTATATTTGACATGTCTATACAATTTAAGACAATTATTTCTGAATTTATCTTCTATACAATTATCGATTTCTACAATTTAACGACTAAGTTGATTTCTAATTGTATCCAATTGACTTCTACCACACATCCATATTATAAATCAACATCTACCCTACATACATTTTCTGCATATTTGTTTCTCGTTTCCCAAGCTTCGTCCCTTATGATATGAATGTAATGAAATAATAATGTAGTTTATTTCTTCTTTCACCCTTTTTTATTTATCAAGGGAACAAAATATTGCATTTTAGGATTATTTACTTACTATGGGCGTAAAACACCATTTTAAACTTTTTTTGACCATGGCAACAAAATATTCACAATATATTCATACGGTAAAGTAGGAACAAATTGTGCACCCAATACTACATGACGATTATATGTTCATAAGAAAAAATTATGAAATGAAATACTTATATATTAGACCAAACAACAATTAAGCGTTTCCCTTTCCCTTACCCATGCATTGGTGATTGCTCCTGCGCAAAGGGACCATGCACTTATCACCCGTACCTGAAAGCCCAAAAGTAAAATGGTGAGTATATAAAATAAAGTCACACATAAATGTAACATTGTCTCATAATTCACATCCCCCCTCCCATAACACGAACTTTATGATACCTAAAAAAATAAGAAGTAAAAGGGGGAAAATGATAGTTTATTTGGGTACTGGCCCGCAAGATTTGTACTTTTTGGGATTTAACTGCTCATATGACTTTTTGGCAAGTGTAGAAGGGTGTCTACCTATAAAAAAGTAAAAATATTATTTTATTAGAAATACTGAGAAGAAACCCAGGGTCCGGGCAGAAACTCAAATTGAGCAGGAACCCCCCCGGGGTCCCGGCAGAAACTCATATTGGGCAGGAACCCCCCAGGGTCCCGACAGAAACTCATATTGAGGAGGAGCCACCCCAGGGTCCCGGCAGAAACTCATATTGAGCAGGAACCCCCCAGGGTCCCGACAGAAGCTCGTATTAAGAAGGAACCCACCCCAGGGTCCCGACAGAAACTCATATTCAGCACGAATCCCCAGCGCCACTGCAAGTATCAGCGCCGCTGCAAGTGTCAGCGCCAGTGCAAGCGTCAGCGCCGCTACAGTAATAACATTCGAGAGGTGCCCGCGAGGGTCACCGCAGAAGTCCAAGATTGAGAAGTGCCATTACAAGAGTCAGAGCCGCTGCAAGGGTCAGCGCCCCTGCAGGGGTCAGCGCCACTGCAAGGGTCACTGCAGCAATGACATTCGAGAGGGTCAGCGCCACTGCAAGGCTCAGCGCCATTGCAGGGATCACTACAGTAATGACATTCGAAAGGTGCCTCGTAAGGCTTACCACATAAATACAAGATTGAGAAGTGTCATTACAAGAGTCAGCGCCACTGCAAGGGCCAACGCCGCTGCAAGTGTCAGCGCCGCTGCAAGTGTTAACGCCGCTGCAAGGGTCAGCGTCACTAGAGTGCAGCTGCAAGTGTCTGCGCCATTGCAAGTGTCTGCGCCGCTGCAAGGGTCAGCGCCGTTTCAAGTTCCAGCGCCGCTGCAAGTGTCTGCGCCGCTGCAAGGGTCAGCGCCGCTGCAAGTGTCAGCACCGCTGCAAGTGTCTGCGCCGCTGCAAGGGTAACTGCCGCTTCAAGTGCCAGCGCCGCTGCAAGTGTCAATGCCGCTGAAAGTGTCAACCCCGCTGCAAGGGTTAGCGTCACTAGGGTCAGCACCGCAGAAAGTGTTTGCGTCGCTGCAAGGGTCAGCGCCGTTTCAAGTGCTAGTGCCGCTACAAGTGTCTGAACCGCTGTAAGGGTCAGCGCCGCTGCAAGGGTCAGAGCCGCTTTAAGTGCCAGCGTCGCTGCAAGTGTCAGCGCCGCTGCAAGTATCAGCATCGCTGCAAGGGTCAGCGTCACTAGGGTCAGCGCCGCTGCAAGTGTCTGCGCCACTGCAAGGGTCAGCGCCATTTCAAGTGCCAGCTCCGCTGCAAGTGTCTGCGCCGCTTCAAGTTCCAGCGCCGCTTCAAGTGCCAGCGCCGCTGCAAGTGTCAACGCCAAGCGTCATCGCCACTACAGCAAGGGTCACTACATCAATAAAATTCGAGAGGTGCCCACGAGGGTCACCACAGAAATCCAAAATTAAGAAGCGCCACTGTAAGGGTCACTGCAGAAATGTTATTTGAGAAGTGCCATTACAAGGGTTTCGGCAGAAACTCATATTGAGAAGGAACCCACCCAGAGTGGCCAGGATGAGGGAGTAGCTACCACAATCAACTCCTCATCATGAAACATCAGTCTCTAAATGAACAACATCACTAACACTTTATTTTCTTGTACAAGTTGCCTAGTCGAGCAAGCAGGGCTCGAACAGGCGCGTTGGGACCTCCCGGGAGTTTTGGCTTGGCGGCTGAGGGACAAGGTATGTTGAGCAAGATCAACCACTTAGCACTATAGGATTGAGAGAATACTAGTGGGAGACCCTAGGGTCGCCCAGTCCTCACACACCTCACACTTAGTCACAAGTGAAGTGAGCAGCCAAAGGGTTGGCTGCTCACAAGAAAAGAATTGTTTATAAAATGATTTTAGAGGAGAGGGTCCTCTAAACCCCTCTCAAGAAAAATGATTTTAGAAGGGGGTCCTCGAGACCCCCCTCAAGCTTGCAAATATTTTAGAGGAGGTGGTCCTCGAGACCCCCCATCAAGTTTACAAAGTTTGTATCAAAGTTACCGTTTCAAAAGATATTTAGCAAATCAGATATTTTGTCTCCATTAGAAGATATATTTGCTTTTGAACTTTGGTCGGCGCCAGGGGGCATCTGCCAGAGGGGACAGGAAGACCTGCCTGCAGGTAGGGACAAATAGTACACTGCAGACTTTGTCCCTCACTAACCCTCTAAGTTTTGGCTCCAAAAGTGCCAACCCAGCCTTAGTGCCCAAGTATAAATAGGACCCCTGGGCAAGGTCATATGGATGATAAATAGACAATAGAAATTGCACTGTTACTCTGCCAAAATACCACCAGACCTACCTAAGTATTCTCTCCCTGCTCATTCTCTTAGTGCTGAGTGCCTTGTTCCTTCACTCCCCACTGACAGCCATCACTCTCAGGTGTTTCCCTTGAGAAAATTACTATTTTTGCTGTGAAAGTTCATCTTCTTGCAGGGAGTGAGTTGAAGCTTGAGTTCCATTGTTACCAAAAGGAGAAGTTTTCTTCACCAGGAGACTTTGAAGACCTTGCAGGCAGCGTCCATTGGAGTGGGTCACGCCTCACCCTTTCCAGTTATTCATAGACCCCAGTCTCACTACCCTCTTATATTTGGCGACTCCGCTGGGGAGGTATCCTCACTTCCATGGACAAAGAAGGTTTTAACGTTTCTAAGCGGCTAATGTTTGAAGACATTCCATCTGGGAGTGGAGCTCAAAGAGACCAGGTCACCCAGGTGGATGTGGTGGTGACCGGAGCAAAGACACCTGCTCCTTCGGGAGGCAGGCTAGATCGTCGGTAGCAGCTCCGGTGGCAGAGGCATGTGAGTATGTTTTTTTTAGACTTGGCATGTTTGGGTCAAGATTATGTAACACCAGCAACAACCCCCTATGGAGGGGCAGACGTTCCGACAACGATTCCGACAGAAGTAGCTCAGCAGTGAAGGACGGCGCTGGAGCAAGTTGTGACAATAGTCAAGTTCACTGGAAGAACCCCAGGAACCCTATGTGTTTGGAGAGGAATTCGGTATGGTCGGGGAACTTCTCTCGCTCAATGATAGCGATGAGGAACCCTCAAGAAAAGAACCAATCGTGGTAGAAATTACAAGCGAGGAACTCTCAACTGCAGCATCCCCTCTAAAAACACCAACTCGCGAGGAACCCATGGATGAGAAACCCTAAGTGTCCCTTGTCGTACAAAAAAAAGAAGTAGCAACAGAAACCCTTATAGAAATGTCAACTCGCGAGGAACCCTGGGTGTCCCTTGTCACCAACAAAGGAGTTGTGGCAGCAGTATCGACGAAGCATGAGGTCGAGACACCCCCGGATGGGAAGTCGAGGCGCGAGGAACTCATGGGCGAGGAACCCTGGGTGTCCTTTGTCACCAACAAAGGAGTTGTGGCAGCATTTTCGACGAAGCATCAGGTCGAGACACCCCGGATGGGAAGTCGAGGAGCGAGGAACTCATGGGTGAGGAACCCTGGGTGTCCCTCGCCGCCAAAAAAAATACAAATATTAGTGCGAGGAATCCTGTCAGCGCCACAGCGCCAAGGTGCGAGGAACCCAACACAAAAAAAAATACAAATATTAGGGGCGAGACTCCCTGTCAATGCCACAAGTTCGCGAAAGGTTGAGGAACCCTGTCAGTGCCAAGGTGCGAGGAACCCAACACAAAAAAAAAATCAAATATTTGTGTGAGGAATCATATCAGCGCCACAGCGCCAAGGTGCGAGGAACCCAACACAAAAAAAAATACAAATATTAGGGGCGAGACCCCCTGTCAATGCCACAAGTTCGCGAAAGGTTGAGGAACCCTGTCAGCGCCAAGGTGCGAGGAACCCAACACAAAAAAAATCAAATATTTGTGCGAGGAATCCTATCAGCACCACAGCGCCAAGGTGCGAGGAACCCAACACAAAAAAAATAATACAAATATTAGGGATGAGACCCCCTGTCAATGCCGCAAGTTCGCAAAAGGTTGAGGAACCCTGTCAGCGCCAAGGTGCGAGGAACCCAACACAAAAAAAATAATACAAATATTAGGGTCGAGACCCCCCTCTCCAAACAAAGCTCTACCAGGCGAGACACCGTCGAGCACGACGAGCCCGGGGTACTATAAGAGGTCAAAGAACTCAAAATTACCGTAATTATTTGGGGCGAGGAACCCACCTCGGCTGGCGACGATCGCAAAAAAAAAAAACCCTCGACACTCGAGGAACCCCTTATGGGGGCGTTAGGAGATGAGGCTAAGAGTGTGGAGGAGATAACTATGGTGGACAAAAAACCCAAGAGAGGGACGCGCAACAGTTACACCCCTCAACGAGGAACCCATACCAGATAATGTTCCAAATCCAAAGGTTTCACTAGACGTGGTACCCCCGGTCGAGGAACTCATAAAAAAATGAAGTCTCAAATTGTGGTGAAATCAGAATGGCGTCTACAGCGGCCTCCGTCGAGGGACCCTCGTTCCTTATGTCTCACCAACAGTGGCTCCTAAAGATTTGGGATCAAAACTCATCTCTCTAGATGAGTAACCATGGTTGAGGAACCCAAAAGTAATAAAGTCCCAAAATTAGAGGAACGCTTGTTTGAATTTTTTTTATTCCTCACATGAGGAACCCACGGGCACAATATCCAAGTGATGAAACCCATAGGCAGCACCTCGCATGAGGAACTACCAGTAGCTCTATGTTCCAACGAGGAACCCAGTGAAGAAGGGGCTTGGGGACTCCAAGAGAGGAACCCTCATCAGTAAACAACCCCCTCATTCACAGTGACATGTGAGGAACCCAGAAGCGAGGAGACCTCCTCAATAACCCGTGGGTGCGAGGAACCCATAATAAATTCAGTTCCAAGAAGGGGACTTTCACGCAAGGAACCCCCGCCATTACAGGCAGCGGCGAGGGACCCGTATAAGTCCTCGCCCCCCCAAAAAAAAAATCAACCTGTCGTCAACAGACATCTTCACCACTACAACTGAGAAGGTACTATGCCTAACTCTTGCCCAGTTTCATTTTCTTAAAAAATTTGAATAGCCTGCTCTAGTTTTATGAGTACACTTCTTGTAAGAAATATAAACTCTGACTGCAATGAAGAAAAGTAATACCCATTATTTTTGGCACTAGAAATTTTGTGCATGACTCATTTACCTACATTGTGCGGTGGGTACACCAGATTTATGCGGTCTTTTCTTAAAAGAAGGGCAGAACATCTGCTAGATTAGAAGAGGGCGCATGATATAAGGAACTTTCCTCATCATACTTGGGGGGATATCCAACCCAAAAGTAAAAGTATAGTGAGTAAAGTCCCTAAGACCCGACAGGACCAGCAGGAGGTTATCCTCCTAGTAATAATAATAAAAAATAAATTCACTACATTTTTTTATTATTCAATATAGATTTATAGCCTAGAGAACATGTCTTAACCTCCGTTCTCAAGAAAAATTTACTTGGCCAGTTTTCAAAAAATAGGGAGAAGCGGGTCTACCCCCCTCTCTAAACTTGTTATTTTTTATAAGAAAAAAAGGTTCCTAAGAAAAGTTTGGAACAAGGACCTTACAGACTAACATAATTATTTCTTTATTTATGATATATGTGAAATTTTATTCAAAGTTTGTGGAAGGAGAAGGGCTAACCCATCTTTTAGTTACTTCCCAAGAAATGAATATGCATAACAAAATGGGGTTGCACTAAAAGTACCACACAGTCACACGGGGCTGCGCTAAAAAAATATATAAACTGCTCAGCTATATGCAAGAAGTACCCCGCAGTTAAAGGGGAAACTTTTAAAATTTTTAAACTTGCTCAGCTATATGCAAGAAGTACCCCGCAGCTAGAGGGGCCGCTTCCAAATTTCAACTTGCTCGGTTATATGCAAGTACCCCGCAGTTAAAGGGGAAACTTGTAAAATTTTAAACTTGCTCAGTTATATGCAAGTACCCCACAGTTAGAGGGGAAACGTCAAAATTTTTACTTGCTCAGTTATATGCAAGTGCCCTGCAGTTAGAGGGGGAAACTTCAAAATTTTAACTTGCTCATCTCATATGCAAGTACCCCGCAGTTAAAACTTTTAAAATTTTAAACTTGCTCAGCTATATGCAAGTACCCCACAGTTAGAGGGGAAACGTCCAAATTTTTACTTGCTCAATTATATGCAAGTGCCCCGCAGTTAGAGGGAAACTTCAAAATTTTAACTTGCTCATCTCATATGCAAGTACCCCGCAGCTAAAGGGGAAACTTTTAAAATTTTAAACTTGCTCAGCTATATGCAATTACCCCACAGTTAGAGGGGCAACGTCCAAATTTTTACTTGCTCAGTTATATGCAAGTGCCCCGCAATTAGAGGGGAGCTTCAAAATTTTAACTTGCTCATCTCATATGCAAATACCCCACAGTTAGAAGCGGGAAGTTCAATCTTGAGGTTCTTATATAAAAAAGAGTAACTCAAAGTATTGAGCAACTCCAAGTATACATATAAGGTACGACAGTTTAGTACCTAAGGCTCCAAGGGCATAGGAGCGCTCACAGTCTTGAGCAACTGCCAAGTATAAATATAAGGTGCGACAGTTTAGCACCTAAGGCTCTAAGGGCATCGGAGAGCTCACAGTCTTGAGCAAGTGCCAAGTATAAACATAAGGTGCTCCAGATGAGCACCTAAGGCTCCAAGGGCATCGGAGTGCTCACAGTATTGAGCAAATGCCAAGTATAAACGTAAGTCTCTAAGGGCACCGAAGTGCTCACAGTCTTGAGCAAGTGCCAAGTATAAATATAAGGTGCGCCAGTTGAGCACCTAAGGATCCAAGGGTATCGGAGTGCTCATAGTCTTGACCAAATGCCACGTACAAACGTAAGGTGCTCCAGATGAGCACCTAAGGCTCCAAGGGCACCCGAGCGCTCACAGTCTTGAGCAAATGCCAAGTATAAATATAAGGTGCGCCAGTTGAGCACCTAAGGATCTTAGGGCACCGAAGCGCTCACAGTCTTGAGCAAGCGTCAAGTATAAATATAAGGTGCGCCAGTTGAGGACCTAAGGCTCTAAGGGCACCAGAGTGCTCACACTCTTGAGCAAGCATTAAGTATAAATATAAGGTGCGACAGTTTAGCACCTAAGGCTCCAAGGGCACCGGAGTGCTCACAGTCTTGAGCAACTGCCAAGTATAAATAAAAGGTACGATAGTTTCGTGCACAAGTCTCTCGACATTACAAGACACTTCTGCACGAGGGGGCTAATATTGAGAAGTCCTCAAGCAAGTGAACAAATAGTAAAATAACTTGAAGTGTGGGGTTCCATTTATAGTGGCTCCACCTGCCCAAGATTGCAAGTTTGACAGAAAATAGCCTAGGGCGAGGGGATCCACCTTGAGTGCCCTTTCTTCCCAAACTTGATGCTGCAGAAAAGCACTCAGGGCGAGGGGCTCACCGCGAGTAACCCCTCCGCCCAAGATAGAAGGTCACAGAAGAAGGCCAAGGGCGAGGGGCTCACCGCGGGTAACCCCTCCGCCCAAGATAGAAGGCCACGGAAGAAGGCCAAGGGCGAGGGGCTCACCGTGAGTAACCCCTCTATCTCAGATAGAAGGCCAAGGGTGGGGGGCTCACCGCGGATAACCCCTCCGCCCAAGATAGAAGGCCACAGAATAAGGCCAAGGGCGAGGGACTCACCACGAGTAACCCCTCCGCCCAAAATGAAAGGCCACGAAAAAAGGCCAAGGGCGAGGGGTCCACCGTGAGTAACCCCTCCACCCAAAAAAGGAAAGTCCACAGAAAAAGGCCAATGGCGAGAGACTCACCGCGAGTAACCCCTCCGCCCAAAATGAAAGGCCAAGGGTGAGGGGCCCACTACGAGTAACCCCTCCGCCCAAGGTGAAAGTCCACAGAAGAAGGCCAAGGGCGAGGGGCCCGCCGCGAGCAACCCCTCCACCCAAGATGAAAGGCCCCAAGAGAAGGCCAAGGGCGAGGGGCTCACCGCGAGTTACCCCTCTGCCCAAGAAAGAAGGCCACAGAATAAGGCCAAGGACGAGGGGCTCACCGCGAACAACCCCTCCTCCCAAGATGGAAGGCCACAGAAGAAGGCCAGGGGCGAGGGGCTCACTGCGAGAAACCCCTCCGCCCAAGATGGAAGGCCACAGAAGAAGGCCAATGGCGAGGGGCCCGCCGCGAGCAACCCCTCCGCCCAAGATGAAAGGCCCCAGAAGAAGGCCAAGGGCGAGGGGCTCACCGCGAGTAACCCCTCCACCCAAGAAAGAAGGCCACAGAATAAGGCCAAGGGCGAGGGGCTCACCGCGAACAACCACTCCGCCCAAAATGGAAGGCCATAGAAGAAGGCCAAGGGCGAGGGGCTCACGGCGAGAAACCCCTCCGCCCAAGATGGAAGGCCGCAGAAGAAGGCCAAGGGCGAGGGGCTCATCGCGATCAACCCCTCCGCCCAAGATAGAAGGCCACAGAAAAAGGCCAAAGGCGAGGGGCTCACCGCGAGCAACCACTCTGCCCAAGATAGAAGGCCATAGAAGAAGGCCAAGGGCGAGGGGCTCACCGCGAGCAACCCTTCTGCCCAAGATGGAAGGCCATAGAAGAAGGCCAAGGGTGAGGGGCTCACGGCGCGCAACCCCTCTGCCCTAGAAAAAAGGCCACAGAAGTAGGCCAAGAACAAGGGGCTCACCGCGAGTAACCCCTCCGCCCAAGTTGATACCCAGATAAGGAAGTCCACTATAAGTGGACTCATCTACAAAACATGGGATGAAGTGACATGACATTTAATGACCCTAAGGGGGAATGATGAAGGAACCCTAGGGTCCCCTAAAATAAAAAAATAAAAATTGACTTTATGGCGTACAAAGCTTTTTTGGTCTACCCAACCTAAAAAAATTTGCACGAGGGGCTAATGTAGAAGGGTGTCTACCTATAAAAAAGTAAAAATATTATTTTATTAGAAATACTGAGAAGAAACCCAGGGTCCTGACAGAAACTCTAATTGAGCAGGAACCCCCCCGGGGTCCCGGCAGAAACTCATATTGGGAAGGAACCCCCAGGGTCCCGATTGAGGAGGAGCCACCCCAGGGTCCCGGCAGAAACTCATATTGAGTAGGAACCCCCTAGGGTCCCGACAGAAACTCGTATTAAGAAGGAACCCACTCAGGGTCCCGGCAGAAACGCATAATTGATAAGGAACCACCCCAGGGTCCCGACAGAAACTCATATTCAGCAGGATTCCCCAGTGCCACTGCAAGTATCAGCGCCGCTGCAAGTGTCAGCGTCGCTGTAAGCGTCAGCGCCGCTACGGTAATAACATTCGAGAGGTGCCCGCGAGGGTCACAGCAGAAGTCCAAGATTGAGAAGTGCCATTACAAGAGTCAGAGCCGCTGCAAGGGTCAGTGCCGCTGCAAGGGTCAGCGCCCTTGCAGGGGTCAGCGCCATTGCAAGGGTCACTGTAGCAATGACATTCGAGAGGGTCAGCGCCACTGCAAGGCTCAGCGCCATTGCAGGGATCACTACAGTAATGACATTCGAGAGGTGCCTCGTAAGGCTTACCACAGAAATACAAGATTGAGAAGTGTCATTGCAAGAGTCAGCGCCGCTACAACGGCCAGCGCCGCTGCAAGTGTCAGTGCCGCTGCAAGTCTTAACGCCGCTGCAAGGGTCAGCGTGACTAGAGTGCAGCTGCAAGTGTCTGCGACGTTGCAAGTGTCTGCACCGCTGCGAGGGTCAGCGCCGTTTCATGTTCCAGCGCCGCTGCAAGTGTCTGCGCTGCTGCAAGGGTCAGCGCCGCTGCAAGTGTCAGCACCACTGCAAGTGTCTGCGCCGCTGCAAGGGTCACTGCCGCTTCAAGTGCCAGCGCCGCTGCAAGTGTCAATGCCACTACAAGTGTCAACGCCGCTGCAAGGGTTAGCGTCACTAGGTTCAGCGCCGCAGCAAGTGTCTGCGCCGCTGCAAGGGTCAGTGTCATTTCAAGTGCTAGTGCCGCTACAAGTTTCTGCGCCGCTGTAAGGGTCAGCGCCGCTACAAGTGTCTGCGCCGCTGCAAGGGTCAGCGCCGCTTTAAGTGCCAGCGTCGCTGCAAGTGTCAGCGCCGCTGCAAGTATCAACGTCGCTGCAAGGGTCAGCGTCACTAGGGTCAGCGCCGCTGCAAGGGTCAGTGCTACTGCAAGTGTCTGCGCCACTGCAAGGGTCAGCGCCGCTTCAAGTGCCAGCACCATTGCAAGTGTCTGCGCCACTTCAAGTGCCAGCGCCGCTTCAAGTACCAGCGCCGCTGCAAGTGTCAACGCCGCTGCAAGGGTCAACGCCGCTGCAAGGGTCAGCGCCACTGCAAGCGTCATCGCCACTACAGCAAGGGTCGTTACATCAATAAAATTCGAGAGGTGCCCGGGAGGGTCACCACAGAAATCCAAAATTAAGAAGCGCCACTGCAAGGGTCACTGTAGAAATGTTATTTGAGATGTGCCATTACAAGGGTTTCGACAGAAACTCATATTGAGAAGGAACCCACCCAGAGTGGCCAAGATGAGGGAGTAGCTACCACAAGCAACTCCTCATCATGAAACATCAGTCTCTAAATGAAAAACATCACTAACACTTTACTTTCTTGTACAGGTTGCCTAGTCGAGCAAGCAGGGCTCGAACAGGCGCGTTGGGACCTCCCGGGAGTTTTGGCTTGGCGGCTGAGGGACAAGGTATGTTGAGCAAGCTCAACCACTTAGCACTATAGGATTGAGAGAATACTAGTAGGAGACCCTAGGGTCGCCCAGTCCTCACACACCTCACACTTAGTCACAAGTGAAGTGAGCAGCCAAAGGACTGGCTGCTCACAAGAAAATAATTGTTTATAAAATGAATTTAGAGGAGAGGGTCCTCTAAACCCCTCTCAAGAAAAATGATTTTAGAAGGGGGTCCTCGAGACCCCCCTCAAGCTTGCAAATATTTTAGAGGAGGTGGTCCTCGAGACCCCCCCTCAAGTTTACAAAGTTTGTATCAAAGTTACCGTTTCGAAAGATATTTTGCAAATCAGATATTTTGTCTCCATTAGAAGACATATCTGCTTTTGAACTTTGGTCGGCGCCAGGGGGCATCTGCCAGAGGGGACAGGAAGACCTTCCTGCAGGTAGGGATAAATAGTACACTGCAGACTTTCTCCCTCACCAACCCTCTAAGTTTTGGTGCCAAAAGTGCCAACCCAGCCTTAGTGCCCAAGTATAAATAGGACCCCTGGGCAAGGTCATATGGATGATAAATAGACAATAGAAATTGCACTGTTACTCTGCCAAAATACCACCAGACCTACCTAAGTATTCTCTCCCTGCTCATTCTCTTAGTGCTGAGTGCCTTGTTCCTTCACTCCCCACTGACAACCATCACTCTCAGGTGTTTCCCTTGAGAAAATTACTATTTTTGCTGTGAAAGTTCATCTTCTTGCAGGGAGTGAGTTGAAGCTTGAGTTCCATTGTTACCAGAAGGAGAAGTTTTCTTCAGAAGTTACACCAGGAGACTTTGAAGACCTTGCAGGCAGCGTCCATTGGAGTGGGTCACGCCTCACCCTTTCCAGTTATTCATAGACCCCAGTCTCACTACCCTCCTACAGCAAGGAAAAAGTGTAGCAAAAAAAGTGCAAATTTTTTTTGCAACTTTTTCATTTCGGAAGCCAAACCCCCCAAAATGCAAATGTAGGGGCCAAAATCAATATCAAATAATTAATGACTTTTAGTGACGAAAAAATGTGGAAAAAAATAGTTGGTAAATTTTTTGCGACACTTTTTCATTCTCTAAAAGTCATTTTGGAGGTCAAATCCCAAGAAATGCAAATGCTGGGGCCAAAATCAATATCAAAAAATTAATGGGTACCAAAAATCAAATAACCCAAAAATAATTCAATAAGGGTTATAAAACGTTTTCCACCCTGGTGAAATATAGTTTGTTCACTATTTTTATTTAAAGTTGCACATGCGCTTATCGCCCGTACCCGATGTGCCCACGCGCTTGACGCCATTGCCTAAAGAGCCTATGTCGTCATTAGCAAGAGGGAACTCTTTTTTGCAGTTTTCATGCCAAGCCTCCATGCTTTTCAAGAGTTCCTCATTATCTTGGACATACTTTTTCAAATATGCAGTGTTAACAAAGGGACATGGATGTGAGATGTCAGCCTTCTTGATACGGTTAACAAAGATAAAGAAATTATCCCATCCCTCCATGAATCTCCTTTCCAAACTTTTGTACCTGATATTCAATAAATATAACAAAAACTAATCTTGGAGATAACATGATACTATTTTACGGTTTAATTGGCTCACAAATCATTGTATATTATGTAGCAACTGTTGTTGCCCTGCCAGTACAATAAACCTACGTAATGTATATTTGTCTACATATTTAACTTGTTTCCTCTTAAACAAGGAATAACTGATATTTGTTTCTCTACACATTTAACTCACAAATCATTATATATTAGGGTTTGTTTGTGGGTATTGAATCACTCACTCCTACGGATGATTGGGAATCTCGGGCGATTGCTTTGGATTCCTCATAATCGCTTTCCCTTTTGATCCCCTCTTCCTCGACTTGGCCATTTCCTCCGCACACAAAATAATGAGTACCACAACGCTAGCTTGTTTACATATGTTATACTTCTTTCTTTTAAAAAGCTTGGACCACACGCTAGTATCTATTCTTTTGACCGTTCAGTCCCTCTTAGTTGCTTGAGCAGTTGTATTTCCACACGATATCTAATATGAGTCAGGCCCGCTTATCAGGAAACCTTCCTTAGGTAGGGATGACAAAGATTCGTGTCATGTCCATTTTATCTCGGGTGTAATCGACTTCATATCAAAATTATTTCAATCCAAATTCGAACCATTAAGATTTACGTGTAAACCGTGTTGTATCTTATCGAATTCGTGTTGTGTTAAGATCAGGTTCAAGTCGTACCTTAACGAGTCGTATCGTTTATTTGCACTAAATGACTAAACTCAAATCCGATTCATTAAGTTGTCATGTTTAGCGGATCCACTCGTTAACCATTTGTATTTTCTAAGAATTCACCCAGACCTTTTAAAAAGTCGTGTTGTATTATCAGGTCGTGCGATAATTTTCCACCCCTAGTCTTGGGGCAGTGTTTTTGTTGCTGGTTAGCCAGTTGGACAAAGAGTCCTTCTACGCTGACACATGCTTGTCATGTGTCGATCGCGACACACGAACATGGCATGTTGTGATTGGTTAGTGTAGTTGGCACGGTGTAACAACCCAGGTTTTTGAGCGACTATTTTATACTATTTTTCCTGATGGGCAAACTTTATAAAATAGGGGATATTGGAGTAAATATTTTTCCCGTGAGACTTAGGGATAATATTTACTATTTTTGTCTATTTGCCGTTATGAGAAGGTAAATAGTGTTATATTGTGTATTATTGCGTCGTTATATGTAAAACGACGATTATGACCTATATATGAAATTGGGTAAAATTAATGAATTTAAAATGAAACTGGAACACAAAATAGTTCACATTCTCCCGAATGCCAAATTAGGGGGTGCGGTTGTTTTTAGAATAGTCGAGATAGTCGAAATAAGTGCCCAGTTGTAATTCTTGAGATTCAGGCATTTTTAAGGGGTTATGACTCAATTAAGTGGTTACGAGTCATTTTATGGTGTATTAGTAATTAAAAGTGGGGGTTTATGTTTTGAGACCCGTATAAATCCCCCACCCCCTTTCTTTTTCTTCATTTGTGTGAGAGAAGCCAATGGAGAGAGAGAGAGAAGAGAGAGAGTTGAGAGAAATGGAGAGAAAGAGAGAAAATGGAAGATTTGGGCCGGATTCCGTCGCTATCGGAGGTGATCCGAGACTACGAACCTCGAGGCAAGTTTCTTACTTGCTAGATATTGATTTAATGTGATAAATCTGCATGTGTAGTTAAGTTTTGGGAGGTTTAAACCATAAATGGGTTTTGATTGATTTTGGGTGTTTAATCCTAAATCTTATAGTTTAATTTGTTTCGAAGAGAAATAATTGGTTATTTGATGTGTAGAAATGATTTTATAGTAGTATTTGTTGTTGTGGTTGGGTGAAATAGCGGGTAGAAGCTTGGATGGCTCGTCAATGGCAGAAATAACTTCTCGGGGAAGAAGCTGTCCACCAGGATCGATCGATCGAGCCTGGGGGATCGATCGATCGAGGCCTTCGATAGATCGACGGCCAGAGGTCGATCGATCGACCGCTTCTGAAAAGGTGAGGTTTTTTCTAGTTTTGTTTTAGCCCTTTTCTTTTAGGTTCAAGGTTTAGGAACCTTCCTTTGGGAAGTAATGGGGAGTCCTAGAGGGTTGTATTGGGTAGACTAATGTCCTAGGCTAAGAGTGGATATTTGGGTTTACCCGAGGGCTAGTTTGTATAGGTTAATGTCCGAATGATATAGGAGGTTAACCTAAAGATAAATTGGAAGTTAAAATAATAATGTTGAGCTATTGGGAGACACTCCTTCATGGAGACTCACTTTGAGGGTTTATGAAATTATATGAACTCTTCGAGGCTATTTTGAGGTTAGTGGCACTTTGGGTCTTAGGTCATTAATAAAATATGACTTAATAAGAATGAATTGCACATTCTAAAACTTGGTGCTTAATGGCTAAATGGATAATTTTTGGAAATGTAAAATATGATGTTTTCAAAAGGAAAAGTAAAGTTTTTTTTTTCATAAGTGTTAACTTATGGTTACATACCTCCCTAAATCGCTATCATAAGGGAAGTTGCGTACGTGTGGTGAAGCCCCCTGGCTAATGAATGCAGGGTGGATATAGTCCCTAGGCCATATGGGCATTTGTATTACTGTGCTGGTTAGGGGATTCTGGGTGTGGTCCTGATTTTCCCGCAGGCAATATGGCCGCTTCCCGACGTTGGTAGGTTCCCAGGTTGTCTTGTATAGATAGGCATTGGAAGATGATAGCCATTTAGGGGCGCATCCACTGGGGAAACCCGGAGGGACGGTCTTAGATTTATTAAAGCAATTCATGATAATGGATTAGCTTTAATTACATTTCCTGGATGGAAGAAGGGAAATGGGATATATGGTTTGGCTCCGGATATATTTCCCGAAAGAAAGGAGGGAAATGGAAGCATATGGTATACAAAAGTATTTTTATGATAATGAAAATGACTTTTGATTACACTTCCGGGATGGAAGAAGGGAAGTGGGGTTTTATGAAAAAGGATAAAGCACTTTTTATGATGATAAAACTTGCTTTGAATTATATATTCTTCCTGGAGGGAAGAAAGGAAATAAAATTGGTAAATAAGATTGACTTGGTAAACATTTGATAAAATGTTGTACCATTTATATATATTCCTAAAAGAAAGAAATTAGGAATTGTGCCATTAGATGATGGATGAGATATTTATTTTTTTTATATATTTTCTATGTGTAGCTGTAGATGTGACCTCCCACACATATGCATTAAAATGCGTTGTGGAACTACATAGATGATATCATAAACTCACACGACCATTCTATCACGTCTCAAACTGCCTCAGCTATTGGCTGTCAATCCCTAGATATCAACTGTCTCGTATGCCTCCTAAAATTATTAGTCCAAAAGAAAATCTTCACTGCAAAGCATCAATCTGACAGTGGAGAGACCCTTTTCGGATTAACCCACTCCTCCAATTGCCCCTATGTTACTCAGGCAGACTCATCCACGGATAATGGAATAATGGCATCAAATTACTGGGAGCATATGGGTGTGAGATATGGAGTTCACAACTTTATAATAAAATAAGTAGTAAAAATAATTGAAAAAACATGGCATATAGAAGATTAGTTCTGGAAAAAAAAACTCCAACATAAACAAAATACAATAGTTAACAAAATATTCGCAAAACCCTAATGACTCGCTCGTATAACATGACTCGCATTAATATCCACATAATTTTGTTTTAACTCCTCCAGGGAAGAAAAAGTAGCCTTTATAAGCTGACCCGCTTTTAATAATAACACACACACACACACACACACACACACACACACACACATATATATATATATATATATATATATATATATATATATATATATATATATATATGCCTACTCTTCTCTAGAAAACAGTCACAAAATATGCCATCATCGACATCCATAATTCACACTTGAAATTCATATCACGCTATCAACACATTCTAAGATTTCTCATAATAAGACACTTAAGAGATTTTGTCAACAAGGTACTTCATAAACAATTAGATTGCAAAAGAGACAACTCAGACAGAAGGTCTATCACATATAGTTAATATAAGGGATAATTCAAAGCAAGTCCTATTTATCGGGTCAAAGATGCATCAAATCCCATTGATTTTTTTCAATGTACCAAGTCCTTTTTCATTATAGACTACATATATTTAGACATATGTACTCTTCCTTACAAGTTTTTGGTACAATTGGTAGGTACAAATAACATTTTTCCAATATTAAGTATAACCCTTTTCCTTATAGGGGGCATCGATTGATATATGTTTGACATGTCTAAGCATCTAAGACAAGAGTCTCTCAATTTATCTTCTATACAGTTATCAATTTCTACTATTTCATGACTAAGTTTGTTTCTAATTTTATCCTATGGACTTCTGCCACATATCCATATTATACATCAACATCTACCCCACACACACTTTCCACACATGTATTTCTTGATTGCCCAAACTTCATCCCTTATGACATGAGTGTCGTATATGTCTGTAATGAAATAATAATGTAGTCTATTTCCTCTTTCACCCTTGTTTATTTATCAAGAAAAAAGAATATAGTCTTCGAGAATTATTTACTCACTATGGGCATAAAACACCGTTTCAAACTATTTTTGACCATGGCAACAAAATATGTACAATATGCTCATTTGCTAAAGTAGGGAAAAATTGTGCACCCGCACCCAATATGTCGATTATATGTTCGTAAGTAAAAACTACAAAATGAAATACTTGTATATTAGACCAAACAACGATCAAGCCTTGTCCTTTCCCTTGAGTTGGCGCTTAGTCCTACGCAAAGGGACCATGCACTTGTCACTCGTACCTGAAAGTCCAAATGTAAAATGGTAAGTATATAATATAAGGTCACACACAAACGTAACATCGCCTCATAATCTCTCCCCCCCAAAACACACACACACACACACACACACTTTATGATACCAAAAAAATTCCAAAGTAAAAGGGGAAAATTAATGGATCATTTTGGGGTTGGCGCCTATTAATTCTTTGATATTGACATGTAAGATTTGCACTTCTTGGGATTTGACCCCCAAAATGACTTTTTGGCAAAGGAAAAACTGTCGCAAAAAATAGTTGGAAATTTTTTTTGCGACTTTTTTTCATTCTGTAAAAGTCATTTCGGAGGTTAAACCCTAAGAAATGTAAACGTTGTGGCCAAAATCAATATCAAAAAATTAATGGGTACCAAACATCAATCTGACAGCCAAAAGATCCTCTACACCCACTCCTCTAATTGCTCCTATTTTACTCATGCAAACTCGTCCATGGATAATGGTACAGTGGCATCAAATTAGTGGGTGCGTAAAAGAAGGGCCATGGGTGCGAGATACGGGAATTCACAGCTTTATAATAAAATAAGTAACAAAGCCAATTAAAAAAAATTGGCATACAGAAGACTGGTTCAGGAAAAAACACTCAAACATAAACAGAATACATAAATTAACAAAAGATTAGCAAAGACCTTATGACTCACACAAATAATCTGACTTGCATCAACATCCACATAATTTTGTTTTAACTCCTCCAGGGAAGAGGAAAATGCCTTTTTGAGCTGAACTACTTTTAATAATAACATACCAATAAATATATTCATGCCCACTCTCCTCTAGAAAACAGTCACGGAATATGCAATAATTGGCATACATAATTCACACTTGAAATGCATATCATTCTATCAACACAGTCTGAGATTTCTCATAATAAGATTGTTCAAAGATTTTGTCAACAAGCTTATACATTAACAATTAGATTGCAAAAGAGACAACTCAGGCAGAGGGCATATCACTTGTAGTTAATATAAACAACAATTTAAAAGTATAAAAATTATATTTTCTAGAAAAAGAGGTAAGTTTCTCTCACGAAAGTTATCATTTTCTCTAATTATTGCATGAAACTTATACTCACATTACCAACATCAGGTCTCTAATTCAGGATTTGGGGTCAAAATGTAGGAACCATATCCGTACAGTGCTAGACTAGTGGGTTAAGTGAAAGTTTGTAATCATATTTGTTAGTTAGGGATCAATTTACTAAATTAACACTTTCTGGTTCATATGAAACATAATTTCTAAAAGCCAACACTGATCATTGACAAATTCATGGCTACAACAATACCATGAAGTGTGGAACTACTGAATACCGACTACATGTTCAAATCCTAAAAACTGTGCCATGATGAGGCCCGCATCATGGTACAACGCATGTAAAGAACTTTCAGTAATTTTTTGCTACAAATTATAGGTACAAATAACATTTTCCCAATATTAACTATAACACTCTTCCTTATGCCGTGGCAGGAGGGGGGAGACCGATTGATCTATATTTGACATGTCTAAACTATCTAAGACAATTATTTCTGAAATTATCTTCTATACAATTATTGATTTTTACTATTTTACGAGTAAGTTCATTTCTAATTGTGTCCAGTTCACTTCTACCACACATTCATATTATAAATCAACATCTACCCGACATACATTTTCTGCATATTTGTTTCTCGTTTGCCCAAACTTGTCCGTTATGATATGAATGTAATGAAATAATAATATAGTTTGTTTCTTCTTTCACCCTTTTTTATTTATCAAGGGAACAAAATATTAAATTTTAGGATTATCTACTTACTATGGGCATAAAACACCATTTTAAACTTTTTTTGGCCATGGCAACAAAATATTCACAATATATTCATACACTAAAGTAGGAAAAAAATTTACACCCAATACTACATGACGATTATATGTTCATAAGAAAAAATTATGAAATGAAATACTTATATATTAGAGCAAACAACGATCAAGCCTTTCCCTTTCCCTTACCCATGCATTGGCGCTTGCTCCTATGCAAAGGGACCATGCACTTATCACCCCTACCTAAAAACCCCAAAGTAAAATGGTGAGTATATAAAATAAAGTCACACACAAACGTAACATTGTCTCATAATTGACATGCCCCCCCCATAACACGAACTTTATGATACATAAAAAATCAGAAGTAAAAGGGGGAAAATGATAGTTTATTTGGGTACTGGCCCGCAAGATTTGCACTTCTTGGGATTTGACCACTCATATGACTTTTTGGCAAGGAAAAAGTGTCGCAAAAAAAGTTGGAATTTTTTTTGCAACCTTTTCATTTCTGAGGCCAAACTCCCCAAAATGCAAATGTAGGGGCCAAAATCAATATAAAAAATTAATGGCTACCAAAAATCAAATAACCCAAAAATAACTAATTAAGGGTTATAAAACATTTTCCACCCTCGTGAAATATATTTTGTTCACTATTTTTATTTAAAGTCGCACATGCGCTTATCGCCCGTACCCGAGGTGCCCATTCGCTTGACGCCATCACCTGAAGAGCCGATGTCGTCATCAGCAAGAGGGAACTCTTTTTTACAGTTTTCATGCCAAGCCTCCATGCTTTTCAAGAGTTCCTCATTATCTTGGACATACTTTTTCAAATGTACAGTGTTAACAAAGGGATATGGACGTGAGATGTCATCCTTCTTAATGCGGTTAACAAAGATAAAGAAATTATCCCATCCCTCCACGAATCTCCTTTCCAAACTTTTGTGCCTGATATTCAATTAATATAACAAAAACTAATCTTGGAGATAACATGATATTATTTTATAGTTTACTTGACCCACAAATCATTGTATATTATGTAGCAAGTGTTGTTGCCCTACCAGTACAATAAACATACATAATGTATATTTGTCTACATATTTCACTTGTTTACTCTTAAACGAGGAATAACTGATATTTGTTTCTCTACATAGTTAACTCATAAATCATTATATATTAGGGTTTGTTTATGGGTATTGAATCACTCACTCCTCCGGATGATTGGACATCTCGAGCGATTGCTTTGGATTCCTTATAATCGTTTTTCCTTTTGATCCCCTCTTCCTCGACTTGGCCATTTCCTCGGCACACAAAACAATGAGTACCACAATGCTAGTTTGTTTACATATTTTATACCGATTTCTTTTAAAAACCGTTGACCACGCGCTAGTATCTATTCTTTTGATCGTTCAGTCCCTATCAGTTGCTTGAGCAGTTGTATTTCCACATGAGAACTAATTTGAGTTGGGCCCGCTTACCAGGAAACCTTCCTTAGGTAGGGATGACAAAGTGTCGTGTCATGTTCGTTTTCTCTCGGGTCTAATCGAATTCACATCAAAATTATTTCTATCCAAATTCGAGCCATTAAGCTTTACGTGTAAACCGTGTCGTATCTTATCGATTTCGTATTGTGTTAAGATCGTGTTCAAGTCGTACCTTAACGAGTCGTATCGTTTATTTGAACTAAATGGCTAACCTCAAATCCGATTCGTTAAGTTGTCGCGTTTAGCGGATCCACCCGTTAAGACTCTGTATTTTCTAAGAATTCGCCCAAACCTTTTAAAAAGTTGTGTCATATCATTAGGTCGTGTGATAATTTTCCACCCCTGGTCTTGGGGTAGTGTTTTCATTGGTGGTTAGCCAGTTGGACGAAAGTCCTTCTACGTTGACACATGCTTTTCATGTGTCGGTCGCGACACACGAACATGGCGTGTTGCAATTGGTTAGTGTAGTTGGCACGAACCCACATCCATAGGGCAATAATCAATCGCGACACGACACATCACTGTATCGTGGTCGACACATGAAAATCACGAGTCGGCCTAAACTTATGGTTGGACGAAACCTCTTTCTTCCTACTGTTTTTTTTTATTTTCTTTAACTGAACAAAATCTATATCATCAAGCTAGTCACAAACATCTTTGGCAGTAAATTTTTTAAAGCCCCACGCCACGTCTTTTGCTTTTGTCCCATCTATTATTTCGTTATATATATATATATATATATATAGTAAAAAAAATATTTTTGAGTTGATTTTTTTGTGTGTGATATTTAAACATATTAACGGACCTATGTAAAACAAATCAGCTCAAAAATGTTTTTTGAGCTAATTTAAAAAAATCGGTCAAACTTTCGCTTCTTTTAAGCACTTTAAAAGTTGCGAAAGTTTGACCAATTTTTTAAAAATAGCAAAAACAACTTTTTTGAGCTGATTTTTTTTACATGGGTCCGTTGAATTGTTTAAATATCGTATAAAAAAATCAACTCAAATTTTTTTTTTTTAATGCTTAAAATAAATTGGTGTGCGCTAGCACTGTGCAAACTTAGTGTGCACAGGAGCCTGCCTTTATATATATATATATATATATATATATATATATATTATTTGTGAAACAGTTCCAATACAATTGTTAATGTAAATTTTTTTTATCATTTTTTGACTAAAGCAAGTACGTATAATGCTTATTTAAAATCTCAGGACCCGCAAATTTATATTAGTTACCTTAAATTGTGTTAAATTTAATACAAATTGAGACTTCCTTTTAGAAATCTCAGACAATTTTTCTTTTTATACATTATATATATTGTGGGAGCCCACTTTTTGCAAGCCCACGAGAGTAGCCGACCAGGATAACTTGAGTTATTTAGTCCGTCCCAAATCATGGTTTGATTTTTACATGGGCAATTTAGTTAGAAGAGGATACTCGCAGATATGGTTAAATCAGGTGCCAAGAATCTCGGTCGAGATATTCAAGCACCTCATAGCCAACCCACGTACTATGATGGAGTTCATTAAATAACTCAAACTCTATAACAAACACATCTATAAATAGTACTCCCTGACCTGGGCCAAAGGGATGAAAAATTGTAATTGTTGAGAGATACTTAATAGAAAACATGTAACCTCTCCATGGATGTAGGCAAGTTGTCAAACCACGTACATCGTTATTGTGTGTGATTTTATTTACTTTCTGCCTTTCGTGATTGCTTTCGTGAATTTTTTATTATGAATTTTTCTGCACTCATGATTGGTGTCATCTGTGGGAAATGATTCGTGTTCCTACGAAAGTATTCATTACCATAAAACCATCCATGTATCACCAGAACAAAGATATTCCACAAGCTGGTGATGTTCATGAAGAGCCTGCCCCTCCTCGGGTTAGGTCTGAAAGTCTCCAACATATAAACCTAAGGTTTCGCCAAGAAAGGCAACCTTCAGAAGAGAGACATGGGCCTCCAAGGTCCACTCAGATTTCTAGGTTGGTCGATGCCTATGAAGCACGAATTTGAGAGAAGGAAGAGGCAATACGCCGCCAAGAAGAAGAGAATGCTCGCCTTAAGAGGTGACTGGAATGAATGGAGAGAGATCTCTCTAGGAACACAAGGGGGAGTCAAAATAGGACTCCCAGCCCTTGGGGGGAAACTCCCTTAGCCAAAGAAGTAGCCCTAGGCATGACCAGGAGAAAACCGAATGTAATAAATCAGAGCGTGGACACTAGGAGAGGCGCCACAGTAATAATAATCAACCGAGTGAGGATTTAAGGTTTCTGGTACGTAGGGAGATGGACTAACATCTGGTGCACCGAGTATCCAGATTGACTAGAGAGCTTGCTAGAAGAGCTCTAAATTCTCAGATGAAGACCATTTCTCAAAGGAAATTAAATGTGACGAGCCCCCTAAGAAATTCGTTGTCCCTGGATTTAAGGTCTATGATGGGAAGACAAATCTTATAAACCATGTTAGGCGGTATAGGCATGCAATGACCTTATGGAGCCACAATGACACACTTTTATGCAAGATATTCCCTTACAGCCTACACGATATAGTACAAATGTGGTTTGAGAGTCTCCCCTACAAGTCGATTAAGAATTTTGCAGGACTATCAGAGGCATTCACAACACAATTAATAATGATCAACTCCCATCCTAAGATGATGGATACACTTCTAACTATGAAAAAGAATCCTCAGGAAAACCTCAGGGATCACACCAAGAGTTACTGGGAAATCTTTAATGAGATCGAGGACTGCTCGAAGCACATTGTCGTAGCCTCCTTCAAAACTGATTTGCCGACCACCTCTCTTCTGCACCAGCCTCTTACCAAGAAGGAAGCCATAAACATTGATGATCTTATAGCTCATATCAAGAAGTACGCCAAGGTCGAGGATGTGGTCCATCCCAATGAGCGAGACAATGGTCGAGCAAAGGTGAATAAGGGGACAAAGAAGAATGATACTCCCCAAAAAGGGAAGCAAGAACGGAGGCAAGCATGACTCCAAAGGTGGAAGTAAGAACAACCCCTCCAAGGCGTTTCAGGCTATTAACACAGTCTTCAAGGAACTTATTTACAAAATTCTCAACAAGATCAAGGATCAACCCTTCATCAAATGGCCTAAGAAGATAGGTGGCGATCTAACCAAGAGAAACAACGCACTGAGGTGCGCATTCCATAATGAGGGTGGTCACTGAATCAAGAATTACAAAGCTCTAAAGTCATATCTCAAAGAGCTAGTTCAGGCAGGGCACCTTAGCGAGTATGTTGATAAGAAGACATAAATGATCGCAGCCAGTGGCGACTAGAAGCAAGAAAATGTCCTCGATGATGATACATGACGCGAGTTTACAGTCATTCATGGGGCATCAGACCTCAAACAGATCGATCCAGCCAAAACTCTGACTGGAAAGCATCGGTGACCAGAAGATGTTGATTACACGAAGCATATGTTGTTCACCTAAAAGGACCTGGTTGGGCCAAGGACCCCCATTATAACACATTAGTAATTACGCTCAGTATTTCTAACTGGGATATCAACAAGCTACTAGTGGACTAGGGGCTTCTTTTGAAGTGTACATGTTCTATACGCTAAAATTGAATGTCGTCGACCTCAAAGAATCCAATGTTCCTTTGCTTGGCTTCGCAGGAAGGATTATTATGTCGTTGGGAAAGATTACCTTTCCAGTCAGGGCAGGGAACATCTTGAAGTTAATCAAGTTCTTTGTTGTGGACATCGAGTCCCCATACCATGCTATTTTGGGCAGAGGTTGGCTCCACACCATAAAGGTCGTTACACCCATTTATCATCAAAAGCTGAAATTCATTACAAATCGTGGAGTAGTCAAAATTCGTGATGACCAGGCTACAGCCCAAAAATGTTTCATCGCGCCCATATGCTCGAGGAAAAAGAAAAAGAAAAGCCCGAGAATGCCCAGAATAAAGCCCCGAAAGAGGTTGTCCTCTCTAAATAGCAACTACAGTATGGACGACCAGGGGTGGAAGAGACCAGGGTCCACCCCGCAGACAGGGTCATTAAAATATTGGAAGAGGATGTAGCCGATGACAACTTGATAGAAATTAAGTTTTTTATTGGATCTTCTCTTACCGATCAGGAGAAAAAGGAACTGGTTAGACTCCTTAAAAGCAACATAGATGTTTTTGCATGGGAGCCTTACGAGTTGTCTAGAATTAACCTCGGCTTGGCGTGCCATCGCCTACATGTCGATCCTACTTTTAAGCCCATCACTCAAAAGGCTCGTCGAATGTCACACAAGAGGGACACGTCAGTGGAGAAAGAATTAAGGAAATTACTGGAGGCAAGATCTGTAAGGACCAAATTTCCAATTGAGTCTTAATGTTGTTTTGACTTATTCTCGGAACAAAACATGTTTGAGTCATAGATAGATTTTTTATTGTCCGATACCACGAGTCTCTGACGTATTGAAGAATAATTAAAGACGTTGTGGCAAAGCTACAGAGAATTATTCATGTCGAAGTTTAATTGGTGCAATTTCGCGTCTTCAAGGTTTAATTGCATTTTTGAGATCACACGTGTATGAATGCATAATGTTAATGAAACTCGGAATTCATTTTATAAGAAAATAAGGATGTTATTTTTAAAATAAAAATGTTGTAAATGTTTAAATGCTTTCACATCAGATAAAGGACAGAGTTTAGGTGCATTAGAGTTATTTTTAAATACAACACCTTGATTAAAGATGGAATGTTTTGGAACCTAATCTGACGCGTCATTCAAACGACATTAGATGTCGTTCGATCGAGATCCACTATCGTTCGAATGACATGGCATCTCGCTCAAACGAGATCACCGAATTAAAAATTCTATTTAAGTCTGGTCACGATCCTTATCTCGGGTTGCGTTCAGAAGTAATTCTCTTTTCAAACAGTATGTTTTTTTGCATAAGTTTTCTAAGGCTTTAAAAGCAAAAACACATCCTTAGATTTTGCAATGATCCGAGATTTCATTAGCATAATGTTATGTGATCCTTGATGCACCAAGTTATTTTGTTCATCACCTGAACACGTTTGATTGCTGGTTTTGTGGTGGAGAAGCGACGGACATCGTGTTCAACATCGTAAATAACTCAATCCATATCGGTGGACACCGAGACACTCGTGGAGGCGCGTGTTGTGGATGAGCATCGTGGAAGATGGAATTTCTGCATGGTCACTATTGAAGAATGGTAGAAGATCGAAAGGAGCGTCAAGACCCATGGGGATTGAATCTATGAGTAAGGCTTATCTATCTTTGTAAAACCTTTGTTCATAGTGAAAGTCTGGCTTGGGGTTGTCCGAGGTTTTTTCACGTTTTGGGTCTTTCCTCATACATCCGTCATTGTGAGTATTGCTCTACTTAACTTTACTTGCTTTAATCACTAGATGCATGCTTAGGGTTAAATAAGGTAAAATTGGTTTAAGCTAATTTATTTCACAACTTGGTTTGGTGCATGTTTAAAAGTTGAAGAATTTTTGATAAAAATTGGTTTCGTTTAAAACACACGTTTTCCGCACTTGGTTTATTTACAAGGGACTTATCTCAAATTGGTATGAGAGCCATAAAAAAAATTCCTTTTGTTTTGATCCCGTGTTTTTTTTTAATGAATTTCAACGAAAGGGAACATTTGAAAACTCCTATTTTTTATGCACTAATTACACCTACTGGAAAATGTGAATGAAAATTTCTTTAAAAGTTATTAATGATAGGGTGTGGTTAGCTGTGGAAAGAGGTTGGTCACCTATGGTTATTAGAGATGGTAATATCACAAACATAAAACCCATTGAGACTTGGATCGAAGCTAAACATAAAATTTCTCTTTATAATTCTAAGGGTTTGCACTTGATTTCCTCTCACCTCACACAAGACGAGTATAACAGAATCATGACTTGTGAAACCTCGAAGAGGGTTGGGATGTTCTAGCACTCACACACGAGGGAACTAGCACAACTAAAGCATCCAAACTTCAAAATCTCATTATTCAATTTGAACCGATTAAAATGTTAAAAAGTGAAACTTGTGATGAATTTTATGCTAGATTGTCTATGATTGTTAACTCCTCATTTAACTTGGAAGAAAAGATACCCGACAACTGTGTTATAAAGAAAATTCTCAGATTGTTGTCGAGTAGATTTGATCCCAAAGTGACCGTTTTAAACTCTCTTGGTATGCTTGAATCAACGAAATTAGAAGATATTATAGGTGATTTATAAACTTATGAGCTTGATAAAGTTACCTCCAAGAAAGTGCCTAAGAAAGAAAAGGGTATTGCCTTAAAAACTCGGAAGGAGGAAATGAAAATTTCAGATGATGATTATGATTCCGATTCTGACTTTAAGGATATGGCCTTGTTGGCGAAGAAATTTAAAAACTGTATGAAGTTTCAAAAGCAATCAAAAGATGCTAAAAAATTGAAAAATTCAAAAACACAAGGATACCAAAATCCCTAAAATTAAAAATGACAAACCAAAAAGGGATGAGTCGGATAGGTGTTTCGGGTGTGAGGGTTTTGGTTACAAAGTTAAGGAGTTCCCCACTAGACTTAAGAAATAGGGTAAGAAACCTATTGCATACGCTAGCACCTTAAGTGATAGTGAATCGAGAGAGGGACAGGATTCCCCTATTGAGCGTAACTTTGTTGTGTTTATGGCTTGTCATGTGAGCGAAGACGATGATACTCATGTACATGATACTTTCTAGGCTATTGAGAGACTGAGGGTGATGAGAGTGAGGGAGAAGAGGTTGATGTGAAGAAATTACAACTTGCCTTTAATGAATTATGTAAGGAGAGTGTGAAGGTTAAAAAGGAAAATCTGACATTGCAAGAGAAGTTAAAAGTGTGTGCCGTTGAAAATAGTGATAAGTTGATTGAGTATCTTAAGGCACGAGAGACGACACTTAGGGACAAGTTAGGGTACGTCGAGAAAGGGAGAGACACCCTGAGAGGTTTGATGGAAGCATTGAAAAAGGAGGTGCTAGAGTTTGAGGAGTCTAGGCGTCTTCTTGAGTCTAGGATTAAAGAGTTGGAGGAGAGTTTGAGAGACTCGTCTAGAGTTAAGTTTCATTAGGAGGCTAAAAGTGAGAAGGTAGATAGGATTCTAGGCACCGTCCAAATTAAGAGAGATAGGGGAGGTATTAGTTTTGATGATAGTGTTGCCCCCCCCCCCCCCCCCCCCCCCCGTGGGTAAGAGAGAGCTGTTTAGGAATGTTAGAAAAGGTCCACATGTAGGTATCTTTCCTTACCATCGCTACACTTGCACGTTTTGTGGTAGGAACGATCACCTTAGACAAATTTGCTATGACCTTAGGAACGCTCCTCTAAGGTTTAGAAATAAAGTTGCTCCAATTCTCCCCACCCCAATGCATCCTTATACACCTACTTGGGTTAGAAAGTCGGATTTGGTAGCTTTAGGACTAAAAATTCATGGTCCTTGTTTCGTTGCACGTGATTCTCCCCATGCTAGATCTAATAAATGATTGTGTAACATTATTTGTCATATGCTAGTATTTGCATTCATGATATATTATTTTCTAGTATTATGACATGTTTATCTTTTTTATTATATTTTTCACTTGTTTGAGTCTCATTGAAAAATACAAAAAGATTTTATTTTTTATTAAACTTTTGAAAATCCAAAAAGATTTTTGTTTTCTTTTTGTGTCATGAGTTAACATGTTTGATATGGCATATTGGTGTGTTTGGACCCCCTTCATTCCATTATCCACGTGGCTAAGACATTTTAGTCATAATTATCGATGCTTAAAATGATCTTAACCATTGTATTATGGGGTTGTTTCGAAGTTGATATACATTTTGATTCGACTTTGTTTATATGCCATGTTTGTACACTTGCGTGAGTTTATATGGATGTTTGACTACTCTTGCATATTTGAGTTTGGTGAGGCGTTCTTATCTCAATCTTCTCATCTACGCGTAAGTAGACTAAAGGAGGGCACGTGAATTTAATAACCGTGTACCCGTGAGCATTGTAATTGAAAATATGATGAATGTACGTGAAAGGGATGCGAGAGTGAAAAATTAACTCGTCGTGAAAGCCACCGTTTAAAAAGAGCCCCGAAAAATTGAAAATGGAAATAAAAAGAATCATATGCCAAAATTGGGAAAAATTAGTTTAGTTCATTCAAATGGAAAATATGATATATTTGAGGAAGTTGAATGGATTAGATTTTAAACGGATTTGCACAAAGAATCCTAACAGTTGAAAATTCGTGTCATGACGCTATTGTTTGTAGAATCGTCAATATTCCGGATTCATGTGCATGATGTTTGTTTAGTTCATTAAGCTCACACTTTAATTTGTCACATATGGCTAAAATAAAGTTTGATGATAGATTGCTATTGATTAGAGCTTCTTGATCGTTTCGATGTGTTGGTATTGTGATTCATTTGTTTTAGTTCACCCACCTGCATTCCATGTTTATGTTTAGGCACATCGATACTATGTTAGCATGTTACTCATATTTGTCTGTTTTCTAGTTTCTGTTTTGCTACTGTTTCACAGTTTTGAGCTCCTTCCAGTTTGAATTTTTCTGAAATTTTTTCTCTGGGCAACACTAGTTGATTTTCTGGGGATACTGCGAAGATTTTAGTATGTCGCTCGAACGACATACTATTTCGTTCAAGCGATGTCTTAGTTCATTCTAACGACATCCCTGACTCATTCGAATGATAGCATGTGTTGACTTATTTGACTTTTGGATGGTTGTCTTCCTGTTTCAGTACCCTGCTGCATATTATTTCATATTTTGGTACTGGTTTCCTGTTTGTGCAGTCTATTTTGTTCGTTGACATATTTTACTGCATTGATTCGTTTATCACACCTGCTTAGATTGATATAGTCTTAGTGTGATTCATTGTTTGCTAGCTGTAGATTTCATATTGCTTGATCATAATTAGGTGGTTGTTTCATGTTTATCTAGCCTATTATGCGTTTATCCAAATTGGTATCTCTTTGTTATTTTACAAATTGGTACCATATTGGTATATAATCACCTGATATATGGGTTTATCTTTTCACCAGATTGTCTATTCCAGGGAAAAAGGGAGAGAGATGTCTTTGATGTAGGGGGAGTTTTATGAGTTTATGTTTTACACATGTTTTGGTCAAAATTGTTATCAGATTTATCTTATGACTATATATTGATATCATGTTTACTCACATAACAAATGATTCAGTTTGATAATTTTCATATTATTTAATATCATTTGTTCCTCCATACTTCACTTGGTATCTGTTTCATGTTTGTAGGTATGCTTAATGAGATTTCGAGATTTCGAGACTACATCACATTCAGAAACAGTTTCATGCTTATCGGACCATTGGTTTCGAGTCTTATCATGTACTGATGATGTATTTTTTTCATTTTGGGTTATTGGGATGGGATTTAGGTGTCATACGGCTTGACGACCCGGCCAAAGCATTTAACTATTGGTTTTGTCCAGGAATAGTCAAAGGGGGAGATTTGTAAAGACCAAATTTCCAATTGAGTCTTAATATTGTTTTGACTTATTCTCGGAACAATACATGTTTGATTCATAGATAGATTTTTTATTGTCTGATCCCACGAGTCTATGACCTATTGAGGATTAATTGAAGACGTTGTGGCAAAGCTATAGAGAATTATTCATGCCGAAGTTTAATTGGTGCAATTTTTCTTGTTCAAGGATTAATTGCGTTTCCGAGATCACACAGGTATGAATGCATAATGTTAATGAAACTCGGAATTCATTTTATAAAAAAATAAGGATGTAATTTTTAAAAGAAAAATGTTTTTAAACATGTTTTAAGTGTTTAAATGTTTTCACATCAAATAAAGGACGGATTTTAGTTGGATTAGAGTTGGTTTTAAATACAACACCTTGATTAAAGATGGAATGTTTTGGAACTCTATCTGACGCGTCATTCAAACGACATTAGATGTCGTTCGAACGAGATCCACTGTCATTCGAACGATGTGGAATCTCGCTCGAATGAGATCACCGACTTAAAAATTCTAATTAATTCTTGTCATGGTCCTTATCTCGGGGTGCGTACATAATGAATTCTATTTTCAAACAGTAGGTTTTTCTGCATAAGTTTTCTAAGGCTTTAAAAGCAAAAACACATCCGTAGAGTTTGCAATGATCCGAGCTTTCACTAGCATAATGTTTATGTGATCCTTGCTGCACCAAGTTGTTTTGTTCATCACTTGAACACTTGTGATTTCTGGTTTTGCGGTGGAGAAGCGACGAACATCGTGTTCAACATCGTAGACAGCTCAAGCAGTATTGGTGGACACCGAGACACTCGTGGAGGCGTGTGTTATAGACGAGCATCGTGTAAGACTGAATTTCTGTGTGGGCACTATTGAAGAACGGTATAACATAAGAAGGAGCATCAAGACCCGTGGGGATCGAGTCTGTGAGTAAGGCTTATCTATCTTTGTAAAACCTTTGTTCATAGTGAAAGTCTGGCTTGGGGTCGTCCGAGTTTTTTTACTGTTTGGGGTTTTTCCTCGTACATCCGACGTTGTCAGTATTTATCTACTTTATTTTACTTGCTTTAATCAATATATGCATTCTTAGGGTTAAACAAGATAAAATTGGGTTAAGCTAATTTATTTCATAACTTGGTTTGGTGCATGTTTAAAAATTGAAGAATTTTTTATAAAAATTGGTTTGGTTTAAAACACACGTTTTCCGTTGTTGGTTTGTTTACAAGGTACCTATCTCAGATCCATCAGGGAAATTCGGTTCCCTGTATGGTTATCCAACCCAGTGGTAGTACCAAAAAGCAATGACAATTGGAGGGTGTGCATTGATTTTATTGACCTCAATCGGGTATGAGCTTACTTGATCAACTAGTCGATACCACAACGACTCACAAAAGTATGAGCTTACTTTATGCTTAATAAGGATATCATCAAATCCCCCTATACGGGCCTGGCCATGATAAGACCTCCTTTATAACCTCAGTTAGTTTGTATTGCTATAAGGTCATGCCTTTTGGCCTCAAGAATGCAGAGGAATTTTAATAAAGATTGGTGACTAAGATGTTTTGTAAATAGATGGGAAAGATGATGGAAGTATACATCGACGACATGCTCGTCAAAAGCAATAGCAAGGTCGATCACCTTTATGATCCATCAGTAACATCCAATATCCTCAGGAAGTAATGAATGAATTTTAACACAAGTAAGTGTTCATTCAGGGTTCAGTCAAGAAAATTCTTAGGCTAACTAGTGAGTCAAAGGGGAATTGAGGCCAACCCATATCAAATCAATGATATCACCAAGTCTCATCCTCCTCAAACACTAAGAGACGTTCCGAAGCTTACCGAGATGCTTGTTGTGCTCAATCGCTTCATCTCCAAGTTTTTGAAGTGTTGTCGACCATTGTTCTAACTTTTAAAGAAAGGCAAAGGCCTATTATGGAATGACGGATGTTTGCAAGATCTGAAAGAATTCAAGTCTTACCTTAGCATGCCCCCACTATTGGTAATTCCAAACGATAGAGAATGTTGTACCTTTACCTGGCAGTATCAGACCATGCTATGAGCACCCCCGTAGTCTATGAAAAGGAATGAGAATGACATTCGGTTTACTACGCCAGCAAAATGTTATTAGATACTTAAAAATGGTACTTGCTTGTGGAAAAGATCACTTATTCCCTACTGATCGCTTTGAGGAAGTTGACGCACTACTACAAAGGTCATTCCATAACAGTAATCACCTCTTATCCACTCAAGGCCATTCTATGGAAAGCTGACATCTCTGGGCGTCTTTAGAAGTGGTCGATCGAGCTTGGAAGATTCAACATCCACTTCTTGCCCAGAACGGCGATTAAGGGATGGATCCTAGCATATTTTATTACTAAGTTCAGAGGATATCGACTAACAGATCATATGAACGAAGTTAAATTGGTCACATGTGATGCAACGTCCATATAATGGACACAGTATGTTGATGGAGCCTCAAATTCCGAGGGGGCAAGAGTAGGTATTATTCTCGTTACCCCCGAAGACATAATAATTGAGCAAGGAATTAAGATGGGATTTGAGGCCTCCAACAATGAAGCTGAGTATGAATCGTTGATCATCGATTTGTGAAAAGCTAAACTACTGGGGGAAAGACACCTGAACATATTTGGTGATTCCAAACTGGTCTCCAAACAGGTAAATGGAGACTTCAACACCAAAGATGATCGAATGGCAGCATACCTCGACGTAGAAAGAGGACTCATGGGAGACTTTGAGCAGGCGGAGATTCAATATTTCACGCCAGGACAAAATAGTCAAGCTGATGCCTTAGTAACACTAAGCTCAGCAATTGACTCTGACCTAAAAAGGACAATACAAATTGGGTTCCTCACGCGGCCCAGTATCGATCATACAATCGCCGTCGAGCAATTACTCCTCATAAATAAAGCCCCAAGTTGGATGAATCCCATGATCAATTATATACGGAATGACATACTGCCAGATGCCTAGAGGTCAACCCACCAAATAAAAGTCAAAGCTCCTCATTTTTACCTTAGCCCTATGGGGAAACTTTATAAAAAATTATTCACAAACCCCTACCTCCAGTGCATTCACCCACAAGATGTTCAGCAAGTACTTAGTGAACTTCACGAAGGCATATGTGGGAGTCACCCAGGTGGAAGAATGCTAGCCTTTAGAGCGATCAAGGAAGGATATTGGTGGCCTTACATGCCGAAAGACTCTAGTATATATGTTCGCAAATGTGAAAAGTGCCGAAAGCACTTGCCTACGGTTCACCAGCCCACCCGCGACCTAAAATCTCTAACCAGTCCATGACCTTTCATTCAATAAGGATTAGACATCGTGGGACCACTACCAACTACATCCATAAATTGTAATTATCTTTTGGTCACCACAGACTACTTTACCAAATGGGTTGAGGCAGATTCATTGGTGAACATTCGAGACTCTTACATGACCAGGTTCATATGGAAGAACATCATAACTTGATTTAGGATACAAAATACCATCATCACTAATAATGGTATATAGTTTGAAAATGGTTTCTTCCAAGCCTTCTACGATGAGCATGACATCAAGCACCACTTCAGTTCCTTGGCATACTCTCAAAGCAATGGGCAAGCGAAAGCTTCCAACAAAATAACAATCGATGGGATGAGAAAATGATTAGAAAAGGCTAAGGGTGCTTGGGTAAATGAACTTCCTCATGTTTTATGGCTTATAGTACAACGCCTAGGAGACCAACTGGGGAAACACCATTTTCCCTCGCTTACGGCATGAAGGTTGTCATCCCTCACGAAATAAACCTACCAACTATGAGATCCAAACTGGTCCTCAACAATGAAGCTTTATGAACTAAACTTGACCTAGCAGATGAGCAATGAGAGCTTGCCTTGATCAAGTTGGCCTCCTAGCAATAACAAATAACCAAGTAGTACAACAAAAGGAGCAATCCAAGGAAGTTTTCAATAGGAGACTATGCCTTGTGAAAAGTCCTTCGCAATACTTTAAAACCATCAGATGGAAAACTGGGACCAAACTGGGAAGGACCATTCAAAGTAATTAGAGATGATCTTCAAGGAGCATATCATCTAGAAACGCCAAAGGGCAGGGAGATACCAAGAGCATGGAATGCAATAAACCTCAAGAAGTTCTATTTTTAGATCTTCCCTTTTTTATTTTAAGTTAGCAGAATTTTTAATTTTTTATTGCTTGGTAAGACAATTTGCAATGACTAAAGGCCGGATTGGCCCATCTATTCTCAAAATTTACATTGGGTGCTTATCATTATGATTATATCTCATTATTTTGCACCTTTTTTATAATGATAAGTCCTTTTTGCATGTCTAAAATGTTTGATGAGCAGGGTTAGCAAGTTAAATACAAACACTTTGAATTACCCTCAGGCCCTTGTTTTTAACACAAGAGGCCTCACGAGTTTCCCCGGCAACAACAAAATCCCTACTGGGGATCCTTAGCCAATAAAGCCAACTTTGGTTGGTCGTCAACATCTATTGGTAGCAAAAAAACATGCTCGGTTGGATTGCACAATAATAAGGTACATTATCTCCATCATCTCACTTAGGCCTAAGGAAGTATGATGACACTATCTAAAAGGTAAAGTGAATGGAAGGATACTGCTTAGGCATATTGAATGGGGAGAATGTTGAAACATATGAAAGGTAGAATGCCAACACTTAAACATGATTTAGTAGTCTATAAAAAGCCCAAAAATGATTCAAACTAAGTATGAGTCTACCTAAAGCCTACAATCGGTCAATCAATATCATTTTGGTCAATAGAAGTGTTAAGTAACCTACGAGTATGAAAAAAAAATATGTTCACACTACACCAAAACTGCTTATTTGTCACCCGAAAGATAAGGAGAATCTGGCACGGTTTATTCATAATTTGGCACGGTTTAAAGTGATCCCTAAATCTGGCACGGTTTTAAACAGTTCCAAATAGGGATACGTTTCATTAAAAATAAATAAAAACCCTAATTTTCAATCGGTACCCTCTCATACTAACCTAGGTCTCTCTCTCTCCTCAAACTCAATCTCACCTATCTCTCCCCCTCTCTCCCCGATCCATCATCCTCGCCGCCTCAATAATCCACGGCACCTCCATCAACTATGCCTCCTCCATCGACCAGGATGCTTCCATCATCTACAAGGGCATGAGGTAATTAAAGGCACCTCCATGACACTGATATTCTAGTGCTTCGTATTAAGTTATTATTTTGCAATCCTTTTCTTATTACCTGTTTATGCAACTTTTTCTTAGAAAGAGAGATAGAAGAAAAAGACAAAATATAGGGGTACGTATCTTCCATGTTGAGCTTGTTATATTATGGTTATGTAGAATTTACTTGGAATTTTTATTACCTTATTTTGATTTGGAAAGATTATAACTATATCCAATGGATACCCAAATCAATAGTAACAAAAAAAATAGAGGTAAAAAGGGGTAAACAATAGATCGAGATTGGCGACATCCTCTATTTTTTACAGGTTATCGTTAGATGTATTATTGTAATTTTTTCATCTCTAAAATTATTTTTGTTATAAGAAAATATCATTCTTTGATGTAACATGTTTTTTTTTCCAGTTTAGTAAAAGGGGAGGTGTAGATCAATGTTTTATGGTATGTCTCATATTTGTGTTTAATCCAATGCCTTAAAGTATACTATATATGAATTTTATGTGTTTAATTATCTTATTATTTAATGTTCAAAATGTTTCTTTTTTATCTTTCTTTTTTCAAGTGCAACCAGTGTTATTACTCTTTGGTGGATATAAAGTACCCAATGGAATTCCTACTATGGGGATGCGTCCCCAGAATTAGGCTATTTATATAAAATTAGGTCTTGATAGTTCTCATTGTACGAATCTTTAATTCTTTGCACTATCTTACATGTAAATTTTATAGATTGCGGGGGGTGACTTTCCTGGAAGATAAAGTCAACCGCAAAGAGCTGCTTTTTTGAGTCAATTTAGGGGGAAGAGAAAAGAAAGATGTTTTGATAAGAAAATCCATTACAATGTCCTAAAGGAAGTAGCACACAGGTAGTCGAAATATTTTTAGTTGTATCTATGCTTCTTGTATGCTTCATTTTTGTTTGTGGATTATTTATGCTTCCATTGTTTGCAACATGCTGTTATTTGATTTCATATTATCTTTATCTCTAGTTGTTGTGTATTTCTCAACTTGACATGCATTAAAATGTTGGACAATATTGATGGTATTTGTGAAACTATTCTATGATTATCTACTCTTATGGAAGTGATTTTAGCTTATATGTCGTTATTCCTTTCATATTGCTGATATAGGTTTGAACTTTTACTCAATGTCAAAGGTGGCATATGCTTATGAATGATACTACATTATTAACTGACTATACTATGTTTTTACTAAGATTTTAAGACAACAGGTTGATCAAATGATACAGTTTGTCCTGTAGTTGCTCGATTTCTTAGCTAACTTATATGTACATGGGCACGTATTGACTGACATGTGACTGACAGTAACGTCCTGCACACACGACACCATAGTTGTTAAAGGCACACATAGGCATGTGCCTAGGCTTCAGGCTCACCAAAGAGCAACATTGGCACCTCGCCTCAAATCAAGCAAGGCCACTTCAATAAGGCGCGTGCCTTGTGCGCCTAGGCTCCAGGTTCAAGGTGCGCCTAAGGCGCCTAAGGTTAAAAATGCCCCCAATATGATAATGGATCAAATAATATGTATGACATTATGTATTTTCCAATTAAATTATATGTAAGGCTTCCTTGTGAGGTGCATGCTTACATCTTGTGCCAAACCAAAGATCTTATTCATTCACTCGAATGAGGCCAACTCTTAATATATTCTACAATTAACTTTTCATACCTATTTGGGATTAATTTGAGTTGTTGTGAAGATGATTGATGAAATTGATGTTGAAATATATCCTTATTCCCTTCTCTAAGTTAATGATTTATGGGGTAGGAAGATCTTAACTTTGAACTCATATTGATACAATTTGTTCATGTTGATTCCTCGTTTATATGAGTAGCAATATGCACATGCGATTGTTTAAAATTAGTATTTACCTCTGATTAGTTTAATATGTATGTAGTTTAATGTGGTGATATTTACATCAGTCAATAGCATGGAAAATACATTAACAAAAGCGAAAATAACATCTAACAGCTAACTGTATTTCTAAAAGTATTCGCTCCTCAATTGTTATCAAGAAAGATGTTAACATTAGCTCTTGAGTTAATTATATATACCATAGGTTCGCATTTGAGAAAGTCAGTTCTAGCGTCATTATGTATGTATGCTAACTAAAGTTCACTTTACAGTTGGGTTGTCATTGTACCTTGTGGTCCTTATGATCCTACAAAGCCTCTTAAATTGGATCTTGTCATTTATCCTACTTTGCTGGTAAATAACACTCATTAGCTCTTATTAAATAGTTGTCTCTCAGATTTCTAAAGTTGGTGCTATTGTTCTATATATGTTTGCCAACTATTTGAATGTTTGTCAACTATTTGATGAGTGCATATAATTATTGATTGAGTGATATAAAAAATCTCATTGAGGTAATTACATATAACTATTTGATTAGTGCACACACACACACACACACACACACACACACACACACACACATATATATATATATATATATATATATATATATATATATATATATATATATATATATATATATATATATATATAACTGCTGACTCGGTGCATGTATACATATAACTATTTGATCAGTGCATATGTATAACTATCACTAGAAAATGGAATTAAATTGTATTGATCCATCTGATACTAGCTTATATTTCACCTATAGGAGACATTTTTAACTTATATTTCAACATAATATTGATGTAAGCCTTCTCATAGTTCATTAGGACAAAGATGAGCCACCATTGGAAAGATGGCTGCCTGATGCTACTCAAGGTCAGTATTCTTCACATAGCCTTTTAATCAGAGTCTTTACTATGATGAAATAGAAGTTTGAATTTAAAAAATAAATCTCAATATGTGAGATGTATCTTGTAGTTGATGAGCATTCTCAACTCCCACTATGAATTTTATTGTAGGAAACGACCATTTGAGGGATGTGTTTGTCAAACACATTAATCTCTATGATAAATACATTGTTACTCTCTCTGGTGGTTACACTCTGGTTTGTGCTACCTCCTATTTTGCTTATCAATTTATCCTCACAACGGAATTGAACATGGGGATTTGGCTGGTGTTTTTGCTAAGGTTAGGTGGTTCAAGCTTTTATGAAGATGCCATCGAGGTGTGATTTAAGAATATTTTAATTTAGAGAAAGTATTGTTTGTTTTGTATTGTTCTTTTCATCATTGTTCATGATCTCTTATCTAGGCATGACTTTTACAATTGGGTTAATTCAAAGGTTTGCTGGCAATTCTATTTACTATGGAATGTTATAATTTTTAGCCACTCTTGGCTCACACTTAAACATCATCTTTGCAATGTTTAGTTTTAAATGAGTAAAGACATGAATGCCTATTGATTTAGTAATTGTTGATGTTGTGGTTGAAACATCATATAGATGGCTTTCGTTAGGAAATTATAAAGACTCTTGAAACTAAGATATCTCTATTTCATTACCATAGTATAATTCACAGTTCCTATAAGTTCAGAATATGGTGATAATTTACAAATATCTATACTTAGGCTTAAAAACATGTCGTTAGAGGGTGAAAACCATAACCAGCCCCCAAACGACCCTATAAGAGGTACGAACACCTCGCACGGGATCAATATAACTCGTACGAACTGACTGCATAGTCAAGGGACTCCCGTTTAGAGAATATGATAATAATTTGAAAATATCTAGACTTAGGCTTAAAAACATGTCGTTAGAGAGTGAAAACCCAATCCAGTCCCAAAACGGACCCGTAAGATGGACTAACACATTGAATGTGACCAATGCAACTCATAGGAACTGACCGCGTAGTCACGAGACTCCCAGTTTGAGAATATGACGATAATTTATAAATATCTAGATTAGGCTTAAAAACAAGTCGTTAAAGGGTGAAAACCTAAACCAGCCCTCCAACCGACCCCGTAAGAGGCATGAACACCTCATACGGGACCAATGCAACTCGTAGAAACTGATCGTGTTGTCACAAGACTCCCGATTTAAAAATATGAAAAAAATTTGAAAATATCTAGATTAGGCTTAAAAACAAGCCGTTAAAGAGTGAAACCCCAAACCAGCCCCCAAACGTCCCCATAAGAGGCATGGACACCTCGCACGGGACCATTGTAACATGTAGGAATTGGCCGCACATTCACGGGTCTCTCGATTTGAGAATATGATGACAATTTTAAAATATCTAGATTAGGCTTAAAAATAAGTCGTTAAAAGGTAAAAATCCAAACTAGCCATCAAACGGCCTCGTAAGATGCATGAACACCTCGTACGAGACTAATGCATCTCGTAGAAATGGATTGCGTAGTCATAGGACTCTCAGTTTGCAAATATGATGAAAATTTAAAAAATATTTAGATTAGGGTTAAAAATAAGCCGTTAAAGGGTGAAAACCCAAACCAGTCTCCAAACGGCCCCGTAAGAGGCATGAACACCTCGTACGGGACTAATACAACTTGTAGGAACTGATCGCATAGTCACGGGACTCCCAGGTTGAGAATATGATGAAAATTTGAAAATATCTAGATTAGGCTTAAAAATAAGTGGTTAAAGAGTGAAAACCCAAACCATCCCCCAAACGGCCTCGTAAGAGGCATGCACACCTTGTACATGACCAATGCAACTCGTCGGAATTGATCACGTAGTCACAGGACTCCCAATCTGAGAATATGACGATAATTTGAAAATATATAGATTAGGCTTAAAAATAAGTCATTAAATGATAAAAACCCAAATCAGCCCCTAAAAGATCCCGTAAAAGACCTGAACACCTCGTATGGGACCAATGTAACTCGTAGGAACTAACTGCGTAGTCACGGGACTCCTGGTTTGATAATAAAATGAAAATTTGAAAATATCAAGATTAGACATAAAAACAAGTTGTTAAAGAGTGAAAACCCAAACCAGCCTCTAAGCGACCCTGTAAGAGATATGAACACCTTACACGGGACCAATGTATTTCATAGGAATTGAATGCATAGTCACATGTCTCTCGTTTTCAGAATATGAGGATAATTTGAAAATATCTAAATTAGGCTTAAAAATAAGTGGTTAAAGGGTGAAAACCCAAACGGCCCCGTAAGAGGTATGAACGCCTCGTACGGGACCAATGTAACTTCCTAGGAACTGACCGCGCAATCACGAGTCTTTGGGTTTGAGAATATGATGATAATTTGAAAATATCTTGATTAGGCTTTAAAAAAGCAGTTAAAGGGTGAAAATCCAAATCAGTCCCCAAACAGCCTCATAAGAGGAACTAACACATCGCATGGGACCAATGTAACTCATAAGAACTGATCGCGTAGTCACATGTCTCTCGGTTTGGGAATATGATGATAGTTTGAAAATAACTAGATTAGCCATAAAAGCAAGCCGTTAAAGGGTGAAAACCCAAACTAGTTCCCAAACGGCCTCATAAGAGGCGTGGACACCTCGCGGGGGACCATTATAACTTGTACACAAATAACCGCATAGTCTCGGGTCTCTCAGTTTGAGAATATGAGGATATTTTGAAAATATCTAAGATGAAACTTAAAAATAAGCCGTTAAAGGGTGAAAACAAAAACCAGCCACCAAACGGCCCCGCAAGAGGAATTATCACCTCGTATGAGATTAATGTAACTCGTATGAACTGACCATGTAGTCACGAGACTTCCAGTGTGAGAATATAATAATAATTGTAACTCGTATATGCAATTTTTTAGCTTGAATACGATTTTTTTTAATTTACTTGGTTACGAATATCATATCTTTTTTGTGTCCTATTTTTTTGCAGGATATCATTCAATCGCTAGCTTTTATCCCCGTGGAACACACGAAGAAGTCAATTGTTTACAACAACGGGATTATTTATTAAATGTCGTTAATATTTAGGATTCAATTTTTTGTGTTATGGCCGTGTAGGCTTTAGTAGTTTTATTGTCAACTTTTATGGTCATGCAGGCTTTTGTAATTTTATTATTATATTGTATGGCCGTGCGGGCTGTATATTGATAGATTTTATATTAGCAGGTTTTGGAATGTCCATAAAATAAAGGAAATTCTTCCCAATTTATTTTGATTTGGGAACTATTAACACTTGTTATATTTTGAAGTTTGTATGTACAATAGTTTATTAATAACGCGCGAGATTCGCAATTTATGAATTTTGTTGATTTTTTTTGCAAATAATAAGTATTATGCCTACCAAATTTGGAATTTGTTGATTTTTGAGGTTTGTTTTTAAATATTTTTTTTACTAATAGAAAAATCTGGCCTGGTTTTAAACTGTGCCAGAAGTGTGTCAGATTCAATATCTAGCACGGTTTAAAAGCGTGCCAAAAGATTGCCAGTTTAAAATCTGGCACAATTTAAAACCATGACAAAAGGGTGCCAGATTGGACAATCTGGCATGGTTTTAAATCGTGCCAGAAAATCTGGCACCCTTGATTCTGGCATGATTTTAAACCGTGCCAGATTCCTATTTTTGGTGTACTCTTAGTCAGCACAGACTCAAAACATAAGAAAGTTATTTATTCAAAATATAAGGTTACATCACAAGACCAAAAAGATAAAAGCCTAAAAGGGCATAGGGCGTCGAGCAAGATATTCTGCTACAGCTACCCTCTGACCATCGTCTGGCTTTGGACCAAATTCTTTGATATCTTCATCGAGATCCTGATCCAAGAGTTGGGGAGGAATAGCATCGGCTGGAATCCATTGTTCATCTTTCAAAAAAGGATTATGGCTTTAGGCAGGACATTCAATCTGGTACTTGTACCAAAGCCTGGATTCTTTTGGAGTTCTCGACTCCTTAAGAGCACTTAGTTATCCTCAAGAAAAAGAAATTCTTTCAGCCTTCTTGAGTTTTCTTGGGGAATTTGCCCAACCAGAATTACAACCTTCCCCCCAGACCTCTCTGGGTCCCACTTTAAAGGGGTACCTCAGCTTCTTGATATTATCTTTTAATACTCATATAAAAGATATTAAGCTCGCCACCTCTTTTCGCAGAGCATCATTTTCAGACTAAAGGACCTCGCCCACTTGGTCGACCTCAGTCCTCTCCAGTAGTTAGGCCCTCGGGGAATAAACTTCCTCTTAAATGGAGGCCCTTATCTCCTCCATCTCCTGGAGGTCATCCTTTAGCTTTGCAATCAATTGGGTCTGGTTTTTGTATTATTCATTCCTAACTCTTAGTTACTTGTAGATATTCATGAAGGCTTTGTGAACTTGTAGGTTATTATCAGGTCTAAGATTTCTCCCCAGCTGAGAATTGGGAGAAATATAACGATCTAAATCAGTGTACTAGAAACGATACACATCAAATCATAAGCAAGTATATTAGCATATATGAAAACAAATAAAACAAATTAGCAATAGCGGAATTTCATTATCACACAAAATAAAGACAAGGATAATAGCCAATACATGAAGTTCTCAAAACAAGGGTACAAATCAACAAGACTAAAATTTATAAGGAAAATGAAAACTCATAGTCTACAAGAGACCTAGTCTTTCACTTGGTCTTCTCCAATAATGGTTAATCTAAGTATTTCTAGCAGCCTGGTCACCCCCTTCTCCCTCTTCTTTCTCAATATAAGGGTCAGGCCCATGGGAGTGAAAGACAAAAAGTTAAGAATCTTCAAGTGTTCTAGCATCCTTCAAACCTTGGTCCGAGCCCTTCTTGAAGGAGACCTTGTAAGCATAGTCCATATGGAATTCAGCATCCTCGTAAGCTTTATAAAAACCTTCACGAGAGTTATCATCCTTGTCTTGATAAAGGCCTCCCTCCAACTTAGCCACCTTGTCAGTTAACTCTTTGTTGGACTCCATTAATTTGGACTTCTCAGCAATCATTACCTTCTGAGTAGCCCCCAAAGCATCATAGGCTTTAAACATCTCACTCCTTTCACTCTCCCATGATTTATGAGCATTGGCAAGGGCCACCTTCTCAGCCTCCAGGGGCATCTTATCGACCTTCAAGGCCATCTTCATCTCTGAAGCTACCAAATTGACTGTCTAGGAGGGTAGTGAAGTCAGATAGCATCCGTAAAAAGGAGAAAATAACAGAGAATTATGTGACACCCCGACTAATTAAATACCGGGTAGCTACTCCTTTATTAAATTAAATCAAAACGCCAAGTTGGCTCAGTTTAATAACATCACTGTCGAAATCATTTTATTATTACTAACCACCTAGTATTTAAAAAGTAAGTTGCCAAATTTTAATTAAATCCTGATTAACATGTAGTAAAAGATTTAAAGCAAGAATAATAACACCATTCACCATAATGAAGTAAATAGAATAACCAACACATGATATAAATAAATCTGGAGGAAAACTCCTCACAACAAAATCCCACAACTGAAGTAAATAACGAAATACTGAATACTGAATGAATACATGCCAAAGACTGAAAACTGAAATGGAAATGTATCTAATAGAATTTGGGCAACATGCCCTACAACTGAGGAATACTGAGTATGGAATCCAAATGATATAAGCGTCTAAAAGCAAATCCCTGTAGCTTCCACAAGCAGCTACAGCTCGTCATCTGAGTAAGAATCCTATACATGGTGTCCTTGTGGCTGGGCACCTAAAATGGTTTTACAAAAAGATAGATTTGAAAGAAAACGGGTCAGAGCCCGAATGTGGAGATATTTTAAAAACCTGCAAGTGCTTTAAAAACATTTAAAACAGTATATGCAAAGTACGTGTTAGGACGTGCTCTCACATGATATACTCACCTCTCGTCTAACTGTGCACTCCTAACGTTCCTGTACCAATTCATGTGTTATCTCATAATTATCTAAAGAGTTTCTAACACTACTACTCGGTTTACGTTTAATTTCCAACCTTAACAATTAAATAGAGAGTTCTACTTTAGTTCCCGGATTCCCAATTATTAACAAAACCATTTATTGATAAAAGTTCCCTTTTTATCTTTCATAACATTACCATAATTATACTCACAATTTAACATAGTAAATTCCTTCTCATTTAACCGTATATTTTCACATCATAAATATACAATACAAGCACCCAAAGGCTAAGCTGTGGTGCACACATACTCTGCTATCCATCCCGGTACATCACGTACATAAGGATCACGCATTCCGAATCTCTCAGGAATCGTTCAGATAACAACTTCACAAATAATGGAGGCGAACACAGTCACCATCACATGGGTCACGCACATACCTACGCTCCCATGATCAGCAAACTTATTAACATCTCAATAAGTCCTTCAATGACCTATGTTCATCTAGCTAACCAATCCAAATCTGGGCAACACAAGGATAAGAAGGACCTAAGCGAACGTAAACCTCCCGTGATAGCAAGTATGGTAGGTATGTCATACACATTAAATTATATACTAAGCATTCACACATCTTAGATATCTCAATATTAATAAAGGTATACTCTACATCTTTATGCCATTATTCCAAATTCATATATTTCAAGTATCCCGATAATATAGAAATTAAATTGTCGACACGTCTCACGTCGTAGTTTCTTAAACTTAAAACCTATCTCAAATAGACTATTAAGTCCCCATTATTCCCACATATAACATCTTTATACCTAAGGTATTTACTTCTGCCCCAAACCTTATTTCATCAAATTATTCAAATTTGCACTATTAGCCCAAATATTATTTCACATAACGAATTTCATTAATTTAGAATAATTCCTCAAATTAAATTCCAATTAAAGTCCAATCTCATAATCACGCCTACTGGTCTTCCTTAAGGTTAAGGGTATTCACAATGTCTCCAATAATATTATCCAAGGGTTAACACCATTAAAATTCAATTAGGGGAAATACTTTATTCATTCTGGGAAGGTCGATCGATCGACTTTTACCTTCGATCGATCGATGGTGGTCGATCGATCGACTGAAGAACATCGATCGATCGAATGCACCAGGTCTGTTACGGACTGCTTCGTTTTGCAGTTACAATTTCGTCCCAAAACACCATTTTTAAGCATGAAACTCTAAGACAAGGTTACTATAACATCATACTATCATCCTACAATAGTATTAACGTTCTAAATTCCATAATTCATCATTCCAAGGCTTAGTTTAGATCAAAACTATATCAAAAATTTCCAGAATTCTTCTTCATTCAAGAACATCAAAAACTTCTTCTAAACTCCATTTTTAAATCATCAAAGGTTCTGTTTAGAACATATAATTCGTCCAGAATATTAGTACATGCAATTCCTACATAAATCATGGCTTTTAACTTCCAATTTATGGGTCTAAATTATCTTCAAAAATCAATTTCGAAAATTTCCTAAACATGGAAAAGCATAGCTTCAATCAAATGAGTTTAATCCACTTGCCTTAATCTATCTCTGAATTTGGTGTTGAATCTTGAAGTTAAGTCTGTCCTCTCTCTTTCTTTCTACAGAATTCTTTCCTTCTCTCTCTCTCTCTCTCAAGTTTCCCAAGGTTGATGACAATGCAGGTGATGGAGGTGTGTTTGGTTTTTGGTAAGTTGGGAGTATATTTCAACTTCTCCCGTAGCCCATTAAGTCTCTTAGTGTAGGTAGTGGGTTAAGTGGGTTAAAGAAGAAGTCAGATTGTATTTCCAATTTTCGTCACTTTTTAATTCCCAAAAATACAAATTACCAAAATACCCTTTATGATGTCGGTATGGCCTAAAAATACCCCGGGACCCAAACTAAAATCCTGGCTAGTGTTTTCTGACTATCTCAACCCTTCCGGACGCGTTGGCGCACTCAAAATGACCATACGGTCAATGGAACTAAAATTCACTTTTTAATTTAATAATAAAATACCATGACGCGGCGGTCACACGCGTCTCAACAAAAATTCCCAAATTGTCATATTTCAATCACGTGACAATTTCAATATTACCAATATTCATATAATGCCAAGTATACACATTATAATAAAATACTAACTCACATCTCGTTAATATTTTTATCCGGATTAATTTCCAATTAATAAACATTTAATTCAATTAATCCCCAAAAATAAATATCACAGAAAATACGGGGTATTACATACTTCCCCCCTAATAACTGAATTTCGTCCTGAAATTCGGAACTAGAAAGTACCTGGTAAGAATAACTCTGGATAACGTTCGCGCATCTCATCCTCGCGCTCCCATGTGGACTCCTCGACATTATGATGTCGCCACTGAACACGCACTAACGGGACTATCTTTGACCGTAGTTTCCGCTCACTTCGGTCTAGAATAGCAATCGGCCCCTCCTCGTAGGAGCTATCTGGCTGGAGATCAATGTCCTCCACAGCAATGAGAGAATGAGCCAAATTATCTCTAAGGTATTTCCTAAGCGAGGAAATATGAAACACATCGTGAATCCGATGCAAATGTTCCGGTAACACAAGTCTATACGCAACCGGCCCAATCCGCTCAATAATAGGAAATGGTCCCACATATCTCGGTGCCAACTTCCCTTTCTTCCCGAAACGCATAATCCCCTTCATAGGAGATACTCTGAGCAAAACCTGGTCCCCCACTTGGAACTCTGTGAAGAATCTCTTCGCATCAGCATAACTCTTCTGTCTGTCCTGAGCTACCCGAATGCGACTCCGAATCAATTCTATCCTTGCCGAAGTATCGTGAATCACTTCTGGCCCAAGTAGTTTGTTGTCCCCCACCTCCAACCAACATGCTGGGGAACGACAAGGCCTACCGTACAACGCCTCAAATGGATCCATGCCAATGGTGAACTGGTAGGAGTTGTTGTAAGCAAACTCCACCAGTGGAAGATACTGCTCCCATCCACCCTCAAAATCAATGGTGCACATACGTAGCATGTCCTCCAATATCTGATTTGTGCGCTCGGTCTGCCCATCGGTCTGTGGGTGGTACGCCGTACTCAACCGCAACTCCGTGCCCATGGCCTGCTGAAAACTCTCCCAAAACCGTGAGACAAATATCTTGTCTCGGTCAGACACGATATTTAAGGGCACACCATGAAGTCTCACTATCTCTACAATAAAGAGCTAGGCATACTGTCCCACAGTGTAGTCTGTCCTTACGGGTAGAAAATGAGCGACTTTTGTCAACCTGTCCACAATTACCCAAATGGAGTCGTGACCTCTCTGCGACGTAGGCAACCCCGTGATAAAGTCCATAGAGATGCTCTCCCACATCCACATCGGGACCTCTAACGGCTGTAGTAGTCCTGCCGGTCTCTGATGATCCACTTTGACTAGCTGACAAGTGGCGCATTTAGAAACAAACTCGGCAATATCTCTCTTCATCCCGCTCCACCAATACTGACGTCTCATGTCTTGGTACATTTTGTCTCCTCCGGGATGTACCGCGAACCGTGAGCCGTGCGACTCTGCCATCACCTCATGCCGCAATTCCTCCCCTTCCGGAACCACCAATCTCCCATTGAAGCGTAATCCCCCGTCTGAGCTAACGGTATAGGATTTGGCTCCCTCAGCTAATAATCGAACTATCTGCTCCTGACAGAAAGAGTCGTTTGCCTGTGCCCTCACTACCTTCGTGACAATCTGCGGTGTAACAATCATCACCGACATGAATGATCGAGCCACTGCATCCTGATGTCCCAATTCCTTCCACTTGTCCTTCCACATATCTGCCACCTCCTCTACCGGTCTACGGCTCAACGCGTCTGCCACCACGTTAGCCTTCCCCGGGTGATACTGGATATCGAACTGATAATCTTTCACGAATTCAAGCCACCTCCGTTGCCGCATATTCAACTCCTTCTGCGTGAATAGGTACTGTAGGGACTTATGATCCGTGAACAATCGAAACTTCTCCCCCAAAAGGTAATGTCTCCAAATACGAAGGGCAAATACCACTGCCGCTAACTCCAAGTCATGGGTAGGGTAATTCTTCTCGTGAGGCTTAAGCTTACGGGAAGTATAAGCTATGGCCTGACTCTCCTGCTGCAGTACACCCCCAAGTCCTTGTAAGGACGCATCGGTGTAAACAAGATACTCAACTCCCGGTATCGGCAATGATAACACAGGTGCTGAGGTTAACTTGTCCTTCAACTCATCAAATGCCAACTGACAGGCATCACTCCAAATGAACGGCACACCTTTACGGGTTAGATGTGTCATGGGACCCGCTATCGTGGAGAAACACCAAATAAACCTCCTGTAGTATCCTGCTAAGCCCAAGAAACTACGGATCTCCATCGGTGTCGTGGGTTGTCCCCACTCCCTCACCGCGGATACCTTCCCCGGATCAACCGATATTCCCCGGTCGGAAATAATATGCCGCAAAAACTGAACTTCCTTCAGCCAAAACCCGCACTTCTCATATTTTGCATACAACTCATTGTGGCGCAGTGTCTGCAAAACTAGCCTCAAGTGCTCGGCATGCTCCTCCTCTGTCTGGGAGTAAACCAAAATATCATCGATGAAGACAATGACAAACTGGTCTAGGAAATCCCTGAACACCCTATTCATCAAGTCCATAAATGCTGCTGGAGCGTTGGTCAAACCAAATGGCATAACTCGAAACTCGTAGGAACCATATCTCGATAAGAACGCAGTCTTCGAGACGTCCTCCTCCCTGATACGCAACTGATGGTATCCAGATCGCAAATCAATCTTTGAGAAGCAAGAAGCTCCTCTCAACTGGTCGAATAGGTCATCGATTCTAGGCAATGGATACTTGTTCCGTATCGTGACCTTGTTTAACTCCCGGTAGTCCACACACAATCTCAGTGAACCATCTCTCTTCTTCACGAACAACACAGGGGCACCCCACGGTGAAGTACTCCTCCGAATAAACCCCTGACCCAACAACTGCTCAATCTGATCCCGTAACTCCCTCATCTCAGCTGGAGCCATACGGTACGGTGCGCGTGCTATAGGTCTCGTATCTGGTAACAAGTCTATAACGAAGTCTATCTCTCGACTGGGGGGTAGGCCTGGTATCTCCTGAAACACATCAGAATACTCCCTGACAACTGGGATCGAATCTAAAGGAATCACAACCTCCTTAGAGGTATCCTCCTCAATGTAATATAAATGAGTGGTCGAGCCTCCCTCTGGGCGAGGCATCGCCACTACAAACATCTCTTGCCCCGGAATGGCAAAAACAATGCTCCCACCGAAGCAATCAATCATGGCTCTATAATCAGCGAGCCAATCCATACCGATAATCACATCGTGAACATGCATATCTAATACCAACATGTCCGCAGGTAATACCAAACCACCAATCTCTACCCCCACTCCCCGACATATAAAGAATATAAGCGACCCACTCCCCAATGGTGAGTCGACACACGTAACTGTGCTCTCCACTGTGGCTAACAACCCTAAAGCCTTCGCGAAATGTGTAGCTATAAAACAATGTGTAGCCCCCGTATCAAACAGTACCCGACCCATAGTGCCATGGATAGAAAACATACCCTCAATCGCGGGCGGTGCCTGTGGGACTGCTGCCTGGTGGACATTGTAGACACGTCCATACTGTAGCTGCCCCTGCTGAACTGGGACTGCTGGAATGGGTGGCAATGCTGCCATCTGTGGCGGTGCGGGGAGAGCGGCGGGAAACATAGGCCTCTGCGGCTCCTGGCGAGCACCCTGCTGCTGCTGCTGTGGGGCCCTGCCCCTATCAGGACAGTCCTGGCGTTTATGGCCAGTCTTGCCACAAACGAAACACTTCCCTGTGAAGTTCCCTCCTCTCTACCCCTGCTGTTCCCAGCCCTGGTGGTCGTTACCGTTCCTCCCTTGGCCCTGCTGGCCCTACTGAAACTGCTGATGTTGACCATTTTGACCCTGCTGGCCCTGATGGCCGTTTGGACCCTGACGGAAACCTCCCTGTCCGTGCCTATAGTTTCCTGATCGGAACCTCTTTTGATCCCCCTGCTGGGAACCCTGCTCAAACTGTCTCTGCCCCTGAACAGATTGTGCCCCACCGGCACCATGTCCTCCAGTCCTGCCCTGATGGCTAGACTCTCCCGATCTCTTGCCCTCAGCCATATGAAAGCGGTGATCCTGGCAGTGTAATAAAGTAGCGTTAACCACATCAGAATAAGTGGCCAACGAAAGGTTCCCTAACAGATGCTGACGGATCCTCCATGTCAACCCGTCGGTGAATTTCTCAATCTTCTTCTTTTCTGTCGGTATCTCATCTGGAACGATATTCAACAGATTAGTGAACTCGGCCACGGTCTTACCCTCCTGCCTCAGACTCATCAATCTCCTCCTCATTTCCGTATGAACAGCTGACGGAAAGTACTTGCGGTCGAACTGCACCCAAAACTCCAGAATAGTGAGAGTATCCCTCTCCTCTACGGTGGTAATAGACTCCCACCACTGCAATGCAGATCCAACTAGCTTGAAAGTAGCTAGCACCTGCTTCTGAACATCCGTGCACTCATACATCCTCAAGTGCCGCTGTATATCCTTCCTCCATTGGCTCGAGACTACCACATCTGAGCTACCTGCAAACTCTGGCGGATGCGCTTTCTGAAAAGCGTCACGTACACGTTCCCAAGCAGACGGGAATGCATTTGTCTGTACTGGCGCGGCAACCGACGCCTGAGGCGGTGCCTGCTGAACTACGGCAATGGCGGCATTTACCGCTTGGGCTACAATAGCTGCAACCTCACCGGCGTTCATCATGCCCTGAACCGGTGCGGGCTGTGGTTCTGGCGTCGCATTCCTGGGAACTTGTCGTGCACGTCGTGGAGGCATTCTGAAATAAGAATAAAGTCTATAAGTTCGCAGTTATAAACTTAAAATAGATGAAGAACGTAGCATAAACAAAAGAATACAACAGTCCTAAAATATAGGGCTCTACATCAAAGAAAGCTCAGCGGAAACATAATAAGCCGTTCAGATCCTAAAGGACACTAGAACCTGATGCTCTGATACCACCTGTGACACCCCGACTAATTAAATACCGGGTAGCTACTCCTTTATTAAATTAAATCAAAACTCCAAGTTGGCTCAGTTTAATAGCATCACTGTCGAAATCATTTTATTATTACTAACCACCTAGTATTTAAAAAGTAAGTTGCCAAATTTTAATTAAATCCTGATTAACATGCAGTAAAAGATTTAAAGCAAGAATAATAACACCATTCACCATAATGAAGTAAATAGAATAACCAACACATGATATAAATAAATCTGGAGGAAAACTCCTCACAACAAAATCCCACAACTGAAGTAAATAACGAAATACTGAATACTGAATGAATACATGCCAAAGACTAAAAACTGAAATGGAAATGTATCTAATAGAATTTGGGCAACATGCCCGACAACTGAGGAATACTGAGTATGGAATCCAAATGATATAAGCGTCTAAAAGCAAATCCCTGTAGCTTCCACAAGCAGCTACAGCTCGTCATCTGAGTAAGAATCCTATACATGGTGTCCTTGTGGCTGGGCACCTAAAATGGTTTTACAAAAAGATAGATTTGAAAGAAAACGGATCAGAGCCCGAATGTGGAGATATTTTAAAAACCTACAAGTGCTTTAAAAACATTTAAAATAGTATATGCAAAGTACATGTTAGGACGTGCTCTCACATGATATACTCACCTCTCGTCTAACTGTGCACTCCTAACGTTCCTGTACCCATTCATGTGTTATCTCATAATTATCTAAAGAGTTTCTAACACTACTACTCGGTCTACGTTTAATTTCCAACCTTAACAATTAAATACAGAGTTCTACTTTAATTCCCGGATTCCCAATTATTAACAAAACCATTTATTGATAAAAGTTCCCTTTTTATCTTTCATAACATTACCATAATTATACTCACAATTTAACATAGTAAATTCCTTCTCATTTAACCGTATATTTTCACATCATAAATATACAATACAAGCACCCAAAGGCTAAGCTGCGGTGCACACATACTCTGCTATCCATCCCGGTACATCACGTACATAAGGATCACGCATTCCGAATCTCTCAGGAATCGTTCAGATAACAACTTCACAGATAATGGAGGCGAACACAGTCACCATCACATGGGTCACGCACATACCTACGCTCCCACGATCAGCAAACTTATTAACATCTCAATAAGTCCTTCAATGACCTATGTTCATCGAGGTAACCAATCCAAATCCGGGCAACACAAGGATAAGAAGGCCCTAAGCGAACGTAAACCTCCTGTGATAGCAAGTATGGTAGGTATGTCATACACATAAAATTATATACTAAGCATTCACACATCTTAGATATCTTAATATTAATAAAGGTATACTCTACATCTTTATGCCATTATTCCAAATTCATATATTTCAAGTATCCCGATAATATAGAAATTAAATTGTCGACACGTCTCACGTCGTAGTTTCTTAAACTTAAAACCTATCTCAAATAGACTATTAAGTCCCCATTATTCCCACATATAACATCTTTATACCTAAGGTCTTTACTTCTGCCCCAAACCTTATTTCATAAAATTATTCAAATTTGCACTATTAGCCCAAATATTATTTCACATAACGAATTTCATTAATTTAGAATAATTCCTCAAATTAAATTCCAATTAAAGTCCAATCTCATAATCATGCCTACTGGTATTCCTTAAGGTTAAGGGTATTCACAATGTCTCCAATAATATTATCCAAGGGTTAACACCATTAAAATTCAATTTGGGGAAATACTTTATTCATTCTGGGAAGGTCGATCGATCGACCTTTACCTTCGATCGATCGATGGTGGTCGATCGATCGACTGAAGAACATCGATCGATCGAACGCACCAGGTCTGTTACGGACTGCTTCGTTTTGCAGTTACAATTTCGTCCCAAAACACCATTTTTAAGCATGAAACTCTAAGACAAGGTTACTATAACATCATACTATCATCCTACAACAGTATTAACGTTCTAAATTCCATAATTCATCATTCCAAGGCTTAGTTTAGATCAAAACTATATCAAAAATTTCCAGAATTCTTCTTCATTCAAGAACATCAAAAACTTCTTCTAAACTCCATTTTTAAATCATCAAAGGTTCTGTTTAGAACATATAATTCGTCCAGAATATTACTACATGCAATTCCTACATAAATCATGGCTTTTAACTTCTAATTTATGGGTCTAAATTATCTTCAAAAATCAATTTCGAAAATTTCCTAAACATGGAAAAGCATAGCTTGAATCAAATGAGTTTAAACCACTTGCCTTAATCTATCTCTGAATTTGGTGTTGAATCTTGAAGTTAAGTCTATCCTCTCTCTTTCTTTCTGCAGAATTATTTCCTTCTCTCTCTCTCTCTCTCTCAAGTTTCCCAAGGTTGATGACAATGGAGGTGATGGAGGTGTGTTTGGTTTTTGGTAAGTTGGGAGTATATTTCAACTTCTCCCGTAGACCATTAAGTCTCTTAGTGTAGGTAGTGGGTTAAGTGGGTTAAAGAATAAGTCAGATTGTATTTCCAATTTTCGTCACTTTTTAATTCCCAAAAATACAAATTACCAAAATACCCTTTATGATGCCGGTATGGCCTAAAAATACCCCGGGACCCAAACTAAACTCCCGGCTAGTGTTTTCTGACTATCTCGACCCTTCCGGACGCGTTGCCGCACTCAAAATGACCATACGGTTAATGGAACTAAAATTCACTTTTTAATTTAATAATAAAATACCATGACGCGGCGGTCACACGCGTCTCAACAAAAATTCCCAAATTGCCGTATTTCAATCACGTGACAATTTCAATATTACCAATATTCATATAATGCCAAGTATACACATTATAATAAAATACTAACTCACATCTCGTTAATATTTTATTCGGATTAATTTCCAATTAATAAACATTTAATTCAATTAATCCCCAAAAATAAATATCATAGAAAATACGGGGTATTACAAATTAGGAAAAAAATTGGAAAGTGTAAAAGAAAAGAAACGAGTAGGAAAGACTTACTAGAGCCATTCCCTATGCAGTCTTGAATGCGAGTTGAGCTAGCCCCGGCCTTCAGGAATGCTCCCAATCAATAGCGAGCACCGACCTCTTTAGGAGGTTAGGGGACAAAAAGGGGGAATCACCCTCACAAGCCCCCTCAAGAGTAGGGACATTAGGCACTCAGGGAATAAACTTCCTCCTAAACGGAGGCCCCTATTTCCTCCATCTCCTAGAGACCATAGTTAAAAATGGGAGGGTCACGTGGTCTCTCCCCCTCCAATAGTGAAGGGTGCTTTCAATTCCTTGTAATAAACCCACTTTCCTAGTAGTCCTTATGGGAATCAGGGAGATTTACCACCAGAACTCGCTGGGCTTTTCTGGTTTTCAGATACATCAAACCCTTTTTGGTCTTCGAGAACACATAACAGTAACATACCTTAGGAAGACCCAACTTTGTTCCATATAGAGTATTTATCCTATTGAAACCGTTTACTATCTTCCATACGTTGTGGGCATATTGAGCCGGAACAATGGCAAAGTACCTAAAAATTTAAGAAATAACTCATTTGGAGGGAATGTCAAACCCCTTTGAGTTATCAACAGGGTGTGAATTCAGTGCCCCCTATCAACTTTACGAACATCACGAGGAAGGGGGCACAGTCGATAATAACCCAATCAAGGATGTTATATTTCTGCCTAAACTCTTCTAAAAATTTACCATCTAACATCGCCATAGTTTAACAAGTAAGAAGAAACCGACCTACAATAACTAGCTAATATAGAGAAAAAGAACTAAGAAAAGGCAGAAACTGTAACTTACAGGTGATAACGAAGCTTTGAGAAAGCTCATAATGAAGGAAACTTTGACTTTTAAAGAAAAAGGGGAGCGTGAGAATAGATTATGTGTAAATAACGATCAGAATTAGTGAACAAACATTTGAGTAAGCAACGACTGATCACCAGAACATTTAAATGATGAGTTTCGACTTCCTATAAAGTTTTTGGCCTTCGATTTCTTTTTTAAGACAAGCGTTCCCTTGTTGGAAGCCTTGTTATTACAAAGATACCATCATGGACTCTCATTACACTTTAAGGACTTGGACCTCCGACCCAGTTGAAATCTATTGGCCTATGCTTAATAGCCCAAAGATTTTAGGGGCAATTGTGGGAGTCCACTTTTTGCAAGCCCACGAGAGTAGCCAACCAGGATTGATAGATTACGAATTAGAGACCGAAGGTAGATGCCTTCGTGTGTCGCATATATGTAAGGACATATATTTATATAAATTAACTGAGAATAGATTCATGTAGTCTATTGATGTAGACAACTGTTAATGAACACAATGCTATGTAAAATACATAATGTGATTAAATGATAATTCTCGTGGGTAGTATGACGAAATTATATTTTCTTGTAAATAATATTGTGAGGATTATTCTGGTGACTGAAATCATATGTGTATATGTTTAGCTACCATTTAATATATGTGCTAGATACCTTTGATATTATCACACTAGAATAGATGTCGAATTTCACAGTTGGACTTATGTTGGAATGCTCACATTAGATGAGGCGTGAGATACTTACTGCATACGAGTGTCGATGGGTTGTGCATAATGTGAATTGACTGCATGATTATATATTGGTTTTGTAAGTTAATTTTTGTAACATCAGGGAGCAGACCCAAATTATAAAATATTTGTCCCCCATGTTCTCCTAGCAGGGACAATAGGTCTGACAAAGGATCAGACTTTCCATTGCACTTGATCATTAGAGGATTCATTTCATTTGATTCTAGCATAGATTGCTACTCTTTATTTCAATCATTTTATTATTACATAGATTGTACTGGCATAAACTCGAGCTTTATTATCTCTCTCATTTATTTTTAGTTACAGTGGAGATGGATGTTTTATGACTTATGGGAGTTGGGATTATTTATTGTCTGTTATTACTTCATACGGTCGAACTGTACGTGTAGGTTTTAAATTATGGATGTCATTTTATGGTTTGACGCTGAGAATGGTATAAATTGTTAGACAAGACCCATCTTCGGCGTATTTATCTGGCCAACCTTTACGTGAAAAATTAAGGTTGTACAGTATGATTTTGAGAGATACTACTCATTTACGGGTATAGTAATTCAGTTTTAAATTCTGGTACATTTAAGCACTCTACATGTATTTTATTTTTTTATTATTCAATGTCTTTCTTTTAGTACACCTAAGCACTCTGAATATAAGTAATTTAATTTTTGTGTACGTATTAGTTGTGGTCTTTAGTCTATATTTTTTTTATTATTGATATCTTTGAGTATCGCTTACCTTTTACTGCAAGATTGAAATTCGTATTTTACACAACCCATGCTGGCATTATGTGGATCAATAGTATCATTTGTGAACCTTTACCTATGTTGGCTTACTCAGTTTGTGTTTAAAATGGATATATATAAAATGTTTTAGTGTAACATATATTTCCCTAGGTTATACATGGAAAATATATCATTAAAAATTTATGTTATGATATGTTTTTGTTTCTTTTATCGTTGTGTTTCCCTTTTTTTTCCATTTGACAGATTAGTGGACTATGTTTGTCTCGGTTGTTTAGTTTTTAAAAAATCCAGTTCGAATGAATTTTTTTTATTTACTTTTGATAAAGTTTGATTTCCTTATGTCGGTTGGTGAAATTGATTGTTTTCGAGAATTCATTATGTTCAGTAGAGGCCAATTTTATTTTAAATAATATTATATTTAAAATTAGGAAAGTTTTCTTTGGATCTCTTGAGTTTTGGGCATTTTGATGAGTTATTTTGGTTGTTGGAAAGTTATATATTCAAATAGTTATTTTTGTGTGCCATATTATGGCATTCATTGTCTTTATGTGTTTGATTGAATAGGTTGCTAGAACATTCAATCTTATGCAGAAGAAAGTGATGGTTTTCTTATAGCTCCTTATTATTTTAAGTTATGTTTGGCTTTATTTAGTTTATGGTTTTCGAAAGATATGTAAGGCACTTTATTTAGCTAGAGGAAAGGGATTCCATTGTTTCTGATACTATAATATTTAGTCAATTGACGTTGATTGTGATTCATCCAACTTTCTCCAATAGTTCTACAGCGATACATTTTGTTACAACATAACGAATGGATTTTTTTTTATTGTTTTACTTTAATTTAATAGATGCTACTCTGTACGGTGCATTGATGTTTATTGGTGGCATTTGATGGACGTTGGCCCAAAGAGTTGGCATGGAAAAATTGGCAAATTTTGTCAAAACAAATATTTTTCTTCTCACATTAGGCTATCAAACACCAAATGAGGTAAAAATAAGTTTTTTAGACAAAACATTTTAATAACACGTTTTCGTTCATGTTATCATATATAATAATAAAAGATATGTTTTTTTTTTTTTTCATCCAAAGTTTTATTTAATAAAAAACAGTTTTTTTCTTTTCTTTTTACTCCCTTTTTTTATTTATTAAAAAAAGTAACAAACTATATATAAAAAATGTTTTTTAACATAAAATTATTATTAAAAAAACAAAAGAACAGTTTTTTTCTTTTCTTCTTTCTCCCTGTTTTTATTATTAAAACAGTTTTTACAGTTTTTATAAATGTTAAAAAACGTTACGAAAAAACAGTTTTTAGATTATGAAAAGATGTTAAAAATGTTACGGAAAAGCAGTTTATTAAAAATGTTTAAAATTATTTATTAAAAAAACAGTTTTTAAAAATGTTACGAAAAAATAGTTTTTACGTTACGAAAAAACATTATTTACGCTGAAAAAATAGCTTTTACATTAAAAATAGTTTAAAACAGTTTTTAAGTTTTTTACTTTAAAAATGGTTTAAAACAGTTAATAAGTTTTTCTAAACAATTTTTTATAATATTAAAAACAATTTTTAAAACATTACAAAACAATTTATAAAATTCATAACAGTTTTTTAAACTATTTATAGTAGTATTTAAATTTTTTTTTTAAATTTAAAAAAGTTTTTATAATATATTAAAAACATTTTTTAAAACTCTTAAAAACTCTTTTTACAATATTTGTATAATACAGTTTTTAAAAAAAAATGTAAAACAGTTTCTTAACAATTTTTTTATAATATTGAAAACAATTTTTAAAACACTACAAAACAGTTTTTAAATATTCATAACAATTTTTATTTTTTTTTTAAAAACATTAAAGCCGTTTGATAAGTTAGCAAATTTGTTGGCATATATTTCTCATTCAAAAAGGTAAGCAAAGTTTGTCAACATTTTATGCATAATGAGTGTTGTACACTGGCAAACAATACCATGGCAAATTGTGCAACTAAAAAGCCAAAAAGTTAGCAAATTTTCATATTTGACAATTTTTTGGCATTTGTCATGGAAAATAATGTCAACCAAATGGACCCTAAGATATTTTTGGACAAAAAAAAAGGTAGGGATGGAAAATTATCACATGACATGAGCCACAGAACTTTTTAGTGGGTTTGGGATAAGTCTTAACGAATATGAGTGCTCAATGGGTGGACTCACTAAACACGATAAGTTATGAATATTTAAATACATGACACAAACTCGATAAGACACACAGTGCACACAAAAGGTTTGAACATGTCAGGTTTGGGTATAGATTTTATCACACGAACCCGATTAGACATGTCACAAAACTCATGTGAGAGTACCCATTGCCACCCAACTAAAGGCTGGATAGTAACCAACAGAGTAAAGGTGTTCTGCTACAATAATGGCTAACTCACAAGTAATTGAAGAGAGGTAGCCATAGTTGGCAGCCCAATGAGTGGCCTCTTTACAGGCCTACCCAGTGAAAACTAATGTTCCACTATGACTTGATTTGAAGAATGTCATGGATTATGAAATTTTCGTATGTGTGTATTTTTTTCATTAATAAATATGTGTGACATTATACGGTATTGCAAACACATCTACACTTAAGTAAAAATTATGACGTGCCATATATGTAGGTTTGAATACTAATATATGACACGTAAAAAATATTATGTACCATATATGTTAAGGTTGGTTTTATAAATGGCAATCCTTGGCTAACGACGATCATCAGCGGGGTCTTTAGTGGTGACATAAACAAGAAAATCACCGGCATGAAAATATGTCAAGCAACACCGGGGGTCGATAGGTTGCCAAGAAGGGAATGATACTATCTTCTCTGCCACTTATTATTTCTATTTTCTTTCTCGGTCTGTGAAAATTTTAGAGTAAGCGAACACTCCACCGGGTTTTCAAGGGCCTAGAGATGTCAAATTAACTATTTTTATTTTTTAATTTTTTTTTGAAGTCTTTTTCATGAGTGTAGTCTTTTTTATATATAAGTGAAGTCTTATTTACTCAAATACATGTAGGGAGAAAATAATTATAAATAAAGACTTCACCCAATTTTTGTTGCATGGTGGTGGGTTGTTGAAATAGTCATATCATTTAAATTTGTATTGCCAGTAAACGTTCATCCTCTTTTTTTCTGTGTGTGAGATAGGGGGAGTTTAGATAGAGAAGAAGAGGTTGGGTTACAAGATGCATAGAGGGAAGATAGAGTGAGAGAGAGAAATGAAGAAAGTAAAAGAGCAATGAAGTACAGAGCTAGCACTTTGAAAAATATTTTATTTTTGATTTATTCTAATAAAGAAATTTGAAAACACATATAATTTAAATTTTATATCACAAAATATGAAAAAAAATATTATTGGTTTGTGTCAATGAGTACATAATTTTAATATCAAAATTCTTTACATTTGTCGTTGTTTTAATAAAATTCTTATTTTAACATTTTGTGTCAATTAAGGGTCACCTAATACATATCATATAGACTATTTTTAGCAATTTTTTATACCAAACATTTAATATTCATTTTTAGATATTACATAATTCCCAACAAGTTTTAATTACAATCACAAAATAGGACTCCTAAACAAGTCTTTTTTTGGGAAGTATTTTTTAAGTGAAGTCAATTTTTTTTCTTTTCTATGTGAAGTCTTTTTTAACCTCAAATCGTCATTTGTTTTTCATAAAACCTCAACATTTTTAATTTTCTAGGAAAATGTTTGTCTAGACTTGATTGTGAGGGATATTTTCTATAGAATCTTTCGTTGTATATTTTTTCAAAGGTTATGGTATTCCTTTTGATGTTTTGTATAAAATAAAGTTTCTACTATTTCTTTTAAAGATTATTTTGATCCTGCATCATAATCGTAGCATTATTGATGGAACTCTTTAATCTTGTACCAAATTAAATCTAGACTCCCTTTAATCTTGGACCTTTCGTATAACTTCCTTATTCCCACAAGCACTGTTAGTCATCTCTCTAAAAAAAATATCAGTTTCAAAGACATTGTGGGTCTCTATTTTATTTAGTTATTATTTTCACTTTTCAGTCTTTAAGGATTCTGGAGACATTCTAGTTTGTATGTTGAGACCTAATTGGCTTGTATTATTCAAAGATTCTTTGGGTATTGTATTGGGATATTATTATTAAGACGTTATTGTATCTGTATAATAACTATGGATATTTCATTATGGGTTTACATTGAGGATCTTCATATCATTTCCACATTAATTTTGTTATTGTTTCTTTGATTTCTCCATGCTGAGAATGATATTTTATTTGTTTTAAATATTCCGTATTTAGACTTGATCAACCTAAATGTTTAATTAGAGAATTAAGATAAAGGTCACGTTCCTTCTTATATTTGGATTATTAGGACAGGGGTTTTTAAATTTATAAATCTAGTCCCTGTGGCACAATAACATTTATTTGTGTGGTCCATTTAGAGTTAGGAGTACACAAAATATGTAATTTCAATTGTTTTAGTTAACGAGGTATTTATATTTATACCCTTAGTCATACTCATTTAAAACTCATTCTAAAAATAAACACATAACCCCACCTCCACCCACTGGAATCCTCGTCGGAATGACGAAATCCTAACCAGATATCGTCGAAATTCTCACCTGATTATTACTCTCTCCTCGTTTCACTCTGCATTCGTTTATTTTTTTCATTTTTTTTGTCCGTGCCAGCGGCATCATTGCCAACGTATGAGAAAAGGGATTTTCGCGCGAAAAAAATGTAGGTTTTAGTGAAATAATAAATTTTTCGGTTTCAATTTTTTTGTCAAAAAATATCAAATATGTGTGTTGTTGGATAGCTCTTGACAAGTAGATTTCAAATATATAAATTTTGTGAATTTTGGATTTCTAAATTTGAAGTTAGGGATTTTTAAAAATTTGATGGGTTTTTTTTGTATGAGTTGTCAAATGACATATTGATCATTTTTCATGGTGTTTTTAGTACAAGGACTAGATTTATAAAATTATGTAGAATATCCTATTTTTATATATTATAAATTGGATTTGACTTTTCCCCCAAACCCCCATGTTTAATTAAATGGGGTATTACAATAATGCAACACTTATTGTGCATGTATACAATTTGCAATATACAATGAAGCTACCATGTATCCCTTTAATGAACATTCAATTAATTTCATTTAAGCTCCACTGTTTATGCCTTTTTAGGTGCAATAGTATCGAAGACGGTTCATATCCTTAACAGAGGGGTCGGTTCATACCTAAGTCCATTTTTTTATTTTTTAGAACAACAATAGTTAAAACACGATATTCTTTTTTATGCTTTTTTTATTTGTTTTAGGAGCTTTGTAAATTTATGATGTATTGTAATATGTATTTTGAAAATAGGACAACAATAATTTTATTTATAGTTTTAGTCTCTATTTTTTAATAAAGTCGCTGGCGCGGATCCATATTTATAAAACGTCAACTAATCACAGCATGCCGCGTGTGCCTTTAATTTGAAAATAGAAACTAAAAATAGAAATGAAATATTTATCATCCTATATCCATAATCAATATTATTTTAAGTCCTAAAATTATATAATCTATTTATTTTAGGTTTATTTGATAGTTGTATAATACATGAAGGTTTTTATTATTTTTTATAGTACTTTAAATTAATTGCTTCTTTCATTATGTATTCACATTACCTTCACTTTCCAGGTTGGTATGCATTTAAAAGGTAAGGCCCCTTAGATCTCTCCATTCTATTCTCAGCAACTTTGTAGGTTCTCTACTCCAAAATTTAGATTTTTACATTTTCATTATGGCCCCATAACTTTGACGTATTTAATATCTCAAATCACAGTTGGTTAACAATATTTATTTTAGTGTAGAAACTAATTAGCCTCATTAGGTGCGCCATTTTTGTGACTCCCTTTCCTTCAAAATTTGAATGAGCTTGACGACTTAACAAATTTAAAAAGCCAGTGAGATTGCAAATCAACAAGGCTCCTACACTCAATATGAGATAAATACCTAAGATATTGGAGACGAGTTTTCTGATTTTTTTGTAACATTAAGTACGTATTACTCAATATATTTATGATGTTATTATCTAGGAAGAACTTCTTCAGAGTTGGCGTACCTGTGTTGAACACTCTGACATGCGTACGACTAAACTCGAACACTCCTTGGACACGTCATGGGGCGTGTGGAATTGTTTGGCATTTTAAAGAAGGCAAACAGTTTGTGGGCACGACATGGACACTCAGGGGTTCCAAAAATTGAAGATCATTAAAAACTGTTATAATGTAAGATTAAATCTTTTATGGAATCTTGAATAATAACAAGAAAAGTTAGGGGAATGAAGTTAGCCACAGTCAATATCAATGCATACTTGCATACTTTTGACTTACGGCTAAGAAATATATAACCATGTTAATTTTGATATATTTGTTTCACCACTAATCATTGTTTTTTAATTAAAGGGTGTGTGCATATATATATGTCACCGTGTCGTGTCCCAAATTTTAGAGATTTGTTGTGTCGTGTCATGCACAACACCTTTATTCGTGTACGTTCTTCATAGGTTATTATACATGCGTACTAATATAAGTATTCCACCCTTTGTGATGGAAGCCGTGATAAGAAAAATATGGCTACAGGAGACAGAGTTGGACCCTATTCTTTTTACTTTTCATTTTGCATGCCTCCTTTAATTGAAAAAAAATATGATTCCAATATTGATAGTGCAAATGTTGCTCCTATATGAAAAATCTCTTGGGGAGTGTTAGGATAAATAGAAAGCTTGGAGAATGTGGTCCAGCTAATGTTAATTATTTGGGTTTGGTAAAAGGTTTTGGGTTAGTCCAACATATTATGAATTTACATTGCTTTGAGAAAAATAATTGTTCTCTTAAGATAATTGCAGTGGTGGACAAAACATCGAGAGTGTCATCATCACATGTAACCTTCAATATAAACCTCATTTCTTGAGTGAAAATTGTTTGAAAAAATTTCAAATGAAGTGATGCTTTGATTGTACTACTTATACCTCATTTGTTTATAGTTTGTGTTTTCTCTATACTTGAGTTCTATTGAAACATATGGGTAAAAGTTGACTTATGGTTTGTTCTGTATGATTTCAAATGAGTTATATTTGTATTGTAAATTAGTATTCAATTCTGGTACATTTAAGCACTGTACAGGTATCTTATTTTTTTATTATTCAATGTATTTCTTTTGGTACACCTAAGCACTTTGGATATAAGTCATTTAACATTTGTGTAGGTATTAGTTGCGATCGTTAGTTTTTTGTTTTTTTAATTATTAATATCTTTGAGTTTTCATTCCCGCGTGAATTTTCAAAAGTCGCGCTCGTAAGATTGACTTTCACATTAGGGACATAAGTCCCCCACTGTTATATTTTTTTTAAGGAAAATGCTCCCAACTTCTCTTACAAATTAACATTTTTTGACAAAAAAAAAATCCACTTGAAATTTGCCACCCTAAACACAAACATTCATATTATTTTCTTATATGTTTTTATATAAATTTCACAAAATATGGTTAATTAGATCCATTTATGTCACTCACACCCACATGGAAATGCGGACAATGTGATTGGCTTGTATGGTGCGCGACCAACGAAGGAGGTTCACTGTAACGAACGGTTCAGATCTGTGAAAATGTGTTTGTTAGTGTGGGGTATTTTGGGTTTTTCACATGTAACCTTTGGAGTATAAAAGAGAGGCAAAAAGAGTGAGGTTTATGGTTTTAAACTTGATTCGTAATTGAGATTTGGGTGTATTTGGGGCTTGGATTGATAATGAGTATATCTCTTGGATAATCCTTTCATTGTAACTTATTTTGTCAAATAGGGGAATTATTCTCTCTTTTATGGATCTAGGCAAGGTATTATTATCGAACCACATTAAATCTCTTGTGTTCATCTCGTTATTTTCTAGCTTGTTTATAACAAAAGTCCTAAGTGTGGCTTTGGTGTTAAACGAGTCATGTTTGGAAGTTTTGGGCTTGTTGTTTCATTCAACCATGTCCGTAAATGTAGCTTCACATTGGAAGAAGAATCATTCTTGTAGAAGTGGTAGTTTCACTTTATGGCAAGGTAGGGTGAAAAGTCTCCTCATTCAACAAAGATTATCGAGAGCTTTGAAAGGTAAGAATATGAGGTAGGAGAAGATGAGAGATGATAATTGGAAAGATATAGAGTCAGGGTTCTTAAGTACTAACGAACTCTTTATCAGTGATAATATTATCAAAACTGTCAATGATGAGTACACGAATCGAGAGTTGTGGGAGAAGCTAGAAAATATATCGTTAACAAAAAGTATCATAATAAAGCTCAATCTCAAACGGGAGCTTTACCGATTTAAGATGGAGGTGGACGGAAATCTCATAGGTCACATGAATGTATTTCCTGGGATTTCAGATTAACTAAATAAGGGATTACTGAAAGATTACTTAGCTCGGGTTAAACAAAATACGAAAATATATATAAAATGAGGAAAGGTTTAGCTTACATGTGTGAATTGTTATCGTTTAATTTCATATTATTTCAGTGACAACGGTCCTTTGGTTTGATGTGAAAGTAGAGGAAGAATAACGGGTCTTATTGCTTCTTAGTTCTTTTCTAGAGTCGTATGAGAACATTGTCACCACCATTTTATATGGTAAAAATACGGTCAAAATGGATGTGGTGGAATTTACTATATTATTTTATGAGAAGATGAAGTATTTCGAGGATGAGAGTTCAGGCTCAGGTTTTTATGCACATGGTGGGAATCTAGGAAGGAATACCAATCGGGGATCTAATGAAGGTAATAATAGGTCTGGATCAAGGGGTAGTGGAAAAGGCCAGTAATATTACAAGTGCGAGGAGTGTGTTCACATAAAGATAAATTGTTGTTTAAAGAAGGATGGAGGTGGGCTCATTAATGCGTTGGTGACATTTGCGGAGGATGAAGATTTTGGAAAGTTTGTCACACTTTTCAAAGGTATCTCTTTTTCTGCAAAATGAATGGATATTGGCTTCGATATATTCAAATCATGTTTTCTCCAAGAGAGAGTATTTTGAGATGTTCCAAGATAAGAAGAGAGGTTTCTTGTCTTTGCTAGATGGGAAGAAATATGTAGACTACACCAAAACATGTCCATTGTAACGGGCGAAAACCGTTACAAAAATTATTTTTAATGGAATAAATCCATTAGAAAATTGTATTTATTTATTTTACTAAGGAAATTTGTAATGGATAAAATCCGTTAGAAATTTACAATTTGTAACATATTAAAACCGTTACAATTTATTTTGTAACGGGTTTGGCAATGGTACGCACTCCCATATATTAGTAACGGGTTTACTAAATTGTAAAGGTTTTGACCCGTTATAATTTGTAACGGATAAAAACCATTACAAATAGGAGTGTCATATGTATTTATTTGTAGCGGTTAAAGTCTATTAGCAATGTTATTATATTTTGAAAAAATATTAATTTCTCATTAAACAAATAAATATAAATACACTATTAATAACTCGTGCTCAACCAATGGAAATGCAGAATCAATGCCCACAAAACTGAATCAAAACATAATTTCAAAACACACGTGACAAAACGAATGACACTACATTTCGGTGATATTAAACCGATCTAAAACTACATTTCATTCATAACCATTAAACTTCCCAAAACAAATGTAGTACAAGATAAACCATCAAACTTTTAACCATAAAATGGAAACGAATTCTAACATCAATAAAGTTCTAAATATATTATTCTTCCAAAAGTACTCTTCATGATATTCCTTGCAAACGTAGACTTCATTAACCCAAAATTAATCTTCATATTTCTCAATAAGAACCTGCTAAGCAAAATCAACCTTAGTAAATGTGTAATCATAAATGAGTAAATCACATAAAAGACTAGTACATTTACATGCCACTAACACACATGTAATTTTATTAAGGAGTAATAGATACACAACAAACAACCATATTTACTTTTGTATCGTTTGATGTTTGTACGTTATGTTGTTTTCAATTTTCACCCTCAACATCCATTTTTAACCCAAAAAAGAAGCGTATATTTGTCAATTAGGCCAATCAAGAGTACAATGAGAATGCGATTAGTATAGATAAGTTAGTTTGGTATCGCTTGATGTGTATGAACCTAAACCTAGGCCGCTAGGTGGTTGTTTTCCATTTTTGCCCCTCAATGCCCATTTTTAACCCCCAAAAAATGTACACTAGTCAATTTCGGCAACTGAGAGTCCGATGAGGACATGGTTAGTTTAGGCAAGTTACTTTGGTATCACTTGATGCGTTTGTACCTAAATCTAGGTAGCTAAGATGTTGTATACAATTTTCGCCCCCTAACGCCCATTTTTAACCCTCAAAAGAAGCGTATAGTAGTCATTTGGTCAACCGAGAGTTCAATGACGGCACGATTAGTTTAGACAAGTTACTTTGGTATGACTTGATGTGTTTGTACCTATTTTTAGGCTGTTGGGTTGTTGTTTTCAATATTCACCCATCAACACCTATTTTTAACCTCCGAAAAAGCCTATGCTAGTCAATTTGGGCAACCGAGAGTTCGATGAGGACGCAATTAGTTTAGACAAGTTAATTTAGTATCTTTTAGTGCGTCTGTACCTAATTTTAGGTCGTTGTGTAGTTGTTTTCAATTTTTACCCCCCAATACCCATTTTTAACCCTGAAAAGAAGCGTATACTAGTCAATTTGACCTACAGAGAGTCTGATGAGGATACGATTAGTTTAGATAAGTTACTTTCATATATCTTTATGTGTTTGTATCTATTTTTAGGAAGCTAGGTTGTTGTTTTCATTTTTTTCCTTACATTGCCTAATTTTAACCCCAAAAGAAGTGTATGCTAGTCAATTTGGCGAACCGAGAGCCCGATGAGGACACGGTTAGTTTAGACAAGTAAATATGGTTTTTCTTGATGTGTTTATATCTATTTTTAGGCTACCAGGTTGTTTCCAATTTTTCCCTCCCAACGCACACTTTTAACCAATAAAGAAGCGTATACCAGTCAATTTGGCCATTCGAGAGTCCGATGCGGACTCAGTTAGTTTAAATAAGTTGTTGTGGTATCGCCTGATTTTATATCTAAATCTTAGTTTGTTTTTTTAGTTTTTCCACCCAACGCCCATTTTTAACTCCAAAAAGAAGCATATACTAGTCAATTATTCAACCTACGGTCCGATGAGGATATGATTAGTTTAGACAAGTTACTTTGGTATTGATTGATGTGTTTGTACCTAAATCTAGGCCTCTAGATTGTTGTTTTAAGTTTTCAGCCTGACGCCCATTTTTAACCCCATAAAGAAGTGTATAATAGTCAATTAGGCCAACCAAGAGTTCGACGAGGATGCGTTTAGTTTAGACAAGTTGTTTTGGTATAGTACCTACTTTTAGGCCTATAGGTTTTTGTCTTAAGTTTTCTCCCTCAACGCCCATTATTGGGATTCCTGATTAGTCACCCCCACCAGTTTACAAGTCGATATGTCGGGCGTTTCTATGGACGACATCCTTTCTTGGGGAGAATGGTGTTTTTGAATGTCTCGGTCGCCTCTCCTCTTTTCACGCTTGTGGGCGAGTTTTTCTCAATTGGGGGAGTAACATAAATCTTTATTTATTTGTAATTTTTGTGTATTTTTATTCATGTTTTTTAGGTTTTCTCTCTTTTAATTATTAAATGAGGTTAGAGGGAGGCATTTCTTCGAAATGTCTTTAATTTTGCCATATTTAATCATTTTACACACTTATAATAAGTCATTGGGCATTCATTATACACAATTCTTGATTACTATAAGTCATACTCACTTGTGAAAATGATGTTTTCTTCTCAAATGTTTCACTATTCGCAATAAGAGCTTCAACTATTTCATCCACGGTCACATCCTGTCAGCATGAAAGTAATACGTTAGCCATAGTATCTATGAAAACTAAGCAGGGCATAAAATGATGTTTCATATTTGATTGGTGAGCGGTGGGTTCTATTGTTCTACACCATTACCTAGGCAATTAATACAAAAATATCATTTTTTATACCATCTATTTTTTTATGTCTTGCTTTCCTAGAATTTTTATATCTCGATAAATCTCTTGTTTTGCCAACTAGAGAATAGATTAAAAAACAATGGAAATTACCATGAACTTGTTGAATTTTTCTTGTCGTTCACGATCCGAGCAGAGGGATGCATCCCAATGATGAGCATGTCAATCTGGCAAGCAACACGTGAATTCATATTCATTAGAAAACTTCATCAAATTCAAACAACCATCATATGTGATCATACTCAATGGAATGCCACTTATGTAATTTAACATATTTAGTAGAATTTCACTTTTTTCATATTCAAATTAAGTTTTTCACTTTCTTTGGCAAAGACCTGGACATTATATTTTTTTCCATATACAAACTATTTATTTAAAAGGAGTAGTTAACATTAATATGTTTCAAAATTGATCAAGTGAAAATTTTTAAGGTACAATAAATAAATAGAGACAACTATATATATGGCGAGCTCAAAATATCAGGTTCCAATGTTCTTTCTCAGTCATGTTTAAGATGCTTTTCGAAGCTTCCAATATATTATTGGTCCAGAGCAGAGCATTTTTTAGAAAGTAATTAACCAAATCTGAATCGATATTGGCATATAACATTTCAGAATTCAGTTGAGTCCATAAAGGCCTGTGGCTCCGGTGCCACAGGTAAAAAGATAAACCCGTAAACGTGCTCTCTCCAGTGGCATTGGTTATATGATAAGTTCTCCAAATATACATGGTTATGATGTCCGCCAGCTTCAAGTCGTCTACGTATTGCTTCATTCATTATCTTTTACATAATTTCATTTTTGTGTCAACTATAAGGAGCAAAATGAAATGCATTCTGTCGGAGAACAGAGAAGATAACCATCTCAAGGCAAACCAAGACATTTTGAATAGCTTCCTGAATGTGCTCAGTATCCAACCATAAATGTTGAGATCGGATTATACCCATTTCAACTAGGATGTTGAGCAACACTCCTTGCCAAAAATAGAAAAAAAATAACCCCTTTGATGCAGATAAACTTCGCAAGTGGCTTGTAAGGTCTCAACTATTTCGCAAATACATGGTAATATACCACCAATGAATACATAGCCAACGAAAATTAAATGTTGAGAATGATAGCGAATGCCCAGCTGATCCAACTAGGACACACCCTAAGAATTTGGAATGTTATCATCAAAACAGAGCATATTGGGAGTTAAAAAAATTGTTCATGTACTGTAAATAAGTGTACAACCTTTAATCAAGTGATTTGGTTAAAATTTAATTCCAAATAAGTGAAACTACTCTTTAATCATCTTACGGCTACTTGTCACCTAGGTGAAAAGTATTTAACCACGAATCAAATGGAATTTAAGATTCCAGAAAGCTTCAAGGTAACTAAGCTATTTAAACGTGCAAAGGCAACAAAATTTCATTCATAAAATATACCACAAAAACAAGTCGAGAACATATAATGCACCAAAGCATAGTTACCTGAAAATTTTTGTGCACCCAGGTAACTTGAGGCTCTTTTTTTGGACCATTGGCAAGCGCATTCTTCGATCCATTTGCAATCTTTTCAAGATATGACGAAATTTCTAGATCACTATTTATAGCACGAGACATTTTCTCTAGTGTGTCGAGAGGTTCATTTATTAAATAGTTCAAAAACTCATGGGCATCCAACATAAAATAGATACATTTATATTGATGAATAGATGGAATGTTACAAATTAGTTGTACACTAAGCACGATGAAAGTTTATTGTCAAGATTATATAGAAGTTGCAACATAATACAAAAAATTGATATGAAATTCAAAATATAATAATTGACATGGTGATGATTTAGCCGCACAATGGTCAAGATAAATCTGAAACATCATTTGAAGTTCGAGAATGACACAAACAATTTAAACCCTTGAAAATCAAGTTTTTAATACAAAAGAAGAAGCGTACTATTCATAATAATGTAGAAACTACAAGTATTTATGGATCGACAGTCCAAAGCAAGGTACGAAAAGAAAGAGAAAATAATAAAACATAAGTGAAAAACTAGAAGCAAATCAGCCGCATCCTTCCCAGTATAGCAACCCAATTATGCCTTATCATTTATCCACATCTTTAAAATCATGATATTAGGATATCAGAAATTTTAACAATGCTTCCTAACTTAAACCCCCAGTGCTTGGGTTGTATTCTCACACTGTCTCTCTAACGTGGGACTTATTCTCTTACCTTCCTATCCACAAAACCTGAAGCACCCTTCTTTACCCTTTCAACCCTGCATTTCAAATTTATATGCCTCTAATTTGAATGATTGTGACATAACTACCAGAGGTGGCTAGCTGACCTTGATATTAAACCATATGAAGTTTCTTGGCGGATGATCGTTGTAGAATCTGTTAAAGTTTTTAGAAATGAACACTTCAAGAAGCAAGACTATAAAATGGCTCTTAAAAAGTATAGCAAGGCTCTGCACTATTTGGATGTCTTTTGGGAAAAGGAAGACATTGATGAAGAGATAATCCAATCATTAAGGGAAAAAAATCTCAAATATTTACAAGTAGTACTGCCTACAAATTAAAATTGGGATATTAAAAAATGAGCATTGTTAGATGCAGACTTCGCAATTTGTGACGACGAAGATAATTTGAAAGCTTTTTCCCTCCAAATCTAGACATTCATTGTAGTTAATGACATTGATGCTGCAGTCAAAAGTATTAAATGGGCGTTGATGTTGCAACCAAATGATAGTGGTATAAATACGGAGATTGCTACTGTAAAAAAGAATATTGTTGATAGATGTGATCAAGAAAAAAAGGCTTACTCAAGGATGTTCTAGTAGAGTTGAGTCAGTCATGATACTATGTCACATGCTAGGTTATATAGATTGAGTTCATATTTTCCATTTTCTCTCTTTTGTCTTAGGAAACATGAGGCTTTGTTGCTAAAAATAGTTTTAAAGATCCTTTTGGAACAACAGTAAGAGCAATGAAAAGCTTGAGTAAAATTTTGTTTTAAACATTTTTGTTGGTATTAAAATATGGTTGTAATTATTTATAATGTTGAAACTATGTTGTTACTTGATTAATACATTTTCCTTCTCCGAGTTCATCATTGTAATACCCCGTATTTTTGCGTCTTTATGGTTTTTAATAATTATGATTATTGAGTGGTCGAATAATAATCGTGATATTTTTATATTAATCGAGAGATAGAGGTTGATTAATATTTATGATATGATATTTACTAAGTGTGAATAGTAAATAATTGACAATTGAGATAATATGTCATAGTGAGTGATGTGGGCGTATTATATGTTATCTCACCGAGTGTCGCGTGTTAGACTATGTCGAGGTGGGAAATGAGAAATATATTTTGGGTGACTCTAATGATAATTTAGAGGTCACGGATGAGTCCAGAAGGGAAAAATTAGTCGAATTAGTATGCCCGGGGATGTCAATTGAGTCACGGGTCAACTTTGGACCAAACCGACACCTTACGGGGGTAATTTTATCATTTTAAAAATAGAGGTTAAGGGACCTACGAAAATTAGAGTCATATATCTGATAATTATAATTGGGTATTAGGGCTCATAACTCAAAAATATTAGAGAGGCCATTAGAGAGAAGAGAAGAACCTTTCCCAAAAAGCTTAAGGAGGATTCTTGCACCCTAAGCATCTAAAGAATGGGGATTTGAAAAGAAGCACATCAAATCATCAGCTTCATCAAGAAATCATATCTCCTCTCTATAACGAAAGTGTTTATTGCAAATCAAATTCAAGTTATAATACCCATGTCTAGGGAGTTTTAAAAATGGGTTGATTCCGCTGAAAAACCTTGAATTAAATGTATGAATTGATCACATGTTTGGGTAGGATTTCTTGTAGAATGAATCCCTAAGTAAATATAAAATTATTTTAATATATTTGATGATTAGCATGGAATCTTTATGAGTTCTTGGTTTAAGAACATGAATCTTGAATGACTTAGGGTAATTGATGAACACCAGATATCAATCTGCTAGAACTTTTGACATACTTTAAATGTATGACAATTGAGTTGTACTTCGAATTAGAGTGTTAACCATACATTCCTAGAAATTTCTATCTCTTAGCTATCCAATGAACTTGGAATAAGGTCAATTGGAGTTTTTTAGAGGGAGAAATCAATATATTACTACAGGGTGTTTGATCTGCCAGCATAAACATCTCCTAGAATTTTAACGTGACTTTAAACATGTAATATTTGAATTGTACTTATAATTAGAGTGTGAACCATAGATTCATGAAAAGGTATATCTCTTAGCTTTCCAATGAATTTGGAATCAGGTCCATCGGAGTTATGTAGAGGGAGAAATCGAAGTTTTACTAGAGGGTGTTTAATCTTCTAGAAAATTTACGATTTGTTTCGATTGCCAGAAAATGTGAGATTTTTCTTTTTAAGCCTCAAATGCCTAAAATTTTATCGGGGAAGTGTTTGGGACCTTGATGAAATATATTTCTGGAATAATTATATGGCATTAGGTCGATGATTGAGTGTTGGACTTTAATTTTGTGAGAGAATTAAAGTGGAGATTCATAGGCTCGATTGCGACGTATTCTAATTCAAGATGATAAGAATATCATTATGGAAAAGTGTGAACGAACTTAAATTAGTTGGGTCATTATGTTAACAAGGGTAACTACTGAATCGATAGAATAAGGGTTAACTAGGACCCTTGGAGTTGTGTGAACACTCTTATATATACGATAGTGAGATAAATCGTAAGGTAAATAGTACAACAAATATGTGAGAGATATATAGTACGTACTAATGTGTATTACCGGGTTGAGTGAATGCCTATTGATGCATAGTAATATATAGGTTGTGTGAATACCTATAGTATACTAAATAAAAAAAATGGTGATCGAAGTATGAGTCCGAGCCAATAAAGAGTAGAGATAATACTCCAATAAATACGAAAGTGAAATAAATTCGTAAAGCAAACAAGTACGGTGAATATTAGAGAGAAAAAAATATTACGTACAAGTATGAATAATTTGGTTGTGTGAATACCTATAAATTTTGTAATTAGGTTGGGTGAATACCTATAGTGCCTATATGATATTGGAGTCGAGGATTAGACCGAGCCAATATTCTATTATTTCATTTACATTTGGAGTCGAGGATTAGACCGGGCCAATGTAAATGATAGGAGAATTGGAGTCGATGATTAGACCGGGCCAATACTCTTTATAGTATATATTATGTGTAAAATATATACTATATAAATAATCTACTTGGGTAGAATGGTAGATGATTATATGACGTGCATACATTTAAAAGATAAATAAATTGGGATAATTGGAGTCGATGATTAGATCGGGCCAATTATCCTTATAGTCTATATTGTGTGTGAAATATATACTATATGAATAATCTACTAGGATGAAGTAGTAGATAATTGGATGATTTGAATACGTCTAACTACTAACTTAAGCGTAGAAAGCTTAATTGGAAAAATATAATATTAGATAGTGAACATCTAATGAATAACATTAAGTGGACAACCTTAACTTTCAAATCAGAAGCTAACATATGTGAAATGTTACTTGGAAATTTATTAACAGAATGAGAAGTGTTAAAGAAACTTAGTACTGGATTGGCGGTATGGGAACTTAGAATTGTAGATAAGTTTAGATGAGTACCATTGTCTGAATAACTTAGGCAGTTGTAGCTAACTAGACTAAGTATGGAATGTTAGGGGTTCACTACAAATGAAAGGTGAGGAGACTCAAGAAAGTGTGTGTGAGTCTAACATGTGTAATCAATAACTTATCTTTACTGCAATAAATTTACTTGCTAAATGTTTTCAAAACGTTTTGAGTACTAACTCTTTCTATGTAAAATATTTTTAAAGACCTCTTAGGTGTCCGACCACAAGGACGCCAAGCGTGAATAAATTCCAGGGATTTCAGAGCTGCAGCACAGGTGGATGTGTCAGGACATTGTTTAGACGCTACTTTTATGATTTCGAATCTAGTGTAGGATTTCAGTTTCAGTATGGACACGTTGTCCCAACGTACTTTCTTTAGTTGGGATTTTAATATTAGTTAGTTTTTGGCGTATGGTTTATTCGGCAAAACTTGTTTACCTTAGTTGTTATATTCAAACTTTTATGTTGGTGTTTTGATTTTTACATTGTTCCACATGTTGTTGTATGATTAATGAAAGTTAAAATTTGGCACGAGTCTAATTTCACCTATGTGGTTAGTAATTAAAAAGTTTTTGACATTGATGCTAAGAATGAACCAACTGAGAAACCTGTTTTAATTTGATTTAGGACTAATCACCCGGGATTTAATTAGGCGGGGTGTCACAATCATGTTATTTTCTATACAAGAGAAATTCGCACTTGAAGAAAATGGATAGTTCCTTTTAAAAATAGACATACAATACATTTGTATTAGTAGAAATTCCATGACCAATTAGTAGACCAAATCTCCTCGAGCTAACAAAATCTTGCAACTACAAACATTCAATACATTTCAAGTAAATATAAACACTTCTACTATATATTAAATTCAAAAAAAATAAATAAAATCTTCACTAATAAAGTACCACTGGGATAACATAGATCTTTTCATGGGAATGACAAACAACAAAATGATAAAAGAAAAAACAGATAAAAGAACAAAAGTTTAAGTTATACAACTCATCATGGGACATCATATCCTTTCATAACCTACACCATTGATCATTAGGGCCGAAACTAAAATATATATATCATTACCCCTTTTTATTGACTTAATGCAACATAAAATGCCGCAACTTATAATACCTTAAAAAGAAAAGGGTAGTTCAAAACTTAAATTTTTATACTACTTGTATGTGTATACACATCATGATTGAAAAAATAAACAAATTAACAAAACATATTGAGCACTATAAAAACAACAGTTGGAAACCACGTATTATATAGTAACTGGAGGAATAAAATTAAGAAATGATATGCAAGAGCCCTTCTCATATTCGTGCATAAATGAAACAAAACAATGTAGCTCCAAATCACTTTAAAAATATATATTCATTAACGGTGAAGATGTTTGACCATATTTATCCTAATACCCTTGTCACACCCCTCCCATATCCACAACCACCATTGAATACGAATGTCATGGTTTTAGTTGGAATTGTATTAAGAATGCAATTATTTAGATCATAACATCACCTGTAAGAGACTATTGACTGAACGAAAGAAAAAAAAGGGGGGATAGAATCTACTGTTCTTCCTCTCAAGTATATATACCCTACAAATAAATATTCCATAAATTCCATAACATAAACCCGAGTTAAAATAATATCAAAAAATTTCACAACTCAGTATCCTCAAATAATAAACAACTCGTATATTTAGTGTCTGTGTGGGTGGGTTAGTGGGGTGGGGTGGGGTGGGGGGTAATTTATAACCATTCAATTCAAATAATTATAATGTTACCTCTCGCGAAGCATAGCGATAGTTCATCCATCATGAAGAACCATTTGTAGAACTCAAGTCGAAGAAAGTCCATAATTAATCCTAATTTAATTCATATATTCAAGTTATAAGCTCATCAAAATGTTATTGAATCTATAAATGTTAACAGAGAAAACTAACATTTGATCAACATAGTTTATGATTTATGGGAAGGGAAACAAAATGCACGTTCACAAACATTGACACTCATTAATATAAATATACCACCAAAGAACCAATGCCGGAAAGTTTTGAACTTTCCATTAGTTTAGAGACTAGTAGAAGGACATACTATATTAAAGGTAGAATTAACATACTATACTGTAGTCAAATACTAAAAAGGGACAAAATAGTTGATACAATGAAGTAACCAACTGGATGAGACTTACAAAACATTTAATCATAAATCAAGTAGGTGCATTACGAACTTCAACGTTAAGAATTCAAGAATTTATGCTTAATTTAACAAAACAATTGTATTCATAAGTTCGAGAAGATAGTAAAAAGTAGTAACACAACATTTGTAATGGATTATGGGTCAACTCCACCCATAGACTTCAGTGCATATCCCAAGATCGACATGTTACATTCAACATCTAGAAATAATAAAAGCCATAAACGCTTTCACATGTAAGGCAAAAAAATTACTCAAAATTGGTTCCTCCACATAAAAATCAAATGATGTCCACTATATCTAATGAACAACTTAATATCATAAACCGCCTGAATCCAAATTCAAGAAAACACCATGTGGATTAGAAAATGCAAATCACACCATCCATCGCTACCCAACACCATGTGAATCACCCCCCCCCCCACCCACGTACACACACAAAAAAAAGCAAAAGACTATCCAATAATGATAAACAAAACTATATAGACTATAATAGAAGTAAATATTATAAAAATTAAATTGGAAATTTTTTTTCTTGATGTATTGAACTATTCATATAGAAATGCCAAATAAAGAAAGAAAACACCCATCCTTCCTTGAGAAATTTGTAATGTCTCCTCAAAGTTGGGGTCTGAGAGATTGAGTCCCAAATACAATTGACACGTTCTCTTCCTGTTTATCATAATCAACATAACAATAACAAACAACGTATTTATTAGTTTAAATATGTATCACAATTCAACAACCAATAACAAATATCAAGTTAAAATCAAATTTATATTCAACCAACATTTAAGAGTAATCTTTTGGCATTTGTACAAACTCTAGAATTATTATTAGATATAAATACAAAGTATAAATGCTATCAACTCATTTTCTTAAATTAACACTAACTACTAATAACAGAGTTGTGAGAGCACAAATAGAAACAGTAAGACACAACAATTTGAAAGAAAATAAAAACTAACCAACGAAATAAAGCTATATTACATAAATCCCTAAAGAATAAAGAAACTTTCTAGGGGCAGAAATCATAAAATGTAAATATTGCCGAAATCAAAATAAGTTAGGGATTTGTGTGTGTGTGTGTGTGTGTTACCCAAGAACATGGCAACCTCCATCATAAACTCTATTTGAAATCAAACCTATTAACTTTATTCCCACGAACGTGTTCATTTTAAAGAGTTTCTCTTCATTGATATCCATGCGTTTAAAAGAGAGCACCAAGTGGGTGTCAAAGAACATATAAAACAGTTCATGGTTATCAATATAAAACAAAAAAAAATTATTTAGGTGATAAAGAGGAAACAAAAATAAACAAATCATGGTTACCTAGCAAGAACTTTAAACCACAAGCACAATAACAACAAGGGTAAAGGAAACAAAAATAATAAAATAAGGAGAAGCAAAACCTGAATCCCAAAATCATGGGTACCAAGCAAGAACATGAAACCACAATCAAAGAAAAAAAGGTCGGTAAAGGGAAATGGAGCCTTAAAAGAATGTTCTCTTTGTATTGATGTTGTCAATGATGAGGTGTTTATTGTTAAATGATCGACGAGGACAGGGATACAGGTGGGTGGGGAGAGGTAGAGAGGGAGTGGGACTAGTATTGGGGGGAAAAGGTCGACGCGCATTTTTTTCTATTTTTTTCCTCAAATCACTTTTTCAACGGTTGGAGATATTTTCTAACGATTGTATTTAATTTGTAATGGTTTTAACCACTATAAATATTCGATGGATAAAATTCGTTACAAAATAAGTCTTTTTGTGTAGTGAGTTGAAGGTGTGGGAACGGTGAAAATCAAAATGTTTGTTGGGTGTAGCGCACTTTGAGGTGTATGGCATATGCACCAAAGTTAAGAACAAACTTGATATCCATTAGGCAATTGGATTCCAAGAGTTGTCGAGTATCGATAATGGGTGGAGTCTTGAAAGTCACACATGGTTGTATGGTCCTAACAAAGGGAGAAGAGAGAGGAGATTTTTATTGTTTGAAACAAAATTCAACGATAATGTGAAAACGACGTGCACAAGTCATTGACCGCTCGAGGCATGTCTCGTTTGTGGATAGAACGGAGGCATTGGTTGCAAGTTTACCGAAAGAAAATGATAATGGGAAGAAATATCCAACTAGATCAGGGGATGGCTCAAGGTCCCCTTCATGGTCGACATATGATTTTTACTCAGAATAGTTGTGCACACGTGTTGTGCGTTGATGAAGAAAGGGGTTTTAGGACCGTTCTTGATTCAAGGTGTGTGTAACTAATACAATGAAGGCCAATGGGTGATCATTTATATTTTTACAAATGGGGAGTGTCAATTTGGTGGAGTAGCATTATTTTCTCGCTAAGGTGGAAATTTATGAAAGTTGTCTAAAAAATACCATTGGAGGCAGCTTCGTTGCAGCAACGGAAAGCTTTTCTACAACGAAAAGGGTCGTTGGATGAAATTTCTTCCAGGGTCAATTGGCATGTATGGCACCATCATTAAAGGAGGTTCGTTGTAGTGAACGAACCCAGATCTGCAAAAATGTTGTAAGTTAGTGTGGGGTATTTTGGGATTTTAACATTTAACCTTTTGGATAAAAATAAAATGATATGAGGGGTTTCTCATTAGGGTTTTATTGATATTGAGAGAGCGATTCATCAAAAGAGAGGTGAAAAGAGTGAGAGGTTTAGGGTTCTGAACTTAATTACTAAGTGAGATATTAGGTGTATTTGGGGCTTGGATTAGAGTGAGTATAGCTCTCGGATTATCCTTCCATTGAAACCTATTTTCTCAAATATTGAAACTATTCTCTCTTCTATGGATGTAGGCAAGGTATTATTGTCGAAACACATTAAATCTCTTGTATTCATGTTGTTATTTTGTGTTTGTTTATATTTTCATCAATCTTGCACATATGTTTTCTTATGCTTGGTTGGGTGTGGTGCCTTGGTGCACAAGAGATAACTCATCTTTGAATGAAGTCTTTTATTTTTATTTTTGAGTCAATGTAGAATACAAAAACACTCATTTATATTTTAGTAGTTTCATATTATTTTATAATATTCTTCATATATAAATTTAATTTAAGATTTTAATTAGGAATGGAGTCGTTTATAATACAAATTATTTATTTATATTATTTATTTATATTATTTATTTTGTATTATTTATTATTACAAATTTATTTAAGTCAAGTTGATGAGGTCCACATTGACTTCACATACAAAATAGAAGAAAAACACTTCACTTAATTTTATTATGTAGTGGTGGGTTGTTGAAACCTGACACATACATTAAAATTGTATAAGTGTAAGCACTACTAAAATATAAATGAGTATTTTTGTAGTCTAGTTGGACTTTACAAAAAAAAATGAGTGAAGCCTTTTTTTACAATGATTTCCTCCCTACATATATTTAAGCTTTAAAAAAAGACTTCACTTCAAAATTATTTTTGGTTTGACTCATTAGTTATTCATTCTTCAGTAAAACATCATAATTTTCACTTCTTGGGGTTGCTCCTATTTTACAGATTCAGCCAATTGATCGTAAAGTCTTTCATTTCACACCTAAAATACCCCTCATTCGTTACCTAACAACTATTGTTTATATAAAGAAATAATGAAAAAGATACGTTATATAAAATATAACAAATTATTTTTATAAACAATTTTTTGAGCTTATTAATAAATACATTATATCGTTTCAATTTCGAGTTAATTTGTTGTTTGTTATCTTGTTATGTATGAAATTATCACACCCATATTTTGCTGCCAAATGTCCAATTCTAATGAGTAATATTATTCAAGTTAGATATTTTAGCAAGATATAGTGAACTAATCATCTCAAAAAAATAAGTGAAATGGAAATTGTCTAGCATGAATCCTATTGCTCGTCCTCTTAGAATTGATATTACCTCAGTATAATCAATCGTTTCTTTTGAATGGAACATAATAATACTATAAAGGGAATATTTTTCGTAAATGCTATTTCCATGCAAGAAATATAATTTTTGCAAATTGGAGTCTTTATCATATGTAGCAAATCACTTTCATCAATAAAAATAAAATTTCCGCCCGTGGCGATACACATCATGAGATAAAGTTTTCTTGTGACAAAAATAAGTAGCAACAAAAAATATGCATTTAGTTGAACAATTTTGAAACACTCAGTGGAAATTGTGTAGGGCCATCAGTAGTGAAATTGTTGCGACTAATAATTGCCTTCAGTAGTGAATAAAATTGCCATAACGATAAAAAAATTAGTTACTAAAATCACTACTGTGCTAATCTGCTGCGGTGTTAGCAAAGACTATCCACAAAAACATCATCATTAAATGTTTTTAGTGCCATATATTTTATATGACTATTGCCAAAATATTATGACAAAAAAATCTTAACTTTTAACTTAGAGACAACTGAATATCATTACTCACCTTAGGAGTTGGTCATTATTAGGTAAGTCATAGTTCTTATTGGTTGTGGATGGCCTTTCATAAATCAGTGTATCAATCAGTTTTGTAACAATTTATATTACAACTATTCGACCTCGCAATGTGAGGCGTGTTTCAATGTTTTATGTTCAACATAATTTGTATTTTCATACTAAAGTTACACAACTAAGGTGTGAGATATCACTGCAGTAACAACTTTAAAATGACGCCTAAAATATTTTAGTACCATAATTGTCAATAAACAAACAGTTTATTTGGCTGCACACCTTGGCGGATAATTTTTTTTGGCTCTAGAGCACTAAAATATGTTTTGAGCACTAAGGTCCCTCTCTTAATGTATACCCGATTTTTAGTAATATTTACAATAAATAGTAACATAAAAAAGGTCGTACATATCAAGTGCACAAGGCTCTCGCTTAACTTCAGGTCTGGGAGAGGCGGATGTTGGCTAGTCTTACCCCCATATGTTTCACATATGGAGAGGCTGCTTCCATATCTCGAACCCGAGACCAACCTTAGCTTGGACGAGGGCACTTGCCATCGTACCAAGGTACGACCTCTAACTTGTAGCATAGTTTTAAAAAAAAAGTAATTTGTACGTGCAATTTGGTAATGTATAAAAGAAGTTTTGTAATATAAACATGTTGTGTATAGCCGAACTTATAGTGTATACATTATGGGGTATTAGAACTTAGTTCCCAAAAATTATGTAAATGCTCTAGGGACGAAAAAATAATACCGACCAATGGAAAATTTTCATAACAAATTCACTTCATTGCACATCTGAATTCAAGAATGTCAATAAAAAACACAAGGATGCACATATCATAATTAAAAGTTCATTATATCTACAGATGACGTCGCATAAATTTCTTCTTGCCAAAACTCAATAACATATTGAACCCTTTATTTTTATTTTTTTATAAAGAACTACTTTTTAGCTTAAAGGAGATAAGATAAATATTTAAATTTTAGATCTAACCAGTAAGAACTAGGGAGTCCATTTGAATCGTTGGCCAATATTTTTTTCCGTCTCTAATCCATTTACATAATTTTGGATACTAAGGACCCTCACCCCTGACTGTATATAACTTATAAGTTTGGATACACACAAACTCAACACGTGTACATTACAAAAATTCGTGCATGCATTATAAAATTTCACATAGAAGTTACAATTTTTTCTTTTAAAAAATAATTCATGTATATTTTACAAATTTTATTATATACATTACTGAAAATGGGGTTATGCATTAAAGGAGAGGGATCTTAGTGTCCAAAACATATGTTAGTGGACTAGATCCAAAAAAAAAAATGACAGACCTAGAAATTAAGCAAAAAATGTAAAAACTAACAAAATGAAAAATAAAGCCAATAAGTAGTTTAGTTAGTCCATAGAGAAACAGTCTTTAATATACCAATGCAGAGCAACAATTTCCAAAGTGACAGAATTGGTACAAAAAACATGTCATTTTCTAAACAAATTTATAAAATCAGGTTGAAACTTAATGACAATACTTCAATCAAAACTGTTAGATTAAATACTCACATTAAATATTTAACAAAAAAAATGTATAAGTGGCTACATTTTTTGTACCTAAAGCTTAGGCTGAATGAATATACATATAAGATAATTGCAAAAAAAGAACCACAACATTCTAAAATAAAATTAGGAAGAATTCTTAATGGCTTAGGTATTAAGAACAAAAATGAAATAGATACATCTTTTGTAACAAAAAAATTAATATAAAGACAACGGTGTTGAGACCTGGTAACTATTTTCATAATCAAAACCAGTAGTTCCTAAATTTGGGGATGTCTCAAGAGAGCGTGGTTCAATATAAACCTTGCTCCAATTATATAATGTCTCAACAGTCTACCCACCCTGCATCACCCTCAAATTTAATCAAGGAATGGCTTGATAAAGCATAAAAAAATTGTCAATCAGGTTGAAAATTTTTTGACTATGGAAAATTAAAGATAACTACGGAAAATTACCATATAAACGACCACAAAAATTTGAAGCAAGGATAGGCGGGTTTAGTGAAAGGTCAATAAGGTTGGAGATATATAAAATTCAGTAGGAAAATATCAACATGAATAAGTGATGAGGGAATTTAATAGGGTATGGTAAATTCACTACAAATTACTATTGTAGCCCTCCTATATTATATATAATGACACTTCAGTGGCACTTTTGAAATTTGTGTGGCACTTGTATGAGTGCAATAGTACCTAGGTGGAGTGAATTTAACCATTCCCATCTGTTTATAGAAAAATACTTAATCAAATTAACGAGTTGGTATTTTAAACCAACTCATGGGCGCAGAAGCTAATTTCCCACTGGTGGATAATATGTATTTGCGTTTCAATTCCTAATGGTAAATGAAAGCTAAATGATACAAGTGGCCGAAACATAATTGTTAAAAGCAAACAGAGATCATTGATAATGGTTACAACCATACCAAACATTAAAGAAGTTATTGGTTATTAGTATTACCATACAAAAAAGTGTGCAGCTACTACATCCTGACTAGATGTTCATAGGCCAAAGTACCATAAAATTGTGTAACCATTAGATGCCAACAGTGGCGGATCTAGGGGCAGGGGTCGCCTGAGATTGTTAGAAGTAGGGGTGTAAACGGATATTCAAAAATCCGAATCCGTCCAATATTTGAGTCCAAATTTTGTGGATATTTATCATAAAAAATCGATATGGATACGGATATGGATAGTGTGTTAAAATATCCGGGAAAATGGATACGGATACGGATAGTATGTGTATCCGACACGGATAATCCATATTCGACGCGGAGTATCCATATTTGCGGATATCCGTATCCGTATTATATTAAATAATAATTTATTATTAATATTAATTATATATAAATTGTAAAATACAATTATGTAATAATATAATATAAAAAAATCATTTCTAGCAAATAGCGAAACTAGGGTTCCTTTTTTCATTTCCAAGCGTCGTCTTCTCTCTCTCACTTTAGTAGCAGCCCTCGTCTTCTCTCTCTCAACTTAGTGACGGTATGAAATTGTCCTAAACAAATCGACCCATTATTTGCTATATACTTACTGATTCAGCTATAACATATCCTCTCTCGTCTTCTCTCTTTCTCTACTCGGGTTGGTATAAAATCCATAGGTATGTGTAAACACAAACCCTCAAAACAAAACAAATCGACCCATTATCTGCTATATACTTATGGATTTACACAAGCATACCTACGGATTTACACATAAACATATGTGTAGAGAGACTTGTACAGTACAGTCTGAGAAATTTCTCAAAAATTTCTTCATATAAAAGTGGAAATATATTTCTTGTTTTATAGTAATTTCTTCAAAAATTTCCTGTTTTTATGTAAACAATTTTTGCTATTTAGAACTTCTATAGAGAAATTCTGTAAAGAGAGTTGTAGAGAACTTCTTTGTAAACAATTTTTGTTCTGCGTAATCATTTTTTGTATATTCATTTATGTTATGTAAACTGTGTATATTCATTTATGTTCCGTGTATACATTTTTTCCTGTTCTGTGTACACTTACTGCTTGGTTCATTTCTTTTATAACATCCGTTCTGAGCCATTTTTTTTATAAACTGAGTATATTCATTTATGAAACATAGCCATTCATTCTCGTTTAATAAACTGTGTATATTCCAAAATTTATAGGACAATGTCAGAAGAGGCAAGTCAGACAATCTTTATTATTGAAAATTTCGCTGTAATCATGGTTTAAAAAACGGCAAAAAAGTTTTGATCATCCACGCATAATAAAAAGATATAAGTGTTGTTTACTTGTCCAATTATTTACTTAAATAACATTATTTATTTAATTATCTTGCATTTTTAATACAGAAAAATACGTTTTGAGGAGCGATGGACTATTCAATAATATAAGAGGAAAAGAGAACTCGTGATTCGTGAATATTAGCGTTTGAGTTAATGTGACAACCCGCCTACTAAAATAATAGGTGGCCAGCCCAATACTTTAATAATCACAGGAATCATAGATCGTCCATTCTTAGCATTACTGTCGATTAAAATAATATTATGAGATAACCACCAATCATCTTAGAAAACGGACTGTCAAATTTAAAATTTTGAAAAGAAAAGAAAAACACTTAGACAATCCCATTTGTAAAAACGGTGGGTATCAAAAATCAATGGATAAAGAATGACAATATAATAAATATCACCGAATAAGCTGTCGGTGAACAGGCCAATACAAATAGTACATCGAGTATTACAAACCAATATTTACAATATAATGAGTGAGTGCAATACCTTGGGCAAAACACGCCCGAATAAATTTACTGAACATAACTAGAGTACAGTAGAAAGAAGCGTCTACTATAAGTAACCTACAACATCCGCAATATGCTGTAGCTCCATGACAACTGGAATGGAAATGTAAATACGGGTGTCCATGCGGTAGAGCACCTGTAACGGCAAAGAATATGCAAAAACAAAGAAATATAGATACGGGTCAGGGCCCGGTTTGATATGATTACCATGTGACTAAAAATGCAGGACAGTTAAGTGTGAAATTCTCTCGCAGATAACAGTAATATTTCTCACCTCTGAATCTAGCAGCAACCTATCACAATATCGTGAGATGTTCTAGTTAACCCTAAGTACTAAGGGCTAACTTCTCCCCATTCTCAACACTATGCCCTATTCGTGCGTGGGGCGTCTCGCAAAGAGAAATCCATACAAGGAAGCCCCCCGATACACTACTACTTAGGCAAGGTTGATAGTCGAGATCCATTAGATCCTTAGCACGAAATAATCAATAAATGTATATGTGTGTGCGTATGTGTGGGAGGTCACATCTACAGCTATACAAAGAAAGTATAAAATTAAACCCATCCATCATTTAATGGCACAATTCCTAATTTTTCTTTAGGAACACATATAAATGGTACAACATTTTATCAAATGTTTACCAAATTACTTTCATCATATACTATTTCATTTCGAAATTCTATTATTTATCAGGAAATATAATCATCATTATATGCTCTTTATGGCATTTCATCTCAATTATACATTTTGTAAAAATCTCTTCCTTATCAGGAATGTAATCATCATTATATGCTCTTTATGGCATTTCATCTCAATTATACATTTTGTAAAAATCTCTTCCTTATCAGGAATATAATCATCATTATATGCTCTTTATGGCATTTCATCGTGCTCTTTGTAGCACTTTCTCGTGCTCTTTATGGAATTTCATTGTGCTCTTTATGGCACCCATCATACATCAAGTCCAACTTTATTTAGAATAGTTATATTCATATATATATATATAACGATTCTAAGACCGCCCGTCCGGGTTTCCCCACTGTGCACGCCACTAAATGGCTATCATCTTCCAGGGCCTATCATCAAGACAACTTGGGATCCTATCGAAACATCGGGAAGCGGTCATGTGCCTGCGAGATAGTCAAGACCACACCCGGAATCTCCTAACCAGCGCAGAAAAATATATATCAACAAACGCTCACATGGCCTAGGGACTATATCCACCCTGCGTTAATTTGTCAGGGGGCATCACCACAACGCGCGCAACTTCCCTTCAGATAGCGATTTAGAGAGGTGTGTATCCATAAATTAACATTTATGAAAAACATTACTTTTTCCATTTTCAAAACTTCCAATTTTACATTTCCAAAAATCATTCATTTAGCCATTTAGCACCAAGTTTTAGAATGTGCATTTCATTCTTATTAAGTCATATTTTATTAATGACCTTAGACCCAAAGTGCCACTAACCTCAAAATAGCCTCCAAGAGTTCATATTATTTCGTAAACCCTCAAAGTGAGTCTCCATAATGGAGTGTCTCCCAAAAGTTCAACATTAATATTTTAACTCCCAAGTTATCTTTAGGTCAACCTCCTATATCAATCGGAAATTAACCAATACAAACTAGCCCTCGGGTAAACCCAAATATCCACTCTTAGCCTAGGACATTAGTCTACCCAATACAACCCTCTAAGACTCCCCATTACTTCCCAAAGGAAGGTTCCTAAGTTTCTATCTTAAAATGAAGAGGCTAAGTAAAACTAAGTATAACTAAAGGTGGAAAAACAGGGGACTGGTCGACCGGTCAAGGGACCGCGGTCGACCGCCCTTGCAAGTTTTGCCTGCTAACAAAAGTAGTGAGCTAGTTTTGGCATGACCGGTCGATCGGTCCTGGGACCGCGGACGACCGCGCCTATCAGGTCCACGAAAAACCCTTCTTCTACAAAGCCAAAACCGAACCCTAAATCCCACCATCCTATAATTTCTTCATTCCCTTCCACCAAAAACATTACCCCAACAATTATACACCGAAAGAAACCCATATAACAACCTTAAACCACACAATCTACAAGATTTAAGGATTAAACACCAAAAATCAACCAAAAACCCATTATTGGTTTAAACCTCCAAAATTAACTATACATGCAAATTTATCACATTAAATCAATATCTAGCAAGTAAGAAACTTGCCTCGAGGTTCGTAGTCTCGGATCACCTCCGGTAGCGACGAAATCCGGCCCAAAATCTTCATTTTCTCTCTTTCTCTCAACTCTCACTTCTCTCTCTCTCTCTCCTTTGGCTTCTCTCACACAAATGAAGAAAGAAAAAGGGGTGGGGGACTTATACGGGTCTCAAAACATAAATCCCCACTTTTAATTGCTAATACACCACTAAAATGACTCGTAACCATTAATTTGAGTCATAACCCCTTAAAAATGCCCGAATCTCAAAAATTACAATTGGGCACTTATTTCGACTATCTCGATTATTCTAAAAACAATCGCACCCCCTATTTTCGCATTCGGGAAAGTGTGAACTATTTTTGTGTTCTAATTTCATTTTAATTCATTAATTTTACCCCATTATATATATAAGTCATAACCTTCGTTTTACATATGACGACGCAATAATACACAATATAACGCTATTTACCTTCTCATAACGGTAAAGAGACAAAACATAGTAAATATTATCCCTAAGTCTCACGGGAAATAATATTTACTCCAACATTCCCTATTTTATAAAATTAGCCCATCAGGCAAAATAGTATAAAATAGTCGCTCAAAAACCTGGGTTGTTACATACTCCCCCCCCTTAAAGGGGAATTTTGCCCTCAAAATTCAGGCGTAACTCATAACCATATAAAAGGTATACTATACCAAAAACCGTGTTATCATACTAGCAAACCCCGCTGCAGTGTAGCGTCCCCATAGGACTCAGACTAAGATCATCACTATCAATCTCAGTCTACATCATCATACTATAACATAGCACCAATTCGTTCCTCATGAACTATCGATCCTACCCTTCTACTACGGGAGGAGATACCTACACAATCTCGGCACAAATTACCTTACTTTCCGAAACACGTTACACCCTTACTAGGGGATAACTACTCTAACTTATATTCGCTCACCCCGACACTACTTACTTTTATTCGCATTGGTGTAGCCCTTAGAAGTCTACTGCTTAATGAGCCCAATCTTTAATGAAATGTTCCCGAACCACTCCCAGTCCAAGAAATATACTATTCGCTGTTTCCATTCCAACGAGTAGACAAGGTACACTGCCAACTATACTAGGCTACACACGGCCTCATGCTCATCGAAAACGATCCGATCTATTGTACGGAAATTCGATCCATAAAAACTACTGCTCCAATCGTACCTTTAAATCAAACCCACCCATCCACTTACGGGTGGTAGGGTATACCCCATATCCACACGGTTCCGATTTCTTCCTGGAAACTTTACCAGTACCTTGACACGAATGTCTCTCTCAGTTCAACACTGTTTCTAGGAACCGCATACAGTTCTAGAGCTCCTACTATGAAGAGCTGGGCGTACACTTATGTACTTAGTCCACCTGTTTCCATTGAGCAAGCAGCGATTGGTCCAATGGTCCACAGTTTTCTCAACTAGGATCATGACCTTTGCATTATCGATAACTCGATAAAGATGTTCACGAATATACTCGTCCTCGCTTCACACTACTCTCTACATACTAGTAGGTGAAAGGTTCAATCATGGACATGGACGCTCTTACAATAGCGTCCCCTCGGTTAAGCTCGCTCCACTTGGCATTCCATGCCACGACTAAACTCTCTGACGGTTTATACTTGGCGCCTATAATACTCCCATCCGTATTGCCTTAGCGAAAGGGAATATCCTATCGATAATCCTTCACGATCACAAACTTGTTGAAAAGACCCAAATTCCTGCCCAGGAAGTAGTGCCTCTAATTGTTTAAGGCAAGTACTACCGCTACGGACTCTTCGTCAAGCGGGGAACGACATTTCGTAAAAGTGTGAGACACATGAAAAATGGGTTCATGCTCTCGTATTAATACTTCTCGTTCCTGGAAAAGACTCGTTCGTTAAATCCACTCTTGGTCTTAACAACACGAGTGCAGGTGGAAAGTCAGCTCATGCTTCAACTCCTCAGAAGGTAGGTTATCGACGTAACGTTCTATCTAAGAAAGGCCTCATCTCCTTTGGCCCAACATCCCGAACCTCTCGAGATCCTTTACTTCTCGTTTTAGGGATCGAATCCTACTTAGAGTTGACCCACAAACCTATTGTGGTCAACTCCCAACCACCCTCTTAAAATAACGTCACATGCCCTAAGGACCTAGCATCCTAAGAATCCTAAAGTCAATCTATCTATCCTAATCTAGTCGTATAAGTATAATACTAAATATATACCTAGTGTCCAAGACCTTTCCCGACTTCCGACATTAGCTCGGTTTCATGCGTGGGACATCTCGCCGAAGCCAAATCCAGACAAGGAACCCTCCCATTACACTACTACCTCGCATTGTCGGTCGTCGAAAAGTAACGGTCAAAGACACATGATCGGGATCCATGGAATCCTCACTCATAACTCTACTAATACATATTTACGTCTACGTCCTACCATAACAACCAACTGAGGCATTTACTTTCAGTAGGATGCCAACAATACTTTATCCCAAAGTACACATATACCTCTATACAAATGGCCTTCTCATTAAGGCACAACCATAAGTCTCTATCGGACTTTCTGACGCGACTAAGATTTGGTCTCAAAAGTGCATTTTACTCTAGGCTCAAGTGCAAGCCTGTCGCTCAAGTAGTAACCCGGTAAATCGGGATCGTCTCCACAGGGATCAAGATTGCCAAATAGTAATCAGAAAAATTATTAAATTTTGAAATGATTTCTCAAAAGAAATAAAAAAATGATTAATGATTGGGAAAATTTCTAGTGAAATAAAAATTTACTTAAGAAAAACAACTGAAAATTGCAAAAAGATTTAGGTCTGACAAATGGGAGAAAATAGGGTAGGGTACAATCCCTCAATCCTTAACAAATTACCTTATAGAATACTAGAATTGTAAATTAAAATTACTGACTAGATCCGGTCTTTATAAATTCTAAGCATTACATATATGAGGGATCTAGCCCGCATCATATGAAATCAAAGATATATATAAAGCGGTGAATGATAAATCATACTCGCAAAGCGTTCTTAAACATCTCAAGTACCTAGGGCAAGAGAGATTAAAAGATTGACAATGTTTGTATGATTTTCTTTCACGATTCAATCAATATTTTAATTTAACCTCTGTTTTCTACATAAATAATTTGCCTTGGATTGAGTTCATGTACCTCAACCCTTGGGAATTTAGCTACTCATGATTTGATTAAAGAACAAATTCATACACAAAATTATGTATCTACAAGACATTATAAGTAATTTGCAAATAATAAAAATAGAGAATGGAATGAGTTTACTTGAATTCAGCAACAAGAAAGTAATTGGAATTCAGAATTTCTTACAAACTAGGGCTCATGAAAACTCTTGAAGGAATATAAAATTTAGCCCTAAAATTCAGACTCTAATTCTCTCTAGAACTCTCAACCTAGCAAACCCTAACAACTCTCTAGCTTGCCTCCCAAATGATGTAGAGCATGGGCTTTTATAGCACAAAGGATCGAATTTGACAGCTCAATGTGCTTGCGGCACAAGTTTCATCAAGAGTTGCACTGCTTTAACTGCATAATTAATGCCAGGATTTCGCATGACCGGACCGGTCCGGATTACCCTCGGATCGGTCCGATATCCATCGGATCGGTTCTTTTATTTCTACCGGATCGGTCCGGTACTAGTCGGATTGGTCCGGATTTCATCTCCATTGGTTTGCTATCCATCCGGGGTCTACTGGACTTGGATCATTTAGGATCGGTCCGATTTACATCGGATCGGTCCGAGTTTCTTCTTTGTTGACTTTTTCTTGAAACTTTGACTGGCCATAACTTTCGATCTAGAACTCCGATTTGGGTGCCGATTCTTCCTATGCTCTTGTGAACTCACACTCTTCAACTTCACTTTTTGTGTAGCCTTCGATTTTTGAGTGGAACTTTACTCTTTTGCCCTTTGACTTTTCTTCTGATTTTCTTCTTTTCCTTTCTTGCATTCCATTCCTGAAAACTTCATCACAATTACACAAAAACTAGGGAATATTCTTAGAAAAAGACAATAGAGTGATATGGACTAAAAATGATTCAATTACTTTGTTCGAGATATTAAAATCACTAAATTAAGGGGCTAAATTCAGAAGAATTTACGCTTGGTTAAATACCCCTAACTTAGGACTTTGCACGTCCCGGGCAATGTAACTGAATCTAACCAAAATTTCATTCTTGTAAATTCCCTTTATTAAAATAAAATTCCACTTTCGCAGGCATGAGATTGCATTTAGCGTCTGCAACAAGCTTGTAAACCTCTAGGTTACCCTAGTAGGACGAGTTTTGTCTCGTGAGGGTTTGCAGTGAATACACCCACAAAATTCTTTATTGACTCAAATAAAGATCAAAATACTTAAAAATTGTACAATTTAAACTTTTCAAAAAATAATCACCATAAATTCATATTCAACTGTCTCAAACCATAGTGTGTGTGTGCAAAGCCAAAAATTAAACCTCAAATTTCCACCGATTGAGCATTTCGTTACTTTCCGAAAATTCGTTTTGATTCAAATTCTTATGGATTGCACTCACAAACGAATCACTCGTATTGTGGTTTTTTTCTCTCGGTATGCATGATATAAAGAGTAAATATAATGGACACAAATTCACGCATACAAAATTGGAAAGAAGGAAATTTATGGTGAAAAGATCTCATCATCGGAATACAGTTATTAGGAAATGGGAACATCACCTCTAATTCACACCATTTTAATCTCTTATTTTATCTTTTCATGTCTTATCTCTCCATGCAGTAACCAATTTCGCCATTCGGACTCGGTTAGGACTTTTTGGGTTAAAAGGTGTAAAGGGTAAAATTGGGAATAGACGGAATGTTCGGAATTGGAAAATATCTTTATGACGTCCATTTGTGCTTTTTCGGGCATTTGCTCATTTTTCTCTTTTCATTTTTTTCTTTTTTTTTTCATCTTTTCTTGATATTTTTGTTGAGCATATCTATTTTTTTCTTCTTGCCCCTTTTTGTTGCACAATTTGGACTTTATTTGATGAATATTTAATTTTCACAATTCCGGGCTATTTGGTTTTTTTCGGTTTGTCAAACGAAAGGGAAATATTTTATTAGGCCCAAAGTGGGTTGCAAAGGGATAATTTTGTTTTTTCACAACTTTTTCTGGCTAATATTTTTGGGTAACAAACGAGGGCCTACTTCATTGTCCAAATTGCTAATCACATTACCATATGCATCTCGAGATTAATTAAGTTTAGAGATATATTTAGCACGAATTTCGAGACAACATTTCACACATTTCCCATAACCGATCAAAACAAAGGATTGAGATCATCAACGACTTATTAAAACACTGAAAAGAACTTTGAGTTAATCATAAACTCGGATTGATTTAAAAACTCATAAAAAATTGAAAGGCTCGAAATCTCACCGGGTTGGACTAATCTCCACACTTATTCGTAAAGTCGTCAATTTTCTTTCAATTTCCATCTTCGGTCAATTTTGGCTTAGTGCATTTCGATTGTTAACAATTTGAGACTTTAAATAGAATAAAGGTGATATTTTTGAAAAATTTAAATTCTAATTTTTATTTATTTTGAAGAAAAATATTTTTTGTTTTTTCAACTTTTTTTTTCAATTTTTTTTTTTATATATATGCAAAGTTTTATGAATACGCACCTGTCATCCCCCCTAACTTAGTGATTTGCATTGTCCGCAATCAAATGGACGAGAGAGATAAAGAAGACAACATAAAGAGTGCGATAAATAAAACAAGCAAATATCATACTAAAACTGTATATTACAAACTGTGACACCACTGTGTAAGCAAAAAGAAAAGAAAAACAAAAAGAAACATAGCTAAGGGGAAGAGGGGCATCCTAAGGGGCGGGTCGGGGATGGGAAGGAGTGGGAGCAGCAGGATCATAAGGATATTGAGATGGTAATGGAGATAGAATAGAGAATATAGGTGGAGGTGTGAAGAAAATGGGTAGGGGGATGGGTGTATTTATAGTAGGGGAGTGTGAAATTGGAGGGAATGAAAGGGTGGGAAATGGGTGGACGAATTTTTGAAGGAAGTGGAGGGATTGGGGCAAGTGAAGAGGTGTGGATTGAAGAGGTGTCCCTTGGGAAATGAATTTCTGCAGACAACCGGACCGATCCGGTTTTGGGACCGGACCGATCCGCCTTAACCGGATCGGTTCTTTTAATTCACCCGGACCGATCCGCCTGACCGGATCGGTTCTTTTAATATCAGACCGGACCGATCCGGTCTGCTAATTTTTTTGAATTATTCCTCTCTCTTCTTTTCACCATAAAAGCTCCTATTCTCCCTTACAAACATGAGTTTACAACCGCTCACACATCAAACTATCCTCAATGCTCATCGAAAACGAAACACCCCTCACCCGTCGGATTCTCAACCCCGGGACTAACTCAAACCTAAGACTCCTAATTCCTAAGACTCCTATGGACAACAATCACCCCATACATGTCGGGTGTGTGACGACCTCACCTCTCTTTGTTCAGTCAATCCCCATAAATGGGGTCCGACAGCCAGATTGTGTCGGCTTCTTTGACAATTGCTTCCAAATAGGGCTTGAGACGATGCCCATTAACTTTAAATGTGTTTTCCCCTTTCTCATCTTTGAGTTCTACCACTCCATGGGGAAATACCTCTTTCACAATGAATGGACCTGACCATCTTGATCATAATTTTCCGGGAAACAAGTGCAACCTCGAGTTGTAGAGAAGTACTTTTTGTCCCGAATGAAACTCTTTCTTACGAATGATTCCGTCATGAGCTCGTTTCATTCGGTCCTTGGATATTTTAGCACTTTCATACGCATCATTGCGTATTTCTTCCAATTCATTCAACTGAATTTTCCTTGTTTCACAGACTTTATCCATATTGAAGTTCACCCTTTTTATAGCCCAATACGCTTTGTGTTCGATCTCAACCGGAAGATGACAAGATTTTCCATACACAAATCGAAATGGGGACATCCCAAGGGGATTCTTATATGCGGTTCTATAGGCCCAGAGTGCATCATTCAATCTGAGAGACCAATCTTTCCTATTAGGATCGACTGTCTTTTCCAAGATATTTTTGATTTCCCGATTAGCAAGCTCGGCTTGGCCATTCGATTGAGGGTGATAATTTGTTCCAACTTTATGGACAATGCCGTACTTCCGCATTAGTTTCTCCATAGGCCTATTGCAAAAATGAGTTCCATTATCACTGATTATGGCCTTAGGTATACCAAAACGAGAAAGTATATTTTCTTGAATGAATTTTATCACCACTTTGCTATCATTCGTCCTTGTAGCTATCGCCTCAACCCATTTGGAGACGTAATCTACAGCAACGAGGATGTATAGAAAACAAAAAGAAGGTGGAAATGGGCCCAGGAAATCAATACCCCAACAATCAAACAACTCCAATACTAGAATTGGGGTTAATGGCATCATGTCACGGCGAGTAATAGCTCCCATTCTTTGGCATCTATCGCATGATTTACAAAAAGCATTCACATCCCGAAAGATTGTGGGCCAATAAAGACCACTTTGAAGGATTTTCGCAGCAGTTTTATTTTTAGAAAAATGACCTCTACATGCTTCCGAATGACAGAATCGAATTACCCCTTGGATTTCCTCATCGGGTACACATCTCCGGATGATTTGATTAGCACAATACTTAAACAAATATGGATCATCATAAAATAACATGCGTGACCATGTAATGAACTTTCTTCTCTCTTGCGGATTCTAATTAGATGGAATAACTCCAGTGACAAGGTAATTGACTAAATCCGCAAACCAAGGGAGAGAAGAAGTAGCAAATAAATTTTCATCCGAAAAATACTCGTCTATGGGAATGGGATCTATAGGCACGTCGGACGAGAGGCGTGACAAATGGTCAGCGACGACGTTTTCTACTCCTTTCTTATTTTGAATCGAGAGATTAAACTCTTGTAAGAGTAGGATCCACCTGATTAGACGGGGTTTGGTATCTTTTTTACTTAAGAGATATTTCAGTGCCGAATGATCAGTGAAGCAAACGATAGGCGACCCAACAATGTAAGAGCGAAATTTGTCGAGAGCAAAAACGACTGCTAGTAATTCTTTCTCTGTGGTAGAGTAATTAAGCTGAGGGCCAGATAATGTTCTTCTAACATAGTAAATAACATGAGCTTTCTTATCTTTCCTCTGTCCAAGAATATCCCCAATCGCTTAATCACTTTCATCACACATAAGCTCAAAGGGAAGTGACCAATCCGGAGCTTGCATGATAGGAGCAGAAATAAGCATGCTTTTGAGTTTATCAAAAGCTTCTTGACATGGTTTATTCCACTCAAATGGAGTGTCTTTCATAAGAAGATTACTCAAAGGTCTAGCGATGGTTCTAAAGTCTTTGATAAACCTTCTATAAAATCCAGCATGGCCTAGAAAGGACCTCACATTTTTAAGTGATTTGGGCGGGGGTAACTCAGCTATTACGTCAATTTTTGCTCGATCAACTTCAATTCCTATAGATGAGACTATGTGACCTAAAACTACGCCCTCGCTAACCATAAAATGGAATTTTTCCCAATTGAGGACTAAGTCTTTTTCCACACATCGGAATAGAACTCTTTCAAGATTAGCTAAACATTGGTCAAAAGATGGACCGAAAACGCTGAAATCGTCCATGAACACCTCAAGACCTTTTTCAATCATGTCGCTAAAGAGACTTAACATGCACCTTTGAAAAGTTGCTGGCGCATTACATAACCCAAATGGCATACGTTTATAGGCAAACGTACCAAACGACATGTAAAAGTCGTCTTTTCTTGATCAAGTACATCCACTTCAATCTGATTATATCCGGAATACCCATCTAGGAAACAATAGTAAGGATGGTCCGCCACTCGTTCAATCACTAGATCGATGAACGGTAAGGGAAAATGATCTTTTCCAGTTCCGGCATTGAGCTTTCGGTAGTCAATGCAAACACGCCACCCGGTGGTGGTGCGTTGAGGTATTAATTCTCCCTTAGCATTTTCAACCACAGTCATTCCTGATTTTTTTGGAATAACTTGAATTGGGCTCACCCATTTACTATCTGAAATGGGATAGATAATCCCAACATCTAGCAATTTAATGATTTCCGCTCTTACTACATCTTTCATGGTTGGGTTTAATCACCTTTGCATCTCACGCGAGGGCTTCACTTCTTCCTCAAGATGGATTTTATGGGTACAAATCAATGGACTTATACCTTTCAAATCTGCTATATTCCAACCAAAAGCACTTCTATGCTTTCGCAACACATCCAACAACATACCCTCTTGCCCTTTTTCTAGACGGGAAGACACAACAACAGGAAATGTATCATTCTCTCCTAAAAAGGCATATTTGACATGAGAGGGTAGTTTCTTCAACTCAAGACTAGGAAATCTATTTTCAGAGGGAATCATGGTTGTCTCCCTCGGAGGCAATTCTTCATACCTAGAAATCCAGTCAACATCTCTTAAACTATCAAAAATCTCTTCCTCTTGTAACCAAGTTTCTAACTCTTCCACCTCTCTCTCAAACTCAGTATAAGAGTTCTTTTTCTCACCACTTTGCACGAAACACACTTCCAATGCATCTCCTCCTATAATTTTCTCAATGTTCCCATCCACCAATTCTTCAATAAGATCAACCTCAAGAATCTCATCCTCATCACCCATTTGGTTAGCGATATTGAAAATGTTGGTCTCGAGAGTCATGTTTCCAAAAGTGAGTTGTATTTGGCCATTCCTTGTATTGATCAAAGCATTAGCGGTAGCTAAGAATGGACGGCCCAAGATTATCGGAATATGATTTCTCGTATGGGGAACAGGCTCAGTGTCCCAAATGACAAAATCAACAGGAAAGTAGAACGTGTACACTTGAACTATCACGTCTTCTACAACCCCACGAGTCACTTTCACTGTTCGATCAACTAACTGTAGAGTGATTCGGGTAGGTTTTAAATCACCTAAATCAAGATGCTTATAGATGGAGTATGGAAGGATGTTTACACTCGCACCTAAATCAAGCAATGCTTTTTCTAATCTTTTTTCTCCTATGATGCATGAAATTGTAGGTGCACCTGGGTCCTTGAATTTTGGTGGAAGATCATTGAGAAGAACCGAGATCACATTTTGTGCCAAGAAAACATTCTGCTTCACCTTAAGCCGTCTTTTGACAGTCAAAAGATCTTTGATAACCTTAGCATATGTTGGAATTTGTTGAATAGCATCAAGAAACGGCAAGTTCAATTTTACTTGTTTAAACACATCCAACACCTCAGTACGCGAAGCCCCTTTTTTGGGTGGCTCTAAGCGTTGAGGAAATGGAGCAGCAGTTGGCAACTTGACTTCAATTTCAGGTTCAACTTACTTATCTTTCAATTCCTTTAATACGGGAGGTTCTGCAGACTCGGAATTTTCAGATTCCTTAGGAATTTCGGGTTCAACTCCATCATCGTTCACCTTTGGAAGTTTTGGTGATAAATCAATTACGCAGCCACTACGAAGAGTAGTAACAGCTTGACATTGTTCTTGCAAATTCGATGATGTGGAGCCAACCGTGGATTGACCTTGAAGAGGCGGTCTTTGGCCTTGGGCTGGAAGTTTGCCCTTCTCTTGAGTATTCACCGCAGACTGCAACCTAGAGATGTTAGTATGCATTTCAGCGAACATTCGATCATATTTAGCATCTCTCTCTTTTTGAGATTGGATGAATTGATTTAAATTATCTTCAAGAGATCTCCTAGGTGGTGCTACATACGGACCAGGAGGTGGTACCTGCATAGGATTTGGCATTGGAGGAGCCACTTTCTGAAATTGAGGAGGTTGTGGTAGAGTCATATGTGGGTTAGGAACCATCCCACCTTGGGGTTGTCCATAGTTGAACCCAGGATTCCTCCACGATTGATTATATGCATTCCCTTGCTGGGCATTATAATTTTTGCGAAAACCCCCTATTGCATCCACCTGTTCAGTGTACATTGCCTTATATGCAGGAATGGTAGGCCATCCTTTGGTATAATGACCCGCATTACAAATGGCACACACTTTCTCCTTTCCGACTTGTACGGGTCCAGACACATCTCTCAATCGCACTTCAAGCATATCCCTGAAATTCTTCTCCAATTGGTCAAATTTTCGATCCAACAAAGTGTCCTTGTCCAAGTGATAAATACCGGACGCAACAGGAAAGTTGGACACTTGTCGATTTCTATTTTGACTATTGGGATCAGAAGTATCCCATGCTTGGGTAGTTTCTGCTACATATTTCAGATGAGCTTCAGCATCGCTCGAATTTAACTCCCAAAAAGGTCTCTCACACATGGTTTGAACAAGTTGTTTAGACGCTAAAGTAAGGCCTTGATGGAAAAATGAAATAAGATGATGCTTTTCAAAACCATGATGTGGGAACGCATTAACTAACTCCTGAAATCTCTCCCAACATTTATCAAAAGCCTCATTCTCATTTTGATGAAAAGCTTGAATTTGGGCTTTAACAGAATTGGTTCTGTGTTGTGGACAATTTTTGATATAAACTTGGATTGCATATCTCTCCAGGATAACACAGAATTTGGGGGTAGGGACCATAACCAAGTTTTAGCTTTATCCTTTAAGGAAAAAGGGAAGAGCTTCAACCTAATTACATCTTGTGGACAAGCTTGGTCACCAAACGTCTCACATGTATCTTCGAATTCTCGAATATGGAGATATGGTTTTTCAGAATCCATCCCATGAAATGTAGGAAAAATTTGGATCATACCATTCCGAAAGTGGAACTGACCGGCATTATACGGGAGTAAAATGCAACCAGGGGTAACAGTTCGCTCCGAAAATAACAAATCTTTCATAGGAAGATATGGTATCTCATCCTCTCCAGCACCAACACCGACACTACCATGATCCGACATATCGCTACCGAAAGGTTCAGAATTCTCACTCCGGGTTTGACTTAGTGAACGACTTGTGATGGAATTATTAGGCGAAGGAGGTGGAACCCAAAAAGGCGGAGACTCAGAATTTTCAGAACTTGCTTCGGCAATAGGATTTTCGTGAACTTGGGTGGGGGATGAATTCTGCATATAAGATCACAAAAGATGAGAATTTTTTTTTTCGAAATCACTTGTAGATAAAAATAACTTTCTTGAAAAATTTAACAATTTTGGATCCCCGACAACGGCGCCAAAAACATGACGCGACTAAGATTTTGTCTCAAAGTACGTTTTACTCTAGGCTCAAGTGCAAGGCTGTCGCTCAAGTAGTAACCCGGTAAATCGGGATCGTCTCCACAGGGATCGAGATTGCCAAATAGTAATCAGAAAAATTATTAAATCTTGAAATGATTTCTCAAAAGAAATAAAAAGATGATTAATGATTGGGAAAATTTCTAGTGAAATAAAAATTTACTTAAGAAAAACAACTGAAAATTGCAAAAAGATTTAGGTCTGACAAATGGGAGAAAATAGGGTAGGGTACAATCCCTCAATCCTTAACAAATTACCTTATAGAATACTAGAATTGTAAATTAAAATTATTGACTAGATCCGGTCTTTATAAATTCTAAGCATTACATATATGAGGGATCTAGCCCGCATCATATGAAATCAAAGATAGATATAAAGCGGTGAATGATAAATCATACTCGCAAAGCGTTCTTAAACATCTCAAGTACCTAGGGCAAGAGAGATTAAAAGATTGACAATGTTTGTATGATTTTCTTTCACGATTCAATCAATATTTTAATTTAACCTCTGTTTTCTACATAAATAATTTGCCTTGGATTGAGTTCATGTACCCCAACCCTTGGGAATTTAGCTACTCATGATTTGATTAAAGAACAAATTCATACACAAAATTATGGATATACAAGACATTATAAGTAATTTACAAATAATAAAAATAGAGAATGGAATGAGTTTAGTTGAATTCAGCAACAAGAAAGTAATTGGAATTCAGAATTTCTTAGAAACTAGGGCTCATGAAAACTCTTGAAGGAATAGAAAATTTAACCCTAAAATTTAGAATCTAATTCTCTCTAGAACTCTCAACCTAGCAAACCCTAACAACTCTCTAGCTTGCCTCCCAAATGATGTAGAGCATGGGATTTTATAGCACAAAGGATCGAATTTGACAGCTCAATGTGCTTGCGGCACAAGTTTCACCAAGAGTTGCACTGCTTTAACCGCATAATTAATGCCAGGATTTCGCATGACCGGACCGGTCCGGATTACCCTCGGATCGGTCCGATATCCATCGGATCGGTTCTTTTATTTCTACCGGATCGGTCCGGTACTAGTCGGATTGGTTCGGATTTCATCTCCATCGGTTTGCTATCCATCCGGGGTCTACTGGACTTGGATCATTTCGGATCGGTCCGGTTTACATCGGATCTGTCCGAGTTTCTTCTTTGTTGACTTTTTCTTGCAACTTTGACTGGACATAACTTTTGATCTAGAACTCCGATTTGGGTGCCAATTCTTCCTATGCTCTTGTGAAGTCATGCTCTTCAACTTCACTTTTTGTGTCGCCTTCGATTTTTGAGTGGAACTTTACTCTTTTGCCCTTTGACTTTTCTTCTGATTTTCTTCTTTTCCTTTCTTGCATTCCATTCCTGAAAACTTCATCACAATTACACAAAAACTAGGGAATATTGTTAGAAATAGACAATAGAGTGATATGGACTAAAAATGATTCAATTACTTTGTTCGAGATATTAAAATCACTAAATTAAGGGGCTAAATTCAGAAGAATTTACGCTTGGTCACTTTCATAATCTCAGTCTTCCCCACATCGATCAGAGGAAAACTATCATAGTGCTCATATATCACACATCAACTTAGCCCTTAATCACTCATATACCTGATTCTCGGCTAAACTTTCCCATCAAGCATCTCAACTAACAGAGAAAAAAGAACAGAAAAGAAAATGCACATCTCTCCACTCCCAACGTTGTTAAGGTTCATGCGTGGAGCATCTCGCAAAGCGAAATCCAAACAAGGAACCCCTCCACACAATCCCCTTAACTAGCTGGTCGTGGAGATAAGGCACCTCAAACACAGGCAAAGCAAACAAAGCAAGCAAACAATCAAAGAAAAAGAATAAAGCAAGACATACAAATAACAAATAAAATAAAAAATGAAAACTACCTACATACTGTAAACCACCTCTATAAAGTCTCAACATGTCTCCAGGAGAGATATTATAGAACAACTAGACCTCCTTCTAGAACTAGAACTAGGACAGCCTCGCAATTTATTCGCTTGCTATCACACCCACCAATCTAAGAATACCTCTACTCGTAAAATACATATAATACAAGTAGCACGTACCCCACATATAACCACTCGCCCCATAATGAGTGAAAAGGAAAACATAGACCTTCCCTATTATGGAAGCCATATAGATATACTTACAATATAAATAAAAATACATGTCGGTTCGTTCACAAGCTCGATATACACACCCGGACCTAGGGTTAACACCCTACTACTCCATCTTACCTAAGGAATGCACCACTCGCACCTTAGTTGGAAAGTCCCACCAACATACTAGCCAACCTCCTTGGCTACTACTAATGGTTCCAAGACACATCATTCTAGTCTTATCTGAACCAAACTACTTCCATCAATGTCCCAACTAGGCATCCAAATCTCTCCCTTGTTCTACAATCGACAAGATCAGAATGCATAGTTGCCTTAACTTTTTCAGCAAAGAGAACATTCTACCAGCCTCCCCGGCCTTAGCTCCCCGAATCTTCCCCCGGGTGGGTGTTCACCAATGGGGTCTCATGAACACTACTTCTCCAAAAGTGTTAGCAACACTACTCATGAGCCTATCATTTCCACTGAAAGGCTCTCTCTTATGGGAAAAACATTCTGCCTCCCCCCCCCCCCATAAAGAGGCTACTACCATTTCCGCCACTTCAACCTTACTGCAAGGGTGAAAGGTTTTCCTCAAATCCTCACACCTGGGCACTCCTATACCCATCTCTAGGCCAAAACTCTCGGGCCTCATGTTCTCACCGAACGAGGTTACACTTCCTCTATCCAACCGAACTTCAACATGTGGTCCTAATAAAGAACCTCTCAACTCCGAATTGACATTGCTTGGAATCCCAAGCATAGTACCACTCTCTACCGACAGTGGTACTTGGGAAAACTATTTTCACCGTACTTAGTAGTCACGGCAGCAATATAAAATAATGCTAAAAAGGGAGAGACCTCCAAAGCAGCCCTCATCCCCGACCACAGCCTACAGCTTATAGTAATCCCATCATATAATGCCTTCACAACAGCCTTCCTCAACGCCCTTCATCTGACGATTTACGAGTCTCACACGAATGCACAAAAGATCTTAGGGTTCTCGTACCATAGCAGGAGAACGGAATCTCACAAGAGAATTCAACGATCTTAATCTTAAGGCTCTACATCAAACAGAGAGAAATGCAGAAGACGTAGAACGTTCTCACAGATTCCTAAGGACTCTAGAACCTAATGCTCTGATACCACCTGTGACAACCCGCCTACTAAAATAATAGGTGGCCAGCCCAATACTCTAATAATCACAGGAATTAGAGATGATCCATTCTTAGCATTACTGTCGATTAAAATAATAGTATGAGATAACCACCAATCATCTTAGAAAACGGACTGTCAAATTTAAAATTTTGAAAAGAAAAGAAAAACACTTAGACAATCCCATTTGTAAAAACGGTGGGTATAAAAAATCAATGGATAAAGAATGACAATATAATAAATATCACCGAATAAGCTGTCGGTGATCAGACCAATACAAATAGTACATCGAGTATTACAAACCAATATTTACAATATAATGAGTGAGTGCAATACCTTGGGCAAAACACGCCCGAATAAATTTACTGAACATAACTAGAGTACAGTAGAAAGAAGCGTCTACTACAAGTAACCTACAACATCCGCAATATGCTGTAGCTCCATGACAACTGGAATGGAAATGTAAATACGGGTGTCCATGCGGTAGAGAACCTGTAACGGCAAAGAATATGCAGAAACAAAGAAATATAGATACGGGTCAGGGCCCGGTTTGATATGATTACCATGTGACTAAAAATGCATGACAGTTAAGTGCGAAATTTTCTCGCAGATAACAGCAATATTTCTCATCTCTCAATCTAGCAGCAACCTAGCGCAATATCGTGAGATGTTCTAGTTAACCCTAAGTACTAAGGGCTAACTTATCCCCATTCTCAACAATATGCCCTATTCGTGCGTGGGGTGTCTCGCAAAGCGAAATCCAGACAAGGAACCCCCCCCCCCCCCCCGATACACTACTACTTAGGCAAGGTTGATAGTCGAGATCCATTAGATCCTTAGCACGAAATAATCAATAAATGTATTTGTGTGCGCGTATGTGTGGGAGGTCACATATACAGCTATACAAAGAAAGTATAAAATTAAACCCATCCATCATTTAATGGCACAATTCCTAATTTTTCTTTAGGAACACATATAAATGGTACAACATTTTATCAAATGTTTACCAAATTACTTTCATCATATACTATTTCATTTCGAAATTCTATTCCTTATCAGGAAATATAATCATCTTTATATGCTCTTTATGGCATTTCATCTCAATTATACATTTTGTAAAAATATCTTCCTTATCAGGAATATAATCATCATTATATGCTCTTTATGGCATTTCATCTCAATTGTACATTTTGTAAAAATATCTTCCTTATCAGGAATATAATCATCATTATATGCTCTTTATGGCATTTCATCGTGCTCTTTGTGGCACTTTCTCATGCTCTTTATGGCATTTCATTGTGCTCTTTATGGAACCCATCATACATCAAGTCCAACTTGATTTAGAATAGTTATATTCATATATATATATATATAACGATTCTAAGACCTCCCGTCCGGCTATCCCCACTGTGCGCGCCCCTAAATGGCTATCATCTTCCCGGGCCTATCATCAAGACAACCTGGGATCCTATCGAAACGTCGGGAAGCAGCCATGTGCCTGCGGGATAGTTAAGACCACACCCGGAATCTCCTAACCAGCGCAGAAAAATATATATCAACAAACGCTAACATGGCCTAGGGACTATATCCACCCTGCGTTAATTTGTCAGGGGGCATCACCACAACGCGCGTAACTTCCCTTAAGATAGCGATTTAGAGAGGTGTGTATCCATAAATTAACATTTATGAAAAACATTACTTTTTCCATTTTCAAAACTTCCAATTTTACTTTTCCAAAAATCATTCATTTAGCCATTTAGCACCAAGTTTTAGAATGTGCATTTCATTCTTATTAAGTCATATTTTATTAATGACCTTAGACCCAAAGTGCCACTAACCTCAAAATAGCCTCCAAGAGTTCATATTATTTTGTAAACCCTCAAAGAGAGTCTCCATAATGGAGTGTCTCCCAAAAGTTCAACATTAATATTTTAACTCCCAAGTTATCTTTAGGTCAACCTCCTATATCAATCGGACATTAACCTATACAAACTAGACCTCGGGTAAACCCAAATATCCACTCTTAGCCTAAGACATTAGTCTACCCAATACAACCCTCTAGGACTCCCCATTACTTCCCAAAGGAAGGTTCCTAAGTTCCTATCTTAAAATGAAGAGGCTAAGTAAAACTAAGTAGAACTAAAGGTGGAAAAACACCGGACCGATCGACCGGTCAAGGGACTGCGGTCGACCGCCCTTGGAAGTTTGGCCTGCTAACAAAACAAGTGAGCTAGTTTTGGCATGACCTGTCGACCGGTCCTGGGACCGCATTCGACCGCGCCTATCAGGTCCACGAAATACCCTTCTTCTACAAAGCCAAAACCGAACCCTAAATCCCACCATCCTATAATTTCTTCATACCCTTCCACCAACAACATTACCCCAACAATTATACACCAAAAGAAACCCATATAACAACCTTAAACCACACAATCTACAAGATTTAAGGATTAAACACCAAAAATCAACCAAAAATCCATTTATGGTTTAAACCTCCAAAATTAACTATACATGCAAATTTATAACATTAAATCAATATCTAGCAAGTAAGAAACTTGCCTCGAGGTTCGTAGTCTCAGATCACCTCCGGTAACGACGGAATTCGGCCCAAAATCTTCATTTTCTCTCTTTCTCTCAACTCTCTCTTCTCTCTCTCTCTCATTTGGCTTCTCTCACACAAATGAAGAAAGAAAAAGGGGTGGGGGACTTATACGGGTCTCAAAACATAAATCCCCACTTTTAATTACTAATACACCACTAAAATGACACGTAACCATTAATTTGAGTCATAACCCCTTAAAAATGACCGAATCTCAAAAATTACAATTGGGCACTTATTTCGTCTATCTCGAGTATTCTAAAAACACTCGCACCCCCTATTTTGGCATTCCGGAAAGTGTGAACTATTTTTGTGTTCTAATTTCATTTTAATTCATTAATTTTACACCATTATATATATAAGTCATAATCGTCGTTTTACATATGACGACGCAATAATACACAATATAACGCTATTTACCTTCTCATAACGGTAAAGAGACAAAACATAGTAAATATTATCCCTAAGTCTCACGGGAAATAATATTTACTCCAACATTCCCTATTTTATAAAATTAGCCCATCAGGCAAAATAGTATAAAATAGTCGCTCAAAAACCTGGGTTGTTACATACTCCCCCCCCTTAAAGGGGAATTTTGCCCTCAAAATTCAGGCGTAACTCATAACCATATAAAAGGTATACTATACCAAAAACTGTGTTATCATACTAGCAAACCCCTCTGTAGTGCAGCGTCCCCATAGGACTCAGACTAAGATCATCACTATCAATCTCAGTCTACATCATCATGCTATAACATAGCACCAATTCGTTCCTCAGGAACTATCGATCCTACCCTTCTACTACGGGAGGAGATACCTACACAATCTCGGCACAAATTACCTTACTTTCCGAAACACGTTACACCCTTACTAGGGGATAACTACTCTAACTTATAATCGCTCACCCCGACACTACTTACTTCTATTCGCATTGGTGTAGCCCTTAGAAGTCTACTGCTCAATGAGCCCAATCTTTAAAGAAATGTTCCCGAACCACTCCCAGTCCAAGAAATATACTATTCGTTGTTTCCATTCCAACGAGTAGACTAGGTACACTGCTAACTAGACTAGGCTACACATGGCCTCATGCTCATCGAAAACGATCCGAACTATTGTACGAAAATTCGATCCATTAAAACTACTACTCCAATCGTTCCTTTAAATCAAACCCACCCATCCACTTACGGGTGGTAGGGTATATCCCATATCCACACGGTTCCCATTTCTTCCTGGAAACTTTACCAGTACCTTGACACGAACGTCTCTCTCAGTTCACCCCTGTTGCTAGGAACCGCATACATTTCTAGAGCTCCTACAATGAAGAGCTGGGTGTACACTTTTGTACTTAGTCCACCTATTTCCATTGAGTAAGCAGCGATTGGTCCAATGGTCCACAATTTTCTCAACTAGGATCATGACCTTTGCATTATCGGTAACTCGATAAAGATGTTCACGGATATACTCGTCCTCGCTTCACACTACTCTCTACATACTAGTAGGTGAAAGGTTCAATCATGGACATGGACGCTCTTATAATAGCGTCCCCTCGGTTAACCTCGCTCCACTTGGCATTCCATGCCACGACTAAACTCTCTGACGGTTTATACTTGGCGCCTATAATACTCCCATCCGTATTTCCTTAGCGAAAGGGAATATCCTATCGATAGTCCTTCACGATCACAAACTTGTTGCTCGACCCAAATTCCTGCCCAGGAAGTAGTGCCTCTAATTCTTTAAGGCAAGTACTACCTCTACGGACTCTTCGTCAAGCGAGGAACGACATTTCGTAAAAGTGTGAGACACATGAACAATGGGTCCATGCTCTCGTATTAATACTTCCCGTTCCTGGAAAAGACTCATTCGTTAAATCCACTCTTGATCTTAACAACACGAGTGTAGGAGGAAAGTCAGCTCATGCTTCAACTCCTCAGAAGGTAGGTTATCGACGTAACGTTCTATCTAAGAAAGGCCTCATCTCCTTTGGCCCAACATACCGAACCTCTCGAGATCCTTTACTTCTCGTTTTAGGGATCGAATCCTACTTAGAGTTAACCCACAAACCTATTGTGGTCAACTCCCAACCACCCTCTTAAAATAACGTCACATGCCCTAAGGACCTAGGGTCCTAAGAATCCTAAAGTCAATCTATCTATCCTAATCTAATCGTATAAGTATAATACTAAATATATCCCTAGTGTCCAAGACCTTTCCCGACTTCTGACATTAGCTCGGTTTCATGTGTGGGACGTCTCGCCGAAGCGAAATCCCGACAAGGAACCCTCCCATTACACTACTACCTCGCATTGTCGGTCGTCGAAAAGTAATGGTCGAAGACACATGATCGGGATCCACGGAATCCTAACTCATAACTCTACTAATACATATTTACGTCTACGTCCTACCATAATAACCAACTGAGGCATTTACTTTCAGTAGCATGCCAGCAAAACTTTATCCCAAAGTACACATATACCTCTATACAAATGGCCTTCTCATTAAGGCACAACCATAAGTCTCTATCGGACTTTCATAATCTCAGTCTTCCCCAAATCGATCAGAGGAAAACTATCATAGTGCTCATATATCTCACATCAACTTAGCCCTTAATCACTCATATACGTGATTCTCGGCTAAACTTTCCCATTAAGCATCTCAACTAACAGAAAAAAAGAACAGAAAAGAAAATGCACATCTCTCCACTCCCAACATCGTTAAGGTTCATGCGTGGAGCGTCTCACAAAGAGAAATCCAAACAAGGAACCCCTCTACACAATCCCCTTAACTAGCCGGTCGTGGAGATAAGGCACATCAAACACAGGCAAAGCAAACAAAGCAAGCAAACAATCAAAGAAAAAGAATAAAGTAAGACATACAAATAACAAATAAAATAAAAAATGAAAACTACCTACATACCGTAAACCACCTCTATAAAGTCTCAACCTGTATCCAGGAGATATATTATAGAACAACTAGTCCTCCTTCTAGAACTAGAACTAGGACAGCCTCGCAATTTATTCGCTTGCTATCACACCCACTAATCTAAGAATACCTCTACTCGTAAAATACATATAATACAAGTAGCACGTACCACACATATCAGCACTCGCCCCGTAACGAGTGAAAAGGAAAACATAGAACTTCCCTATTATGGAAGACATATAGATATACTTACAATATAAATAAAAATACATGCTGGTTCATTCACAAGCTCGATATACACACCCGGACCTAGGGTTAACACCCTACTACTCCATCTTACCTAAGGAATGCACCACTCACACCTTAGTTGGAAAGTCCCACCAACATACTAGCCAACCTCCTTGGCTACTACTAATGGTTCCAAGACACATCATTCTAGTCTTATCCGAACCAAACTACTTCCATCAATGTCCCAACTAGGCATCCAAATCTCGCCCTTGTTCTACAATCGACAAGATCAGAACGCATAGTTCCCTTAACTTTTTCAGCAAAGAGAACATTCTACCAGCCTCCTCGGCCTTAGCTCCCCGAATCTTCCCCCCGGGTGGGTGTTCACCAATGGTGTCTCATGAACACTACTTCTCCAAAAGTGTTAGCAACACTACTCACGAGCCTATCATTTCCACTGAAAGGCTCTCTCTTATGGGCAAAACATTCTCCCCCCCCCCCCCCATAAAGAGGCGACTACCATTTCCGCCACTTCAACCTTACTCCAAGGGTGAAAGGTTTTCCTCAAATCCTCACACCTGGGCACTCCTATACCCATCTCTAGGCCAAAACTCTCGGGCCTCATGTTCTCACCGACCGAGGTTACACTTCCTCTATCCAACCGAACTTCAACATGTGGTCCTAATAAAGAACCTCTCAACTCCGAATTGACATTGCTTGGAATCCCAAGCATAGTACCACTCTCTACCGACAACGGTACTTGGGAAAACTATTTTCACTGTACTTAGTAGTCATGGAAGCAATATAAAATAATGCTACAAAGGGAGAGACCTCTAAAGCAACCCTCATCCCCGACCACAGCCTACAGCTTATAGAAACTCCATCATATAATGCCTTCACAATGGCCTTCCTCAACGCCCTTCATCTGACGATTTACGAGTCTCACACGAACGCACAAAAGATCTTTGGGGTTCTCGTACTATAGCAGGAGAACGGAATCTCACAAGAGAATTCAACGATCTTAATCTTAAGGCTCTACATCAAACAGAGAGAAACGCAGAAGACGTAGAACGTTCTCACAGATTTCTAAGGACTCTAGAACCTAATGCTCTAATACCACCTGTGACAACCCACCTACTAAAATAATAGGTGGCCAGCCCAATACTCTAATAATCACAGGAATCATAGATGGTCCATTCTTAGCATTACTGTCGATTAAAATAATAGTATGAGATAACCACCAATCATCTTAGAAAATGGACTGTCATATTTAAAATTTTGAAAAGAAAAGAAAAACACTTAGACAATCCCATTTGTAAAAACGGTGGGTATCAAAAATCAATGGATAAAGAATGACAATATAATAAATATCACCGAATAAGCTGTCAGTGAACAGACCAATACAAATAGTACATCGAGTATTACAAACCAATATTTACAATATAATGAGTGAGTGCAATACCTTGGGCAAAACACGCCCGAATAAATTTACTGAATATAACTATAGTACAATAGAAAGAAGCGTCTACTACAAGTAACCTACAACATCCGGAATATGCTGTAGCTCCATGACAACTAGAATGGAAATGTAAATACGGGTGTCCATGCGGTAGAGCACCTGTAACGGCAAAGAATATGCAGAAACAAAGAAATATAGATACGGGTCAGGGCCCGGTTTGATATGATTACCATGTGACTAAAAATGCATGACAGTTAAGTGCGAAATTCTCTCGCAAATAACAGTAATATTTCTCACCTCTCAATCTAGCAGCAACCTAGCGCAATATCGTGAGATGTTGTAGTTAACCCTAAGTACTAAGGGCTAACTTCTCCCCATTCTCAACACTATGCCCTATTCGTGCGTGGGGTGTCTCGCAAAGCGAAATCCAGACAAGGAACCCCCCCGATACACTACTACTTAGGCAAGGTTGATAGTCGAGATCCATTAGATCCTTAGCACAAAATAATTAATAAATGTATATGTGCGTGCATATGTGTGGGAGGTCACATCTATAGCTATACAAAGAAAGTATAAAATTAAACCCATCCATCATTTAATGGCACAATTCCTAATTTTTCTTTAGGAACACATATAAATGGTACAACATTTTATCAAATGTTTACCAAATTACTTTCATCATATACTATTTCATTTCGAAATTCTATTCCTTATCAGGAAATATAATCATCATTATATGCTCTTTATGGTATTTCATCTCAATTATACATTTTGTAAAAATCTCCTCCTTATCAGGAATATAATCATCATTATATGCTCTTTATGGCATTTCATCTCAATTATACATTTTGTAAAAATCTCTTCCTTATCAGAAATATAATCATCATTATATGCTCTTTATGGCATTTCATCGTGCTCTTTGTGGCACTTTCTCATGCTCTTTATGGCATTTCATTGTGCTCTTTATGGCACCCATCATACATCAAGTCCAACTTGATTTAGAATAGTTATATTCATATATATATATATATATATATATATATATATATATATATATATATATATATATATATATATATAATGATTCTAAGACCGCCCGTCCGGGTTTCCCCACTGTGCGCGCCCCTAAATGGCTATCATCTTCCAGGGCCTATTATCAAGACAACCTGGGATCCTATCGAAATGTCGGGAAGCGGCCATGTGCCTGCGGGATAGTCAAGACCACACCCGGAATCTCCTAACCAGCGCAGAAAAATATATATCAACAAACGCTCACATGGCCTAGGGACTATATCCACCCTGCGTTAATTTGTCAGGGGGCATCACCACAACGCGCGCAACTTCCCTTAAGATAGCGATTTAGAGAGGTGTGTATCCATAAATTAACATTTATGAAAAACATTACTTTTTCCATTTCAAAACTTCCAATTTTACTTTTCCAAAAATCATTCATTTAGCCATTTAGCACCAAGTTTTAGAATGTGCATTTCATTCTTATTAAGTCATATTTTATTAATGACCTTAGACCCAAAGTGCCACTAACCTAAAAATCGCCTCCAAGAGTTCATATTATTTCGTAAACCCTCAAAGTGAGTCTCCATAATGGAGTGTCTCCCAAAAGTTCAACATTAATATTTTAACTCCCAGGTTATCTTTAGGTCAACCTCCTATATCAATCGGACATTAACCTATACAAACTAGCCCTCGGGTAAACCCCAATATCCACTCTTAGCCTAGGACATTAGTCTACCCAATACAACCCTCTAGGACTCCCAATTACTTCCCAAAGGAAGGTTCCTAAGTTCCTTTCTTAAAATGAAAAGGCTAAGTAAAACTAAGTAGAACTAAAGGTGGAAAAACAGGGGACCGATCGACCGGTCAAGGGACCGCGGTCGACCGCCCTTGCAAGTTTGGCCTGCTAACAAAAGTAGTGAGCTAGTTTTGGCATGACCGGTCGACCGGTCCTGGGACCGCGGTCGACCGCGCGTATCAGGTCCACGAAAAACCCTTCTTCTTCAAAGCCAAAACCGAACCCTAAATCCCACCATCCTATAATTTCTTCATTCCCTTCCACCAACAACATTACCCCAACAATTATACACCAAAAGAAACCCATATAACAACCTTAAACCACATAATCTACAAGATTAAAGGATTAAACACCAAAAATCAACCAAAAACCCATTTATGGTTTAAACCTCCAAAATTAACTATACATGAAAATTTATCACATTAAATCAATATCTAGCAAGTAAGAAACTTGCCTCGAGGTTCGTTGTCTCGGATCACCTCCGGTAGCGATGGAATCCGGCCCAAAATCTTCATTTTCTCTCTTTCTCTCAACTCTCTCTTCACTCTCTCTCTCCTTTGGCTTCTCTCACACAAATGAAGAAAGAAAAAGGGGTGGGGGACTTATACGGGTCTCAAAACATAAATCCATACTTTTAATTGCTAATGCACCACTAAAATGACTCGTAACCATTAATTTGAGTCATAACCCCTTAAAAATGCCCGAATCTCAAAAATTACAATTGGGCACTTATTTCGACTATCTCGATTATTCTAAAAACAATCGCACCCCCTATTTTGGCATTCGGGAAAGTGTGAACTATTTTTGTGTTATAATTTCATTTTAATTCATTAATTTTAGCCCATTATATATATAAGTCATAACCGTCGTTTTACATATGACGACGCAATAATACACAATATAACGCTATTTACCTTCTCATGACGGTAAAGAGACAAAACATAGTAAATACTATCCCTAAGTCTCACGGGAAATAATATTTACTCCAACATTCCCTATTTTATAAAATTAGCCCATCAGGCAAAATAGTATAAATAGTCGCTCAAAAACCTGGGTTGTTACATACTCCCCCCCTTAAAGGGGAATTTTGCCCTCAAAATTCAGGCGTAACTCATAACCATATAAAAGGTATACTATACCAAAAACCGTGTTATCATACTAGCAAACCCCTCTGCAGTGCAGCGTCCCCATAGGACTCAGACTAAGATCATCACTATCAATCTCAGTCTACATCATCATGCTATAACATAGCACCAATTCGTTCCTCAGGAACTATCGATCCTACCCTTCTACTACGGGAGGAGATACCTACACAATCTCGGCACAAATTACCTCACTTTCCGAAACACGTTACACCCTTACTAGGGGATAACTACTCTAACTTATAATCGCTCACCCCGACACTACTTACTTCTATTCACATTGGTGTAGCCCTTAGAAGTCTACTGCTCAATGAGCCCAATCTTTAAATAAATGTTCCCGAACCACTCCCAGTCCAAGAAATATACTATTCGTTGTTTCCATTCCAACGAGTAGACTAGGTACACTGCTAACTATACCAGGCTACACACGGCCTCATGCTCATCGTAAACGATCCGAACTATTGTACGGAAATTCGGTCCATAAAAACTACTACTCCAATCGTTCCTTTAAATCAAACCCACCCATCCACTTACGGGTGGTAGGGTATACCCAATATCCACACGGTTCCCATTTCTTCCTGGAAACTTTACCAGTACCTTGACACGAATGTCTCTCTCAGTTCACCACTGTTGCTAGGAACCGCATACATTTCTAGAGCTCCTACTATGAAGAGCTGGGTGTACACTTTTGTACTTAGTCCACCTATTTCCATTGAGTAAGCAGCGATTGGTCCAATGGTCCACAGTTTTCTCAACTAGGATCATGACCTTTGCATTATCGGTAACTCGATAAAGATGTTCACGGATATACTCGTCATCGCTTCACACTACTCTCTACATACTAGTAGGTGAAAGGTACAATCATGGACATGGATGCTCTTACAATAGCGTCCCCTCGGTTAAGCTCGCTCCACTTGGCATTCCATGCCACGACTAAACTCTCTGACGGTTTATACTTGGTGCCTATAATACTCCCATCCGTATTGCCTTAGCGAAAGGGAATATCCTATCGATAGTCCTTCACGATCACAAACTTGTTGCTCGACCCAAATTCCTGCCCAGGAAGTAGTGCCTCTAATTCTTTAAGGCAAGTACTACCGCTACGGGCTCTTCGTCAAGCAAGGAACGACATTTCGTAAAAGTGTGAGACACATGAACATTGGGTCCATGCTCTCGTATTAATACTTCCCGTTCCTGGAAAAGACTCGTTCGTTAAATCCACTCTTGATCTTAACAACACGAGTGCAGGAGGAAAGTCAGCTCATGCTTCAACTCCTCTGAAGGTAGGTTATCGACGTAACGTTCTATCTAAGAAAGGCCTCATCTCCTTTGGCCCAATATCCCGAACCTCTCGAGATCCTTTACTTCTCGTTTTAGGGATCGAATCCTACTTAGAGTTAACCCACAAACCTATTGTGGTCAACTCCCAACCACCCTCTTAAAATAACGTCACATGCCCTAAGGACCTAGGGTCCTAAGAATCCTAAAGTCAATCTATCTATCCTAATCTAATCGTATAAGTATAATACTAAATATATCCCTAGTGTCCAAGACCTTTCCCGACTTCTGACATTAGCTCGGTTTCATGCGTGGGACGTCTCGCTGAAGCGAAATCCCGACAAGGAACCCTCCCATTACACTACTACCTCACATTATCGGTCGTCGAAAAGTAACGGTCGAAGACACATGATCGGGATCCACGGAATCCTAACTCATAACTCTACTAATACATATTTACGTCTACGTCCTACCATAACAACCAACTGAGGCATTTACTTTCAGTAAGATGCCAGCAATACTTTATCCCAAAGTACACATATACCTCTATACAAATGGCCTTCTCATTAAGGCACAACCATAAGTCTCTATCGGACTTGCATAATCTCAGTCTTCCCCACATCGATCAGAGGAAAACTATCATAGTGCTCATATATCGCACATCAACTTAGCCCTTAATCACTCATATACCTGATTCTCGGCTAAACTTTCCCATTAAGCATCTCAACTAACAGAAAAAAAGAACAGAAAAGAAAATGCACATCTCTCCACTCCCAACGTCGTTAAGGTTCATGCGTGGAGCGTCTCACAAAGCGAAATCCAAAGAAGGAACCCCTCCATACAATCCCCTTAACTAGCCGGTCGTGGAGATAAGGCACATCAAACATAGGCAAAGCAAACAAAGCAAGCAAACAATCAAAGAAAAAGAATAAAGGAAGACATACAAATAACAAATAAAATAAAAAATGAAAACTACCTACATACCGTAAACCACCTCTATAAAGTCTCAACCTGTATCCAGGTGAGATATTATAGAACAACTAGTCCTCCTTCTAGAACTAGAACTAGGCCAGCCTCGCAATTTATTCGCTTGCTATCACACCCACCAATCTAAGAATACCTCTACTCGTAAAATACATATAATACAAGTAGCACGTACCACACATATCACCACTCGCCCCATAACAAGTGAAAAGGAAAACATAGAACTTCCCTATTATGGAAGCCATATAGATATACTTACAATATAAATAAAAATACATGCCGGTTCATTCACAAGCTCGATATACACACCCGGACCTATGGTTAACACCCTACTACTCCATCTTACCTAAGGAATGCACCACTTGCACCTTAGTTGGAAAATCCCACCAACATACTAGCCAACCTCCTTGGCTACTACTAATGGTTCCAAGACACATCATTCTAGTCTTATCCGAACAAAACTACTTCCATCAATGTCCCAACTAGGCATCCAAATCTCGCCCTTGTTCTACAATCGACAAGATCAGAACGCATAGTTCCCTTAACTTTTTCAGCAAAGAGAACATTCTACTAGCCTCCTCGGCCTTAGCTCCCCGAATCTTCCCCCCGTGTGGGTGTTCACCAATGGGGTCTCATGAACACTACTTCACCAAAAGTGTTAGCAACACTACTCACGAGCCTATCATTTCCACTGAAAGGCTCTCTCTTTTGGGCAAAACATTCTTCCCCCCCCCAGAAAGAGGCGACTACCATTTCCGCCACTTCAACCTTACTCCAATGGTGAAAGGTTTTCCTCAAATCCTCACACCTGGGCACTCCTATACCCATCTCTAGGCCAAAACTCTCGGGCCTCATGTTCTCACCGAACGAGGTTACACTTCCTCTATCCAACCGAACTTCAACATGTGGTCCTAATAAAGAATCTCTCAACTCCGAATTGACATTGCTTGGAATCCCAAGCATAGTACCACTCTCTACCGACAGCGGTACTTGGGAAAACTATTTTCACCGTACTCAGTAGTCACAACAGCAATATAAAATAATGCTACAAAGAGAGAGACCTCCAAAGCAACCCTCATCCCCGACCACAGCCTACAGCTTATAGTAATCCCATCATATAATGCCTTCACAACGGCCTTCCTCAACGCCCTTCATCTGATGATTTACGAGTCTCACACGAACGCACAAAAGATCTTCGGGGTTCTCGTACCATAGCAGGAGAACGGAATCTCACAAGAGAATTAAACGATCTTAATCTTAAGGCTCTACATCAAACAGAGAGAAACGTAGAAGGCGTAGAACGTTCGCACAGATTCCTAAGGACTCTAGAACCTAATGCTCTGATACCACCTGTGACAACCCGCCTACTAAAATAATAGGTGGCCAGCCCAATACTCTAATAATCACAGGAATCACAGATGGTCCATTCTTAGCATTACTGTCGATTAAAATAATAGTATGAGATAACCACCAATCATCTTAGAAAATGGACTGTCAAATTTAAAATTTTGAAAAAATAATAGAAAAACACTTAGACAATCCCCTTTGTAAAAACGGTGGGTATCAAAAATCAATGGATAAAGAATGACAATATAATAAATATCACCGAATAAGCTGTCGGTGAACAGACCAATACAAATAGTACATCGAGTATTACAAACCAATATTTACAATATAATGAGTGAGTGCAATACCTTGGGCAAAACACGCCCGAATAAATTTACTGAACATAACTAGAGTACAATAGAAAGAAGCGTTTACTACAAGTAACCTACAACATCCGCAATATGCTATAGCTCCATGACAACTGGAATGGAAATGTAAATACGGGTGTCCATGCGGTAGAGCACCTGTAACGGCAAAGAATATGCAGAAACAAATAAATATAGATACGGGCCAGGGCCCGGTTTGATATGATTACCATGTGACTAAAAATGCATGACAGTTAAGTGCGAAATTCTCTCGCAAATAACAGTAATATTTCTCACCTCTCAATCTAGCAGCAACCTAGCGCAATATCGTGAGATGTTCTAGTTAACCCTAAGTACTAAGGGCTAACTTCTCCCCATTCTCAACACTATGCACTATTCGTGCGTGGGGTGTCTCGCAAAGCGAAATCCAGACAAGGAACCCCCCCGATACACTACTACTTAGGCAAGGTTGATAGTCGAGATCCATTAGATCCTTAGCACGAAATAATCAATAAATGTATATGTGTGTGCGTATGTGTGGGAGGTCACAACTACAGCTATACAAAGAAAGTATAAAATTAAACCCATCCATCATTTAATGGCACAATTCCTAATTTTTCTTTAGGAACACATATAAATGGTACAACATTTTATCAAATGTTTACCAAATTACTTTCATCATATACTATTTCATTTTGAAATTCTATTCCTTATCAGGAAATATAATCATCATTATATGCTCTTTATGGCATTTCATCTCAATTATACATTTTGTAAAAATCTCTTCCTTATCAGGAATATAATCATCATTATATGCTTTTTATGGCATTTCATCTCAATTATACATTTTGTAAAAATCTCTTCCTTATCAGGAATATAATCATCATTATATGCTCTTTATGGCATTTCATCGTGCTCTTTGTGGCACTTTCTCATGCTCTTTATGGCATTTCATTGTGCTCTTTATGGCACCCATCATACATCAAGTCCAACTTGATTTAGAATAGTTATATTCATATATATATATATATATATAACGATTCTAAGACCGCCCGTCCGGGTTTCCCCACTGTGCGCGCCCCTAAATGGCTATCATCATCCAGGTCCTATCATCAAGACAACCTGGGATCCTATCGAAACGTCGGGAAGCGGCCATGTGCCTGCGGGATAGTCAAGACCACACCCGGAATCTCCTAACCAGCGCAGAAGAATATATATCAACAAACGCTCACATGGCCTAGGTACTATATCCACCCTGCGTTAATTTGTCAGGGGGCATCACCACAACGCGCGCAACTTCCCTTAAGATAGCGATTTAGAGAGGTGTGTATCCATAAATTAACATTTATGAAAAACATTACTTTTTCCATTTTGAAAACTTCCAATTTTACTTTTCCAAAAATCATTCATTTAGCCATTTAGCACCAAGTTTTAGAATGTGCATTTCATTCTTATTAAGTCATATTTTATTAATGACCTTAGACCCAAAGTGCCACTAACCTAAAAATAGCCTCCAAGAGTTCATATTATTTCGTAAACCCTCAAAGTGAGTCTCCATAATTGAGTGTCTCCCAAAAGTTCAACATTAATATTTTAACTCCCAAGTTATCTTTAGGTCAACCTCCTATATCAATTGGACATTAACCTATACAAACTAGCCCTCGGGTAAACCCAAATATCCACTCTTAGCCTAGGACATTAGTCTACCCAATACAACCCTCTAGGACTCCCCATTACTTCCCAAAGGAAGGTTCCTAAGTTCCTATCTTAAAATGAAGAGGCTAAGTAAAACTAAGTAGAACTAAAGGTGCAAAAATCGGGGACCGGTCGACTGGTCAAGAGACCGCGGTCGACCGCCCTTGCAAGTTTGGCCTGCTAACAAAAGCAGTGAGCTAGTTTTGGCATGACCGGTCGACCGGTCCTGGGACCGCGGTCGACCGCGCCTATAAGGTCCACGAAAAACCCTTCTTCTACAAAGCCAAAACCGAACCCTAAATCCCACCATCCTATAATTTCTTCATTCCCTTCCACCAACTACATTACCCCAACAATTATACACCAAAAGAAACCCATATAACAACCTTAAACCACACAATCTACAAGATTTAAGGATTAAACACCAAAAATCAACCAAAAACCCATTTATGGTTTAAACCTCCAAAATTAACTATACATGAAAATTTATCACATTAAATCAATATCTAGCAAGTAAGAAACTTGCCTCGAGGTTCGTTGTCTCGGATCACCTCCGGTAGCGACGGAATCCGGCACAAAATCTTCATTTTCTCTCTTTCTCTCAACTCTCTCTTCTCTCTCTCTCTCCTTTGGCTTCTCTCACACAAATGAAGAAAGAAAAAGGGGTGGGGGACTTATACGGGTCTCAAAACATAAATCCCCACTTTTAATTACTAATACACCACTAAAATGACTCGTAACCATTAATTTGAGTCACAACCCCTTAAAAATGCCCGAATCTCAAAAATTACAATTGGGCACTTATTTCGACTATCTCGATTATTCTAAAAACAATCGCACCCCCTATTTTGGCATTCGGGAAAGTGTGAACTATTTTTGTGTTCTAATTTCATTTTAATTCATTAATTTTACCCCATTATATATATAAGTCATAACCGTCGTTTTACATATGACGACGCAATAATACACAATATAACGCTATTTACCTTCTCATAACGGTAAATAGGCAAAACATAGTAAATATTATCCCTAAGTTTCATGGGAAATAATATTTACTCCAACATTCCCTATTTTATAAAATTAGCCCATCAGGCAAAATAGTATAAAATAGTCGCTCAAAAACCTGGGTTGTTACAGTTAAGTACTTGATTTTAAACATTCCTTCAAGATTAAGAGTTTATATTGTCTTTTAGTTATAGGAAAATGCCCTTGAACTTTGATCTTCCAATTTTATTCAATATGAATTTTAGTTAGTATTTAGAAGGAAGGGATAAGCACCGTAAACGGATACGGATATTATCCCAATCCGAGGTATCCGAGCGGATACGAATAGTTGTTTTAACTATCCGAATGGATACAAAAACGGATACGGATAGTGCATGTTAATAGCGGATACGGATATGGAAAACATGGTATACAATCCGTATCCGTTCGTTTACCAGCCCTACTTAGAAACAATGGATCATTGAGAATGGTTACAACAACGCTAAAACATTAAGGATGTTATGGTTACAATCGTACAAAAAAGTGTGTTACTACATAGGCCAAAGTACAAAATAAGTACAAATCAATAATGGCGTATCTAGGGGGATAAGGGAGGCCTACCCACCGCAAAATATTGGAAATTAATTTATTTAACCTTATTTTTAGAATTTTTTTATTTATATGTCTAATAATTAAGACTATCATGCCTTACCCCTGCCCTTTCTTTTACCTCGGCCCTGGCCCATGCCCTTATTCTTATTCTGGCCCTGGTCACCCTTGCCATTGGAAGCAAATTCTAGCAGCCCAATTTCATATCTTGCAGGTTAATATTATTTTGCTTTTGCTTGATCCGAAATAGAATTAGGCATAATTTCTCAATCAAATAAATACTCACTTTGCTAATATGTTGTCAATTTCCCACCTAGCGGTCGATATGTTTGTATTTGTCTCTCTCCCTCATACACACACACGTTAGTCATAACAGTCTACTCTTTTCCTTTTTAACAGTCTCAACTCATTTATTTTCTTTATTGACAGATCGTATTTACATTTCAATTTTGGATCATTCACTCCCAACATAACTCCAACACACACACACACACGCTATATACTAAGAGAGAGAGGAAAAGTTGTTGAGAATAATCTTTTGAAATGACAAGAGAGTACAAGAAAAATGACAACAACAACAAGAAGAAGAATAAGGGAGATAAATGTCCTCCCTTTCTTTGGGATGTTTTGCAACAAGAGTATGAGAGATGGGTTGGACAGGATATAAAAGTGTGGTAATTGAAAATAAAGTGGAGCCAGTAGATAATCCCCATTCGGGTTTAGTTATGCCACTGTTGAGGTATAATAAGGAGTGGATAGCTTGGGAAATGAAGCAAGAACAATATTCTGTAAGAGGGGGTATGCTTGTCGATGAGATTGGAATGGGGAAGACTCTTCAAGCTATTACACTTGTCCTTGCCAAAAGAGAATTAACCTCGTAATATGTCCCCATAGTGTTCTTCCATGGGTTTGCCACAAATTAAAGGCACCCTTGTAATATGTCCAGTGGCTACCGTCACTCATTAGGTTAAGGAGATTGATCGGTTTACCACGAAAGGAAGCAAGGAGTTGCTGTTTATCATGACACCAACAAGGGGGAAGACTCTGCACAAATTCTTTGAATATGATTTTGTCATAACTATATATCCCATTGTGAAAGATGAATACAAGAAAAGTGGGATGGTGCCATCTAAGCTGAAATTCCCTCGGTGTGGAAAATTACTAGTGAGAGAGATGGATAACCACATGAGATATTGTAATGCCGATACGGTTAGAACTAATGAACAACAAAGCAAAGGAAAGAAACTTGGACTAAATGTGTAAAAGAAGAAAAAATCTACTGCAGGTCAGGAATCCAGTGAATCAGTGTGTTTATGTGAATAGTGTGAAGGTTTCAGTGTTTATGTCCAGCATGAGTGTGCGTTTCTGTATGCAAAGTGTGTGAAACTATATGTGCAGTCGGTGTGTATTGTGAAACTGTTTGTATTTTTTGATGAGTTCGGGTTGGTGTTAGGCGACTCTAGTAACTAGTCCATTAATTTTATTGTGATATTTGTTTAAAGCTACTATGTGATGGACTATGCATTTTGGCCTATTTTGTTATTATAGTTTAATTGATCTACTACTACCATCACCATTACACCCTATAAATATATTCAAAATAAACTATATTTTTAAATATATGTTGAATGGATTTGGAATAATCAGATCTCTAGATCATAATCTAGCTTACACGTTATCTAGGTCACCAAATTTTTTCATAGACCCAAAGTTTCATTATGGATTTTTTAGCTCGGTTCTTCTTTGATTTTTCTTTTATTTTGGATTTCAAAGCATCTTCGAGTAATGAGTATTAGGCTTTATAATGAATCCCTTTAGAAAAAAAATTCATAATATATATTCCCCTTGACAAATTAACACTTAAAAATGTATATCAGGCTATTGGCACATCCTAATTTTTTTATTATTATAAGGACCTTGAGTGATTTGATCAAGGAAAAAAACTATTCAACATTTTTTAGAATCTTTTGCATACAAGTACATGGAAAATATTAAAATAATGAGAAAGAGGTGGGGTTAGTGAATGCAGTAAGATGAGAAAATGAGAAATTAGTACTTAGAAGCATATAAACTCAAAATTACCCAACAAAACAATGCTAATTTTAGGGTGCAAGCATATAAATGCATCCGGATAAAGTAGACTAGCATAAAATCTGGGCATAATTTTTTTGGCTGAAAAAGACATTGAATGCAACATAATAGATTAATGTAGGACTAAGCAAACCCACCCATTATTATATCTAATCTTTAAATTGTAATATGGATCATGACACCAGAATGCACACTTTCATTATGCATAGTGGTTTGAAAAAGATCTAAGGGAAAAAGCACAAAACAGACTCAATATACATGCATCCATGAATTTGTTATACGCTAGACAATTTTTTAGGTGAGTCAAATATGACACAACATGACATGAATGTGCTATGGCATGACATTAACCAAACTCAACATTATCTATTATAACTTCAAGTGTAACTTGTATCCATAGTGTTATTTGAAACTTAACTTTGTCTATTAATTTTGTTTGCAGTTTTTCGAGTTGTTGTTATAAATATAGATACGTATTTTGATAGTTCATTCTTAATAACTATACTTTGAAATTTAAAAGTGAACTTTCTAAGGGAATTGGGACTTTATCTGTCTAGATTTAGAGGTGTAAAATTTTGTTGTGAATTTACCCGTGTTGTTTTTCGAATTATATGCGGCGAGAACCGATTTAATTTGGGTTATAAAATCGGGAATGACGAGTTTAAATTATTGCATAATATTAGTTAAATGTGATAAATGGATCCAACGTCCTAATTTTCTCTCACACTTGATTATATATTTCATGATTGCACTTTTTATTTATGTTAACTTAGTTTAATATTTCATCTACTCTCTAAATCCATTCTGTCTCGTTGGATAGTCATAATTATTTTGAATGAAAAAATTAACAAATCTTTGTGGGTTTGACCCGTACTTGGACTCACTATTCTATAATAGCCCATGCACTTGCAGTATTTTATGAATTGACAAACACTAACCTAAAAATAGAGGCTAAGACGAGGGCAAATAGAAGTTAGGGTGCCTTAGGACTGAATGCTAAATGTATTGAGTGTTTAAAGGTGCGTGAGAAGACTCGTAGGGATAAGCTAGCTCATGTTGAGGAGGAAGGAGAAAACCTTCATAGGATGGTGGATCATATGAAGGAGCCCCGTAAATTTGAAATAAAGTTATTTGGATAAATATAAATTACACCAACATATATAGACCAAATAACAAAATTCATTTTCATTAATCAAAGAACTGGTGCCATTTAACACTAGAGAATTTAACTCTGTTAAGAAAACTTCACAAAATATTACCCACGTCATCCAGTTTGGCTTTGCCCCTGTGGCTCCCTCCTAAAGGTGGTCTGCATAGGCAATATAACAAGAAAAACAAAAATCTTTATTATCAAATACAGAAAAAAGAACCTGCATAGGTTAAAGAAACTATTGCAAAAATTGTAATATTATGAAACTAAATATTTTATCTAAATTGAAGTGTGTTCACCTGTAGATATTATCACAATATTGAAAACCAAGGAGGCAAGCAGACTTGCAAATATGTCATGTATGGAAGAAAACAAACCACCGAGGAAAGCTCATGAACTAAATCATGTAAACCTCTAGAAAAGAATAAAAAAAGAAAAAAATATTTAGGAAGAATGTTTCAACATATAGGGAATAAGAATTATTTTTAAACATGCAGAACAAAATTTAGTAATCTCTACAAATGGGTTAGACAACACATAAAAATAACTATAAAGAAAGAACAACTACATTTACCACCTGTAGAGATTGATAAAAACACCCAACGTGAACTCACAAATTTAAATGTCTAAAGATGACATGTAATGAGAGTAATGAACAACCATAGAAACTAAATTTTTACAATAAAATATGTTGAGATTAAGAACATAAAATATAAATCAGTGAAGCATAAAACCAAAACAGTACCATAAATCCGTAAGGGACCAACTTTGAGCCTATGGCAACTTTTTGATGATAAATCCTCATCAATTATCACTAACACAATATACCTCAACTTATACTTATCCCATTTGCAATGCTTATATATCTAGTTAGTTTAAACAAATGCTCATATATCAGGTTAGTTGAACCACAAAACAGCCTTGAAACAGATTGCATTCGTGCAATGGACTTGAAACCACAAAAACAACTTAAAACCCATGAAAATAACTCAAAAAATGCAAGCACGGAGAGAAAAGAAAAACTTAAAAGAAATATTAGAAGGTCCCCAAATAAACACAAAGATTCATACAAAATGATTCAGACATGAAAAACAACTCAAAAAGGTAATGAGCTATACTTGGGATAGTGAAATAATATGCAAAAAGAATAGAGTAAAACATAGCACATATGGGAAAGATGTATACTAAATAGGGTCAATTATCACAAAGTCCCTCAAATATTTTTTAATACATATTTAGTTCAAGATTTTTTATTTTGTTCCAAAGATTCCCTTAAACACCCATTTAACCAATATTCTCTTAGTTTTAAAGGTCCGCGCTAGCGACACACATTGAGTGTTTTCATGAGTTGAAACTACAAATCTCAATTTCTTCGAATAAATACCAAGTCTCTCGAATGACATACAACAACTAACTCGAAAATAAAATACAAATCTCCAACGCTCTATACATCAAAATAATACAAATCTTTCCCAAACAATCCTCGCTAAAATCAATCTCCATAGCGCCCCAAAATTCGCGCTAACCTTCCACTAAAAGAAAATATGGGGAAGTACACAATACGACAAGAAAGATGCTCAACAAATATATGGTAGCGATGAATAAAACGTAACAACACGAGTACGAATATTCAAATCAAATGCAAATCTCAATAGCATTTTATCAATATAATTTCTCAACAACACATTAACCAGGTCACCTGGCCTCACCCCATCCGCATATGCTTTATCAAGACATAGCACGGGAAGCAGGAATTTTGGCGGGTACTCAACATCCGTGTCATATTAAAATCTCATGACAACGTGCTCATCAACAATATAATGATACCAAATTAATAAAAATAATTTCAACAATTATTTTCCAGATTTCAATGAATTTAACAATTCAAATATGAGTTCAATTAACAAGAATTCAAAGAGAATGACACTCGCGAGATTTAAGGAGCATATTGTGTAAAACCCCATACCTCAAACCATTATGAGAAACCAATGATCACATCCTCAAGATCAACACAAAAGATCTACAAAAGCTCATCCAAGAACCTCCAACAAAATAGCCCCAAGAACACCTCTAATCTAAGGTTGGAACTCACAAATCTCAAAGGCTAATGTGTATATAAAAATAAGAGGAATATAAAATATATTTGCTGCCAAATTTTGTGCCAAAAGTAGGTTAAAAGGCTTGTCCACGTCTTCCTTTTATAATGCAAATAAATGAAAAGTTGGAATCCAAAAGACTCCTTTAAATAAGGCAAATAAATGAAAAGTTGGAGGCCAAAACAACTCTTGAAAATTACTTGTTGTTCACGAAATCTGGGGAGGTCGATCGATCGACTCCCAGGATCGATCGATCGATCCTTCAGGAATTTTGAGAGTTCGCCGACTAAGAATTCCAAGAGTTAAAAACATTTAAAAATAATTTTAAAATCCGTTTTAACTCCGATTTCGAAACCGTTTGAAATTCTCGCCTTAAAAAATAATAACCAACATATTTGAGCAATAAAAACAATTTTATCAAAAACTTTATTTTTCCTCTTTATTTTGAAAATACCCCAAAAATTACGCGGGTTATTACACTTCCCCACTAACAATGGAATTTCGCCATCGAAATTTGCCGAATGCCTAACTCTCAAAATCAGGCCAACAATCTCCAAAATAATCTCGTCTCCAAAAATAAATTCATCACATCTAATCTCGAAACCTATCACGAATATCACCTAAAATTTTCTATCTCCAAAAATTGTTATCCACGCAATGAACACAAAATCCAAGACCCGAGGGTTGCGGTATACCTAAGCTCTGATACCATTTGTAACACCCCGCCCGCCCGGGGAGAGCGAACGGAGCGCTAATGTGATAAAACTAAACTAAATCCACAATATAACAAGGTATAGAGCGTCTAAATCCCACAACAACAAAAGAGAAACTAAAAATCTCAATTTTTTCAAATAAATACCAAGTTCTCGAATGACATACAACAACTAACTCGAAAATAAAATACAAATCTCCAACGCTCTATACATCAAAATAATACAAATCTTTCCCAAACAATCCTCGCTAAAATCAATCTCCATAGCGCCCCAAAATCCGCGCTAACCTTCCACTAAAAGAAAATATGGGGAAGTACACAATACGACAAGAAAGATGCTCAACAAATATATGTTAGCGATGAATAAAACGTAACAACACGAGTACGAATATTCAAATCAAATGCAAATCTCAATAGCATTTTATCAATATAATTTCTCAACAACACATTAACCAGGTCACCTGGCCTCACCCCATCCGCATATGCTTTATCAAGACATAGCTCGGGAAGCAGGAATTTTGGCGGGTACTCAACATCCGTGCCATATTAAAATCTCATGACAACGTGCTCATCAACAATATAATGATACCAAATTAATAAAAATAATTTCAACAATTATTTTCCAGATTTCAATGAATTTAACAATTCAAATATGAGTTCAATTAACAAGAATTCAAAGAGAATGACACTCGCGAGATTTAAGGAGCATATTGTGTAAAACCCCATACCTCAAACCATTATGAGAAACCAATGATCACATCCTCAAGATCAACACAAAAGATCTACAAAAGCTCCTCCAAGAACCTCCAACAAAATAGCCCCAAGAACACCTCTAATCTAAGGTTGGAACTCACAAATCTCAAGGGCTAATGTGTATATAAAAATAAGAGGAATATAAAATATATTTGCTGCCAAATTTTGTGCCAAAAGTAGGTTAAAAGGCTTGTCCACGTCTTCCTTTTATAATGCAAAGAAATGAAAAGTTGGAATCCAAAAGACTCCTTTAAATAAGGCAAATAAATGAAAAGTTGAAGGCCAAAACAACTCTTGAAAATTACTTGTTGTTCACGAAATCTGGGGAGGTCGATCGATCGACTCCCAGGATCGATCGATCGATCCTTCAGGAATTTTGAGAGTTCGCCGACTAAGAATTCCAAGAGTTAAAAACATTTAAAAATAATTTTAAAATCCGTTTTAACTCCGATTTTGAAACCGGTTGAAATTCTCGCCTTAAAAAATAATAACCAACATATTTGAGCAATAAAAACAATTTTATCAAAAACATTATTTTTCCTCTTTATTTTGAAAATACCCCAAAAATTACGCGGGTTATTACACTTCCCCACTAACAATGGAATTTCGCCATCGAAATTTGCCGAATGCCTAACTCTCAAAATCAGGCCAACAATCTCCAAAATAATCTCGTCTCCAAAAATAAATTCATCACATCTAATCTCGAAACCTATCACGAATATCACCTAAAATTTTCTATCTCCAAAAATTGTTATCCACGCAATGAACACAAAATCCAAGACCCGAGGGTTGCGGTATACCTAAGCTCTGATACCATTTGTAACACCCCGCCCGCCCGGGGAGAGCGAACGGAGCGCTAATGTGATAAAACTAAAGTAAATCCACAATATAACAAGGTATAGAGCGTCTAAATCCCACAACAACAAAAGAGAAACTACAAATCTCAATTTCTTCAAATAAATACCAAGTCTCTCGAATGACATACAACAACTAACTCGAAAATAAAATACAAATCTCCAACGCTCTATACATCAAAATAATACAAATCTTTCCCAAACAATCCTCGCTAAAATCAATCTCCATAGCGCCCCAAAATCCGCCCTAACCTGCCACTAAAAGAAAATATGGGGAAGTACACAATACGACAAGAAAGATGCTCAACAAATATATGTTAGCAATGAATAAAACGTAACAACACGAGTACGAATATTCAAATCAAATGCAAATCTCAATAGCATTTTATCAATATAATTTCTCAACAACACATTAACCAGGTCACCCGGCCTCACCCCATCCGCATATGCTTTATCAAGACATAGCCCGGGAAGCAGGAATTTTGGCGGGTACTCAATATCCGTGCCATATTAAAATCTCATGACAACGTGCTCATCAACAATATAATGATACCACATGAACCAAAATAATTTCAACAATTATTTTCCAGATTTCAATGAATTTAACAATTCAAATATGAGTTCAATTAACAAGAATTCAAAGAGAATGACACTCGCAAGATTTAAGGAGCATATTGTGTAAAACCCCATACCTCAAACCATGATGAGAAACCAATGATCACATCCTCAAGATCAACACAAAAGATCTACAAAAGCTCCTTCAAGAACCTCCAACAAAATAGCCCCAACAACACCTCTAATCTAAGGTTGGAACTCACAAATTTCAAGGGCTAATGTGTATATAAAAATAAGAGGAATATAAAATATATTTTCTGCCAAATTTTGTGCCAAAAGTAGGTCAAAAGGCTTCCCCACGTCTTCCTTTTATAATGCAAAGAAATGAAAAGTTGGAATCCAAAAGACTCCTTTAAATAAGGAAAATAAATGAAAAGTTGGAAGCCAAAACAACTCTTGAAAATTACTTATTGTTCACGAAATTTGGGGAGGTCGATCGATCGACTCCCAGGATCGATCGATCGATCCTTCAGGAATTTTGAGAGTTCGCCGACTAAGAATTCCAAGAGTTAAAAACATTTAAAAATAATTTTAAAATCCGTTTTAACTCCGATTTCGAAACCGTTTGAAATTCTGGCTTAAAAAAATAATAACCAACATATTTGAGCAATAAAAACAATTTTATCAAAAACTTTATTTTTCCTCTTTATTTTGAAAATACCCCAAAAATTACGCGGGTTATTACACTTCCCCACTAACAATGGAATTTCTCCATCGAAATTTGCCGAATGCCTAACTCTCAAAATCAGGCCAACAATCTCCAAAATAATCTCGTCTCCAAAAATAAATTCATCACATCTAATCTCGAAACCTATCACGAATATCACCTAAAATTTTCTATCTCCAAAAATTGTTATCCACGCAATGAACACAAAATCCAAGACCCGAGGGTTGCGGTATACCTAAGCTCTGATACCATTTGTAACACCCCGCCCGCCCGGGGAGAGCGAACGGAGCGCTAATGTGATAAAACTAAACTAAATCCACAATATAACAAGGTATAGAGCGTCTAAATCCCACAACAACAAAAGAGAAACTACAAATCTCAATTTCTTCAAATAAATACCAAGTCTCTCGAATGACATACAACAACTAACTCGAAAATAAAATACAAATCTCCAACGCTCTATACATCAAAACAATACAAATCTTTCCCAAACAATCCTCGCTAAAATCAATCTCCATAGCGCCCCAAAATCCGCGCTAACCTGCCACTAAAAGAAAATATGGGGAAGTACACAATACTACAAGAAAGATGCTCAACAAATATATGTTAGCGATGAATAAAACGTAACAACACGAGTACGAATATTCAAATCAAATGCAAATCTCAATAGCATTTTATCAATATAATTTCTCAACAACACATTAACCAGGTCACCCGGCCTCACCCCATCCGCATATGCTTTATCAAGACATAGCCCGGGAAGCAGGAATTTTGGCGGGTACTCAACATCCGTGCCATATTAAAATCTCATGACAACGTGCTCATCAACAATATAATGATACCACATGAACCAAAATAATTTCAACAATTATTTTCCAGATTTCAATGAATTTAACAATTCAAATATGAGTTCAATTAACAAGAATTCAAAGAGAATGACACTCGCAAGATTTAAGGAGCATATTGTGTAAAACCCCATACCTCAAACCATGATGAGAAACCAATGATCACATCCTAAAGATCAACACAAAAGATCTACAAAAGCTCCTTCAAGAACCTCCAACAAAATAGCCCCAACAACACCTCTAATCTAAGGTTGGAACTCACAAATTTCAAGGGCTAATGTGTATATAAAAATAAGAGGAATATAAAATATATTTTCTGCCAAATTTTGTGCCAAAAGTAGGTCAAAAGGCTTGCCCACGTCTTCCTTTTATAATGCAAAGAAATGAAAAGTTGGAATTCAAAAGACTCCTTTAAATAAGGAAAATAAATGAAAAGTTGGAAGCCAAAACAACTCTTGAAAATTACTTATTGTTCACGAAATCTGGGGAGGTCGATCGATCGACTCCCAGGATCGATCGATCGATCCTTCAGGAATTTTGAGAGTTCGCCGACTAAGAATTCCAAGAGTTAAAAACATTTAAAAATAATTTTAAAATCCGTTTTAACTCCGATTTCGAAACCGGTTGAAATTCTCGCCTTAAAAAATAATAACCAACATATTTGAGCAATAAAAACAATTTTATCAAAAACTTTATTTTTCCTCTTTATTTTGAAAATACCCCAAAAATTACGCGGGTTATTACACTTCCCCACTAACAATGGAATTTCGCCATCGAAATTTGCCGAATGCCTAACTCTCAAAATCAGGCCAACAATCTCCAAAATAATCTCGTCTCCAAAAATAAATTCATCACATCTAATCTCGAAACCTATCACGAATATCACCTAAAATTTTCTATCTCCAAAAATTGTTATCCACGCAATGAACACAAAATCCAAGACCCGAGGGTTGCGGTATACCTAAGCTCTGATACCATTTGTAACACCCCGCCCGCCCGGGGAGAGCGAACGGAGAGCTAATGTGATAAAACTAAACTAAATCCACAATATAACAAGGTATAGAGCGTCTAAATCCCACAACAACAAAAGAGAAACTACAAATCTCAATTTCTTCAAATAAATACCAAGTCTCTCGAATGACATACAACAACTAACTCGAAAGTAAAATACAAATCTCTAACGCTCTATACATCAAAATAATACAAATCTTTCCCAAACAATCCTCGCTAAAATCAATCTCCATAGCGCCCCAAAATCCGCGCTAACCTGCCACTAAAAGAAAATATGGGGAAGTACACAATACGACAAGAAAGATGCTCAACAAATATATGTTAGCGATGAATAAAACGTAACAACACGAGTACGAATATTCAAATCAAATGCAAATCTCAATAGCATTTTATCAATATAATTTATCAACAACACATTAACCAGGTCACCCGGCCTCACCCCATCCGCATATGCTTTATCAAGACATAGCCCGGGAAGCAGGAATTTTGGCGGGTACTCAACATCCGTGCCATATTAAAATCTCATGACAACGTGCTCATCAACAATATAATGATACCACATGAACCAAAATAATTTCAACAATTATTTTCCAGATTTCAATGAATTTAACAATTCAAATATGAGTTCAATTAACAAGAATTCAAAGAGAATGACACTCGCAAGATTTAAGGAGCATATTGTGTAAAACCCCATACCTCAAACCATGATGAGAAACCAATGATCACATCCTCAAGATCAACACAAAAGATCTACAAAATCTCCTTCAAGAACCTCCAACAAAATAGCCCCAAGGACACCTCTAATCTAAGGTTGGAACTCACAAATTTCAAGGGCTAATGTGTATATAAAAATAAGAGGAATATAAAATATATTTTCTGCCAAATTTTGTGCCAAAAGTAGGTCAAAAGGCTTGCCCACGTCTTCCTTTTATAATGCAAAGAAATGAAAAGTTGGAATCCAAAAGACTCCTTTAAATAAGGCAAATAAATGAAAAGTTGGAAGACAAAACAACTCTTGAAAATTACTTGTTGTTCACGAAATCTGGGGAGGTCGATCGATTGACTCCTAGGATTGATCGATCGATCCTTCAGGAACTTTGACAGTTCGCCGACTAAGAATTCCAGGAGTTAAAAATATTTAAACATAATTTTAAAATCCATTTTAACTCCGATTTCGAAACCGTTTGAAATTCTCGCCTTAAAAAATAATAACCAACATATTTGAGCAGTAAAAATAATTTTATCAAAAACTTTATTTTTCCTCTTTATTTTGAAAATACCCCAAAAATTACGCGGGTTATTACAAAAATAAAAAGGTCCAGACTAAACGTGTATGAAAAAATGATTGAGGGACTATTTGGTATATGCCCCTACTAAATACTAATCAACAATTTCAAAACCCCCAACTTTGAATCCCTTAATTGCAATCCCAATATATATAAATATGAAGCTTGAAACCCCAAACTCCAACACATACATTAATTTTGAACCCTTTAAATTGTAATACCCATCATCCCACGCACTCCCAAACCAATAAATATAAATCCACACAAAATAGTCATTCACGTTTTCCCATAAAAACACAAAAATAGGTAATATACATGCAACACCAAACTCAATACTCTCCTAAAATCACAAAATAGGGAGTATATAGGAAATACCAAAGCCTAACAAAATATAATACCATGGAGAGAAGCCGGAGAGAGAGATAAAGGGGGGATCATAAGAACATATCGTAGGAGGGGGCAACAAGGGATGAGAGGTGGTGGAACAGGGTCATAGTGGTTTTGGTGACAAGGGGGAGGATAATATTTGACAAGGGAAAGGTAGATAAAGAGTGTTTTTATTGGCCCCTCTATTATGTTTTTAGATACCCCACTTATAAGTTATTTGAATATTAAACAATACAATGTGAAAAAGACCTTGTTATCCCATGTTTAACACCCCGATTCAATTTGAACATAGTGTGACACCCCGCTTATTAAAATCAGAGGTGGCCATCCAGATATTCCAATAATTACAGGAATCATTGATGGTACGTTCTTAGCACCACTGTCGCAAAATATAACAGTACGAGATAACCACCAAATATTTTAGAAAACGGATGTCAAATAAAATTTTCAAGTTTAATAAAAATGATTTCGACAATCCAATTTATAAAATAAGGTGGATAAGGATACATACATGTAATAGTTTATAACCATGCTACACAACATAACTGAATAAGCTGTTGGTCAATAGGCTAATACAAACAGGTTACACCAAGTATTACAGTTAAATATCACAAAATATGCAAATACAAAACTTGGGCAACACGCCCGAATGTACAGACTGATCATAACTAGATTATACAAAAGATGGGTGCGTCTATTACAAAATATCCTACAACATCCGTAAAAATGTTGTAGCTCCCTGACACTAAGAAGGAAAGATCAACACGGGCGTCCTTACGGCGGAGCACCGGAGCATAAAATAGGATCCAAACAAAATAGAGAAATATAAACGGGTTAGGGCCCGGGTTAATATGATATGCGTGTGAATAAAATGCGTGATAGTTATGAATGTTAAACATCATAAACAAATTTAGATTAGCTCATCAATATAAGAATCATCCTCACCTCACATATAAATGCACATCCTAGCGGCAAACTAAATCATTATAAGCTAAACTACTCATATAATTAAGAGAAATAGATATTTTCATTAACAGGCTAAATTTACCAAATTCATAATGTATAATTTCACAAGTCCAATTACAATATAAGAAACTTATGCCATTCAATTTGATTTATAAATTCATCATTCATTTATGAAATTCCACATTCGTGAGAATAGTTACGATCAACACAAAACGATTCTAAGACCATCCTACTGGGAGTCACCCCACTGGATGCGCCCCTAAATGGCTATCATCTTCCAGGGCCTATAACCAAGACAACATGGGCATCCTAAATCGCGTCCGTGGGAAGCAGCCATATACCTTTGACAGTGAGTCATAACCATACCCGAAATTACCTCGCTTCGAATAAAACAACAACATAATATAACCACCGGTCCTATGGCCGAGGACTATATTCACCCTGCATGCACTAGATAAGGGACTTCACCTCATTCGCATAACTTTCCTCATGATAGAATTTAGAGAGGTATGTATATCCAAGTCAAAATTCACAAGATTTGCCAATTAAAAGTACATTTTTATTACGTCCAGAACTATATGTGTCTAATGACATAAGTTATCAAGTTTAATTGCCCCCATACTAACCTCTGAAAATTCACAACAACACTAAAGGTTGCCAAGTATAATTTTCCTCATGCTAGTCTCTAAGAGTCCCAAAACGATACCACCTAACATTCCCTTAGTCCTAGTCTAGCTTGCTAGATGATAACTATACTAACTTCTATTAAATAGCCCCCTAAATAAGCTCAATTATCCTCTTTCTAATCTAAGGTATAAATACCCCTAATGTAAGACTTTAGTACTCTATTTTACTTCATAAGAGAAGGTTCCTAAGCCTCAAACTTAAAAGAAATGGGCTAAAAACTAAGTTAGAAAAATATCCCAAAATAGCAGGATTCCGAATCGATTCGCCTAGGGCCGAATCGATTCGCCCCTGAAAGCGAATCGATTCTGCGGAGAAAACCAACATTCTGTCTCAGCTCGAATCGATTCGACCTTAGCCCGAATCGATTTGACTACCCACACCTGTAGTCACCCTTTTTAGCGAATCGAATCGATTCACCCTAGTCGATTTTCCCAGTTGGGGGCTACGGGTTATATGAACCCTAAATACCCAAAACCTCTTTCTCTTCCATCTAGCCCACATAATTAATTAATAATCCCACCAAATCAATCCTACACAACCCCTAACTAATATAACCAACACAATTCATATCTAAATCAATGTTTAAGGGTTTAAACACCAAAAATCATCAAAACCCATAAATGGTTTAAATCTCTAAAGCACAACAATCTATACAAATTATCCACACCAAATCATACATAATTGAAAGTTAGGAACTTGCCTCAAGTTTGTAGTCTCGAATTCTCTTCCGGTAGCAACAATTCCAAGCTCAAATCTTCAATTCTCTCTCTTTCTCTCCTCTTTCTCCCAAACTCTATCTCTCTCTCTAACTCCCTCTAAGTTTAGAAAAATAAATGAGAAATAAATGCTCTAGGGAGACTAAAATGCCCAATTATATTAAGTCTAATCATTTAAATGCTAATACACAATTAAAATGACTCGTAACAACATAATTAAGCCATAACTGGACAAAAGTACCCAGAACCCAAAAATACAACTTGGTACTTATTTTGACTATCTCAACCAATTCCGGACTAACCGCGCCCTCTAAATTGGCATCCGGGATATCAAAATTTATTTCATGTTCCAACATCATATTAATTCATTACTAAATATCCGATTGGAATATAAGTCATAACCGTCGCTTAAAGCACAACGACGCAATGAAACATAATATGATGCTATTTACGAGCATTTGGTTTGGTGGAGATAAACACCAAAAATTAATAAAATGGCTATATCAATAATTTTTTTCTTGTTTTGTTTATAAAATTTGGCTTATTGTTAAAAATGTCAATTGATTTTAATTCACTACATGGGCTATGATACTTATTCGGATCTCTTCTTTTGTAGTGTTCTTATATTGATTTAACTCTGGGAGAGGTTTAGGTTTTTAACATAATATTTAATTCATTGATAGTGGTTTACCAATTATGAATAGTAAAGCATCCAAGCTCAATTTTTGTGCAACTATTTCTGCCAGACAACTATTTTTTTTTCTTTAAAGACAATTTTTACAAAATAAGGAACAAGAGAGATGGAGGTTTTGATGGAATATTGATGTGTTGTCAGATAAGAGAGATGGAGAATGTGGCTTTATGATTTTTTTACATATATCTTCATATACACCCAAGCGGTGGGGTATGTTAAATGATATAAAGCCCGTTTGTCTAGGGATAATAATATTGGGGTTATTAAGAGAAAAAATGGGCTCAGGATAAAGACACTCATAGATAAAAGACATCGCATTTTGGTGTATGTTTAGTCTTCTATTTGAATTAAAATAAAAGAGGGGGAATTAAGTACTGACCGGATGCTCCTTAGAGTTCATTTGGTTCGAGGTTTGGAAATGAAATTTATGATTCTTGGAATTTAGAATTCCCCTCGTCTAGAATTGCAATGTTTGGATCGAAATTTGGGGGAAATTTAGGAATCCTGGAATTTAGAATTCTCACAAAATTGGAAATTTTCTTTCCCCTCTAAAATGAGGGGAATCCTATATTCCCCGACATTTTAACTTTACTTTTGTAGTGAGACAAAAATACCATCTCACATAAACTCTCACACATACACTCTCTCTCTCACACACACACACTCTATATCTTTCTCTTTCTCTCTCTCTCACACACACATATACACACTCTCTCACACACATGTACACACACGCACTCTCTCTCTCACACACCCACCTACAGACCCACTCACTCTTTCACACAAACAAACATACATACACACATATACTCTCTCTCACACACACACACATACTCTCTCACACATAAACATACTGTGACACCCCGCCTAATTAATCCCGGGTGATCAGTCCTAAATCAAGTTAGAACAGGATTCTCATTTGGTCAATTCTTAGCATCACTGTCGTCATATTAAATTACTAACCACCTAAGTGAGAAAAATAGACTGGTGCCATTTTTATCTTTCATTAATTAAACAAAACCCATGCAGAAAATAAAACTATATAACAATCACAGATAACTGAATTTATCATCCACAAGTAAGAATATAATTGACCGAGTAAACCAACGGTCCAAATAATAAATCCCATAAAGACAAGAATAAAATCCCAACAAGTCTAAAAAACAAATAAATGGAAAGTGAGCGACATGCTCGAATACTAATCACGAACTTCTACATTAAGAATGAAGAATGAGGCGTCTATCAAAACCCCGCAACATCCACATATGCTGCAGCAACGGATTCCTGGAATATAGTCAAGGCTGGCGTCCCTGTGGCTGGACACCTAAAAGGTTTTTAAAAAGTTTTTATAGCAAGGGTTAGTACCCAAAACATTTGAAAACATTTAACAAATGATTAACTTGCAGTGATAAAATAAATATGCATGCTCTTCATATTTTTAGTAATTATCGCACTCTCTTGAGGACTTCCTTACCCTTTCCTCTAATATACGCTATTAACTCTTTAATTACATTACCTAGTTATTCATCTCATGACTGGATAAAAAACAAGGTTCTTTCATACCCACCCTACTCTAACTGCGTATGTGGTGATTATGATTCATAAGTTATTAGTAACATCAACTTAACTAAATCATTTCACTTTTTATATTTATATAACTTCTACACTTGTTATACATGTGAAATAACTCACTTTTCATTAATATCCCGTATATAATTAATTATTTAATTATATACTTACATTTCAGCATTTACAATCATACTGTAATATATAACAACTTGCAAACCTCCCGAGAAAAATACTCCCGGAATATAATTTCTATAAAGTGCTAACCCACTAGGTAACAATCACGTAGCCTAGTTATCCCAAGTCAGAATTCTCATACCAACTTGATAAAATAATTTACTGGAGGCGGTCATATTCCTTCCCTGAAAGTGAGTTGTCCCTCACCCATATAACGGACGCTATGACCTTGGGAATATACTCACCCTACTCCTCAAGCTAGGGGATTCATCCACTACGCGCAACCTCCCCCTATAGCACTATAGTACAAAAATATCTAATCATCGATATTAATAGTACACATTACATATATATACAATCGCCTCCGTAAATATATACATATAAAAGTCCCGGCTATATCTTTTGCTAAATCTGTAATATGAGCCTATAAATTTATTAAGAGTTCACGGTCCAACTCTAAATATTAATTAAATCTCACTTTAATTAATTAAGTTATTTTGATGTCGCCCCCACCATAAATTTGGACTTTACTCTCGTAGCCCAAAATTTACCCGAGTCAAAAATTTCCGACTCTAATTTATTTGCCTCAAACCCTAATTAATTCATCTTCAATTAATTAGATTAAACTTATGTATTTAATTTCTCCATAATTAATTACATAGGGTCTTTATATAAATTTTTCCTCCTATATAACTAACTGGCGAAACTGCCAGATTCTGGCGATCGTCGATCGATCGACCCCTGACCGTCGATCGATCGATCGACCAGGTCTTCGTCTTCCTCGCGGAGACAGGGCAGCCATGGACGGAGTTCCTCAAACCCTAACTTCTTCTAACATGAGTTTTAAGCCTTCTTATCACCAGAGTATACTAAAAACCTTATTAGGATTACCCAGAAAGCCTACAACAATCATTAATTCGTCCATAAACAACTAATTCATAAATTTGGGGAAAAATCCATTTCTTTTCTTAAACACATATTACTCCAAATTTCTTCATTTAATTCGTTCTGGTTTAACTGAATATCATCCTAACAGGTATACATCAGTAATCCAATATCAGCTATTTCATAACACCTCATAATTTCGGCCAAAACATATTCATGTTTTCTTTTGAATTATCAAAACCCCATGTTTATACCATGAACCCCAAAACGAATTTTTAATTCATAACAGTACACAAATATGAATTTGAAAGACAGATTTAATGCTAATTGCAAGTTATTCACTTGCCTTAGGTTTTGTAGTGTCTGAATTTATGATGGATTCCAAGGTTGAAGATGACCTTGTTGGTTCTTTGAGATCCCCAAAAATGGCCTGGCTGCTGCTAGGGTTTCCTAACCCTTTAGTGCCTCTTTTTAATTAAGCTCAGCCATCCTAAATCTTCTTTTTATTAGGTTAATAATTCAATTCACGTTTTTTGACTAATGGGCCAAGCCCAAGTGACCAAAATGTCCCCGAGTGGGCCCGACTATATCTAAAAACGTCCCGTGACCCGTTTACTACCCCCGGGTACACTTTTCCGACTATCTCGGCCCATCCGGACTCAACTGTACCCTCAGAATTTGCATCCGAGTTAATTTCTAAAAATACTTATCCCCCACCCAATGCAGTCTATACCGACTTCCGGATGTGATAAGTACATACCGCGTCATTAGTACTCGAGACGACGTAATTACATTATTACTATTCACTTAGTAAATAAGTTTTCCCTAAATATTAACCATTCAATCCCAGATTAATATTTATATATTATTCTGTCCTAATTAATTCATTAAATTACAACACACTTAGTAATTTAGAATTTCCGAATTAATTAAATTTTAAATGTACCAAAAATACGGGGTGTTACATACTCCCCCCCCTTATAAAGGAATTTCGTCCCCGAAATTAGGTCGTACCTGCGTTGAAAAGTTCTGGATATTGTTCCCGCATATCCTCCTCTCGCTCCCAGGTAGACTCGTCAACATTGTGATGACCCCACTATACTCTAACCAATGGAACAACTTTGGATCGTAATTTCCGCTCACTATGATCCAGAATTGCTATCGGCCTCTCCTCATACGAGATGTATGGCTGTAAGTCGATCTCCTCGAGTGGAATATGCCAAAAGGCTCTCTCGCTCCTTCGATATTTCTTCAGCGATGCCACATGGAATACATCGTGTATCCGCTGAAGATGTTCTGGTAATCCAAGCTTATACGCCACCGGTCCTACCCTCTCAATAATAGGGAAAGGCCCTATGTATCGTGGTGCTAACTTACCCTTCTTACCGAACCTCATCACCCCTTTCATTGGGGATACCCGGACTAAAACTTGGTCCCCAACTTCTAGCTCCACATGTCTTCTAGAGGCATCAGCATAACTCTTTTGCCTGTCATGAGCTATCCGAATTCTTCCTCGAATCAACTCTATCTTGGCAGATGTCTCCTGGACAATCTCCGGCCCCAAGAGCTTGTTGTCCCCCACTTCTAACCAACAAACGGGTGAACGATAAGGTTGTGACAACCCGCTCCAAATAATAACGGGTGGCCAGCCCTATACTACATAAATCAGGTATCTCAGATGGCACAGTCACAACATCAACAACTAAACACAGTAATATAAGGCTAACTACCCGAAATCATAAAGTGCGAATCGCCAAAAATTTTAAACTTTTATTTGACAACAACAACAAAACCAATAATGCACGCCACCAACAATATACATCTAACTATGATGTGAAGAGTGCATGCACCAATGATAAAAGAGTACAATACATTGTACAACAGATCTCAACAATAAAATACCCGAATATGCTGTCGGGCAACAGACAATACAATAAATCTGATAATCTAAATATGAAAGTGTTAATCTATAACACTTGAGTACTAACTCAATACAACTGAATCCTAATCTAGATATACAAAGATAGGAGTCGCCTAAAACCAAGTGCCGCAACAGTCCGCTACTTCCACAGCTCCACAAATCCAGAATGGAGGGATAATAAAGGCGTTCTTGCGGGGGAACACCTGAAGCAATACAATATATATATATATACATGGGGGAGGGGAAGACGTAAACGGGTCAGAACCCGAGTGTGAAAAACATTTATAGCAAGTGTATTAAAATGCATAATAATTATAAATGCATTATTACATGATTTAGTTGGAATCGAACACTCCATAGAAATTCAACTCACCTCTCATCTAAAGCGCGCACTAAGCGTATGCACGTGTCACCAAAAGGATGTTCGATTCTAATTAGGTAGGAGGATTCTATCTTAAACCCAAATAAAGTATTTAAGTGAAACCATCTAACCTATCGCCCGATTCTACATTTAGTCCATTTCTAATAGTTATAATTATTAACCTAATATAAACATTTGCTTATATATAAAATGTTCTATAGTTGAACATATAAAGATACATGATCCAATCATGCTACATCATCACAATACATTAACAATAACATGTACTAGATTTATTCTAGTAATGCCCAAATAAGGCATGAAACCATATATATAATTATTAGAGATGAGTTATTAGCATCAAGAGTTGAGAACTAAACTCCTCCCGATTCTCAATACGGCACTACGTTTCGTGCGTGGGACGTCTCGCCGAAGCGAAATCCAAACAAGGAACCCCCCCGTTACACTACTCCTGACCGTATCGATCCTCGGGGCTCGTTATGCCCTCAATGCAAGATGCATGTAACCCAAATGATTAGTAACCAATTTTAATTAATTAATATTCCCAATTCTCAACAGTACACGGCGTTTCATGCGTGGGACGTCTCGCCGAAGCGAAATCCAAACAAGGAACCCCCCCGTTACACTACTCCTGGCACTGTCGATCGTCGGGATAGGTGATTTAGATATATAATATAGTGATGAGTATTAAGGACTAAACTTATCCCCAAGTTCCAACATTACACTGCGGTTCGTGCGTGGGACGTCTCGCCGAAATGAAATCCAAACAAGGAACCCTCCCGATACACTAATCCTGGCAATGTAGGTCATTAAGGTCGGTTATGCCCTTGACACCCAAATACAAACACAAGCAAATAATAACCATCCAACTGAGTAATAGCTCAAAGGACGCAGGCTCACATGCTATCATCATCCAGCAGCCCATAAGCGTAGCAAACTGGGGTCACCTGGTGGGGTTCAACGACACCCACCTCGTGATATACTCACGCACACAACGTCCGGGAAGCGGTCATAGTTCCTAACCGGCAAGTGAGAGCGTCACATACCCCGACCTCTCACTCCCAAAATAAGTAAATATATATATATGCCATTTTTTGGCCACAAAGGACGACTATGACCTGGGGAATATCCACACCCTGCATATTTGTCAGGATGCTCACCCACAACGCACGAAACTTCCCAATGATAGCAAGGAGGGGGTATGCTTAACATGTATATACACCATATATAAGGTATACATACATCCCACATAATAAAGATATACCATTATATAAGGTATACCTGAAACATCATATTCATGTTTATTATACGCACTTAGGCGCAGTTGATTTACATCATAGTTTAGTATACTCACTCATGATACACTAATCGTTAATACTCACACATTTACCCCACTAGTATATGTTATAATAATTCTCGCTTGAAGCTCTCATGTCGCTTCTAAAAATGAATTGTCTTTCAATTCTGACAAGTTAAGGATATCCTATATCCTAAAGCACCTCAATTGTATTTCTCATTATATGAGATATCTCCCAAATCAATCATTAATAAGGATATTTCTATATCCGTATGCACATCAAATGGCATTTGTAAAACCTTTAAAGTATCCCAATTGGGATTGGATTCCAAAATACATTTTCTACATTTGTTATCATTCTTATATACGAATGTAATTCTCTCCCTATAGAGTCTCTAATTAAAGTGGGCTTCCCCACTTAGAAAGAAAATACAAATTTCATTAATCAATATTCCTCAAGTTAAGTCTATATGACTTCAATAATTTCTTATAAAGGAAAACTCTCTAAAGTCTCCAAAACATACTCCAAATCTCTCCTATAGAGATCCCCAATCAATAACCTCGAACCAAACGGGATAAAATTCTTTCAGAAAAACAATCCCTCCAAAAGCCCTGTTTCCGAATCGATTCGGGCCTATTCTGAATCGATTCGGCCCAAGCGAATCGATTCGGCCAGGAAGGCGAATCGATTCGGGTCATCAGACCTGGGACTCTGCCTCAGGCCGAATCGATTCGGCTAGGGGTCCGAATCGATTCGGTCACTCAGACCTGGGCACCTGCATATTTCCGAATCGATTCGGCAAGGGGGCCGAATCGATTCGGCCCTGCTGAACCTCGAAAATGGCTACTGTTTTAGTAAGCCAAAATACCCAAAATTCATATTAATGGTTTTCTCTCCATTTCTCTTCAACCCAAACACAAATATAACATTAATATTCATCCTAGAATACATATAAACTAGTTTCTAACCTTAAATCCATTTATACAATACAAATCTAAGATTTTTCCCAAAAGTTAGGTTTTGACATTTTAAACCTAAAACCCAAAAATCAATCCACAAATCATGCAATAAATGATACACAACAATTATTTGGCAAGTTTAATCACTTGCCTCGGGTTCGTAGGGTCTGAATCCACCGGAAAGTACGCTTTCTCCCTCTTTCTCCTTCCTTTTCTTCTTCTTTCTTCTTCTCTCTTTCCTTTCTTTCTCTTTTCTCTTTTCTCTCTTTGGAGAATAACCCACCTATAGGCTTTTAAGCCTAAATCCGAAAATACACATCTTTAAATGATAATACACACTTTAAATGACTCGGTGACTTTAATTCGAGTCAAACGGTCCTAATTTATTTCGGAACCCAAATAGACCCCAAGTACAGTCATTTCGACTTTCTCGACCCTTCCGGAAACAACGGTACCCTCAGAAATACCATTCGAGACACTTTCTAACAACTCCAAATTTTGACCTCAATTGCCCATTTTATTATTCCTCCAATAAAATAATATTTATTTCTCCCTACGTAAATAAATAATTGTCTCCAAGACCTCGGGTTGTTACAAACTTCCCCACTTACAAGAATTTCGTCCTCGAAATTCAGCTAAGCCTAGTTCTCCTAAAGCTCAACTAATTCTAATCTACCCATCATTACTAATCCTATCTCCAAACTTCTAACTTCCCACGACGAATTGATTCAATTATTTTATTATTAAGCTAATTATGAAGTAAACAAAACTTATTTCAATAACAAGGGCGCCCATACACCCTTTATAATTGAGCTCTATGCTCACAACCATAATAATGAGGCTTTATTTGCCTCGAAAATTCCACATTTCCAACAATAAGTAAGAATAAATTTTTAATAGAGAAAATTTGAATGGTCCAAAGAAATAACTCCTCTCAATTCCTGACGGTCGTCAATTTCGTGCGGGGGACGTCTCGCAAAAGCGAAATCCAAACAAGGAACCTTCCCAATACACTACTGTGTGACGACGTCGGGGATTGAGAGTTTGTTAGATCCGGACTTGAGTTTGAAAACATTTTAGTGGAAAATTTAGTTTGAAAGGGCCTGAAGGCCGATAAAAGTTTTATATTGAAAATAGTTTATTTCGAAAACAGTTTATATATATATCTATAACATAAAATGCCTTATGTCCAACACAAGGTCTTTTAAATCATCACATGCAGAACAGATAGCTCACTGACATTATCATAATCAGGAGCTAAAATTTTACCTGCGTCCCATCAAACCACAATCACTTCAAACATAAACAACGTCTTACATCATCTTAATATATTGCCATATATAAGGCAATTCCATATCTGGAATACAACAATTTTAATAGTCTATCATGACTACATAAAAAGAAATAGCTTTTATCATTTCTACCCATTACCAAAACCAAGATAATAGAATAAGAGCATATCTTGCTCAAAATTCCCCCTTTAGGGTCATTACCTACCATACATAAACAAAAGGGCTAAAGCACTACCCGATACATATATATCTCCCATACGATATATCCAAAACCTCATATAGCAATAATCGCCATAGTAAGGAAAATTACGTACAACATCCATCTCTAGTTCGATGGCCCATCCTCATCAATAGGCTCCCAAACATAGTCCCCCGGTCTAAAGCGACCTCGAATCTGCTGTAGGGGTTGCACTTCCAAAATTTTATCGAATTGCGGTCCTTTACCTCTTTGAGGACAATCTCTCTTCTTATGACCTGTTTCTTTACAAAAGAAACACTTGCCCATAAACTCTTTCTGCCCACTCGCATTACTGGCGCTCTCTTTGACAAACTTACTTGATGAACTCGAATCTCCAAAGTTCTTACTCTCTTGAGAACGAAAACGATATTCTCGACACTTTAATAGTGCCGCCTTCACCACCTCGTCGAAAGTCAATAACTTAGGGCTCTCTAACAAATGTTGTTGGATTTTCCAATTTAAACCTTGAACAAACCTCGATATACGTTTCTCTTCCGTATTTACCTCATTAGGTACTAATCTCGCCCATATAGAAAAATCTTCTTCATATTCTGCCACCGTCCTATTTCCTTGAAAAATTCCCATATCCTGCGTAGGGGAAAGCAAATATCTTCGATCAAAAAGTTCCCAAAATTCTTTTATAGGAAAAGTATCTCTCTGTTCAGATGTGGTGACAAACTCCCACCATTGAAGAGCTGCACCCGACAACTTAAAGGTGACTAAAAATTGCTTCTGCACCTCACTACACTCAATCATACGAAGATGCCTTAGCATACTATTTTTCCATGTACTTGCAGCCATAACATCAACTCCCCCTGCAAACTCGGGAGGATGCCCCTTACTAAAATCTTCCTTCACTCTCTCCCAAAAGGACAATCCTAAATGGGGTGGGGCTGCTCGAGCGGCAGGTTGCTGAGCCATTGTAGAAACGGCCGCAGTTACTGCTTGTGCCACAATATTGGCAACATCATCCGTAGTCATGTTCCTTTGAGGCAATCCTTTCCTTGCCTTGGCTGAACGACCTCTCTTCGGTGGCATCTGAAACAAGAACAATTGTATCAGAACGCCTTTCCAATATTTTCGATTCACAGAAAGATATGGACGTAAGAATGTAACCGTCCTAATAATAAGGCTCTATACCAAGAACGCTTACGGAAGATCGTAGTAACGCACACAGATCCTAAAGACACTAGAACCTGATGCTCTGATACCATCTGTGACAACCCGCTCCAAATAATAACGGGTGGCCAGCCCTATACTACATAAATCAGGTATCTCAGATGGCACAGTCACAACATCAACAACTAAACACAGTAATATAAGGCTAACTACCCGAAATCATAAAGTGCGAATCGCCAAAAATTTTAAACTTTTATTTGACAACAACAACAAAACCAATAATGCACGCCACCAACAATATACATCTAACTATGATGTGAAGAGTGCATGCACCAATGATAAAAGAGTACAATACATTGTACAACAGATCTCAACAATAAAATACCCGAATATGCTGTCGGGCAATAGACAATACAATAAATCTGATAATCTAAATATGAAAGTGTTAATCTATAACACTTGAGTACTAACTCAATACAACTGAATCCTAATCTAGATATACAAAGATAGGAGTCGCCTAAAACCAAGTGCCGCAACAGTCCGCTACTGCCACAGCTCCACAAGTCCAGAATGGAGGGATAATAAAGGCGTTCTTGCGGGGGAACACCTGAAGCAATACAATATATATATATATACATGGGGGAGGGGAAGACGTAAACGGGTCAGAACCCGAGTGTGAAAAACATTTATAGCAAGTGTATTAAAATGCATAATAATTATAAATGCATTATTACATGATTTAGTTGGAATCGAACACTCCATAGAAATTCAACTCACCTCTCATCTAAAGCGCGCACTAAGCGTATGCACGTGTCACCAAAAGGATGTTCGATTCTAATTAGGTAGGAGGATTCTATCTTAAACCCAAATAAAGTATTTAAGTGAAACCATCTAACCTATCGCCCGATTCTACATTTAGTCCATTTCTAATAGTTATAATTATTAACCTAATATAAACATTTGCTTATATATAAAATGTTCTATAGTTGAACATATAAAGATACATGATCCAATCATGCTACATCATCACAATACATTAACAATAACATGTACTAGATTTATTCTAGTAATGCCCAAATAAGGCATGAAACCATATATATAATTATTAGAGATGAGTTATTAGCATCAAGAGTTGAGAACTAAACTCCTCCCGATTCTCAATACGGCACTACGTTTCGTGCGTGGGACGTCTTGCCGAAGCGAAATCCAAACAAGGAACCCCCCCGTTACACTACTCCTGACCGTATCGATCCTCGGGGCTCGTTATGCCCTCAATGCAAGATGCATGTAACCCAAATGATTAGTAACCAATTTTAATTAATTAATATTCCCAATTCTCAACAGTACACGGCGTTTCATGCGTGGGACGTCTCGCCGAAGCGAAATCCAAACAAGGAACCCCCCCGTTACACTACTCCTGGCACTGTCGATCGTCGGGATAGGTGATTTAGATATATAATATAGTGATGAGTATTAAGGACTAAACTTATCCCCAAGTTCCAACATTACACTGCGGTTCGTGCGTGGGACGTCTCGCCGAAACGAAATCCAAACAAGGAACCCTCCCGATACACTAATCCTGGAAATGTAGGTCATTAAGGTCGGTTATGCCCTTGACACCCAAATACAAACACAAGCAAATAATAACCATCCAACTGAGTAATAGCTCAAAGGACGCAGGCTCACATGCTATCATCATCCAGCAGCCCATAAGCGTAGCAAACTGGGGTCACCTGGTGGGGTTCAACGACACCCACCTCGTGATATACTCACGCACACAACGTCCGGGAAGCGGTCATAGTTCCTAACCGGCAAGTGAGAGCGTCACATACCCCGACCTATCACTCCCAAAATAAGTAAATATATATATATGCCATTTTTTGGCCACAAAGGACGACTATGACCTGGGGAATATCCACACCCTGCATATTTGTCAGGATGCTCACCCACAACGCACGAAACTTCCCAATGATAGCAAGGAGGGGGTATGCTTAACATGTATATACACCATATATAAGGTATACATACATCCCACATAATAAAGATATACCATTATATAAGGTATACCTGAAACATCATATTCATGTTTATTATACGGACTTAGGCGCAGTTGATTTACATCATAGTTTAGTATACTCACTCATGATACACTAATCGTTAATACTCACACATTTACCCCACTAGTATATGTTATACTAATTCTCGCTTGAAGCTCTCATGTCGCTTCTAAAAATGAATTGTCTTTCAATTCTGACAAGTTAAGGATATCCTATATCCTAAAGCACCTCAATTGTATTTCTCATTATATGAGATATCTCCCAAATCAATCATTAATAAGGATATTTCTATATCCGTATGCACATCAAATGGCATTTGTAAAACCTTTAAAGTATCCCAATTGGGATTGGATTCCAAAATACATTTTCTACATTTGTTATCATTCTTATATACGAATGTAATTCTCTCCCTATAGAGTCTCTAATTAAAGTGGGCTTCCCCACTTAGAAAGAAAATACAAATTTCATTAATCAATATTCCTCAAGTTAAGTCTATATGACTCCAATAATTTCTTATAAAGGAAAACTCTCTAAAGTCTCCAAAACATACTCCAAATCTCTCCTATAGAGATCCCCAATCAATAACCTCGAACCAAACGGGATAAAATTCTTTCAGAAAAACAATCCCTCCAAAAGCCCTGTTTCCGAATCGATTCGGGCCTATTCCGAATCGATTCGGCCAGGAAGGCGAATCGATTCGGGTCATCAGACCTGGGACTCTGCCTCAGGCCGAATCGATTCGGCTAGGGGTCCGAATCGATTCGGTCACTCAGACCTGGGCACCTGCATATTTCCGAATCGATTCGGCAAGGGGGCCGAATCGATTCGGCCCTGCTGAACCTCGAAAATGGCTACTGTTTTAGTAAGCCAAAATACCCAAAATTCATATTAATGGTTTTCTCTCCATTTCTCTTCAACCCAAACACAAATATAACATTAATATTCATCCTAGAATACATATAAACTAGTTTCTAACCTTAAATCCATTTATACAATACAAATCTAAGATTTTTCCCAAAAGTTAGGTTTTGACATTTTAAACCTAAAACCCAAAAATCAATCCACAAATCATGCAATAAATGATACACAACAATTATTTAGCAAGTTTAATCACTTGCCTCGGGTTCGTAGGGTCTGAATCCACCGGAAAGTACGCTTTCTCCCTCTTTCTCCTTCCTTTTCTTCTTCTTTCTTCTTCTCTCTTTCCTTTCTTTCTCTTTTCTCTTTTCTCTCTTTGGAGAATAACCCACCTATAGGCTTTTAAGCCTAAATCCGAAAATACACATCTTTAAATGACAATACACACTTTAAATGACTCGGTGACTTTAATTCGAGTCAAACGGTCCTAATTTATTTCGGAACCCAAATAGGCCCCAAGTACAGTCATTTCGACTTTCTCGACCCTTCCGGAAACAACGGTACCCTCAGAAATACCATTCGAGACACTTTCTAACAGCTCCAAATTTTGACCTCAATTGCCCATTTTATTATTCCTCCAATAAAATAATATTTATTTCTCCCTACGTAAATAAATAATCGTCTCCAAGACCTCGGGTTGTTACAAAGGTCTCCCGTACAGTGCCTCAAATGGTGCCATGCCAATCGTGAATTGGTAAGAGTTGTTATACACAAACTCTACCAAAGGAAGATATTTCTCCCATCCTCCTCCGAAGTCTAAAATGCACATTCTGAGCATGTCTTCCAACATCTGATTAACTCTCTCAATCTGTCCGTCAGTCTGTGGGTGATATGTTGTACTCAAGCGCAACTCCGTGCCCATTGCCTCCTGAAAGCTCTGCCAAAAGTGGGCTACAAAGATTTTGTCTCGGTCGGATACAATGTTTATCGGCACTCCATGCAGCTTAACAATCTCTGCTATGAATAGCTGTGCATAACGCATCGTCTCGAAGTCTGTGCGTACCGGCAAAAAGTGGGCCACCTTAGTCAACCAATCCACAATAACCCATATGGAGTCATGACCTTTCTGCGATACCGGTGACCCTGTGATGAAGTCCATGGAGATGCTCTCCCACTTCCACACGAGAATTTCTAACGACTATAGCATCCCTGATGGTCTCTGGTGGTCAAATTTCACAAGCTGACACGTGGCACATTTCGAAACAAACTCCGCTATGTCCCGTTTCATCCCTGCCCACCAATACTGCCTCCTCATATCTTGGTACATTTTATCCCCACCGGGATGTACCACAAATTTCGAACCATGGGATTCTGTCATAACGGCGTGCTTCAAATCCTCATCCTCTGGCACCATTAACCTCCCATTAAAGCGTAGGCCTCCTTCTGAGCTAATCGAGTAACCCTCCGCTCCCTCAGCTAACAACTGGCCCACCCTATCCCGGCAATTTTGATCCTCCGCCTGAGACTTCACAACCCGCATAATGATCTCGGGTGTGATGGACAAAGCCGACATGCAAGCCTTGGCTACGTCGTCCTCATATTGAAGCTCTCTCCACTTCGCTTTCCATACCTCCGATATCTCCCCAGTCGGCCTTCGGCTCAATGCGTCTGCTACTACATTGGCCTTACCGGGATGATACTGGATATCAAACTGGTAGTCCTTCACGAATTCTAGCCACCGCCTTTGTCTCATATTCAGATCCTTCTGGGTGAAGAGATACTTAAGTGACTTGTGATCCGTGAATAGAGTAAACTGCTCTCCTAGAAGATAATGCCTCCATATCCTCAAAGCAAAAACGACCGCTGCCAACTCTAGGTCGTGAGTGGGGTAATTCCTTTCGTGGGGATTTAGCTTCCTGGAAGCATAAGCTATAGCCCTTTCCTCCTGCTGGAGCACACCCCCAAGACCCCGTAAGGATGCGTCTGTGTAAACCCGATACTCTAGCCCTCCCATTGGCAATGCCAGCACGGGTGCAGATGTCAACTTGTCCTTTAGCTCGTCGAACGCTAATTGACAACTATCATCCCACTTGAAAGGTACCCCTTTCCGAGTCAGATTCGTCAAAGGTCCTGCAATTTTGGAGAATCCCTGAATGAATCACCTGTAGTAACTGGCCAAACCCAGAAAACTGCGCACCTCGGTCGGTGTCGTGGGCTGTCCCCACTCCCTCACCGCCGACACCTTATCTGGATCCACTGCAATACCCTGATCTGACACAACGTGACCAAGGAACTATACCTCCCGTAGACAGAATCCACACTTCCCGAATTTGGTATAGAGCTGATGATCCCTCAATGTTTGTAAAACCATGCGCAGATGGTCTGCGTGCTCCTCCTCGGTACGCGAGTAGATTAGGATGTCATCAATGAACACAATGACAAACTGATCTAGGTACTCCCTGAAAACCCTGTTCATGAAGTCCATGAACACTGCTGGTGCATTGGTGAGCCCGAAGGGCATCACCCTGAACTCATACGATCCATACCGCGACAAGAAAGCGGTCTTAGGAACATCCTCCTCTCGGATACGCAGTTGATGATACCTGACCTCAAGTCAACTTTGGAGAAATAAGACGCCCCTCTCAATTGGTCAAATAAATCATCAATTCGAGGCAACGGATACTTATTCCGTATCGTCACCTTGTTCAGCTCCCTATAATCCACGCACAAGCGGAGTGAACCATCCCGCTTCTTCACAAACAACACCGGCGCACCCCACGGCGATGTACTCCGCCGAATAAAACCCTGACCCAGTAGTTGCTGAATCTGCTCCCTCAATTCCCGCATTTCTGAAGGGGCCATTCGGTAAGGTGCCCGAGCAATCGGTCTCGTCCCCAGTGCCAAATTGATAACAAATTCGATTTCTCTGATGGGTGGTAATCCTGGTATCTCCTGGAATACATCCTCAAAGTCCCTCACCACAGGAATAGAGTCTAAAGGAGCTACCAGTTCCTGTGAGGTTTCCTCCTCAATGTAATAAAGATGAGTGATCGAGCCTCCCTCTGAGCGAGGCATCGCCACCGCAAACATCTCTTGCCCCGGAATGGCAAAAATAATGCTCCCACCGAAACAATCAATCATGGATCTATAGTCAGCGAGCCAATCCATACCAATGATCACATCGTGAACATGCATATCTAATACCAACATGTCCGCGGGTAATACTAAACCACCAATCTCTACTCCTACTCCTCGACATATATAGAATATAAGCGACCCACTCCCAAAAGGTGAGTCGACACACGTAACAGTGCTCTCAGCGGTGGCTAACAACCCTAAAGCCTTCGCAAAATGTGTAGCTATAAAGTAATGAGTGGCCCCCGTATCAAACAATACCCGACCCATAGTGCCATGGATAGAAAACGTACCTTCGATCGCGGGCGGCGCCTGCTGTGCTGGAGGATTGGGAACATCCCGAACGTTATACACACGTCCGTAGTGCATCTGCCCCTGCTGCTGTGGGGCGGGTGGGGCTGGTGCTGCTGGCGGTATCTGACCCTGTTGCCCCTGCTGGGCACCCTGCTGCTAGCCTCTGCCCCTCTACCGGCACTCCCTCTTGAAGTGTCCTGGCTGGCCACAGGAGAAACAGCGTTTCTGGTCGTCACCCTGTCGTTGGCCCTGCTGGCCCTGACGTTGCTGCCCCGGGTGGCCTCCCCCGTTGTTCCTTTGGCCCTGATGGCCCTGAGGAACCTGTTGTTGCTGATTAGGGCCTGGTTGCCCCTGCCTAAACCCCTGTCCTCCCGGTCGGAACCCGCCAGACTTAAACTTCTTAGCCTGATTCCCTTGCTGAATGATAACCTGCTGCTGTGTGCCACTTGCCTCACTACTAGTAACCGCCTTGCCCTGCTGGCTCGGCTCACCTGCCTTCTTGTTCCCCTTAGTATGGAAACGATGATCCTGTCAATGTACAAGTGCGGCATTAACGACATCTATATAAGTCACTAATGTCGGGTTTCCAATCAAGTGCTGCCTGATTCTCCAAGCTAGACCATCCATGAACTTTGACTTCTTCCGCTCCTCATCGCTCACCTCGTTTGGCACAAAGTTTGCCAAATGGGTGAACTCCTCCTCATATTCTGCTACTGACCTGTCACCCTGTACCAACTCGCTGAATTTCTTTCTCATCTCAGACTCTACTGCTGGAGGAAAGTACTTGCGGTCAAACCGCATCCAGAATTCAGAAATCGACATCAAATCCCGCTCCTCAGCGGTGGTTACGGACTCCCACCACTGTAAGGCTGCCCCCGACAGACGAAAGGTAGCCAGCATCTGTTTCTGTACCTCTGTACACTCTAACATGCGCAGATGGCGCTGAATGTTCTTCTTCCAGTCACAAGCTTCGACCACATTGGTGCTACCTCGAAATTCAGGTGGGTGACCCTTCTGAAAGGTCTCCCTCACTCTCTGCCAAGATAGTGGTCCCACTGGAGCCTGAACTGCTGGAGCCAATGGAGGCGGTGCCTGGGGCTGTGGAAAATGAGCTGCCATAGCTCGCATCGCTGTCTCGACCGCTTGGGCCACTATCACTGCTACCTGAGTGGTAGAAATCAACTCGGGTGGTGGTGGTGGCGGCGGTAACTGTGGCTCCTGGCGAGCCTCTCTCACCTCATCTCTAGCCTCAGCCCTCTCCGCTCTCTGTCTCTTGGGTGGCATCTGAAATAGATTGAATTGTATAAGTACACAATTTATACAAAAACTAATAGCAGGAATAGGATATCTCACAAGCGGAAAAATATAATCAACACTCCTAATAATAGGGCTTTATAACAACCGAACGCTACGCTGAAACGTAGAAAGCCGCACAGATCCTAAGGACACTAGAACCTGATGCTCTGATACCATCTGTGACACCCCGCCTAATTAATCCCGGGTGATCAGTCCTAAATCAAGTTAGAACAGGATTCTCATTTGGTCCATTCTTAGCATCACTGTCGTCATATTAAATTACTAACCACCTAAGTGAGAAAAATAGACTGGTGCCATTTTTATCTTTCATTAATTAAACAAAACCCATGCAGAAAATAAAACTATATAACAATCACAGATAACTGAATTTATCATCCACAAGTAAGAATATAATTGACCGAGTAAACCAACAGTCCAAATAATAAATCCCATAAAGACAAGAATAAAATCCCAACAAGTCTAAAAAACAAATAAATGGAAAGTGAGCGACATGCTCGAATACTAATCACGAACTTCTACATTAAGAATGAAGAATGAGGCGTCTATCAAAACCCCGCAACATCCACATATGCTGCAGCAACGGATTCCTGGAATATAGTCAAGGCTGGCGTCCCTGTGGCTGGACACCTAAAAGGTTTTTAAAAAGTTTTTATAGCAAGGGTTAGTACCCAAAACATTTGAAAACATTTAACAAATGATTAACTTGCAGTGATAAAATAAATATGCATGCTCTTCATATTTTTAGTAATTATCGCACTCTCTTGAGGACTTCCTTACCCTTTCCTCTAATATACGCTATTAACTCTTTAATTACATTACCTAGTTATTCATCTCATGACTGGATAAAAAACAAGGTTCTTTCATACCCACCCTACTCTAACTGCGTATGTCGTGATTATGATTCATAAGTTATTAGTAACATCAACTTAACTAAATCATTTCCCTTTTTATATTTATATAACTTCTACACTTGTTATACATGTGAAATAACTCACTTTTCAATAATATCCCGTATATAATTAATTATTTAATTATATACTTACATTTCAGCATTTACAATCATACTGTAATATATAACAACTTGCAAACCTCCCGAGCAAAATACTCCCGGAATATAATTTCTATAAAGTGCTAACCCACTAGGTAACAATCACGTAGCCTAGTTATCCCAAGTCAGAATTCTCACACCAACTTGATAAAATAATTTACTGGAGGCGGTCATATTCCTTCCCTGAAAGTGAGTTGTCCCTCACCCATATAACGGACGCTATGACCTTGGGAATATACTCACCCTACTCCTCAAGCTAGGGGATTCATCCACTACGCGCAACCTCCCCCTATAGCACTATAGTACAAAAATATCTAATCACCGATATTAATAGTACACATTACATATATATACAATCGCCTCCGTAAATATATACATATAAAAGTCCCGGCTATATCTTTTGCTAAATCTGTAATATGAGCCTATAAATTTATTAAGAGTTCATGGTCCAACTCTAAATATTAATTAAATCTCACTTTAATTAATTAAGTTATTTTGGTGTCGCCCCCACCATAAATTTGGACTTTACTCTCGTAGCCCAAAATTTACCCGAGTCAAAAATTTCCGACTCTAATTTATTTGCCTCAAACCCTAATTAATTCATCTTCAATTAATTAGATTAAACTTATGTATTTAATTTCTCCATAATTAATTACATAGGGTCTTTATATAAATTTTTCCTCTTATATAACTAACTGGCGAAACTGCCAGATTCTGGCGATCGTCGATCGATCGACCCCTGACCGTCGATCGATCGATCGACCAGGTCATCGTCTTCCTCGCGGAGACAGGGCAGCCATGGACGGAGTTCCTCAAACCCTAACTTCTTCTAACATGAGTTTTAAGCCTTCTTATCACCAGAGTATACTAAAAACCTTATTAGGATTACCCAGAAAGCCTACAACAATCATTAATTCGTCCATAAACAACTAATTCATAAATTTGGGGAAAAATCCATTTCTTTTCTTAAACACATATTACTCCGAATTTCTTCATTTAATTCGTTCTGGTTTAACTGAATATCATCCTAACAGGTATACATCAGTAATCCAATATCAGCTATTTCATAACTCCTCATAATTTCGGCCAAAACAGATTCATGTTTTCTTTTGAATTATCAAAACCCCATGTTTATACCATGAACCCCAAAACGAATTTTTAATTCATAACAGTACACAAATATGAATTTGAAAGACAGATTTAATGCTAATTGCAAGTTATTCACTTGCCTTAGGTTTTGTAGTGTCTGAATTTGTGATGGATTCCAAGGTTGAAGATGACCTTGTTGGTTCTTTGAGATCCCCAAAAATGGCTTGGCTGCTGCTAGGGTTTCCTAACCCTTTAGTGCCTCTTTTTAATTAAGCTCAGCCATCCTAAATCTTCTTTTTATTAGGTTAATAATTCAATTCACGTTTTTTGACTAATGGGCCAAGCCCAAGTGACCAAAATGTCCCCGAGTGGGCCCGACTATGTCTAAAAACGTCCCGTGACCCGTTTACTACCCCCGGGTACACTTTTCCGACTATCTCGGCCCATCCGGACTCAACTGTACCCTCAGAATTTGCATCCGAGTTAATTTCTAAAAATACTTATCCCCCACCCAATGTAGTCTATACCGACTTCCGGATGTGATAAGTACATACCGCGTCATTAGTACTCGAGACGACGTAATTACATTATTACTATTCACTTAGTAAATAAGTTTTCCCTAAATATTAACCATTCAATCCCAGATTAATATTTATATATTATTCTGTCCTAATTAATTCATTAAATTACAACACACTTAGTAATTTAGAATTTCTGAATTAATTAAATTTTAAATGTACAAAAAATACGGGGTGTTACACATACGCACACTCACACACACACCCAATCACCACACACTCGCATGCACCACTCAAATTAAGTAGACGGGCATTTTAGTTAAATGATATTTATTCCTAATATGGGAAAGTAATTTTGATGTCGGGAAAAAAGAATTCATGTTGGAACCAAATAATGGAAATGAATTCAAGATTCCAAGAACTTAAATCAAGAATTCTCATTAATTTTCCAAACCTCGAACCAAACGACGACCTTAAAGCTAAATTTACAAAACAAAACGGCACTTTTACCTTTCATAACCTCTCTTATATAGCATCCATAATGAGATGCAAAATGCCAAGACAATTTATAAGTTTACAAAATGGGATGTCTGTACTGGTTTGTTTCAATGAATTACATTAGTTCCTATTACGAACTAAATTAATTCGTATGAATTCATACGAACTAATGTAGTTCGTAGGAATATTTACAGAGTTTGTAAACATTCTTTAAGTTTGGAGAATGACTGCAAATTCATTTACGGATTTTTTCCAATTCAACTCACCATTACAGGTGAACCCTTTTGTAAATTTACAAAATCTTTTATATTCTACCTCCACCACTACAAATGTCCTGAGAAATAAAAGAGGAGGAATCTAAAATTTTAAGGGGCAAAAGTAGTAATGTAGGAAAAAATTCAACTTATGAAATATAAGTTGTCTCTGATGACATTATATAAATAGTGCAATTTTTTTATCCCTTATTATATATATATATATAGATAGATAGAGAGAGAGAGAGAGAGAGAGAGAGAGAGAGAGAGACAACCAAGTATGCATACCACGCACACATACCGATTTTTTAAAATAGTAAAAAATTATTTTTTGGCTGAATTTTTTTATATGTCGTTTAAGAATTACAAAGGACCCATATAAAAAACATCACCTTAAAATAAGATTTTTTTTCTTTTTTAAAAAAATTGATCAAACTTTCACAACTTTTAAAACAATTTAATCGATACAAATTATAACCCATTTTTTAAAAATAGCAAAAAAACTTATTTTGAGCTGCTTTTTTATATATGGATCCCTTTTAATGTTTAAATACCATAAAAAAACTCAACTCAATTTTTTTAATATTTATAAAAAATGGTTTGTGCTAGAACATATGTGTGACACTTCGCCTATTAAAATACCGGGTGTTCAGTCCTTTATAAAAATAAAACGGGAATCTCATTTGGTTCATTCTTAGCATCACTATCGAAAACTATTTAAATTACTAACCACCTACATTTTAAATAAACTGGTGCCCAATTTTATCTTTCATTAAACCATAACATCTGGAAATAAATACAATCACTAAACCATCCACACAATAATAATATAAATCCATCACAAGATAAATATTGAATAAAATAATACTGAATAAACCATCGGTTCCCAATACAAAAGTTCAACTAAATATCTAATGAAATAAACTAAGTCCACAAATACAAAGTCTGATAAACTAAATACAATGAAGTAGCTGAAGGGGCGACATGGAATAACTGAATTGCATCCTACTCTAAGAATGAAGTGAATGAATCATCTAATTCAAATCCTGTAAGCATCCACAAGTGCTGCAGTTATGCATCCCTAGAACAGAGTATCAAGCTTGGTGTCCCTGTGGCTAGAAACGTAAAGGTTTTGAAAATATTTTGGAAACGGTTCAGAGCCCAAAATTTTTTGAAAACGTTTAGCAAGTATTTATCTCAGTTTAAAAGTAGTTATTGATTACACATGTTAGTTTAACACACACTCCCTTGAGTTCCTCACCTCTCAACTAACGTGCACACCTAACGTCATCTACCTAGCTATGTTACCCAGCCCCACTAGGTCTCATCAATAACTATTTAACCACTAATAGGTTTGGCTCCCCCATACCCCCCATACAATATACTATAGTATCCAAATCTTTACTCATTAGTCCTCGGCTAAATATCTCTTTAACTTCCCCTGTATTGCCCATACAGCACGCTATAGTAGCACTAATAATTATCATTACCTCATATGTTATTAATAAACCATAATTAATATTTCACGTATGTTATCAGTAAACCATTATTAACAATTCACGTATGTTATCATTAACATATAATTAACATTTCACGTATGTTATCATTAAACCATTTCATTAAGTTTCTCTACTTACTTCATCTTTAGATATTCGCTATCTAACTTTACTACTATCACACACTAAGTAGATTATCTCATAATTAAATCACTTTTAGATATACGTTATCCATACCTACTACTTTCACATGCAAGTATGATAAATACACATGTATGTGTGTGTGTGTATGTGTGTGTGTGTGTGTGTGTGTGTGTGTATATTTATATATATATATATATATATATTTATATATATATATATATATATATATATATATACAGAGAGAGAGAGAGAGAGAGAGATCCCACTAATACATATACATAACTCTGACATCCTCCAGGTTAAGAACCACGATGCAAGTCTGCATACTCTGCTATCAAGTCTATGTATCTCTCATACTCAATCAAGGACTAATGGTTCGGCATGTCTCCTCGAACCCAAAATAAATCAACACACAATGGACGTGAACATGGTTCTAAGCCTTTGGGAGATGCACATACCTAACGTACCCAAATGACTTGTCAGTCCCACTAATACACACATATAGTCAGCCGCCCTAAGTTCCATGTTCTAGGGTACAAATCCAGACCTCGCTAGAATCACCAAGGTGGGATCTCCCTCTGCGCGAAAACCTTCGAATAGCAGGCAGCGTAGGTATGTTCTTACACATAAGAAAGCACATAATAGGCATACACATAACCAATAAATATAATCCGTATAGGTATACACATAACTGATTACAATCATCGGTTTAGATATACACACAACCTATAGATATAATCCGTATAGGTATACACACAAAATATAATTCGTATAGGTGTACGCACAGCCTATAAATAGCGTCCGTACAGGTATACACTCAACCTATATATATATATATACACATTCATCCTATAAATAACATCCGTAGGTAATATATCTCTCGAATAATCAACGTACTAATCATTTTATGAATATAAATATCTATCTCGTTTATCGATTATTATTCTCTACCCGAAGGGCCCTACATACCCCTTAATTAAATGTTAGTAGCACATACACTCCTATACCACTGGTCAAAATCATCGGTTCACTTATCTCTTCATGATCCGTTCTCATTCTCCCAAATTCACTTGCATTGCAAATTATGCTTGATTAACCTTAGTCTTAATTCTCCACACTTATGACTAAGCCCCAACCTTATTATTGGCGTACTAGCGATCATTATATCCCTCACTACAATTTAAAGGCATCCCAAAAGTCCCCTCAAGAATTTCACACAAGTTCTAAGCTTAAAAAGGAAAAACTACCAAAATCTAGAAAATCGAATTGATTCGCCCTCGGGCCGAATCGATTCAAAAAGTGTCAGCTATCTTCTTCCTTACGTTTTTGCGATTTTTCCACCATTCCAACTTTCTTAATTCTTCATGAAACTTAACCAAATTTCAAATGAACATTTCTCAACATCATATAAGTGTAGATGAATTATTTTCAACATAAATCTAACATTATATCATCACGGATTCAATCCAAGAACCAATTTTCGTTTAAAAATCCTTAAAACCCTACTTTTCGTTATTCTTCATCTCTTTCAATTAAGAACCCAGATGTGACACCTCGCTTAATTAAATACCGGTCGATCGGTCATTTATTAAATTAAATTAGGATTTATAACTGGATCATTCTTATCATCACTGTCGAAATTCAAATTAATTACAAACCACCAATATGATTAATTAAACTCGTGATAATTTCTATCTTTTCATTACCCAAAACATTTCATATATGGAAAAATAAATTAAAATAGCACATACTAATGAAGTCTAAAGCATCCCATCAAAGAAAAAAATCAAAGTCTTGCCGAATAAATCATCGACTACCAAATCCAACACATAATAAATAAAAGCAATAAAAATTGAACTAAAGAAATCCAAATAAATGTTGTGGGCAACATGCTCGGAACAAACTATAACTAAGGATAAATCCCTAATCTAGAAATGTAGAAATGAGGTGTCTACTTCAACTCCTGCAGGCATCCACATATGTTGCAGATGCGTAATCCCTGGAAGAGAATATCAAGTATGGCGTCTCTGTGACTGGACACCTAAAAGGTTTTTTGAAAATATTTTTACAGCAAGGGTTAGAACCCAAAACATGTTGAAAATATTTAGCAAGTGATTCAATTGCAGTAATTGAAAATGCAAAAATGCTCTTCATAGTTAAGCTAGTTGCACTCTCTTGAGGACCTGCTCAGCCCTCATCTATTGTGCACACCTAATACTTTCTTTATAACCCACCTAGTCATGTATCACGTAACTAGTTCTTGTAATAACTCCTTCCCGTCACACTACTATAGCCCGAGTATGTTTCATATAGGATTTATAATCTATTTATCACATTAACTTAATTAATCATGTTTCATTTAAAACCATATAACATTCACTCTAGTTATATATAATTAATACAATTCACTTCATGTATTTTACCAGTATATAATTATTTACTCCGTTATATACATAGAACTATATTGCAACATTCACACGTATGTCGTATATATATATATATATATATATATATATATATATATATATATATATATATATATCCTCTCGAGGAATACCTCACCGAATGTTTCTCTAAAATGCTATCATTCCAGGTCTACTCAGTCCCACATGGATTCTTGAGATCGCTATATACCGTCGAATCGAAACATAAAAATAAGCGTAGTGTAGGCGGTCATATTTCCCCGAGTGTGAAGACAATTATCTCATATGCCTCACTTATATTTGGACGTTATGACCTGGAGATTATACTCTCCCTGCTCCTCAAGCTAGGGGGATTCACCCACATCACACAACCTCTTGTGATAGCACTAGAAGTATATAACTTATAAATACCTAGTCACCAATTTATATGAGCGCACAATATATATATATATATACCATCACACTACCGTATATATATAATTTAAATTTAATCCTAGCTCTACCGTGCCCAACACCCGTAGCATTAGCCTAAAATATACTCGAGTTTATGTCCTGACTCTAATTTATTTAATTTCCACATTAATTAATTTCTTTAAGTAGTGTCACTCAACTACAATACCTGGACACACTCACTCGGCCCGTTATTTAACATTTTAGAATTTATTTCACTAAATTCTTCCATAATGTGCCACATATGTATCCCTCCCAACTCCTAATTACATTTTCCTATAATTGCTAGGAAGTATGCCTTGTATATAATTTTCCATAAATAAATGAGTCCCAAAAGTATTTTAAACAAATTTACCCATATAAACAAAATTGGCTGAGCTTCCAAAATTCAAGTCTCGTCGATCAATCAATGAAATCCATCGACCAATCAATCGAGCAGGTATTTCTCTTCTTCCCCGATTTCTGTTTTCTCCATTGTTGTCCAACCAAGCTTTTGATTTCTCTTTAAATCTTCACCCAAGTATTAATCCTTATAAATTCATATATTAACAGGTTCTGAACACCCTAGGCCCTTAATTCATCCACGAATTTACACATCAATCCATATGTCCCGATTCGGGTATTTTTTAGGGATTCATACATACGATTAAAATTGCAATCTTACTGTCAGAAATTTGTCATCAATTTCTACTGGGTTTAACATACAATTCAGATTTCTAAACTCCAGATCATATAGCACAATTAATTTCATCAAAGTTTTCCATTAACCAAAAACCCAATTTCATACGAATACCCACCCAAAATGGTTTTTGTCACACCCACTATAATATGAATCGATTATCACGATTTGAAATCGAAAGAAATTTTAACCACTTGCCTGTGAGGGTTTGTAGATTCTGATCCTTTGATGTAGAGAACGATGGATGAATAATACGCCAAGTTTTCCTTTGATTTGCCTACCAAAAATTCCCCAATTGCTTCCTCTCCTTTTCTACTATATAACCCTTTCTCTCTTAGGTTAAATAACTCAAATCCCATTTTTAAGCTAAAGGGCCAAGCTCAAATGACTCGAATAAACTCGTGTAGGCCCTGTTATGCCTAAAAATGCCCCGAGACCCGATTACTATGCCCGGGGACTCTATTTTGACTATTTTAACCCTTTCGGAATCAAGCGTGCACTCAGAATGGTCATTCGAGTCATTTTCCTAAAAGTCCCCATATTACCCCTTTTTATAGTATACATCCGACTCCCAGATAAGATGAATAATTTCCCCGTCACTATCACTCATTTTAACGTATATAAATTATTACTATTTACTTATTAATTAACTACATGAATATTAATCATTTACTCTCCCAATTAATATTTAAACAATTCCAAAATAATTAATTCCATTAAATTACAGCACACTAGTAATCTAAGTTTCCCGAATTAATTAATTTTTAAATTCTTAGAAATACGGGGTGTTACACCATATTTCTCCCATTATTATCATCACATCTATTTTTATTTCACATTACTCACATACATAGGTTCAATATACATGCAATCCTATCATAGATCATGTTTTTAAATCATTAATTTTCCAAGAACCTCATTTAAAATCATCAAATAATAAACCCTACACTACATGGGTATTATAACCTTTTAGAAACAATCAAGATAAACACTTGCCTTATGATATGCGGGTCTGAATTCTTTTTTTACTGATGGAGTTGATCTCTCCTCGCTTTGATTCCGATTCCGACAACAATTGTGGATGAATCAAGGTGTCACGCCTCTAAACTCTCTTTTCTTCCTCTATAATGGCATCCCATCTCTTCTCCTTTGATTCTTAGGGTTTTAGATATTATATGTTGCTGCTCTACATGACTAATCTTAGATTTTAAATCCCAATTCCCGAAATTAGGCTTACGAGCCAAGCCCAAGTGACGCGAACACTCCCATGTGGGCTCAGTTATGACTAAAAAGCCCCAAAACCCAATTACAACCTCCGGGTACATTATTCCGACTATCTCGTCCCTTTCGAAATCAACCTTGGGCTCAAAATCACCATCTGAGTCACTTTAAACAATTTCCAACCTTGTCCTCAAATAGTTTACGTGCATCACTCACTGTAACGTATAATAATTTCGCATAAATTATTCCATCAACAATAAATTCTTATCTCCTAAAAATATTTAATTCTATGAAATTACGGCTCACGTGTGATTTAAAATTAAACCCAAATAATTATCGAATTAATTAAATTCTAAATACTTAGAAATACGAGGTATTACAGTATGTATACTTGGTATGTATGAGACTTGCTTTCTCTCTCTCTCTCTCTCTCTCTCTCTCTCTCTCTATATATATATATATATATATATATATATATATATATATATATATATATATGTTGTGCGTAATTCTATGTGTGTTTATATATATAGGTACCGTTTGATGTGTCGTATAAGAGAATGGGATAAGATAAAATAATCTTATCACGTGTTTGGTGTTACTCTATGTAGGATATGAGATTGTATTAAGTTACCCAAATTGAGTTTCTTATCCCAGTAATGTGGGATAAAACAATCCTACCTCTTGGGTGGTATAAAATTATCCCACTAGAGTTTGATTACAACAATAAAATATACCATTTACTGAAGCTATATACTATACACAAATAAGGGTGTATTTTTACTACACCCAAAATAAAAATCTGGCAGGGTTTTACACCATATCAAACGTAACCTTACACGATTTTAAACCGTGCCAAAATCGACTGTGCCAGATTGCATTTTTTTATACGGTTTAAATTGTGCCAGATTGTGGCATAATTTGACAATAAAATTATTTGGGATATTTTGGGCATGGTTTAAAAACGTGACAAATTTTTCAGGAAATAAAAAAAGTATTCTTTGCACAAATCAGAAGAATCGAAAAATTGTGAATCTGACAGGAAAAAAATTATTTATTATTTGCAAACAAATCAGAAGAGTCAATAAATTGCGAATTTAGCACGATGTTGTTGATAAACTAATGTACATATAAAACTTCAAAATATGACAAGTCCTAATAGTTAACATACCAATAAAAAAAATGGGCACATTTTCTTCTGTTTTATGGAAGTTATGAAATTTGTTAATATAAAACATACTTTAATATAAAGTTCACACGATCATAAAATATAACAATAATTTCATAAAAGCCCGCACGGCCATAAAATTTAATAATAATATCACAAAAGACTGTACGACGATAACACAAAAAATAGAAACCCTGAATGTCAACAACAACAATAAATAAACAATCTCCGGTCGAATCCATTAACTTGTTTGTGGGAACGTGGATAAAAGCTAAAATTGAAATGCCATATGTTTGCAAATAAAAATCCTGATAAGGATACGGTAGTTTCACACACGTTGCAATGGTCCATATTAAGGTATTCGTGCCTCTTTCCAGGTCATTTGTTTGTTATCTTGATATTTCACCCCCAAAGCCCCATTTTTAACCTTAAAATTGCATGGACTTGTGATTTTGATAAATCGAGGGTACGGTAAGGATATGGTCGATTCACACATGTTGCAATGTTCATATTGAGGTGTTTGTCTCTTTTCGGGTCATTTGGTTGCTGTTTTAAAATTTCACCTCCCAACACCTCTTTTTTTAACAAAAAAATTGTGTATACTGGTGATTTTGTTAAACCACTAGTCCAATAAGGACACAGTCAGTTCTCACACGTTGCAATTGTTCATATTGAGGTGTTGGTGCCTCTTTTCGGACCATTTGGTTGCTCTTCTAAAATTTCACCCCCAAATCACATTTTTAACCTTAAATTGCGTTTAATTGTCATTTTGATAACCCGAGGGTCTGATAAGGACACGGTCGACTCACACATGTTGTAATGGTTCATATTGAGGTGCTCGTGCCTATTTTCGGGCCAGAGATTGTTGTTTTAAATTTTTACCCCCAAAGCCTTATTTTTAACCTTTAATTGAGTATAATTGTTATTTTGATAATTTGGGGGTCCAATAAGAGTGCAATTAGTTCACACACGTTGCAATGGTCCATATTGAGGTGTTCATGCCTCTTTTTGAACTATTTGGTTGCTTTTGTAAAATTTCACCCCCAAACCTTATTTTACACTTAAAATTGACGATACCTGACATTTTTATAAAAACTTAGGGTTGGATAAGCACACGGCCAGTTCCCATAAGTTAAAATAGTTCATATTGAGGTGCTTGTGCTTCTTTTCGGCCATTTGGTTTTTATTTTAAAATTTCACTCCCAAAACCCATTTTTAACCTTAATTTACATTTAATTTTCATTTTGATAAACCTTTAGTCCAATAATGACATGATTGCTTCACACACATTGCAATGGTCCATATTGAGGTGCTCGTGCTTCTTTTCTGGTCAATTAGTTGATTTTGTAAAATTTCACCCCCCAAAGCCTTATTTTAAACCTTGGAATTAAGTATATGTGTCATTTTGATAAACCAAGGGTCCGATAAGGACAAGGTCGGTTCACATATTACAATGGTTCATATTGAGGTGCTCTTGCCTGTTTTCAGGCCATTTCATTGATGGTGTAAAATTTCACTCCCAGAGGCTTATTTTTAACCATAAAATTCATTTATGTGTGATTTTGATAAACTCAGGGTCTGATAAAGACACAGTCGGTTCAAACAAGTTATAATGGTTCATATTGAGGTAGTCGTGCCTCTTTTTGAGACATTTGGTTGCTGTTATAAAACTTCACTCCCCAAAGCACATTTTTAACCTTAAATTGTGTTTAGTTGTCAATTTGATTAGCCGAGGGTCCGATAAGGACACGATCGGCTCACACACATTGAAAAGGTCCATATTGAGGTGCTCGTGCCTCTTTTGGGTCATTTGGTCTCTATTTTGATACTTCATCCCTCAAAGCCCTCTTTTCAACCTTAAAATTGAGTATACTTATCATTTTCATAACGTGAGGATCCGATAAGGACACGGTTGATTCTCACACTTTGCATTGGTTCATATTGAGATGCTCATGCCTCATTTCGGGCCATTTTGTTGTTGCTTTAAAATTTCACCCCAACCCATTTTTAACCTTAAAATTGCATTTAATTGTCATTTTGATATACCGAGAAGCCTATGAGGACACAGTCGGTTTACACTCATTGAAATGGTCCATATTTTGGTTGTCATGCCTCTTTTCGATCCATTTGGTTGTTATTTTAAAATCAAACCCCCAAAGGCCATTTTTAACCTTAAATTGGGTCTAATATTCATTTTGATAAATCGAGGGTCCGATAATGACACGATCAGTTCACACACGTTGCAGTGGTCCATACTGAGGTGATCGTACCCCTTTTCGGGTCATTTAGCTTATTTTGTAAAATTTCACCCCCAAAAGCCTCATTTTTAACCTTCAAATTGAGTATACATGTTCCTTTAAGAAACCTAGGATCTGATAAGGATATGGACGTTTCACACTTGTTGTAATAGTTCATATTGAGGTGCCTATTTTTGAGCCATTTCGTTTCTCGTGTAAGATTTCCCCCCCCTCCCCCCCCACACACACACAAAAAAAAAGCCACGTTTTTAACATTAAATTCACTATACGTGTCATTTTTATAAATAGAGAGTTCGATAAAGACATGGTAGGTTCATAGAAGTTCCAATAATTCATATTGAGATGCCCATGCCTCTTTTTGAGCCATTTGGTTTCTATTTTAAAATGTCACCCCCAAAGCCCATTTTTAACCGTAAATTGCATTTAATTGTTATTTTGATTAGTCGATGGTCTGATAAACACAAGGTCGGTTCACACATGTTAAATTGGTCCATAATGAGGTTGTCGTGCCTCTTTTCACGCTGTTTGGTTGTTATTTTAAAATTTCAACCCCAAAGCCCATTTTTAACCTTATATTATGTTTACTTGTCATTTTGATAAATCGAGGATCCGATAAGGAAATAGTCAGTTCACACGTTACAATGGTCCATATTGAAGTGCTCGTACCTCTTTTTGGGCAATTCAGTTGCTTTTGTAAAATTTCACCCCCAAACCCTTAATTTTAACCTTAAAATTCAGTCGATCGGGGCTTCGAAAAAGACACAGTTAGTTCACAAATGTTACAATGGTCCGTATTGAGGTGTTCGTGCCTCTTTTTGGGCCACTTGGTTGTTTTTTAAAATTTCACCCCCTAAAGCCTTGTTTTTAACCTTAAAATTGAGTATACTTGTTATTTTATCAAACTAAGGGTCTGATAAGGAAGTGATCGGTTCATACATTTTGCGATGGTTCATATTTAGGTGCCCGTGCCTCTTTTCGGGCCATTTGTTGTTGTTTTAAAATTTCATCCTCAAAGCCTATCTTAAACCTTAAAGTCCCATTTAATTGTATTTTTGATCAACATGGGATACGATAAGGACATGGTGGGCTCTCACACATTGCAATGGTCCATATTGAGGTGGTCGTACCTCTTTTCTAGGTTGTTACTTTAAAATTTCACCCCACGGTCCATTTTTAACATCAAATTTCATCTAATCTTTATTTTGATGAATCGAGGGTTCAATAAGGAACAGTTGGTTTATACATGTTGCAGTGGTCCATATAAAAGGACCCATGCCTCTTTTCAAGCCATTTGGTTGTTTTTTGAAAATTTCTCCCCATAAAGCCTTATTTTTAACTTTAAAATTGAGTATACTTGTTATTTTGATAAACTAAGGGTTCGATAAAGACACTGTGGATTCACACAAGTTGAAATTGTTAATATTAAGGTGCTTGTGACTCTTTTAGGGGCCTTTGTTGCTATTTTAAAATTTCACCCCCTAAATCCCCATTTTAACCATAAATTACGTATAATTATCATTTTTATAAATCGAGGTACCAATAAGGACACGGTCATTTGTCACACATTGAAATGGTTTACACTGAGGTGCCCCTGCCTCTTTTCGGGCTGTTTGGTTGTTGTTTTAAAATTTCACCCTCCAAAGCCCCATTTGTAACCTTAAAATTGGTTTAATCGTAATTCTAACAAACCGATCATTCGATAAGGACACGGTCAGTTCTCGCACATTGCAATGGTCCATATTTAGATGCTCATTCCTCTTTTTAGGCCATTTAGTTGTTGTTTTAAAATTTCACCCCCGAACACCCCATTATTTAACCTTAAATTGTGTTTATATATTATTTTGATAAATCGAGGGTCCGATAAGGACACAGTCAGTTCACACACGTTGCAATGGTCCATATGGAGGTGCTCATTCCTATTTTCGGTCCATTCGATTTTTATGTCAAAATTTCACCCCAGAGCCTTATTTTTAACCTTAAATTGGGTATACCATTTATTTTGATAAATTGAGGGTTCGATAAGGATACAGTCTTTTCACACACGTTGCAATACTCCATAGTGAGGTGCACATGCCTCTTTTTGGTCCATTTGGTAGCTTTTATAAAATTTCACCCCTAAACCTTATTTAACACTTAAAATTGAGAATGATTGTCATTTTGATAAAGTGTGGGTGGGATAAGGACACGTCAGTTCACACAAGTTAAAATAGTTCATATTGAGGTGCTTGTGCCTCTTTCTTATAAATTTCACTCCCTAATGCCCATTTTTAAACTTTATTTGAGTTTAATTGTCATTTTGATAAATCGAGGGTCCATTAATGACAAGGTCGGTTCATAAACATTGCAATGGTCCGTATTGATGTGCCTGTGCCTCTTTTCTAGTCATTTAGTTGGTTTTGTAAAATTTCAACCCTCCGTGCCTTATTTTAAACCATTAAATTGTGTACATGTGTTATTTTGATAAACTGAGGGTCCGATAAGGACACGGTCGATTTACATATTGCAATGGCTCATATTGAGGTGCTCTTGTCTCTTCTCGTTGCTGTTGTAAAATTTCACCCCCCCCCCAAAGCTGTATTTTTAACCTTAGAATTCATTATACATGTCATTTTGATAAACTGAGGGTCCGATAATGATGCGGTCGGTTCAAACAACTTGTGACGGTTGATATTGAGGTGCTCATAACTCTTTTCGATCCATTTGGTTGTTGTCTTAAAATTCCACTCCCTAAAGCCCATTTTTAACCTTAAATTGTGTTTAATTGTCCTTTTTATTAGCTGAGGATTTGATAAGGATACAGTGGGCTCAAACACATTAAAATGGTCCATATTGAGGTGCTTGTGATCTTTTTGGGTCATTTGGTTTCTGTTTTGAAATTTCACTCCCCAAAGCCCCACTTTTAATCTTGAAATTGAGTATAGTTGTCATTTTAATAAACTGAGGGTCCGATAAATACACGATTCGGTTCTCACACTATGCAATGGTTTATATTGAGGTGCTCGTGCCTCTTTTCGGACCATATATTTGTTGTTTTAAAACTTCAGCCCAAACTATTTTTAACCTTAAAATTGCATTTAATTGTCATTTTGATAACCCAAGAAGCCTATAAGGACATAGTTGGTTCAAACACATTAAAATGGACCATATTGAGGTGGTCATGCCTCTTTTCGGGCCATTTGGTTGCTATTTTAAAATTTCTCCCCAAAGGCCATTTTTAACCTCAAATTACATTGAATTATCCTTTTGATAAATCGAGGGTTCGATACTGACACGGTCAGTTCACACATGTTGAAATGGTCCATATTTAGGTGCTCGTACTTGTTTTCGGGTCGTTTAGTTGATTTTGTAACATTCCAACCCCAAAACCTAATTTTTAACCATTAAATTTATTATACGTGTTATTTTAAAAAATTGAGGGCCCGATAAGGACATGGTAGGTTATTACTTGTTGCAATGGTTCATATTTAGGTGCCTGTTTTTGGCCCATTTCATTACTTGTGTAAGATTTCACCCCCCCCCCCCAAAGCCTTATTTTTAACATTAAAATTCAGTATACATGTCATTTTTATAAAGTGTCTGATAAGGACACAAAATGTTCACACAAGTTATAATAATTCATATTGAGTTGCTCGTGCTTCTTTTCGGCCCACTTGGTTTCTATTTTAAAATTTCACCCCCAAAACCCATTTTTAACCTTAAATTGCATTTAATTATTATTTTGATTAGTCGGTGGTCTGATAAAGACAGAGTCGGTTCACACATGTTGAAATCGTCCATATTGAGGTTGTCGTGACTCTTTTCCTGTCATTTGGTTATCATATTAAAATTTCACCACCAATGCCTATTTTGAACCATATATTGTGTTTACATGTCATTTTGATAAACCGGGGGAAGGAAATGATCGGTTCACACACATTGCAATGGTCCATATCGAGGTCCTTGTAACTCCTTTTGGGCAATTTGATTGTTTTTATAAAATATCACCCCCAAAATCTTATTTTTAATCTTAAATTTTGGTATACGTTTCATTTATATAAACTGAGGGTCTGATAAGTACACAGTCGGTTCACATAAGTTGCAATGATTCATATTGAGGTGCTCGTGCCTCTTTTCAAACCATTTGATTGTTGTTTTAAAATTTCACCCCCTAAATCCTTGTTTTAACCTTAAAAATTTGAGTATACTTGTTATTTTGATAAACCAAGAATCCGATAAGGACATGATCGGTTCTAACACATTGCAATGCTCCATATTGTTATGTGCGTGCCTCTTTCAGACCATTTGGTGGATTTTATCAAATTTCACTCCCAAGCCCACTTTTAACCTTAAATTGTATTTAATTGTCATTTTTATAAATCGGGGGTCCGAAAAGGACACATTTGGTTCACATATGTTGTAATGGTCCATATTGAGGTGTTCGTGCCTCTTTTCGGGCCATTGGTTGTTGTTTTAAAATTTCACCCCTTGTAGCCATATTTTTAACCTTAAAATAGAGTATACTTATTATTTTGATAAACTAAGTCTCCGGTAGGGACACGGTCGGTTCATACATTTTGCAATGGTCTATATTGAAGTGCGCATGCGTATTTTCGGGCCATCTGATTATTCTTTTAAAATTTCACCCCAAATCCTTATTTTCAACCTTAAATTGAGTATAATTATTATTTTGATTCACTAAGGGTTCGATAAGGATACGATCAGTATACGTGTCATTTTGATAAATTGAGGGTTCGATAAGGACACGACCGGTTCACACAAGTTGCAATGATACATATTGAGGTGCTCGTGCCTCTTTTCAGACCATTTTCTTGTTGGTTTAAAATTTCACCCCCTAAAGCCTTATTTTTAACCTTAAAATTGAGTATACTTGTTATTTTGATAAATTGAGGGTTCGATAAGGACATGGTCGGTTAACACACGTAGCAGTGGTCTATATATAGGTGTTCTTGCCTCTTTTTGGGCCATTTGGTTATTGTTTGAAATTTTTTCCCCCTAAGCCTTATTTTTAACTTTAAAATTGAGTATACTTGTTATTATGATAAACTAAGGGCTTGGTAAAGACACAATGGATGCACACAAGTTGCAATGGTTTATCTTAAGGTGCTTATGACTCTTTTTAGGGAATTTGTTGTTGTTTTAAAATTTCACCCCCCAAATCTCCATTTTTAACCTTAAATTGCATATAATTATCATTTTATAAATCGAGGAGACAATAAGGATACAATCATTTCTCACACGTTCAAATGGTCTGTATTGAAGTGCTCGTGCCTCTTTTCGGACCATTTGGTTTCTATTTTAAAATTTCACCCTCCAAAACCCCATTTTTAACCTCAAAATGCGTTAAATTTTAATTTTGATAACTGAGGATCTGATAAGGACACGGTCGGTACTCACATGTTGCAATGGTCCATATTGAGATGCTCGAGCCTCTTTTCAGGCCATGTAGTTGTTGTTTTAAAATTTCATGCGTCCAACACCCCCATTATTTAACCTTAAATTACATTTAATTATCATTTTGATAAATTGAGGATCCGATAAGGACACGGTCGGTTCACACATGTTGTAATGGTCCATATTGAGGTGCTCGCTCCATTTATTGAGTCATTTGATTGTTATTTTAAATTTTCACCCCAAAGTTTGTCCACGCACATTGCAATGGTCCATATTAAGATGCTCATGCCTATTTTTGGTCCATTTGGTTGCATTTGTAAAATTTCACCCCCAAACCTTATTTAGCACTTAAAATTATGTATATGTGTCATTTTGATAAATTGAGGGTTAGATAAGGACATGGTCAGTTCACACAAGTTTAAATAGTTCATATTGAGGTGTTCATGCCTCTTTTCGACCATTTGGTTGTTGTTTTAAAATATCAATTCCCAAAGACCATTTTTAACCTTAAATTGTGTTTAGTTATCTTTTTGATAAATCGAGGGTCAAATAATGACATGATCAGTTCACACATGTTGTAATGGCCCATATTGAGGTGATCACGCCTCTTCTCTGGTCATTTAGTTTGTTTTGTAAAATTTCACCCCCCCAGACCTTATTTTAAACCTTAAATTTGAGTATACGTGTTATTTTGATAAATCGAGAGTACGATAAGGACACAGTCAGTTCAAATATTGTAATGTTCATATTGAGCTGTTCTTGCCTCTTTTCGGGTCATTTCGTTGCTTTTTTAAAATTTCTCATCCCAACGCCTTATTTTTAACCTTAAATTTCATTATACGTGTCATTTTGATAGACTGATTGTTCGGCAAGGACACGACCAATTCAAATAAGTTTAATGGTTCATATTGAGGTGCTCATGCCACTTTTCGGCCAATTCGTTGAAGTTTTAAAATTTCGCTCCTCAAAGCCTATTTTTAACATTAAATTATGTTTAATTGTCATTTTCATTAGCCGAGGATAAGGATACAGTCGGTTCACACGCATTGAAATGGTCCATATTGAGGTGCTCGTGCCTTTTTTGGGGTCATTTGGTTTCTATTATGAAATTTCACCCCCTAAAGCCCCATTTCTTACCTTAAAATTGAGTATACTTATCATTCTAATAAATTTAGGTCTGATATGGACATGGTCAGTTCTCACAGTTTGCAGTGATTCATATTGAGGTGTTCGTGCCTCTTTTGGGGCCATTTTGTTGTTGTTGTTTTAAAATTTCACCCCAACCCATTTTTAACCTTACAACTGCATTTAATTGTCATTTTTATAAATCGAGAAGCCTATAAGGACATCGTTGGTTCACACACATTGAAACGTTCCATATTGAGGTGGTAGTGCCTCTATTTAGGCCACTTGATTGCTATTTTAAAATTTCACCCCCAAAGCACATTTTCAACCTTAAATTGCGTTTAGTTTTCATTTTGATAAATAGAGGGTCTAAAAATGGCACGGTCTGTTCACACACCCGTTGAATGATCAATATTGAGGTGCTCGTACCTCATTTTGGGCCGTTAAGTTGATTTTGTAAATTTCCACCGCCCAAACCCTTATTATTAACCTTGAAATTGAGTATACATTTTATTTTAAAAATATCGAGGGTCTGATAAGAACATGGTCTGTTCACACTTATTGCAGCAGTTCATATTAAGGTGCCTCTTTTCGAGCCATTTTGTTGCTCGTGTAACATTTCACCCCCTAAAACCACGTTTTTAACATTAAAATTCATTATACGTGTCATTTTTCTAAACTGAGAGTCCAATAAGGACACGGTAGGCTCACACAAGTTCCAATACTTCATATTGAGGTGCTCGTGCCTCTTTTCGATACATTATGTTGCTATTTTAGAATTTCACCCCCAAAGCCCATTTTTAACCATAAATTGCATTTAATTGTTATTTTGATTAGCCATGGTCTGATTAAAACACGATCAGTTCACACATGTTGAAATAGTCCATATTGAGGTTGTCATATCTCTTTTGGGGACATTTGGTTGTTGTTTTAAAATTTCACCCTCAAAGCCCATTTTTAACCTTATATTGCATTTACTTGTCATTTTGATAAACTAAGGTTCTGATAAGGAAACGGTCGATTCACAAACATTGCAATGGTCCATATTGAGGTGTTGGTACCTTTTGGGGGGGCAATTTGGTTGCTTTTGTAAAATTTCACCCCTCAAAACCTTATTTTCAACCTTAAAATTCAATATACGTGTCATTTTGACAAATTAAGGGTCCGATAAGGACCCGATCGGTTCACATAAGTTGTAATGACTCATATTGAGGTCCTCGTGCCTCTTTTCGGAGCATTTTCTTGTTATTGTAAAAATTCACCTCCTAAAGCCTTATTTTTAACCTTAGAATTGAGTATACTTGTTATTTTCATAAATAGAGGGTCCGATAAGGACACGCTTGGTTCACACACTTTGCAATGGTTCATATTGAGGTGCTCATGCCACTTTTTGGGCCTTTTGGTTTCTATTTAAAATTTCACACCTTTGAAGTTGCGTTTAATTATCATTGTTATAAATCGAGAATCCAATAATGACACGGTCAATTCTCACACGTTGCAATGATATTCTTATTAGGTCAGTTGGTTGCTGCTCTAAAATTTAACCCCCCCCCCCCCCCCAAAGCCCATTTTTAACCTTAAATAGCGTTGAATTATCATTTTGATAAACCAGGGGTCCGATAAGGACACAGGTAGTTCACACATGTTGCAATGGTCCATATTGAGGTGCTCCTGTATCTTTTCAGCCCATTTGATAGTTGTTTTAAGATTTCACCCCCCAAAACCCTATTTCCAATATTAAAATTGAGTATACTTATTATTTGTATAGACTGAGGGTCCGCTTAGGACACGGTCGGTTCACACACTTTGCAATGGTTCATATTGAGGTGCTCATACCTCATTTTGAGACATTTGGTTGCTATTTTAAAATTACACCCCACAAAGCCAATTTTTAACCTTAAAATTCCATTTAATTGTCTTTTTGACAAACATGGGATTCAATGAGGACACGGTTTGTTCTCACATGTTGCAATGGTCCATATTGAGCAACTTGTGCCTCTTTCAGGGTTGTTGCTTTAAAATTTCACCCCCAAAGCCCATTTTTAACCTTAAATTGTGTTTAATTGTCATTTTGAAAAATTGAGGGCCCGATAAGGACATGGTCGGTTCACACACGTTGAAGAGGTCCATATATAGGTTCTCGTGCCTCTTATCGATCCATTTGGTTGTTGTTTGAAAATTTCTCCCCCTAAAGCCTTATTTTTAACTTTAAAATTGAGTGTACTTGTTATTTTAATAAACTAAGGGTCCGATAAAGACACAGGGGTTCACCCAAGTTGCAATGGTTTATATTAAGGTGCTAGTACCTCTTTTCGAGCATTTACTGCTGTTTCAAAATTTCACCCCCCAAATTGTTGTTGTTTTAAAGTTTCACCCCCCAAATCCTCATTTTCAACCTTAAATTGTTGATAATACGCAAATATTGTGTATTTCATCCTCCGAAGCTATGCATTTTAGCCCCCTCGGGTGCCTTAATCTCTATATTTAATCTCGTTAACCAAAAAACCTCAGTTGATATTGTTAACATGCTATATGAGGTATAATTGGGATCTTGTAGGTATTTAGGTACTAAGTATGGAGTTCAGACGCATTCCGGTGAAGTTTTGTACACAACTGCATGTTCAAGGGCATATTAGTCATTTCATAGCTTGGGAACCTAGCCTGACATCTCACGGAAGTTGTAGCCCTCCTCGCTAGCTTCGCGTGGCCACGAACGGTGCGCGATTTCGAGTCCGTATTAAGAAATTAAAGTGATTTCAGCGGACGAGAAAAGCTTGGAAACCAAAACAGCAATGCAGTGTGCTGCCTCTGCTTAATCGATCTATCGACGATTTTGGTCGACCGATCGACCTTTCTGTTCAGCCTAAATTTGGCCTTGATCGATCGATAGACCATTTTTGTCGATTGCTCGATGCCCTGTTTCAGGAGATATTTTTCTTTTCTTTTCTTTCTTCTTTTCTTTTATTCCCACTTAATATATAAAGCAATTTTGTTGTAATAAGAACATATTCAGTAGATAAAACATTTTTAGGTTAGAATAGCTTAGGTTTTGAGGGTTTTGTAGAGTTCTTCTTCAATTGTTCTTGGATTGACAACCTTTTGGATTGAATGTTTCACTATTCATCATCCTCTCCATTATTATAGTTTGTATTTCTTTAATTCTTGCTTTCATAATTAGATTTACATGCTTTGTTAATTATATTCACATGCTTTCTTTACTTGCTTTCTAGTATAGATTTATCGCGTTTATTTACCGCTTTCATTTACCGCGTTTTTAACATGCTTTCTAACTAATTTAAATTAGGTTGTATTTGAATTGAACTCACTCGAGTTTACGTGTTGCTTTGCTTTGGTGATGGTGTTTACGGGTCTATTTCGGGTGCGTTGTCCTAGTTATTGCGCATAGGAGATTTGATGGGGCATATCATATATGTCCCGTGCTTACGACCTTCGTGCGTAATTTTCGGGATATTTGTTAACGCCAAAATCTTATTAGGCTTTTATGCGAATTTAGGGTCGTAACAACCCTTGGTTCAATTAACTGTCGAAACGAGACGTGTTCTTAATAACTCATCGACCCATGTAACCATTTTATACTAATTAACTCGGGTGAGGGATATTCGACGCAACCTATAGTTTTACTCGCTTTGTTAATCTAGTTTCATTTCCCTTGCCTAGATAAACCTTTCCCTATATGCGTTTTTTCCTTTTTTGTGTATAATCATCTTTTACACTTTTATTTAGGAATATTAAACCTTATAAATTCTAGCAACTTGTCCTTGTGGATTTTTGATACCCGACTTACCGTTGTGCTTGCCTCACAAGTGTAGTTGTAATTTAGGTTTGTTTGTATAGTCGTGGCGAGACGAAAACAACGACTGTGCACTTACACGCGCACGCCTATCGCGCGCCATCAAAATGGCGTCGTTGCCGGGGACTAGTTTGTTCTAGACTTTATTTGATTTAGTATTTCATAGTATTTTCTTTCTATTTGTATTATTTGCTAATATTTTTTGCAAGACTTTCACATTTGAGAACTTAGAAACGCTTGAATTCATTCCGCGCGCGCATACTTTGTGGAATTCGCCACTTCGAGCCATTTTTGGGGTAATCATGTCTTATTCTAATTCTTTCGGTAATCATTGTTATAATTCTCAAAGTTCTCGCAAACCTATGACTTTCGATCAATACTTAGAGTCCCAAAAAGTTTCAAATTCAAATATTACTTTGGGCGAGTATAACGAAAGTAAAAAATTGGGTTATTGGAATTTCGATGATGATGATAATGATTTTTTTCCTTTACCTCCTTATAATAAGAATTTTGAAACGAATTCGAATGGTTTTCAAAATTCCTATAATAATGAGTTTTCGTTTAAGTCCGATGGTAATTTTCAAAGTTCCCATTTTCATGGATCCGCACCTCAACCTATGACATTCGGTGAGGGTTTGTGTATATATGAAAATGAGAAAATTGAAAATTGCTATCGAGAAGAAAATCGTTGTTGGGAACATGAGTTCGATTTATTATTTGAGTCCGACGACGATTTTGCTTTCGAGACTTTCAAAGTCGAGTAATGTTTTGAACCAAATGAGGTACTTGTGCCTACTTTGGAACAAACCATTCTAGACTTTGCCCATTGCATAATAGATATTGAAAGTGAGGATGAAAATGATGCAATATCCATTTGCAATGAAATGATTTCTTTTTTGGCCCCCAAAGAAGAACATTTCATTGAAAATGATATTATTTCCTTCGAAACTCAATCTCCATGCGATGATGATTCATCTCATTAGTTTGAATTTCTTTCATCCCCGTTTTCATTCTCTGTTATCACACCGTCACAAGTACCCAATGATTCGGTTTCAAACTTTAATGTTTTAAACCTTTTCGCCGATGAGGAGTACTTGCTCGAGTCGCCCTCCATGATCGCATCTTTGCCTTTGTGTGCGCCACATCCTATTAAACTTGCTAAATATTTGGGAGAATATTCATCTTTTCTCGGTCCCCACTTGTTGTTGTCACCCGTTCAATCCAAACCCCCCATCGTCCCACCAAAACTTTTAATTAGCGATGGTTCATTTCTTCCGCCTTACACATGCCTTCCGTTATTCAAATGAAATCCATATTTTTTGGAGGGCATGCTTGTATGTGAGGGTACACCGGTTATCCTCCAAGGTTAAATCATTTTCATGGTAGACCCTCACCTATTTAGACTTCTAGTGTATAGTTAGTGTGTAGTCTAAATAGTAGGTTGTATATAGTTAGCTTTTTATTTTTTGTTTCTTTTTATCTTTCTTCTTTTTAATTTATTTTAGTGTAATTAGTTAACTTTTTGTTATTTGTTTTTTCTATGCTCGGTACTAACTTGTTTTTTAGATTCTTTGGACTTGTTCTTATGGGCATCACTACAATTTTGGGTAATATCGCTCTTTTCCTCTCTTTGACTTGGTTCTTAATTTACATTGAGGACAATGTCAAGTTTTAAGTTAGGGGGTGTGGGATACTCTATCCATTTCTTTATTTAGTCCGTGTTTTTGCTCACATGTTAGTTACTTAGTATGCTTTTCTTGAAAAATTGAAAATTTTCAAAAAGATTTTCTTTCTTTTTCTCCTTTTTGGGCTTTTTGCCTTTGTTTTCGATGATAAATTTCAATAATTGCCCGATCCAATTGACAACCCAATGATGTATGTTCTCGATTTCAGAAGTTATTAGACTTTAGTCCTAAATCATTGATATTATGAATAACTTGATGAATTAAACTTTAATCCCATGAGCACATGCCCTTTTATTATTCTATTGATTTGGTTTAAGATTTTTGTAACTCGGTAATCTTTTGTTACATTGTATATACTTACACCGAGTAAGCTTTGTACCTTTCGTCATTTGTGAGTGTTATACACTATTCTTTCCTCTTTGAAAACGTTGAATTCGTTGGTAATCTCTCTATTCTTTCATTTGACTGTTCATTAATTGAGTTCATATATGAAATGTATTACTTGATCATGATTTTCAAAGTTGTTTTGACTCGAGAATTGCGTAAACTTTGAGAAATTACCATAGGCCCTCTTTGTTATATCACCCATATTGACCTTGACCTCACCTTATATGTTTTCCCTAGTCAACCCCTTTGAGGCTAAATATAGCCTTTCGTTTCATAACCCCAAATCCCATAAACAACTCTAAATTTGAGTTGTAAACCATATATACACTTTCCATACCTTTGTTTGGATGATTACTTTGGATTAAATGATGTTGTTTTGATGTCGGTTGCAATTTAGGCATATGAGAGTTTGATGATAAAAAGAAAGAGATGTGAAAAAAGTGAAGAAAAAGAGAAAGCAAAAAGCAAAAGAAAATAAATGAAAAAAAATGAGAAAAAGAAGAAAACAAAATAAAGAAAAAGTTGTATATGTTGTATATAGTTCGAATAAGCTTTGATTACTCTCCCCGATGATATATCTAATGCCTTTTTGTAACTTGTTTTCCATTTTGATATTGCCCCCATTTTCCCATTATCCCGAGTTTTCATTCCGAACACTTTGAATCCGTACATACATCCCTTTCATTTCATACCCTAGCCTAACCTACATTACAACCCTATTAAAGTCCTATGTGATCTTAGGTTGATGTAATTTAAAAGTTGAAATAGTTTTGATAATCTGTGAAAATGCATTTCGCCTCTTTTAGTGTGCGGTATCCTTTCATTGAGATTACAGTTTTTCAGTTTATATATAGCTCTCTTCAATTGTGACATGTGTGCGGCCTAGTTTCCATTTACATTTACTCTTTATGCCCGCATGTTCCGTGTGTTACCTCCCTATTTCGAGTGAATTAGCTTGATGAGTGTAATGCCCATGAGGATTGAATATATGCTTGCTTTAATGTTTATCCGGTTTATTTAAGTTTTTCGCCAAATCACACTTTGCATGTGCTCTCCCCCCCCCCCCCCCCCACACACACACACATTTTAAGGTTTCAATTCTATGAGGTGCATTCTATAATGTCAATGATTTGGACTTTTGTTTGAATTCATTCACTTTGCTAATATTGCGTATGAAATCCTTTTCGCTATTGTTGGGCTTGTTGCATGTTGGTTTGGGCATATTTTGAGGAAACCATTGGATGTTTGTGGGTACCATCCCTGAAAACCCTCACGAGACGACATTCATCCACTAGGGTGACCTAGGGGTTTAACGGCTTATTGCATACGCTAAATGCAATCGAATCGCCTGCGAAAGTGGCCTTTTGCTTTTATAACATACTTTTGCACTATCTCCTGCTTTTGGTTTGTTGTAGTTCTTGTTGCATCCTATTTCATTGTTAGGGACTAGCAATGTGTAAGTTAGGGGGTGTGATAATACACAAATATTGTGTATTTCATCCTCCGAACCTACGCATTTTAGTCCCCTCAGGTGCCTTAATCTCTATATTTAATCCCGTTAACCAGACAACCTTGGTTTATATTGTTAACATGCTATATGAGGTATAATTGGTCTTTTGTAGGTATTTAGGTACTAAGTATGGAGTTAAGACGCATTTCGATGAAGTTCTGTACACAACCGCACGTTCAAGGGAATTTTAGTGATTTCATAGCTTGAGCACCTGGCCCTACATCTCATGAAAGTTATAGTCCTCCTCACTAGCTTCTCATGGCCCCGAACCGTGCGCGATTCCGAGTCCGTATGAAGAAGTTACGGTGATTTCAGCGGACGAGAAAATCTTGGAAATCAAAACAGCAATGCGGTGTGCTGCCCCTGCTTGATCGATCGATCGACGATTTTGGTCGATTGATTGACCTTTCTTTTCAGTCAAAATTTGGCCTTGATCGATCGATCGATCGACCATTTTTGTCGATCGATCGATGCCCTGTTTTCAGGAGATATTTTTCTTTTCTTTTCTTTCTTCATTTTTTTTATTCCCACTTACTATATAAAGCAATTTTGTTGTAATAAGAACATATTCAGTAGATAAAAACGTTTTTAGGTTAGAATAGCTTAGGTTTTGAGGGTTTTGAAGAGTTCTTCTTCAATTGTTCTTGGATTGACAACCTTTTGGATTGAGTGTTGCACTATTCATCATCCTCTCCATTAATATAGTTTGTATTTCTTTAATTCTTGCTTTCATAATTAGATTTACATGCTTTGCTAATTAGATTCACATGCTTTCTTTACCTGCTTTCTAGTATAAATTTATCGCGTTTATTTACCGCTTTCATTTATCGCGTTTTTAACATGCTTTGTAGCTAATTTAAATTAGGTTGTGTTTGAATTGAACTCACTCGAGTTGGCGCCTTGATTTGCTTTGGTGATGGTGTTTACGTGTCTATTTCGGGTGCGTTGTCCTAGTTATTGCGCCTAGGAGATTTGACGGGGCATATCATGTATGTCCCGTGCTTACGACCTTTCGTGCGCAATTTCCGGGATATTTGTTGATGCCAAAATCTTATTAGGCTTCTATGCGGATTTAGGGCCGTAACAACCCTTGGTTCAATTAACTGTCGAAATGAGATGCGTTCTTAATAACTCGTCGACCCATGTAACCATTTTATACTAATTAACTCGGGTGAGGGATATTCGATGGCACCTATAGTTTTACTCGCTTTGTTAATCTAGTTTCATTTCCCCTGCCTAGATAAACATTTCCCTTTTTTGTGTATAATCAACTTTTACACTTTTATTTAGGAATATTAAACCTTATAAATTCTAGTAACTTGTCCCTATGGATTTTCGGTACCTCGCAAGTGTAGTTGTAATTTAGGTTTGTTTGTATAGTCGCGACGAGACGAAAACAACGAGTGTGCACTTACACGCGCACGCTTATCGCGCTCTATCAATTGCATTTCATTATTGTTTTGATACCGAGGAGACAATAAGGACATAGTAGTTTCTCACACATTGAAATGGTCTATATTGAAGTGTTCATGCCTCTTTTCGTGCCATTTGGTCGTTGTTTTAAAATTTCTTCTCCCAAAGCCCCATTTTCACCATGAAATTTCTTTTAATTATCATTTTGATAAATCAAGGATCCGATATGGACATGATAGGTTCTCACACATTTCAGTGGTCCATATCGAGATGTGCATGCCTCTTTTCGAGCCATTTAGTTGTTATAAACATTCACCTCTAACACCCCATTATTTAACCTTAAATTGCATTTATGTATCTTGTTTTATAAATCAAGGAGCCAATAAGAACATGATTGCTTGTCACACGTTGAAATGGTCCATATTGAGGTGTTCATGCCTCTTTTCAGGCCATTTAGTTACTATTTTAAAATTTCACCCCTCAAAACCCTAATTTTAACCTTTAAATTTCATTTAATTGTCATTTGATAAACCGAGGATCCGATAAGGACACGATCGGTGCTCATACATTGCAATGGTCCATATTGAGGTATGCGTGCCTCTTTTTGGGCCATTTGGTTACTTTTCTATTATTTCACCACCAAACCTTATTTTACACTTAAAATTGTGTATATGTGTCATTTTGATAAACTGAGGGTTGGATAAGGACACGACTGGTTCACATAAGTTAAAATAGTTCATATTAAGGTGCTCGTGGATCTTTTCGGCCATTTGGTTATTGTTTTAAAATTTCACTCCCTGAAGCCCATTTTTAACCTTAAATTGCATTTAATTATCATTTTGATAAACCAAGGGTTCAATAATGACATGGTCGGTTCACACACGTTGCAATGATCTATATTGAGGTGCTCGTGCCTCTTTTGTGGTCATTTAGTTATTTTTTTTAAAATTCACCCCCCAAAACCTTATTTTAAACCTTCAAAATGAGTATACGTGTTATTTTGCTAAACCGAGGGTCCAATATGGACATGGTCAGTTCATATTGAGGTGCTCTTGCCTCTTTTCGGGACATGTTGTTGTTGTTGTTGTAAAATTTCACCCCCAAAGCATTATTTTTAACCTTAAAATTCATTATATGTATTATTTTGATAGGCTGAGGGTCCGATAAGGACACGACTAGTTCAAATAAGTTGCAACTCGTGCCTCTTTTTGGGCTAGTTGGTTGCTCTTTTAAAATTTCACTCCCCAAAGACCATTTTTAACCTTAAATTGTTTTTATTTGTCATTTTGATTACCCGAGGGTCCGATAAGGACACGATCGGTTCACACACTTTGAAATGGTCCATATTGAGGTGCTCGTTCCTCTTTTTGGGTCATTTTGTTTCTGTTTTGAAATTTCACCCCCTAAAGCCCCATTTTTAACCTTAAAATTGAGTATACTTGTCATCTTGATAAACTTAGGATCCGATAAGGACAAAGTCGGTTCTCACACTTTGGATTCATTCATATTGAGGTGCTCGTGCCTCTTCCCGGGCCATTTTAGTGTCGTTGTTTTAAAATCTCACGTCAACCCATTTTTAACCTTAAAATTTCATTTAATTGTCATTTTGATAAATCGAGAAGCCTATGAGGACACGATCGATTCACAAACATTGAAATGGTCTATATTTAGGGGGTCATGCCTCTCTTCGAGTCATTTGGTTGCTATTTTATAATTTCACCCCTAAAGCCAATTTTTAACCTTAAATTGCATTTAATTATCATTTTGATAAATCGAGGGTCCGAGAATGACACGATCAGTTCACACACGTTAAAATGGTCCATATTGAGGTGCTCGTACCTCTTTTCAGGGCGCTTAGTTGATTTTGTAAAATTCCACCCCCAAAGCCATATTTTTACCCTTGAAATTGAGTGTACGTGCTATTTAAAAAATTGAGGGTCCGATAACGACATGGCTAGCTCACACTTTTCTAGCGGTTCATATTAAAGTGCTTCTTTCGGGCCATTTTGTCACTCGTGTAAGATTTCACCCCCTAAACCTTATTTTTAACAGTAAAATTCATTATACGTGTCATTTTTCTAAAAAGAGAGTCCGATAGGGACATGGTACGTTCACACAAGTTCCAATAATTCATATTGACGTGCTCGTGCCTCTTTTCGGGCCATTTGGTTTCTATTTTAAATTTCACCCCACAAAGCTCATTTTTACCCTTAAATTGCGTTTAATAATTATTTTGATTAGCCGATGGTCTGATAAAGACACGGTCACCTCACACATGTTGAAATGATCAATATTGAGGCTGTCATGTCTGTTTTCATGCCATTTGGTTGTTTTTTTAAAATTTCACCCCCAAAGCGCATTTTTAATCTTATATTGTGTTTACTTGTCGTTTTGATAAACCGACGGTCCGATAAGGAAATGATCGATTCACACACGTTGCAATTAGCCATATTGAGGTGCTCATACCTCTTTTTGGGCAATTTGGCTACTATTGTAAAGTTACACCACCTAAAACCTTATTTTCAACCTTCAAATTCAACATACGTGTCATTTTGATAAACTGAGGGTCCAGTAACGACAATGTCGGTTCACACGAGTTCTAATGCTTCAAATGAGGTGTGCATGCCTCTTTTTGGGCCATTTGCTTGTTGTTTTCAAAACTCACCCCCTCAAGCCTTATTTTAACCTTATAGAGTATACTTGTTATTTTTGATAAAATGAGGGTCCGATAAGGACACAGTCGGTTCACACACTTTGCAAAGGTTCATTTTAAGGTGCTCCTACCTCTTTTCGGTCCATTTGGTTGTTGTTTTAAATTGCACCCCCACCCACTCACATTTTTAACTTTAAAATTGCATTTAATTGCTATTTTGATAAACTGAGAATTCGATAAGTACACAGTCGGTTCTCATGCATTGTAATGATCAATATTAACATGCTCGTGCCTCTTTTCGGGCCATTTCATTGTTGCTTTAAATTTTAACCCCCCAAAGCCCATTTTTTAACTTAAAATGGCATTTAATTCTCATTTTGAAAAATCAGGGGTTCGATAAGGACACAGGCGGTTCACACGCATATCAATGGTCCATATTGAGGTGTTTGTGCCTCTTTTCGGCCCATTTGATTTATGTTTTAAAATTTCATCCCCTAAATCCTTATTTTTAACCTTAAAATTGAGTATAATTGTTATTTTGATAAGCTAAGGTTTCGATAAGGACACGGTCGGTTCACACACTTTGCAATGGTTCATATTGAGGGGCTCGTGCCTCGTTTCGAGCCATTTTGTAATTGTTTTAAAATTTCACCCTTAAAGCCTATTTTTAACCTTAAAATTCCATTTATTTGTCTTTTTGATAAACATGGTATCTGATAAAGACACAGTTAGGTTGCAATGGTCCATATTGAGGTGCTAGTGCCTCTTTTTGGTGTTGTTGCTTTAAAAATTCACCCAAAAGCCCATTATTGACCTGAAATTACATTTAATTGTCATTTTAATAAACCAAGGGCCCAATAAGGACACGGTCGGTTCACACGCATTGCAGTGGTTCATATGTAGGTGCTTGTGCCTTTTTTTGGGCCATTTGATTATTGTTTGAAAATTTCTCCCATTAAAGCCTTATTTTTAACATTAAAATTGAGTATACTTGGGACACGGTGGTTTCACACAAGTTGAAATGGTTTATATTAAGGTGCTCGGGCATCTTTTCGGGGCACTTGTTGCTGTTTTAAAATTTCACCCCCAAATCCCAATTTTTAACCTTAAATTGCATTTAATTTTCATTTTCTTAAACCGAGTAACTGATAAGGACATGGTCATTTCTCACATGTTGAAATGGTCTATATTGAGGTGCTCGTGCCTCTTTTCGGTCCATTTGGTTGTTGTTTTAAAATTTCACCCCCCCCCCCGAAGCCCCATTTTTAACCTTAATATTAGTTTAATTGTCACTTTGATGAACCGAGGATCCGATAAGGACATGATGAGTTCGGACACGTTGCAATGGTCCATATTGAGATATTTGTGCCTCTTTTTGAGTTATTTTGTTGTTGTTTTAAAATTTCTCCCCCAATACCCCATTATTTAACCCTAAATTGCGCTTAATTATCATTTTGATAAACTGATGGTCCGATAAGGACACATCGATTCACATGCACTGCGATGGTCCATACTGAGGTTCTCGTGCCTATTTTCAGGCCAGTCGATTATTGTTTTAAAATTTCGCCCCCCACAAAAAAAAACGAATTAATTTTAATCTTAAATTGAGTATACTTGTTATTTTGATAAACTAACGGTCTGATAAGGGTGAAATTAGTTCACACGCATTGCAATTGTCCATATTGAGGTGCTCGTGCCTCTTTTTGGGCCATTTGGTTGTTTTTGTAAACTTTCACGCCCAAACTTTATTTTACACTTAAAATTGAGTATACGTGTCATTTTGATAATTTGAGGGTTAGATAAGGGCATGGTCTATTCACACAAGTTAAAATAGTTCATATTGTGGTTCTCATGCTTCTTTTCGGCCATTTAGTTGTTGTTTTAAAATTTCACTCCTCAAAGTTCATTTTTAACGTTAAATTTCATTCAATTGTCATTTTGATCAACTGAGATAAGTACACAGTCGGTTCACACACGTTGAAATGGTCCATATTGAGGTGCCCATGCCTCTTTTCGGGTCATTTAGTTAGTTTTGTACTATTTCACCCCCCAAAAACATATTTTAAACCTTAAAATTGAGTATACATGTTATTTTGATAAATCACATCGGGTAGCCCCGTAATGAAGTCCCTTATTTTTATAAATCACATTGGGTATCCCCGTAATGAAGTCCATCGATATACTCTCCCACTTCCAAATCAAAATCTCCAATGGGTGCAACTTCCAGTTGGTCTCTGATGGTCTACCTTCACAAACTGACAAGTGGCACACTTCCAAACAAACTCGGTAATATCCTGCTTCATTCTAACCCACTAATACTGCCTGCGCATATCATGGTACATCTTCTCCCCACCGGGATGTATCATAAATCTCGACCCGTGGGACTCTATCATAACTTCATGCCTCAAATCCCCATACTCTGGGACTATAAGTCTCCCATTAAAGCGTAACCCCCCTCTGAAATGATCGACTAAAACTTCGCCCCCTCTGCCAATAACTATCGTACCATGTTCTGTCAAAATTGATCCCCAACCTATGCCTTTATAAGGACACAATTATCCGATTGAGTCTTAATGTAGTTTGGCTCAATTCCGGACAAAAACGTTTATGTCAAAGGATAGTTTTTAATTTTATCCATTCAAGCCTATGACGTGTTTGCTGAAGACGTAGCAGTCAAGATATTAAAGCTTCATCAAATGAGGTGTGTGTTGTGCCTCGTTTCTACGTCATCAACTTGGTTCCATTTCTCCTAAGGTACGAATGCATTTTAATATATATATATTTATAGGAGCTTGGAACAATAGTTATATGGGTGTACTTTGTTTTTAAACTATTGTTTATTTTCAAAAAGTTTCATTAAAACTTTAAAATAAAGTTTCTGGGCTAAAATAGAATTTTCACTTTTCTGGCGTTTTGTTCGATATTATCGTTCGAACGAGTTTTTCGTTCGAACGAGAATGTCGTTCGAGCGAGGTTTTGCCAACGAGTTCCCTGATTGGCCACTGGAATATCGTTCGAATTGTCGTTCGAACGAGAATGCTGTTCGAACGAGAATTCCAACGAGATTTCTAACGACTTCATATTCCAATACACTAGAACATCGTTAGAAGAGTCATTCGAACGAGATTTCATTCGAACGAAAATCTCGTTCGAACGAGATTTGTCGAGAATAGTTAATTGGCGGTTTTGAGTAGTTTTTCCCACTTTCACCACTTCCTTTCCCCACTAACTTTTGACAGAATTTATGAAGTGTGGGAACAAACATTTTGAACTCAACTTTTCATACTATTCCAACTCCTAGAGAGAGTTTTTGAGTGTTCAACTTTCCAAAGAAAAGTTCATGGTTTAAGTGTATATTTTTCCAAGAAAAATTCATAAAACACTTTTGTTTTCACCCATAGTTTGTTTATTCCAAGTTCAAATATATATATATATATATATATATATATATATATATATATATATATATATATATATATATATATATATATATATATATATATATATATATATATATATCATTGCTTGGAGTGTTTTGGCACCGGGTTTTACTCTATCGATTGAAGAGTTCGTTTGGGTTTCCTTCTATATCCCATAAAGAAGGAGTTGGTGTTTTTGGCTGCGACATTCTCATATGGTTAAAGGAACTATGTGTGTTTGACGGTTGCTTCCTAGTTCCTCATTGGTAGATTCCAAGCTTTCGGTGGAGTTCAGGATTGTCAACTAAGTGGAGGTCGGTACAAAAAGGAGCATCGGGGCTTGAAGGGAGTCGAGTCAAGTGTTGTAAGTCTTTTTTCTTGTACTTGTAAAATACCATACTTAGTGGACTTAAGTCTAAGGCCATCCGAGGTTGTTTCCCGTTGTCGATTTTTCCTTGTACATAGCGGCGTAGTGATTTATTGTTTATTTTATCTTTTGCAAAATTCACCTAGAATGCATGCTAAGGTAAAAAGATAAAATTTTGTTTAATCACTACTTACTTAAATTGGTGTTAATTTAAATTTGGGTATATGTTAATTTAATTCAATTCCTCGTTTAATTTGTGAAACTTGATTTGGCCTAATTTGGTAATATTGAAAATATGACTTAGGCAAAATTTCTAGGACTTGGGTTAAATTGGTTTGAGTGAAATTAAAATTGAGTGTCTGTTTCATCATATTTCACTTGGTTTAATTTTAATTTAGAAGAAATTTAAAAAAAATTGTTGAACCATCTCTCGCTTCCGCATCTATTAAAGGAAATTGAATATTGTCTTTTTGTAATAAGAAGAATTTTAAAAATTGGGTGTTTTCAAATTGGTATCAGAGCCAAAATGATAAATTACTTCGTTAAAGATCCTTTAAATATTTTTAGCTAAAATGGAATTTTTCCCATTTTCAAAATTTCCTATTTTTGATGGTTCTAACTACGCATATTGGAAAGCGCAAATGAAATCGGCACTAAAATCTATCGACGAGAGAGTTTGGATGTTTGTTGTTAACGGGTGGTCCCCACTTACTCATTTAGTAGATAATGAGCTTGTTCCCAGACCTGCCGATAGATGGAGTGAGAATGAATTGAAACTTTCAAATTTTAATTCCCGTGGTTTAAATTCCTTGTTTAGCGTGGTCACACTGGATGAATTCCATCGCATTATGACGTGTGAAACTGCTAAAGAAGCTTGGGATATTTTATAACTCACTCATGAAGGTACTAGTATCGTTAAAGCTTCAAAACTCGAAAACCTCACCACTCAATTTGAAACCATCAAAATGAACGAAAAAGAAACTTTTGATGAATTTTATGCTAGACTTTCCGATATTGTTAATTCATCTTTTAATTTGGGAGAGAAAATACCCGACAACCGAGTAGTAAAGAAAATTTTAAGGTCCCTTCCCGATAGATTTATTCCAAAAGTGACCGTTTTAAATTCTTTACCAACTTTAGCCTCAACGAAATTAGAAGTGCTCATAGGTGATTTACAAACCTATGAACTGGACATGTTTCCCTCTAAAATTGAAAAGAAAATAGAAAATGGTGTTTCTTTAAAAGCCTAAAAAGAGGAAAAATAAGTAGTAGAGAGTGAAAGTGATAGTGAATCGGAAGATATCGCCTTGTTTGCTAGGAAATTTTGAAAATTTATTAAATTTAACAAAGATAAATTTAAAAATGATTTTAAGAAATTTGAAACTTCTAAACATGACAAAGCCGAAAAGATCCCAAAACTGTTAATGAAAATTTAAATAAGGACGAGTCAAATAGGTGTTACGGTTGTGAGGGTTATGGCCATAGGGCGAGAGAGTGCCCCACTAAACTAAGAAGAGTGAAGCACCTTATACTCTTGACTCACTTGAGTCTGTATTGTATAAGTGTTCATCTTGTTTGGAAATTGTGACAAAATTGTGTTAATCCTAGAAACCAAACAACCCCAGAATTTGGTTTGCTATTTCATCCCTCTTGCTTGATTGATCTAGACAATATTACCAACACTCACACACAGTAGAATTGATCTCATACATTTCATATTGCATATAATTGTGTATATATATGTTGAGTGTGTTTAAATCCCTAAAATTGCTTTTTAATATTTTTTGGGGATTTTATAAACTTTTAAAATAAATTTTTTATTTATTAAAATTTATTTTTAAAAGTTTTTGGGGTCAATCTGCAATTATGTATTGGTGGTTATATTGGTTGAATGTTTGCTTGGGTAGAATCCAAAAGCAGTAGATACTTCAGGGTGCGTTTGTAATTATGTTTAGACGCGCGTTTGTTAACCTATTTTTATCCCACATCTGTTGCATCCTTATTGGTTGAATTTGTGTTTCTTCCAAGAGAGTAAACTAGCGTTGGTTAACAACCCTTGGATCATTTTTATCAATGATCTGCATGCGCTCCTATATAATCATTGTGAACCTTTTTAAGCCAATCAGGAGGGTTATAACCACCGCCTCTGTTTAAACCATTGGATCAAACTCAATCATACAAGACCAGATCCTAGCCATTGATCTTGGTCTGTGTTCTCGAATCTTCTCAGCCTCCTATAAAAGGACCCCTTCCCTCATCCATCAGAGAATTTTGCCACTTTGTTCATTCGAGAGAAAAGAGAGAGAAGGGAGAGAAGAGAGAGAAGAAAGAAGAGAGAAGAGAGAGAGAAACCAGAGTTAGGAAACCCTAACCCTAATTTGTCCAAAACTATTTTCAAACCTTAACCTCTTTCAAAACCTGTATATACCAAACACAATCTTGAGTGTTTGAGAGATTTTGAGTGATTGGTTTGTTAGTTTTGTTGTTGTAACCTCTTCGTTCCTAGATCTTGTTATCAACTTAAACATATTTTTGGATCTGTGTCTCTTCTTTTATAGAAACCTTAGATCTAAAACGTTTCATGTTATATTACACATAGTTCTACATTTTTTTTCTCATCTTGAGAAAATATTTGTTGATTTGGTTCTGTAAATGTTTTTAACTTCAAAATCAACAAAATACTTTTCTATTTCTAGTACTCTTGAAACAAGACCTTTGACCTAGTTTGGAATCGCACTTGGTGATTTTCAATCTCAAAAATATCTTTAAAACCTGAGATTGATTAAGAGCTTGATACGTCTTGTGAGCAAGATAGCCGTGGATTCTGGGATTATTGTAAAGGTCAAATAAGGTTAAGTTTTGTGAGAAGATAGAAATAGAAAAATCACAGCATATAGTTCTTATATGTAATTTGTTAGGACTGGTTGTATGAAATAAGTGTGTGTGCACATGAATGTATTAGAAAGTACCTCCACAAACACTATCACCCTACCACACCAAAAGTGTTGGTAATAAGATCTCAAGAACAAGAGTCGACGTAAAGAACTTGAACAAATTGGAAGTTAGCAAACTGGGAGAAGAACTTCAACAATCAGAACTGCAGAGAAGTTATAAGGACACCAGAGGGTACATTCCTAAACTTATATAGGTCTGAGTTTTATGCATATTTGTTATATAGTTTGTAACTGTTAAAATTTGTTTTAGTGGAATTTTTGGTTTACTCCATAGAGGGAGTCGTGGATGTTTCCTCAGTTGGGTGAGGTTTTACCACATAAAAAATCCTTGTTCAGAATCTTTCTACATCTCCTCATCTAATTCTTGGTTGTGCTGTGTTTAAAGTTTTTAAACTGATTTATTAAACCTGTTAATCAAATCTTGACAGATCTCGTATATATTTTTCAAACACGTCTTGTGATTATTTAGTTTTGATTTTAAAGAAAAGAGTTTCTTCAAAAAACAGTTCGGAGTTACTTAAATAGTTTAATTTTATATTGAACGGCTTTAGTAACAGATTTTCAATTGGTATCAGAGCTTTGTAAACTTCTTTTAAAGAGATCCTATGTTTCTGAAATTGTTTTCTGAAAATCAAACATGGACGAGAAAAATGAAAGATTTGGTAACTTGACCAGACCTCCTATCTTTGATGGAACCAATTTTGCTTACTGGAAAGTAAGGATGATTGCTTTCATTCAAGGAACTTTGGGAGATGATGTCTGGGACATTGTTGAAAATGGATACATTTTTCCTACTAAACCAAGAAAGTATTAAGTGAGTTTACACAAGAAGAGAAACAAGTTTCTCGCAACAATTACAAAGGAAAGAATGCCATATTTATGTCCATAAATGAACATGATTTCAAAAGAATCTCATCCTGTACCACTTCTAAGGAAGCTTGGGACACTTTGGTTACTGCTCATGAAGGTGACACTAGAGTTAAGGCTGCTAAAACACAAATGCTCATTCAACAGTATAACTCTTTAATTATGACTGAATCTGAGTCATTTGATGACTTCTATATGAACTTGACTGATATTGTGACAAAATTGCATGTTAATGGGATAACATATGACATACATGAAATTGTATCAAAAATTCTGAGATCATTACCACAGAAATTTGACAACAAAAGATATGCTATTGAGGAAATGTGTGACATAAATCTCACTCCTGAATTACTCAGTAGTAAATTAAGAACTGTGGAAATGGAACTAGAATTTAAGAAATAATTGACCCAGTCCCATAGGAAACAGACTAGTTCCAATCTGAGCTTTTCTTCTAAGTTGATTAAACATGAGTTCAACATTCCCAACAATGACTCTAATGAGGAATGTGATATAGAGAGTTTGGACAATCAGATTGCCTTAATGTCAAAATAGTTTAAGAAAATTATTAAGTTTAGAAACAACATGGCAAACAATTAAGGCAAGTCCAATTATCCAACTCACTCTAATCATAAACCTCATGAGAAAAGCCAAGACAAAAATCACAAGGACTCTCACACTAGACCTAACAGAGACCTTAAGAAGACTCAATGCTTTAGATATGGTAAACTAGGACACATTGCACAAGATTATAGAGTTAACTTGAACACTCAAAATAAAGACGCTAGAGGCAACATTTGCAAGATATGGGATGATTCAAGCGACTCTGAAAATGAGGAACCTGAGTCATCTAATGTTTTTGACCCTTGCTTGTCTTTCATTACCAAGATTATCTATAATGATGATATGCCTATGTTTGTTAGTGAGGATGAATCTAGTAATTCTACTTATGTTGTTTCGAATCATGTTGTTACTAGTTTAGATGCTTTAATTACTGAGAACATTGCTATTTCTACCTCGGGGTGTGTGAGTCAAAGGGAAAGCGATAATGACGATGTTAATGGGTGTGTGAGTCCAAGAAATGAAGCCTTAGGGGTCACTTCACACACTACACTTAGTGACTCGGACAATGAAGATCTCCCAGATATTCACACACTTTATGCTAAAACTCTCAAGAAAAGCACTAGACTAGAGAAGATTGTGAAAGATCTCACCAAGAAGTTAGAAGATCTAAGCCTGATGGTCAAACTTAATGTTGAAGAGTATACTACCTAATGTCTAACTCATGAAAGTGAAATCAAAATGTTTGATCAAAAACTGAGAAATTTGACCGAAACAAATGAAACTCTGGAGAAAAAATACAAAGGGACATTATTAGAATTGGAACAAACTAAAGAAAAGACAGCAACTGTTTTCAAAAAATTTACAAAATTTGAAAATAACTCAGACTTTTTTGATGGATTTGTTGCTGAATCTAAAACCAATTCTGATGATCAAACTGGAATAGGGTTTTGCCCTAATTTAAATACACAAACAAAATCTTTTGAACCTATCAAGTTTTTGTCAGGAGGTGAAAGACCCATTGAAACCTATCCAGACTATCATTCTCTAAAAATTGAGTTTGACTCAAAACATCACAATTTTGACATTGGGGAATCAAGTTGCTCTAAACATGAAAGTTCACCAAAGGCTAAATATGTTTTCCCCTTCATTAGGAAGAGTGAATCTACATTCAAGACTGTTTTATCTAGGAAAAGGGTTCAACCTCAAGATTCCTTAAAGCCAATGTTTAGAGATTTTCCTAAGGAGACTCCTACCTTGAGCAACCTTTATTGCTCCTACTGCGATATATACAGCCATTGTTTTGATGGTTGCTATGCTAGAAGACAAATCAAACATGTCTGTAATCCTCCTATTTATCAAAACTTTAACTATTCAAGGAGAAGCCGTAACAATTATGTACTGCCTAGACAACCAGACAAAAACTCTAATTATAGGAAGAGAAAGACCAAACCTAAAAGAACATTCCCTAGAAGGATTCCTAAACACTTTCCTAAGCCAAATGCTCATGTGTTTCATCAAACCCAAAATCATGCGTAAAATAGTTTTCAACAAAAATCGAATGCTCGCAAATTTTATCAATTAAGAGCAAATAAACGCAAAATGAAAAAAAGAGCAATTTGGGTTAGAAAAGATGATCTATTACCCCAGATGAAGTGTAACATTATTATTACTGCTTTAAAAGATGAACACACATCGTCTAGTTGGTATTTAGACTCTGGATGTTCTAAACACATGACTGGGGATGATACAAAACTCTTGAACAAAACCAGCTTTGTTGGAGGAAAGGTTATTTTTTGTGATGGAGTATCATCTCAGATCATAGGAAAAGGAACTCTCCAAGAAGAAGGACTTCCTGTTCTTGAAAATGTTCTTCTAGTTAAAGGTCTTAAAGCCAATCTACTTAGTATATCTCAATTTTGTGACTCAAATCATAATGTTACCTTTTCAAAGAACAATTGCAAAATTTTAAATGAAAAAGGTGAATGCATAATTAAAGGATTCAGGACTCCTGACAATTGTTATACTATCACGAACAATTCTGAAATCTGTAATGTTGCCAGAATGGATGACAATGAGATATGGCATAACAGATTGGGTCACATAAATTACGATAATCTTAGTAGATTGACTTCTCAAGAAATAATTAGAGGAGTTCCAAAAATCAAATCCATTTCTAACATTGTCTGTGGTTCCTGTCAGGAAGGAAAAATTATTAAAGCACCTCATAAGAGAGTCAAAGATATCCTTACCTCTAACCCCTTAGAACTCATCCATATGGACCTAATGGGTCCCTCCCAAACTATTAGTCTATGTGGACACAGTTACATTCTTGTTATGGTTGATGACTTCACTAGATTTACATGGGTAGCCTTCTTAAAACATAAGTCTGACACTTTTCAAACTTTCTTAAAAATACTTCTTCATATTGAAAATGAGAAGGACACTCAAGTAAATAGAATTCATAGTGATAGAGGTGGAGAATTCAAAGACACCGGTATAATAGAGTACTGTGACTACAATGGTTACAAACTTGAGTCTGGTGCTCCTAAGACTCCTCAAAAAAATGGTATCGCCGAGAGAAAGAATCGTACTCTTCAAGAGATGGCACCTGTTATGTTACATGCTAAGAATTTGCCTAAATATTTTTGGGTAGAATCTATTCGTACTGCGTGTCACATTATCAATAGGGTCTATCTTAGAAAGAATTCCAAACAAACCCCTTACGAACTTTGGTATAAGAAAAAGCCCAATCTTAAGTACCTTAGAACCTTCGATAGTACTTGTTATGTATGCAAAGATAGGGATCACCTGTCCAAATTTGAGAGCCGGGGAGATAAAGCTATTTTTTTAGGTTACTCGCCTAATAGTAGAGCCTACCGTATTTATAATCTTCGCACTAAAACCTTTATGGAATCCATAAATGTAATTGTAAGTGACACTACTGTAGAGAGTAAGACTGGTGAATCAACTATTGAGGAAGAGCCTACAAATGTTTTAGAAAATGACTCTCCAGAAATAGATGACTCATTACCAATTGAGATACTCGAAGTACCTAACTAGGTTTCTAAAGACCATCCCATGAATAATGTTGTTGGTAATCCTAGTGAGCATGTGCGTACAAGATCTCAATTAAGAAATTATGCACATTATGCATGTTTTGTTTCCCTAGTGGAACCAAAGAATGTAAATGAGGCATTGAATGACTCTCGCTGGATTTCTGCTATGCAGGAAGAACTTCTTCAATTTGTCATTCATGATGTTTGGTATCTTGTACCTAGGCCTAATCACAAAAAGGTTATTGGCACACGTTGGATTTTTAAAAACAAGTCTGATGAACGTGGGATAATTATTAGAAACAAAGCTAGATTAGTTGATCAAGGATATTATCAAATTGAAGGAATAGACTTTAACGAAACATTCTCTCCTGTTACTCGTTTAGAATCTGTTCACCTTCTCTTTGCCATAGCTTGCCACTTGCATTTTACACTCTACCAAATGGGTGTCAAATCTGCATTATGTGATACCCCGACTAATTAAATACCGGGTAGATACTCCTTTATTCAAATTAATTCAAAATGTCAAGTTGGTTCAGTTCATAGCATCACTGTCGAAAAACATTTTTAACAATTACTAGCCACCTAATATTTAAAAAGTGGGTTGTCTAATTTTAACTAAATCCAATTAACATGCAATAAGATAGATTATGAAGTGATACATAACCACTACAACATAGTCACAATAGAATAACCATGTAATAATAATAAATCTGGAGGAATACTCCTCACAACAATCCGAATACTGAAATAAACAAATACAAAGTTTGAATCATTAATTAATTACAACCCAAAATCTGAAATAAACTGAATAGATAAAATGTCTCTAAAGGAAATGGGGCAACATGCCCAACATATGAGAAAAATCAGATAATAGAATCAAGATCGAAAGTGGAGGCGTCTACTGACAAGGTCCTGTAACTCCCACAGCAGCTACAGCACGTCACCGGAATGGAACTCCTATGCTTGGTGTCCTTGTGGCTGGGTATCCAAAAGGTTTTTGCAAGAAAATAGATTTGAAAGAAAACGGGTCAGAGCCCGATTGTGAAAACAGATTAAAATATAGCAAGTGTTTAATATCATTAAACAGCGAATATAAAGTACATGATAGTGTGCACTCACATGAGTCCTCACCTCTCAACTAATTGTGCACTCCTATCGTACCCGTACCCGTTCTAGCTATTCCCAAATCTAACTAGTCCAATACACAATCTCACATTACTATACGATTCACGATTCAATTCCCGACATTTTAATTTAAACAGAGAGTTTTACTTCTCTTCTTGGTTACCAAAATTTATAATATTAATCACTAGAGATCTTTACATTTTTAGCTTCTACCGTTATGTTGTTATTATTCACACTTACATTTATACAGGACAGTTCATTTTGATTTACAGTATATTATTTTCATCATAAATATACAATACTAGCACCCCGAGACTAAGCTGCGGTGCACACATACTCTGTTATCCAATCCCGGTACATCACGTACATAAGGACCACGTATTTCGAATCTCTCGGGAATCGTTTTCAATATACAACAATCACATATAATGGAGGCGAACATAGTTCACATCACATGGGTCACGCACATACCTACGCTCCCATGATCAGCAGACTTATTAACTTCTCAATAATTCCTTCTCTGACCTATGTCCTCGAGGTACCAATCTAAATCCCCCCGTAGGCACACAAAGATTAGATGGCCCTGATCGAACGCTGACCTCCCATGATAGCAAGTATGGTAGGTATGTTATACACAGATAACCACATATACTAAGCATTCGCACATCTAAGATATCTCAAAATATTAATAGAGGTATACTTCTCGTTCTTATACCATCATTTAGTGTTATACGTTTACAAGTCCCCGATCTATATACATTAAAGTTGTCAACTCTCCTCACGTCGTAATTAGGTGCCCGTTTCCTAATACATAAATGTCATCCGGTTTACTACAAGGTTCTAAGTTTTACCCCTCAACGTACTCCAATCTCACAATTATACCCACTAGTCAATAAGGGAAGGTTAATACTCCATTAAATAAGTCTACGGAACATTTGAAATAAAATCAGGCCTAAAAGGCCATTCTGTCAACTCGTTAGAAGTCTCGTTCGAACGAGGTCGTTCGAATGAGGTCGTTCGAACGAGTGTCGTTCGAACGAAAGGCTTCGAATGAACTACCAACTCGTTAGAAGGGATACTGTCATCTCGTTAGAAGCTCGTTCGAACGAGGTTGTTCGAACGACCTGGACAAGTCTTCTAACGAGATGGCAGAATACGCCCAGAAAATCCCAAACTCATTTTTTTTCTTTATTCTCCTCTTCTCTAAATCCACCCTAAGACTATCCAACTGCGTTTTAATGCTGGTAGACCATTTTTAGTCACCCTAGATCATTCCTAAACATGCTTTTGGGTGAAATCTTACAAATTAACATGCCAAAATCATAAATCTCCAATTCTTGTTCCAAACCCTATGAACTTGAACCCATAATTTAATTTCATAAAAAGACTCCTTATTAATACGTTTTCAGATCATCAAAAGTTATGTTTTGTATATTAAATTCGTCCATAATCATCTACATGTAAATTCCTACCCAAAACCACAAGTTTCACAATAATTTCATTGGGTGTTCTTCATCAAAATTCCCAAGACATAAAAAGTTTTCTACACTACACATAGAGGAAATATTCATTGCAAATAACGACATCAAAACACTTGCCTTAGATTTGTTTCTTCTGAATTGATGTTGGTGAATGAAGGCTGATTTCTCCCCTTTTCTCTACAGAATTCTCCCAAGGATGGTGATGGTGGTTGGAGGTTTCTTTTGGAATCTCTTCAAATTCCCCCTTTAACTCCCGTAGCCCACTAACTTACCTAATGCTGATAATAGAATTAGTGGGTGCATTAGTAATATATTATTTAACCCTAAAATTCATGGGTTTTAATTCCTATATTTTTAAAATTACCAAAATACCCTTCTAGGTTGTCGGTTTGGCCTAAAAATGCCCAGGGATCCAAACTAAACTCCCGGCTAGTGTTTTCTGACTATTTCGACCTTTACGGACACATTGGCGCACTCAAAATTACCATTCGGATGATAAAAATATAATTCACTTTTTAATTTAAAAAATTTCGTTCCTGATGCGATCGACACGCGCGTCCCAACTGAGTTTCCCAAATTGTCGCTTTTCTGCCTCGTGACAATTTAAATATTTTCAATACTCATGAAATATTCAATTTTAATATCATAATCAAATACCAACTCACATCTCGCTAGTATTTATATCCGGATTAATTCCCAATTAATTTAATTAATCCCTTAAATAAAAATCAATAAAATTACGAGGTATTACACATTCCTTAATGGAATATTGACTGAAGAGACCTATGTAGAACAACCAAAAGGGTTCATTGACCCTCAATATCCAAATCATGTATTTCATCTTAAAAAGGCTTTGTATGGCCTTAAACAAGCGTCTAGGGCCTGGTATGAGCGTCTTTCCAGCTTCCTCTTAGATAAAGGTTTTAAAAGAGGTGGAAATGATCAAACCCTATTTGTCAAACATTTTGGCAAACACATCATTATTTTTCAAGTTTATGTTGATGATAATATCTTTGGATCAACTTCTCCCTCAAAAGTAAAATCCTTCTCTGAGATTATGCATAAAGAGTTTCAAATGTCTCTTATGGGGGAGTTGCAATTTTTCTTAGGTCTTCAAGTCAAACAAAATTCAGAAGGATTATTTGTCTCGCAATCTAAGTACGCTTTAGAGATAGTAAAAAAATTTGGCCTTGAGAGTGCTAAAGATGCTAAAACACCCATGAGTAATACGGTAAAACTATCTAAAGACGAAATTAGAAAATCTATAGATCCAACTCTATATCGTAGTATGATAGGAACCTTGCAATACCTTACTTCCTCGCGTCCTAATATAATGTATGCTGTGTGTGTTTGTGCTCGTTATCAAAATAACCCTAAAGAGAGCCATCTATCTTCTGTTAAAAGAATCATTAAATATGTAAAAGTCACTTTGAACCTAGGACTTTGGTACACTAGTGACACACCAAACACTATAATTGGACACACTGATACTGACTGGGCTGGGTGTACTGATGATAGTAAAATCACATCAGGAGCATGTTATTATATAGGTAATAATTTGGTAGGATGGAGTAGTAAGAAACAAAACTGCACATCACTCTCAACAGCTGAATCTGAATACATAGCCGCTGGAAGCTGCTGTGCTCAATTACTTTGGCTTAAACAAATGCTAAGTGATTATGGTATTCAAGAAAATCAATTGCATCTCTATTGTTATAATCAAAGCGCGATCAATATCTCTAAAAATCTTGTTCAACACTCGCGAATAAAACACATAAAAATAAGACATCACTTTATACGCGAATTGGTTGAAACTAAGGAATTAGAAATAAATTATCTTCCTACTGATTTGCAACTCACAGATATGTTTACCAAACCTTTAGATTACAATCGATTTATTTCTTTGTGTAAATCTATAGGTATGGTGTGTGCTGATTAATCTCTTTGATCTCTACATTTTTTTCCCTTTGTCTATTTGAGCCAAAATGGTGGAGAAATTTGAGTCTAATGAATCGTTTCACATATGCTAAACAACTTGATCTTAGTGATTCATTGCAGGATTCTGTACAGTTATTCTCAACAGTTGTAATAGGGTATTCAATTGTAAATAGTTGAGTTATGTACTTTTGCTTTCTAGGAAATGGGCAGATAGAATTTTTTTGGAATAGGTTTCCTTTTTCTTGTTGCCCAACGAGTCCTAGATGACTCAAAGGATATTTTGTCTCATATTTCCAAAGGGGGAGATTGAAGCACCTTATACTCTTGACTCACTTGAGTCTGTATTGTATAAGTGTTCATCTAGTTTTGTGACAAAATTGTGTCTATCCTAGAAACCAAAGAACCCCAGAGTTTGGTTTGCTATTTCATCCCTCTTGCTTGATTGATCTAGACAATATTACCAACACTCACACACAGTAGAATTGATCTCATACATTTCATATTGCATATAATTGTGTGTGTATATATGTTGAGTGTGTTTAAATCCCTAAAATTGCTTTTTAATATTTTTTTGGGATTTATAAACTTTTAAAATAAGGTTTTTATTTATTAAAATTTATTTTTAAAAGTTTTTGGGGTCAATCTGCAATTATGTATTGGTGGTTATATTGGCTGAATGTTTGCTTGGGTAGAATTCAAAAGAAGCAGAGACTTCAGGGTGCGTTTGTAATTATGTTTAGACGCGCGTTTGTTAACCTATTTTTGTCCAACATCTGTTGCATCCTTATTGGTTGAATTTGTGTTTCTTCCAAGAGAGGAAACAAGCGTTGGTTAATAGTCCTTGGATCGTTTTCATCAACGATCTGCATGCGCTCCTATATAATCCTTGTGAACCCTTTTAAGCCAATCAGGAGTGTTATAACCACCGCCTCTGTTTAAACCATTGGATCAAAGTCAATCATACAAGACCAGATCCTAGCCAGTGATCTTGGTCTGTGTTCTCAAATCTTCTCAGCCTCCTATAAAAGGACCCCTTCCCTCAGCCATCAGAGACTTTTGACACTTTGTTCATTCAAGAGAAAATAGAGAGAAGAGAGAGGAGAAAAAAGAGAGAATAGAGAGAGAGAGAGAGAAACGATAGTTAGGAAACCCTAACCCTAATTCGTCCAAAACTATTTTCAAACCTTAACCTCTTTCAAAACCTGTATATACCAAACACAATCTTAAGTGTTTGAGAGATTTTGAGTGATTGGTTTGTTAGTTTTGTTGTTGTAACCTCTTCGTTCCCAAATCTTGTTATCAACTTAAACATATTTTTGGATCTGTGTTTCTTCTTTAATAAAAACCTTAGATCTAAAATGTTTCATGTTATATTACACATAGTTCTACATTTTTTTTTCTCATCTTGAGAAAATATTTGTTTATTTGGTTCTGTAAATGTTTTTAACTTCAAAATCAACAAAATACTTTTATATTTCTAGTTCTCTTGAAACAAGATCTTTGACCTAGTTTGGAATCGCACTTGGTGATTTTCAATCTCAAAAACATATTCAAAACCTGAGATTGATTAAAATCTTGATACTTATTCTGAGCAAGATAGCCGTGGATTATGGGATTACTGTAAAGGTCAAATAAGGTTAGGTTTTGTGAGAGGATAGAAATAGAAAAATCACAGCATATAGTTCTTATATGTGTGTGTGCATGCATGTGTTAGAAAGCACCTCCACAAACACTATCACCCTACCACACCAAAAGTGTTGGTAATTAGATCTCAAGAATAAGAGTCGACGTAAAGAACTTGAATAAATTGGAAGTTAGCAAACTGGGAGAACAACATCAACAATCAGAACTGCATAGAAGTTATAAGGACACCAGAGGGTACATTCCTAAACTTATATAGGTCTGAGTTGTATGCATATTTGTTATATAGTTTGTAACTGTTAAAATTTATTTTAGTGGAATTTTTGGTTTACTCCGTAGAGGGAGTCGTGGATGTTTCCTCAGTTGGGTGAGGTTTTACCACGTAAAAAATCCTTGTTCAGAATCTTTCTACATCTCCTCATCTAATTCTTGGTTGTGCTGTGTTTAAAGTTTTTAAACTGGTTTATTAAACCTGTTAATCAAATCTTGAACAGATCTCGTACATATTTTTTAAACACGTCTTGTGATTAATTAGTTTTGATTTTAAAGAAAAGAGTTTCTTCAAAAAACTGTTCGGAGTTACTGAAATAGTTTAATTTTATATTAAACGGCTTTAGTAATAGATTTTCAAAGAGAGGCTAAGCAACCCATTTCATATAATGCGACCCTTAGTGATAGTGATAAGGAAGATGGACCCGGTTGCCCCACGAAGCCCAACTTTGTGGCTTTTATGGCTAGTCATGTGAGCACCGATAATGAATCTTCCCTTGAAGATATTCAAACACATGACACTTTCGAGGTCAATGTTTATGATTCCCTTATTTTTTATGGTTGTGAGAGTGAAAAAGAGAGAGAGAGAGTGAAAATGAAGATGAGGTTAATGTGAGTGAACTTCAAAATGCTTTTCAATAATTATATGAAGAATCTATTAAATTGAAAAGAGCTAATTTGAAGTTAAAAGCGTGTTTAAGAGAGCGTGTCAAGGTCGTTGATGAGAGTGCGTTAGTGGAAGAACTTAGGACACGAGAGAGATCTCTTCGATAGAAGATAGAATATATATATAAGGCGAGAGAAATAGCCTTAGAGGTTTAATGGAATCCTTAAAAAAGGAGCTTCTCGAGTTTGAAGAGAGAAATGTTTTAGTAGAGTCTAACATTTTAGAATTAGAAAATAAATTAAAACACTCTAGGAATGTCAAATTTGATTTGGAGTGTAGGTCCGAAAAACTAGATAAAATCTTAGGCACGGTCCAAATAAAAAATGACACTTGTGGTTTAGGCTTCGATACTTGTAATGAATCAACTCATAAAGCCAAAACCAGTGTTTTAGGAGAATCGCCTAGGAAAACCTTTAAATATCAATCCTTATGTACTAAACTTCGACGTGTTTTTACTTATGCACATTGTGGTAAAAAAGGTCATCAAACAAAATTTTGTTTTGATCTTAAACGAGGTCCTAGAAAATCTCAACGTAAGGCAACCAAGGTAGCCAAGATTCCTACACCCCGAGATCTTCATTCGTCATTAGTTTGGGTTAGGAGATCTGACTTGATAGCTTTACAAGATAGGATTTTTTATTCTCATTTACTTTCACATGCTTTCTCCCTTGCAAAATCTAAAGGTTGAATGTGTTAGTTTTGTTCGCATACTTTAGCTTTTGTTCTTCATACTATATGATCATGCAAAATGTATGCTTGTTTATCATTTTCTAGTCTATGCTCCATGCTTAATCACATGCTAGAATAATGATTTTTGTTTATCTTTTGTATTATACTTCTTTTATTTTGTTTGCATTAAATGAAAAATAAAAAAAGATTTTTGTTTATCATTTGTATTTTATTTTTTTGGTAATTTTAGATTAATGAAAAATACAAATGATTTTTGGTTTGTCTTTTGAGTACATATTTTTATTTTTGGTTAAAAATTTTCAAAAACTCAAAAATATTTTATTTTGTGTGTATTTTAGACATATTTTATGTGGCATATACTTGTGTTTGAATCCCATCTTTTTTGCTCCCATGTGGCTAGAACTTTTGGTTTAGATTGTCAATCCTTATTATGTTCTTTACCATGCTTACATGGAGTAGTTGGATTTTGTGTTGATTAAATGGATTCTATTTTTTTTTATATGCCTCTATTCACACATGCATGAGCTCTTTTGAAATTTAATCATCACATGTTATATTTGAGCTTTGTTAGGTTTTCTCCTACCAATCTAGTCATTTACATATTTGTGACCTAGGAGGACTAGTGCATGTCAAAATCCGTTGCACGTGAGATTTGTAAGAAATATAAAAAATGATATATATATGAATGTGCACGGGGAAGGGCTCCGAAAGGAATTATTATCCTTTGTGAATAGTAAGCCACCATTTGAAATGGACCTAAAAGAAATACGTGGTCCAAAGGCCTAAAAATAGAATATGGCATTAAAAGAAAAATAATTGCCAAGGCCTATTTTTATTTGATATATTCATTCAATTATATATTCTTATTGAGGGAGATTGGATGGTATATCAACGGTTTGCACAATGTCCGTTTATCCTAGTTACGTTTTTAATGTCATGACTCTATTGGTTTGCAGAATCATCAACATGCTAGGCTTGTATGCATTGTGTATGTTTGTTCATTGAGTTCAATCTATATTGTCACGTGAGGTTATATTTAAATGTGATAAAGTTTGCAATCAAATGAGAACTCCGTGAACATGTTTTAAGTGATTGGGTCTAAATTTAATTGTTACTAGTTCACACCCCAACACTTCCGTTCCCATATGACACATTTTTGCCATACGAGTGTGAAAATCTTAGTTTATTTTGTGTCATTTATGTGTTTATATCTATATATACTTGCATGTGTATTATTGGTATATTTAGTCTATGTATATATATGATATTTTTCAGTCTTTGCCTTATTTTCTAGTCCATCTATGCTTTAATTCATAATTGGTATCTATCTTATTGCATTCTTTGTTAATATCACATGCTTAATACTCTATGTATCATATTGATATCATTTTTTTGCATCTTAGTTGGTATCCGTTATTATTTGTTGGAGTAGTTATGATTTTGTTGCCCATGTGTTTTCATGTTCTTATCACCTTATGCATCATGTTTAAATTAGTTTTATCCTTTGTCTATTCCTAAACAAAAAGGGGGGGAAATGGTATCTAAACCTATTATAATCATATCTTAGTTTGGGAGATTTAACTTAGGGGGAGTCGCGACCTTCTTAGGTAGATCATAATTGATAAAGGGGAGAATTAATTCAGGGGGAGTAATTATTTTAATTGCATTTAATATTTTGATATTCCCTATGTGTTTGATAGTTTGCTTAAGTGTGCAGGAATTCTTCTAAGTGGCAACTTTCATAACCGGAAAAGATATTGATCCTTGGGTCTTGAGTCAAGTTTGGGTGGGATGTTTTATGTTTAGTAGAGCTTGATGGCCCTTTAGGATTTTTTTTGTCGGTTTTTGTCCCGGAATAGCCAAAGGGGAAGATTTGTAAGGACACAATTCTCGAATTGAGTCTTAATGTAGTTTGCATCAATTCCGAACAAAAACGTTTATGTCATAGGATAGTTTTAAATTTTATCCATTCAAGCCTATGACATGTTTGTTGAACATGTAGCGGCCAAGATATTAAAGCTTCATCAAATGTCATGTGTATTGTGCCTCGTTTCTACGTCATCAACTTGGTTCCATTACTCCTAAGGTATGAATGCATTTTAATATATATATATAGGAGGTTGGAATAATAGTTATATGGGTGTACTTTGTTTTTAAACTATTGTTTATTTTCAGAAAGTTTCATTAAAACTTTAAAATAAAGTTTCTGGGCTAAAATAGAATTTTCACCTTTCAAGCGTTTCGTTCAATATTGTCGTTCGAAAGAGTTTTTCGTTCGAACGAGAATGATGTTCGAACGAGAATTCCAATGAGATTTCTAACGACTTCATATTTTAATACACTGGAACATCGTTAGAAGGGTCGTTCGAACGAGATTTCGTTCGAATGAAAATCTTGTTCGAACGAGATTTGGCGGGAACAGTTAATTGGCGGTTTTGAGCAGTTTTTCCCACTTTCTCCACTTCCTTTCCCCACTAAATTTTGATAGAATTTATGAAGTGCGGTAACAAACATTTTGAACTCAACTTTTCATACTATTCCAACTCCTAGAGAGAGTTGTTGAGTGTTCAACTTTCCAAAGAAAAGTTCATGGTTTAAGTGTATATTTTTCCAAGAAAAATTCATAAAACGCTTTTTTTTTCACCCATAGTTTGTTTATTCCAAGTTCAAATATATATATCATTTCTTGGAGTGTTTTGGCACCGGGTTTTACTCTACCGATTGAAGAGTTCGTTTGGGTTTCCTTCTACATCCCATAAAGAAGAAGTTTATGTTTTTGGCTGCGGCATTCTCACATGGTGAAAGGCACTATGTGTGGTTGACGGTTGCTTCCTAGTTCCTCATTGGTGGATTCCAAGGTTACGATGGAGTCCGGGATTGTCAACTAAGTGGAGGTCAGTACAAGAAGGAGCATCGGAGCTTGACGGGAGTCGAGTCGAGTGTTATAAGTCTTTTTGCTTGTACTTGTAAAATACCATAATTAGTGGACTTAAGGCTAGGGTCGTCCGAGGTTGCTTCCCGTTGTGGGTTTTTCCTGATACATCGCAGCGTAGTGATTTATTGTTTATTTTATCTTTCGTAAAATTCACCTAGAATGCATGGTAAGGCAACTTACTTAAATTGGTGCTAATTTAAATTTGGGTATATGTTAATTTAATTCAAGTCTTAGTTTAATTTGTGAAAATTGATTTGGACTAATTTGGTAATATTGAAAATATGACTTTGGCAAATTTCTAGGACTTGGGTTAAGTTGGTTTAAGTGAAATTAAAATTGAGCATGTGTTTCATCATATTTCACTTGGTTTAATTTTAATTTAGAAGAAATTAAAATTTGTTGTTTTTGTTGAACCATCTCTCGCTTCCGCATCTATTAAAGGAAATTGAATATTGTCTTTTTGTAATAAGATTTTTTTTAAAAATTGGCCATTTTCATCCTTCATAATCCGCATAACAATTTTGGGTGTGATAGTCAGCACTGCCATATATGCCCTGGCAACTGTGTCATCCTGGCGAAGCTCACTGCACTTATCTTTCCAGACTGTCGCTAACTCTCTTATAGGTCATCGGCTCAATGCGTCTGCCACCATATTGTCCTTCCAAACATCTAGGTTTCCATATATTGAGATCCTTCTACATGAACAGATACTGTAGCAACTTATGATTCGTGAACAGACGAAATTTCTCCCTCGAGAGATAGTGGCAAAATCTACTGCAGCTAGCTCCAAATCGTGCGTGGGGTGGTTCCTCTCATGGGGATTAAACTTGCGAGAATCATAAGCTATAGCCTGGTACTCCTACTGTAGCACACCCCCGAGTCCCTGTAAGGACGCATCAGTAAATACAAGATACTCCACTCCTCCCTAGATAGTGCGAGTACGGGTGCTGAAGTCAACTTGTGGTTTTGATCATCAAAACCTAACTGACAGTAATCATCCCACACAAACTAAACCCCGTTGCGATTCAAATTATTTATTGGACCTACAATCTTTGAAAACCCCTTAATAAAATTATGGTAATTCCCTACCAATCCAAGAAGCTTTGAATCTCTGTCGGTGTCGTCGGCTGACCCCACTCCCTCACCATTGTAACCTTACTCGTGTCCACTGAAATGCCTCTGTAAGACACAATATAACCCAAGAACCTCACCTCATGCAACCAAAACCCACACATCTTGAACTTAGCATACAACAGATGTCCCTATAACATATGTAGAACCATACGCAACTGCTCTGCGTGCTTGCCCTCAGTCTGAGAATATACTAGAATATCGTATATGAACAGTATCATGAAAAATTCAAGAAAGTCTTTGAAAACCCTATTAATGTGATCTATGAATGTTGTTGGAGCATTGGTTAGCTTAAACAGCATAACTCTGAACTCATATAACCCATACCACATCAGGAATGAAATTTTAGGGGCATCTTTCTCCCTAATGCGCAACTGATGATAACCCGATCTCGAGTTTATCTTTGAAAAATAATTTGATCATCTCAACTAGTCAAACAAGTCATCAATTTGAGGTAACGAATATTTATTCCGAATCATGACCTTGTTCAACTCCCTACAATAGATACAAAGTCAAAGTGAACCATCCTTTTTCTTTATGAACAACATTGGAGCACCCCACGACAATATACTTCGTCGAATAAAACCTTTCCCTAAGAGTTATTGAATCTGATCTTGTAACTCCTGCATATCTAAAGGGTCCATACGATATGACGCACGTGAAATCAGCCTAGTCCCAGATGCTGAATCAATCATGAACTCTATCTCTTGATTCGACGGTAAACTCGGTATCTCCTGAAACACTTTCGCAAACTCTATAACCATTGGGATTGAGTCTAAAGCTATGACCACCTCCTGCGAGGTCTCTTCCTTAATATAGTATAGGTGCATTCTTGACCCTACCTTGTGAAGAGGCATCTTTACCAAGAACATGTCATGTCCTGTAATGGCAAACATAATGGTTCTCCCAAAATAATCCACCATCGCACGATACCCTTCCAGCCAGACCATACCCTAAATGATGTCATACCTAGTCATGTCTATTACAAGTAAGTCAACTCCTAAACATAATCTCCTTACATCTATCCCCACTCCTCTACAAATGGATTGAATAAAGGCCCCACTACTCAAAGTCGACACATATAATAATGATACTGGTTGTCTCTAATAAACCAATTGTGCGTGCAAATCAAGTAACTATGAAAGAATGTAATTACCCCGTATAAAATAACACCTGACCCAAATGCCCATGTATAGAAAATGTACCCTCAACAGCTGGTGGCGCTTGCAGAGCCTATGGCATCATCACATTTTGGACGTTATAGACACGCCCATCATATTGCATATGTCCCTGCTATTATGGGACTGCTGGAGCTGTTACTACTCCAGGTGGTAATTGTGCCTGTTGCCCCTATTGGAAACCCTATTGTTGCCCTCTGCCTAGCTCCAGGAAATCTCTATTCATGTGACCCATCACCCCATAGATAAAATAATGGCCTAAAAAGTCCCCATGTCTCTGGACCAACTGGCCATGTCGGGGTTGTCTAGTTATTGGTCCTGGTGGCCTCGGCCCTGCTGGCCACACTTGTTGTTCTCTAAGCCATGTTGGCCCTAGGGAACACGTTGCTACTGGACCTGCCTAAAACTACTGCCATTTGGTCTGAATCCACCATAATGAAATCTATTAGCTGAATCCCTACTAGGAATCCCCCTAGTGCTGCCTACCAGAGTGTTGCTATTGTGCCCCACTGGCAGCATTACCTCCTACCTTGACTGACTGGTTAGACTCGCCTGCTCTCTGTCTCCCCTTCATATGGAAGCAATGGTCCTGACAGTGTAGTAATGCGGCATTGATGAACTCTGTGTACGTCTTTAATGTCGGGTTACCCAGAAATTGTTGTCGGCTCCTCCAATTAAGCCCATCCATAAACTTTACCACTTTTTTTCTTCAGTACTCACCTCCTCAGGCATAAATTTTACAAAACGGGTGAACTCCTCTTCATATTCATCCACAGTTCGTCCATCCTATACAGCATCTAAAAACTTCCTCCACATTGTAACAACCCGCTTAATTTTTGGGGTGTTTTCAAAATATGGAGGCAAATAAAGTTTTTGATAAAATTATTTTTCTTGCTCAAATATGTTGGATTTTATTTTTGAAGATGAGAATTTCAAACGGTTCTGAAATCAGAGTTAAAATGAACTTTTAATTGATTTTTGAATTTTATCCCTTATAAATATTTTTAAGTGGAACTGTTGAAATACCTGGGCGATCGATCGATCGACACCAGTGATCGATCAATCGATCCCTTCAGTTTTTGTGCCCAGCAAGGATTTTTGTAGAGTTTGTGTTTGATTCAAATTCTATTATTTTTACCTTATTTAAAGGGGTCGTGGGTGACCATTTTGGATCAAACTTTTGTCATAATAATATCCAAAAAACACATTTGCTTTTCCTCTCTTTTTATATACACTTAACCCCTTTATATTATGCATTGAACCCCAGTTTTTGGAGGTGTTCTTGGGGTTATTTTGGTGTTGGATCTTGGAAGAGTTTTGATGATATTTGGAAGATGATTTTGATGGTGTAATCTGACTTTTCTGGGTAGAATTATATTGATTCCTTTTTGGTGGTTTAAGGTATGGGATTTTACACAATATGGTCTTAAATTTCTCGAGAGTTATCTCCTTTGATTTCATGTTATTATTGACTCATATTTGAATTGCTAAATTCAATTGAAATCTAAAAAATTATTGTTGGAATCTGACTTTGATTCATGTGGTATTATATTTGTGTTGAGAATGTTGTCATGAGATTTTAATATGGCACAAAGGTTGGGCACCCGCCAAGATTCCTGCTCCGGCTACTTGATAAAGTATGGTGTGGTATGGTGAGATCTGGTGACTTGGTTAATGTGTTGTTGAGAAATTATATTGATAAAAATGCTTATGAGATTTTCATTTTATTTGAATATTTGTACTCGTATTGTTTTGTTTTTTTCACTGCTAATATTTGTTGAGCATCTTGCCTGTCGTATTATGTACTTCCCCATATTTCTCTTTAGTGGCAGGTTAGCGCAGATTTGGGCGCTTTGGACTAATTGGAGATTGATTCTATCTTGGATATTATTGGAAAGAATATTCGAGAATACATATGAGAAGATTTATATTTATTTTGTTATATAGAGCATTGGTGATTTATTTTGTTTCGAGATAGTTAGTTGTATTATTTTGAGAGACAAATGGGTTGTATTTAATTTGAAGAGATTGAGATTAGTGGATTCATTTATTTTATATTGTGGGATTTATTTAGATGCTCTATACCTTGTTATTTATGGATTTGATTTGTTTTATCGTAGTAGTGCTCCACTCCGCTCTCCCCGAGCGGGCGGGGTGTTACAAAATGGTATCAGAGCTTAGGTATACGACCACCCTCAGGTCTTAGGTTTTAGGTTTGTTGCATTTTTGTGGCGTGTATTGGGAGATAGAAATTTTAGATTATCATTTCATGATAGGTTTCGAGATTAAACGTGAGAAAATTATTTTGGGAGATAGTTGTAGTGGCCTGATTTTTTAGCGTAGGCTTTCAGCAAATTTCGAGGGAGAAATTCCATTGTTAGTTGGGAAGTGTAACAACCCGCATAATTTTTGGGGTATTTTCAAAATATGGAGGAAAATAAAGTTTTTGATAAAATTATTTTTCTTGCTCAAGTATGTTGGATTTTATTTTTGAAGACGAGAATTTCATACGGTTTCGACGTCGAAGTTAAAATGAACTTTTAATTGATTTTTGAAGTTTATCTCTTATAAATATTTTTAAGTGGAACTGTCGAAATACCTAGGCGATCGATCGATCGATGACATGGATCGGGTTGAATGCATAATATAAAGGGGCTAAGTGTGTATAAAAATAGAGAAAAATAAAATATGTTTTCTGGATATTTTTGTGCCAAAAGTTTGATCCAAAATGGTCACCCACGACCCCTTTAAATAAGGCAAAAAGAATAGATTTTGAATCAAACACAAACTCTATAAAAATCCTTGTTGCGCACGAAAACTGAAGGGATCGATTGATGTAGTTTTTGGAGGTGTTCTTGGGGTTGTTTTGTTGTTGGATCTTGGAATATTTTTGATGATATTTGGAAGATGATTTTGATGGTGTTGTAAGGACATTTTTCTCATGTACAACATGTTACATTTGTGTATGTCGTACGCCGTTACATTTATCACGTCTCTACACGATCTCACTCTATGGTCTCAATCCGAATTTTGGGAATCAAGCATTCAACATCTCCATTAATGTGTCCCACATCTACCTCAACGACTTCATTCCATGATTTTAGGGACTGAATGCAAGTGGTACGCCAGAGAAGTCAAAACAGTGAAATAAGGCACGATATGGAAGTTCAAGGGTAATTTGGTAATTTTACACCCACCGTTCGGAGGACTGATCAACTGGAAAGTTGAAGAGCTTGCCGCATCAAAGATACTGGAAAAAATGGCACCTCAATCCGAGCTACGGTGATAAAGTTATGTCCTTTTGAAAATGGAGAGAATTCCAAGAAAAAGAATTGGGAAAAATGCTAAGTGTTTAAGTTCCTGAGGCCAGCGATTTTTTCCGAACCGAGGGCCAAACCGATTCGAGGGGCGAACCGGTTTTCAGGGGACCCGAACCGGTTTGGGGTACCTATACGCTGGATAGAATTTTAGAGTTTTAAAAATGTGGAACTCTTCATGTGTTTCCCTATAAATACCAACTTCGGGGGAGTTATTTTGCAAGACTTTGGAAGACGTTTTTGAGAGTCCCAATTACTCTAGTCTTCATATTTTTTGAGTCCGAAGACTCATGTTTTGATTCACATAATTGCCAAACCTTTGTTAATCTTTTAGTGTAACCCAAGAACACAACTTTGGTTTGTTCAACCCTTGTGGAGAAGTCGTCTCTCTTCTTCATTGCTGCACTCCTGGAAAGGGAAAGTTCCAGCCGACGACATAGGAACCGACACCTGCGGGTATTTCTGTGTCACACTGTATTTCTAGATGTTGCTTTGGAGTTTGAAAAGACATCGTGCATTACACTTGTGGGTGATTATCAGGTTGTATGTAAGTCAATGGTCTTGTAAATTATTCAAAGTTCTAGAAATAAAAGGTTTTTCCCTGCGGGGATTTTTCCTTAATTTTGTGCCGCATGCTTTATTTGTTTATGGGCTGAATCACGCTCTTTAGATGCATGTTTAGGGGTTGATATTAAATAAGTGTGTCAAATTAGAAATTTGCGAAGTTAATCAATTATCACACAGTCATACGACATTTTTCAAATTGGTATCAAAGCGGGTTGCGCTAATTTATCGCATATTCCTATTTTCCGCAAAATTTGTGTGGTGTTGATTTTTTTTTGAAAATCTATTTTGATAATCGCAATTTTTCTGATGGAGCACTTATCTAATTTGATGCCCCCCTTCTGTTGGCACGAGTCAAAGTTTTAACGATCTAAATAGTTTGAATTTGACGTTTGCGAGCATAATTAAAGTTTTGGAAAAAGAAAATTCTCGTTTTAAATTCGCGATGGATCTTTTGCAAACGGTTCAAAATCAAAGAGATTTTTATCGTGAAAAATTTGTTTCCTTGGACCATGACTTTGTTTCTTTAAAATTGTCCAAGAAGGAGAGTGATGATAGGGTCCACGTTTTAGAAAACGAATTAGAGGACTTTAAAAATTCGATGGTTTGTGTTTGTGCCAAAGATAACAAAAATATTTTAGTCAATGAGTTTGTGGCACCTGAAGAGACTCTTAGGAAAAAGTTTGCTTTAATTGAGGGGGAGCGAGATAACCTTCTAGGTTTGATTGATAATTTGAAGAAGGCGTCCCTTAATTTGGAAGAGTCTGATTCTTTGCTTGAGTCAAAAATTTTGAAGTTAAAAAATGATTTGACAGACTCAAGTAGGTTTGATAGTGATGGTAATGGCTCATCTTGTTCTCATGATTCGAATGCTAAAGCCAAAACCATTATTTGTTTTAGAGGGTCAACTAATTCCAAGGATATTAGAAAAGGTCAACCCTAGGTGTCGTTCCACCCGTTTTCACATGTTCATATTGTGGTACGAAAGGTCACCTTAGGCGTTTTTGTTTTGATCTTGGAAAATGTCCTAGGAACTTTATGTCTAGTGTTCCCATGGTTCCCAAATCCCCTACACGACGTTTCACTTCTATTTGGGTTAGGAAATCACTTTTGGATACGCTAGATTTTAGACAAGTTGATTCTCGTTTGCTTGCACATGATTCTTCTCTCGCCATATCATATAGATGATTGTGTTAGCATATTTGTCATACGCTAGTTATGTTTTTTTGATATATTTTTGCTAGCGTTGTGACATGTACTTTTTGTATTAATTTTTGTTTTTGATAAAATTTTTGAAAAATACAAAAAGTTTTTTTTGTTTTTTTGTTGGCACCGTTTATGGATAAACACTTTGGATGGCCAAGTCACAACATCATTCCATTCTTCATGTGACTAATTGATAGTGTTTTGAGACAATATGTCAATTCATCCATGTGCTTTATAATGTTTGGAGTCATTAAGATAAAAGTAAGTGTTACTTCCTACATGTTTGACTCATGATTTCCTTTATTGCACACATGCACGAATTTGTTTGATTATTGTGCTTGTCTTATCACATGTTGGTTGGGTGTTTTCACTTCAATCCTGTCCTTAAAATGAACCAAGCGCGATAATTTTTTATAAGGAAATTGTGCATATAAAAACCATTTTGTGAGTTTGTGTGTTTTAATTAAAAACGGGAAAGGGCTGCGAAAGGTTCATTTAGCCTTTGCTATTCTAAGCCACTGTTAAAAAGGACCTAAAAATTGAGGCATTTTATTATCCGAGGTCCAAATAGGTTAAAAGAGCCCGAAAAAATTTAAAGGCAATAAAAAGAAATTCATGCCAAATTATGGGCCATTTAGGTTTTTGCACCAATTCTCCAATGTTTGAGAATTTAGATTACCTCTAATAGAAAATATATATGAGGGAGTTTGGTTGGAGAATTAAAACGGGTTTGCACGTCCTTAAAATGCTTGATAATGCGCTACATTGTTTTGGACGTTATTGGTATGGAAATCATTTGACTTTGATTTGTTGATTTGCATAAGACGATGTCATCTAAATTCAACAATTTTTTACACCTAAGGATACTTTTGATGCTCATTCGTTAGGGGTACACATATGCATCATGCACATATGATTGATTGAGTTGATTTACCTATCGAATGTGTTCACACCCATACATTCCGTTTCCATGACTTGGTTGTTTTAGTTTAAATCCATGGTGTGATTTTTGTATCATATTTTTTTCTAATTAGTATCTTATTTTTGTTCGAAAAATTTGAAAAATTCAAAAATAGTTTGTGAAGATTTGTTTGAGCATCTCCTTGCAAGAGCAAGTTTGTCATTTGATTGATCCTTTGTTTTGAATACTGTGACACCCCGATTTTGCTTGTTTGATTCATTCTTCTTATTTGTCTATTTGGGGACATCATAAAAAGGGGAAGAACGAATTATCTTATTTTGGGGGAGTTTGAATTTTGGGGGAGTTTTTGAGAGTTAACTTATGCTTATCATTTATTGGTATCTATGTTTATCTCATTTCAAACTCGATATGTCACTTGGTATTTTTTCTTAATCTCATGTGTGTAGGTACTACATTAATGATCACAGAATTACACACCCTCATGAAAACAGATTTGAGATTCCTGAAGATTTGAAGAACAAACGATGGAGACTATTCATTTGTACCTTTTCCAGTTTTGGGTTCATGGGAGGGTAGATTTGTATAGGCAATTTTGTATTTGATAATTCGGATATTTTTATGTATGTACCGGCATAGACATAGGTGGAGATTTGTAAGGACATTTTTCTCATGTCCAACATGTTGCATTTGTGTATGTCGTACGCCGTTACATTTGGCACGTCTCTACACGATCTCACTCAACGGCATCAATCTGAATTTTGGGAATCAAGCATTCAACATCTCCATTAATGTGTCCCACATCTGCCTCAACGACTTCGTTCCATGATTTTAGGGACTTAATGCAAGTGGTACGCCAGAGAAGTCAAAACAGTGAAATAAGGCACGATATGGAAGTTCAAGGGAAATTTGGTAATTTTACACCCACCGTCCGGAGGACCGGTCAACTGGAAAGTTGAAGAGATTTTTGCATTAAAGATACTCGAAGAAACAACACCTCAATCCGAGCTACAGTGAACAAGTTATGTCCTTTTGAAAATGGAGAAAATTCTAAGAAAAAGACTTGGGAAAAATGCTAAGTGTTTATGTTCCTCAGGCCAGTGATTTTTTCCGAACCGAGGGCCAAACTGGTTCGAGGGGCGAACCGATTTGCAGGGGACCTGAACCGATTCGGGGTACCTGTACGCTGGATAGAATTTCAGAGTTTTAAAAACGTGGAACTCTTCATGTGTTTCCCTATAAATACCAGCTTCGGGGGAGTTATTTTGCAAGACTTTGGAAGACATTTTTGAGAGTCCCAATTACTCTAGTCTTCATATTTTTTTAGTCCCAAGACTCATGTTTTGATTCACACAATTGTCAAACCTTTGTGAATCTTTTAGTGTAACCCAAGAACAAAACTTTGGTTTGTTCAACCCTTGTGGAGAAGTCGTCTCTCTTCTTCATTGTTGCCCTCCTGGAAAGGGAAAGTTTCAGCCAACGACATAAAAACTGACACCTGCGGGTATTTCTGTGTCACATTGTATTTCTAGTCGTTGCTTTGGAGGTTTGACAAAGACACCGTGCATTACACTTGTGGGCGATTATCAGGTTGTATGTAAGTCAATGGTCTTGTAAATTATTCAATGTTCTAGAAATAAAAGGTTTTGCCCTGCGGGGATTTTTTCTTAATTTTGTGTCGGATGCTTTATTTGTTTATGGGTTGAATCATGCTCTTTAGATGCATGTTTAGGAGTTGACATTAAATAAGTGTGTCAAATTAGAAATTTGTAAAGTTAATCAATTATCACACAGTCATACGACGTTTTTCAGTTATAATCTGGCTTTTTTGGGCAGAATTATATTGATTCCGTTGTGGTGGTTTAAGGTATGGGGTTTTACACAATATGCTCTTAAATCTCTCGAGAGTTATCTTCTTTGATTTCATTTGATTATTGACTCCTATTTGAATTGCTAAATTCAATTTAAATCTAAAAAAATGATTGTTGGAATCTGACTTTGATTCATGTGGTATTATATTTCTATTGAGCATGTTGTTATGAGATTTTAATATGGCACAAAGGTTGGGCACCGGCTAAGATTCTTGTTCCGGCTACTTGATAAAGTATGGTGCGGTATGGCGAGGCCTGGTGACTTAGTTAATGTGTTGTTGAGAAATTATATTGATAAAAATGCTTATGAGATTTGAATTTTATTTGAATATTCGTACTCGTATAACGTTTTTTTCATCGCTAATATTTGTTGAGCATATTTCCTATCGTATTGTGTACTTCCCCATATTCTTCTTTAGTGGCAGGTTAGCGCGGATTTGGGCGCTTTGGACTAATTGAAGATTGATTCTAGCTTGGATATTATTGCGAAGAATATTCGAGAATACATATGAGAAGATTTGTATTTATTTTGTTGTATAGAGCATTGGTAATTTATTTTATTTTGAGATAGTTAATTGTATTATTTCGAGAGACAAATGGTTTGTATTTAATTTGAAGAGATTGAGATTAGTGGATTAATTTATTTTATATTGTGGGATTTATTTAGATTCTCTATACCTTGTTATTTGTGGATTTGATTTGTTTTATCGTAGTAGCGCTCCGCTCCGCTCTCCCCGGGCGGGCAGGGTGTTACACGCATCTCAATCTGAATTGCCAAAGGAAAGTACTTGCGAACCGCACTCAGAACTCTGTCATAGTCATCGTGTAACCAAAGGGGCTTTCCCCAATGGTTACCACCAACCCTTGCTTTCCAAGAGGTTGGGGGTTCAAGTCTCACCCCCTTCCCCTCCCCCTCCCCAAGACTTGAAGCTAAAAAAAAAATAGTCATCGTGTCCCTCTCCTCGGACGTATTGATTGACTCCCACCACTGTAGTGTTGTACACACTAAATTAAACATGGCTATTATCTATTTCTGAGTGCCGCTTCACTCAATTGTAATACCCTGTATTTCTGAGTATATAGAATTTAATTAGTTCGGTTTATTTTTAAATTACATGTGTGTCATAACTTAATTGAATTAAATATTTATGTGATTATTAAATATTAATCGGGAGAGATAATTATTAATATTACAAAATAAATTTACTAAGTGTGTAGTAAATAAAATGTGGAAATTAACATACGTCGTAGCGAGTGATATTGCGGTCAATTACATTATATCTCAACCGGGAGTCATATGTAGATAATTGGAGGTCGTGATAGGGATTTTTTGTAGAGTGACTCGGATGGCGATTTCGAGGTCATGGTTGATTCTGAAAGGGGTCAAAATAGTTGGGATAGTATACCAGGGTGTATTTTTTGGGTCCCATGCAATTTTAGATCAATCAGACACCAATTAAGGGCGTTTCGATCATTTGGAAGAGTAGGGTTAGAAGAGCTACAAAATTCTGAGTGTTATATCAACATATAGTTTGAGGAGGCTAGAGTTAGAACCAAAGAAAATCAATAGAGTCCATAAGAGAGGAAGAATAGAGGATTCTTAGATATCTAGTACCAATCTTGCATCGCCTTTACCATCATAGTGTGAATCGGAAGGAGGGGAAGGCACTTTCATTATCTGGAAAAAAAAATTAGACTTGCTATTACAAGTCAAGTGTTTATCTTGCATGTTTTTGAATAGTTATAATATCAATGGTAGGATTTTGATGTAATCTAGTGTGAAAAAATGATTTTGAAATAAAATAATGGATTAAATTCATGTCACTGATTATGATTCATGTTAGAGATTTGATTTTTAGGTTTAATAATATGAAATTTGAATTATGGAATATTATGAGATATTAAATCTTGGGATTCATGAAGAACATGCATGGAAAAGTGGAACAAGGATTTCGTTGACAACCCCTTGATAAACTCTTGATTAGTTATCAATTCAAATATGTTTTACGATTTGAAATTCATTAGAAATGGTTTATATATTCATATTTAATGATAGGTGGATTTGTATAGGAGTTTGGGGATGAATCATGGCGTTTATGTTGGATAAAAAAGGTAAAAATCGTACAGCATAACAAAGAAAATAACCTCAACCATATCGAACTGATTTGGCTTAAAGAACGAATCGATTCGATAAGCGAATTGATTCTGTCTCTTCACTGAATCAATTTGGTTACCCCAAATTGCCCAGTTTCTTTTATTTATGCCCCCAATTTGTGAATAATTAATGTGGGGGGGGGGGGGACTTTAGGGACATTTTTAAACTATAGTGGGGGACATAGTGAATTCCAGTAGACCTATAGTAGAATTGAGGCTTAAACAAAACGAGAGAATTAAGGCTAGGATTTATCAGGCATAACTTGATATTTAATGAATTCCTGAAAATGAGAACAAGTCACGGAGAGTATGAGTGAACCAATGATTTAGATCAATAGTGTATGAGTATACTATCTACTAAAATAACTTAAGGGGTACTGAGAACCTTCAGAAAGATAATAATACTCGAGAAAATACGATATGAAGTCATAATTGTGAACTGATAGTACGGTGAATATTCGAGAGATATATACTATGTATGAATTATATTATGGGTTTTGATTATACTTACTGAAGATATATATGTATATAGGTTGTGTGAATACCGATTATATGGTTTGTGTTAAGTGTTAGCATACCTAGGTTGCCTGCTATCACGGAGGTCACATGCAGTGGGCGATCCCACCTTGGCAATTCCATCGAGGTTTAGATGTGTGCCCCAGGACATAAAACTTTGGGCGCCTCACTATGTGTAGTGTATTAGTGAGATTGGCAGGTCTATTGGGTACGTTAGGTATGTGCATATCCCAAGGGCTTATAACTATGTTCCCCTCCATTGTGTGGTATTTGATTTATGGTTTGAGGAAACATTCCGAACCGATAGTCCTAAATTTGGTACGAGAGGTAAAAGGACTGATAGCAGAGTATGCATGCATCGCGATAGTCATTCCGGGGATGACGTAGTAGCATATATATAGGTAGTACGATATATCTATATATATATATATATAGAGGCAGGCTCCTGTGCACACTAAGTTTGCACACTAACTTTGCACATTACCTTTTAAAAGTGTGAAAACTTAGTGCTGGCGCACACCAATTTTTTTATGTGATATTTTAACATTTCAACGGACTCACATAAAAAAAATTAGCTCAAAAAAACTTTTTTTGCTATTTTTAAAAAATCGGTCAAACTTTCGCAGTTTTTAGAGGGCTTAAAAACTGCGAAAGTTTGACCGATTTTTTAAAAATAGCAAAAAAAGTTTTTTTCAGCTGATTTTTTTTATATGGGTTCCTTGAAATGTTTAAATATCACAAAAAAAAAATCAACTCAAAAATATTTTTTTTACCACTTTTAAAAGGTAATGTGCAAAGTTAGTGTGCAAACTTAGTGTGCACAGGAGCCTGCCTCTCTCTCTCTCTCTCTCTCTCTCTATATATATATATATATATATATATATATATATATATATATATATATATATATATATATATATATATATATATATATATATATATATATATATATATATACTTGTGTGATTAATCTACTTTTGTGTAATGGTAGAAAGGATAGATAGAGTACATCTAACGATAACTTAAGTATCATAAACTTAATGAAAAGGTTTAACAATAACATATGAGAAATGTTAATGCAGTAGCGTACTATATGGGTGGTACATGGGAGACAAACTTTGTGTGGTTAGTTAGATACATAAGTCTAGTTAGGCTGGGTAGCATAACTATGTAGGGGACATTAGGTGAGCACTATAGTTGAGAGGTGAGAAACTCAAGGAAGTGTACTGTGACACCCCGCCTAATAAAATACCGGGTGATCAGTCCTATACAAAATTAAAACAGGAATCCCAGTTGGATCATCATTAGCATCACTGTCGAAAACTTTTTAAAACTTACTAACCACCTAGTATTCCAAAAACTGGTGCCAATTTTAACTTTTTAATTAAACAAAACAGTACATGCGGAATTAAAATATAAACCATTCACACAACTGAATGAAAGTAAATAGAATAGTAATTACACAACTTGCCGAATAAATCACCGGCCACCAAATAAATAATCCAATACAAATATTCAACACCTGAATGAATTACACCTGAAAACTGTACCGAGAAGTCTGGGCTACAAGCCCTAAATAAAACTGAGACTGATACAAGATTCCTACTCTAGGAATGAATGAATGATGCGTCTAATCCAAACTCCTGCTAGCATCCACATATTCCGCAGCTCCGTGTCCCTGGAATAGAATAACAATCCTGGCGTCCCTGTGGCTGGACACCTAAAAGGTTTTGAAAATAGTTTTATAGCAAGGGTTAGAACCCAAAACATTTTGAAAATATTTAGCAAGTGAATTAACTGCAGTAATTTAAAATGCATGAATGCTCTTCGTATTTAAGTTAGTGTCGCACTCCCTTGTGGACATTCTCACCCCTCCACTATTGTGCACACCTACTGGTTACCTTAACCCCACCTAATTGTACTACCCCGTCCAACTAGTCCTGGTATAAACTTCCCTTGCCATACTACTCTAACCCGAGTATAATGATTCTTGAATTATAAGTTATTTCCCAATTAACTTCATTAATTCCTCTTAAATAGAAGCATTTAACCGTCTCACAAGTTATATAAAGTACATACATCACACACTGTATTATTCCCACAAATGATTAACTAAATAAATTTCTCATTAATTAACTGCATATAACTGTAACCCGAGTTATATAAAGTAAATACATCACACACTGTATTATCACCTACATATAATATTTACTACCATATTATACATACCTTTACTAACATCCACACATATATCATACGTGTATCCATCCTTCCGAGTTTACCCTCACCGGATGATTCCCACTAAAATGCTATCTCACTAGGTGTGCTCACAAAACCTAGTTTCCCCGAGTTGGAATCGCTCACTAACTCGGACCAAAATATAAACGTAGTGGAGGCGGTCATATTCCTTCCCTGAAAGTGAGATAAATCCCTCACCCATATATACCGGACGCTATGACCTGGGGATATACTCCCCCTACTCCTCAAGCTAGGGGATTCACCCACATCGCGCAACCTCCCTTGATAGCATTAGAGTATTTAAATTGAATAAATATCTAGTGACTGATATTTACTATCACACACAATATATACACATATATATATACTATCACTACCCGTATATATATATTATGAACCCCGGTTTTATCGTGTACTCAAAATCCAGCACACTGCCTATAAATTCCCGTACACTGCCTGTAATTTAATGTCACACACAATACATACACGTATATATATATATATATATATATAACCCCGGCTTTACCATGTACTCAAAATCCCATACACTGCCTGTAATTTCCTGAGTCTGTGGCCCGACTCAATGTAATTAATTTTCTCACTAAATAACTTATCCTCTTCCCGAGTCTATGGTCCGACTCTAATATAATTCATTCACACCTCAATTAATATAATACTTTACCCGAGTCTATGGTCCAACTCTCCTTAAATTAATTCACACACATTTTAATTTAATACCTCCCCGAGTCTATCGCCCGACTCTAATTAAATTAATTAACACATATATTAATTTAATACCAATCCGAGTCTGTGGTTCGACTCCAATACAATTAATTCACAAATTAATTAATCAACCCAAATTCCGAGTCTGTGGTCCGACTCTAATATAATTAATTATCACATTAATTAATAAGTACCCTTCATGAGTCTACAATCCGATTCTGATTAAACTAATTATCCCACCCATTAATTTAATCATACCCGAGTCTACAAACCGACTTTAATTAAATTAATTAACACCCTTATTAATTTAATCCTACCCGAGTCTACAGTCCGACTCTTTTTAAATTAATTATCACTCTTATTAATTTAATATTACCCGAGTCTACAATCCGACTCTAAGTAAATTAATTAACGCATATATTAATTTAATAACTTGGTGTCACCCAACCATTATCCCCGGACTCACTTACTTGGCCCGTATCTTAATATTTCCCGAGTCTATGTTCCGACTCCAATTTAATTACTCTATCTCAAGAATAAATTTAATACTTTGGTGTCACATAACCAACATACCCGGACTCACTCACTCGGTCCATAATTAAATATTTTCCGAGTCTATATCCCGACTCAAAATTTATTAGTTTATCTCCAAACTTAATTCACTACCTTGGGGTCGCATGACCAATATACCCGGATTCACTCACTTGATCCGTACCTCACTATTTTGGAATAAAATTTCTCAATTTCATCCATTAAATGCCCCACATAAATTCATCCTAGTCCCAATTACTTTCTCCAATAATTGCTAGGAATATTTGTTTCATAATTATTTATCACTAAATAAATTCATGGAAATTAATTTATAATTAATTCCCCCTTATATCTCACCCGGGCCGAACTGCCCAGAATTTCCCATCGTCGATCGATCGATGCCCCCGATCGATCGATCGATCCCTTCGTGCCAGCTCTCCTTCCTCGCTGAATTCCACCATTAACGAAATTTCAAGGTGTCTTTCCTCAAAAACCAACCTCAAATCAGTCTATTAATCTTCTTATAACATTTCTCATGAACCAAAACCATCATCTAAACCTTTTAACATCATTAACACTATGAATCTTGACCCACCCAAGAACACAAATTTCTAGGGTATAATCCCAATTTCAAATTCAAATTCCATCCTTTTATATTCCGATTTTTCTCATTCAAACCAGATAATCATACTCAGAATTATATATCACAACCAATTCTTACCTTAAATTTCATTCAATGGTTCCATTAACAAAACTCCCTTTTTGTACCCATTTATCCCCAAAACGAATTTTGGTTTACACATCACTATGATATGAATTGATTATCACACTTTAAGAATCAAAACAGTTAACCACTTTCCTGGAATCGTTCGTAGGGTCTGATTCCGTTGTTGTAGAGATTGGTTGACGAAGAACACCCCAAATTAACCCTTTAATTTGGCTCCAAAATCTCCCAATTGCTCTTACTAAGCTTTCCCCCAATTTCCCCCTCAAGCCCTAGGCTTAGAATTATGTTGGCTGCCATTCTTTAATCTCCCCATTAGGTTAAAAACCCTTAATCCCGTTTTTCACCTAATGGGCTTAATTAAAGTGGCCCAACTCACCCCGTGTGGGCCCGGCTATGCCCAAAAATACCCCGAGACCCAATTACTACCCCCGGGTACTCTTTTCTGACTATCTCGACCCATCCGGACTCAACCGCGCACTTAGAATTGGCATCTGAATTAATTTATAAAAATCCTTATCTCACACCCAATTTAGTCTGTACCGACTCCCGGCTGGGATAAGTGTATACCTCGTCATTAATACTCGAAATGACGTAATTAAATTATTACTATTCACTTAGTAAATGAATTTCCCTAAACATTAACCATTCACTCACCGATTAATATTTAAATATATATATTGCCATAATTAATTCAATTAAAATTACAACACATCGGTAATTTAAAATTCCCGAACTAATTAAATATTATCTATACAAAAATACGGGGTGTTACATACTTCCCCCCTTACAAAGGAATTTCGTCCTCGAAATTAAGATAAACCTAGTGTTCCAATATTCACATATTACTCACTAGTCAAGTTCCTCCAAACCCGCTATATCTATCCCATCCGATTCTAACCATACGTTACACAAGTATGCATTTAACTTTACCAGGGCGCCCATACACCCTATACCCGTGCTTAACCGCACAAAATTTTGCCTTAATTAACCCGGGTGGCCATACACCCTATCCCCGCGCTCTACCGCACGAAAGTTACCCGACTATGCTAATCATAGCCCGTAATATAACTTCGAACCCGTAGTCATATTATATATATATATATATATATATATATATATATATATATATATACCGCCCGGGTACCCAACCCATGTGCTAACGTTCAAACCTCTCCCCATAAATACTTGTCTCTCAACGCAAAAGTATATACGCTTACCCTTATGCTACCGAAGACAACATTAAATACCGCACCCTTACTACCACTAGTCCTTGCGCAAAATAAACCCCAAGCTATCTCTCTTTGCTCGAAAATCAATTTAACCACCCTGATTCAATTCAGTAAACATCCCCATTTACCGGGATAAAATGTGAGAACACAAAACCTCACTATGTGCTATTGCACCACGTAATACAACATATATACCCACATATATATAGGCTATATGCCCTCTTCGGTGATACCTAGTACCAACCATACCCTGGTGTCGCGGACACCAAAATTTAACTCTACTATCAACAATAGTTAAATTCCATCGCTATCCAGCCGATGTTTAAAAGTATTATCAAACCTACTCCCATAATTCTCGAAAGTAGTAATTCCTCGCATAATTCAACCAATCACTCAGTGTACGCCTCCACTCTCCCATGAAGAACACTAAGGAACTTCGCTACCCTACGGAAAGTTTACCCACATGCTATGGCTGCTACCGCCAACGCACCCACTAGGTTCGACTCACCTGCGAACTCTAATGAAAAATAAGTCTTATACTGTGACATCCTATTTGTCACTCAAAAATATACCCCATGCCCCTAGGGTTAAATAATTACTTCTATACTCCAGCTGCAACGGCTGGTCCTCGATTTCCGGAGCAGCTTCTCCCTGCCCGAATGCACCTGTGATTTGCTTTAGTGGCTGTACATCCAGGACCTCGTCTTGTAGTTGACCCCTGCCTCGGTTAAGGCAATATATCTTCATGTGTCTCACTTTTCCCACAAATGAAACACTTTCTAATATGTTCACCCTGCCACTGATCCCTTTCATGCCAACCTTGTGGAATTCCTGGCCATCCCGCTAATAGCCTCCAGTTCTAGATCGTTTGGCATGATTTCCTTGCCGGAAATCCTGCCCCTGATCTCCCCCAGTCTGTTGCTGGGATACCCCACTGGTATTATTCCCTTCTGCCTCATCCGACTGGTTAGTCCCCACTCCCTTCCCGCTTCCTTTCGCGTCGAAGCGATATTCCCAACAGTGCCGGAGTGTTGCGTTAATGACATCAGTATAATCTACTAATGCGAAATTATCAATTAGATGTTGTCTGATTCTCTAGACTAACCCATCCATAAACTTTGCTTTCTTTCTCTTTTCCTCGCTTACCTCATCCGGTACAAAATTTTGCCAACGAGTGAATTCTTCCTCGTAATCGGCCACTGAACGGTCTCCCTTTGAGTCACCTCACAAAATTTTCTCCTCATTTCGGTCTCAACCGACTCTGCAGTAGCTAGTGTGTCCCTTTACTCAATGTGGTGATCGACTCCCACCACTGTAGCATCGCTCCCACTAACTACAAGTGGTTAGCATTTACTTTCGCACCCCATCGCAATGTCCTATGCGTAGGTGACGCTGGATCCTCTCTTCCTTGACACGCTAGTACTACACCTGAACCCCCTCACAACTCTGGTGGGTTCCCGCTAAAATAACCTCTCTTTATTGTTTCCACCCCGACGACCCTGCGTGAGTCTGAACATCCGACGCCACTAACACTTGTGGCTGATTCCGTGGAAAGTACCTTGTCGTTGTGACCACCGTTGCTCCAACTGCCTGTGCCACTATTTCAGTGACCTATGTTGCCAAAATCATCTATGTCCGTTGCTGTGGTAGCTCTTGCTCCTAACGAGCCTCCCCCGTCTCATCTCCCCCTGCTGCCCTAACTGTTCTCTCCCTCCAGGGCGTCATTTGGAATGAGAATTGAATTGTATGAGTTCACTCTCAAATAAAAATTTCGCAGAAGAACGTGTATGCGCATACGTATGAGAATACAACAATCCTTTGATAGGGCTCTATATCAAAGATTGCTAAGCTGAAATGTGAAAAGCCGCACAGATCCTAAGGACACTAGAACCTGATGCTCTGATACCATCTGTGACACCCCGCCTAATAAAATATCGGGTGATCAGTCCTATACCAAATTAAAACAGGAATCTCAGTTGGATCATCATTAGCATCACTGTCGTAAACTTTTTAAAACTTACTAACCACCTAGTATTCCAAAAAACTGGTGCCAGTTTTAACTTTTTAATTAAACAAAACAGTACATGCGGAATTAAAATATAAACCATTCACACAACTGAATGAAAGTAAATAGAATAGTAATTACACAACTTGCCGAATAAATCACCGGCCACCAAATAAATAATCCAATACAAATATTCAACACCTGAATGAATTACACCTGAAAACTGTACCGAGTAGTCTGGGCTACAAGCCCTAAATAAAACTGAGACTAATACAAGATTCCTACTCTAGGAATGAATGAATGATGCGTCTAATCCAAACTCCTGCTAGCATCCACATATGCCGCAGCTCCGTGTCCCTGGAATAGAATATCAATCTTGGCGTCCCTGTGGCTGGCCACCTAAAAGGTTTTGAAAATAGTTTTATAGCAAGGGTTAGAACCCAAAACATTTTGAAAATATTTAGCAAGTGAATTAACTGCAGTAATTTAAAATGCATGAATGCGCTTCATATTTAAGTTTGTGGCGCACTCCCTTGTGGACATTCTCACCCCTCCACTATTGTGCACACCTACCGGTTACCTTAACCCCACCTAGTTGTACTACCCCGTCCAACTAGTCCTGGTATAAACTTCCCTTGCCATACTACTCTAACCCGAGTATAATGATTCTTGAATTATAAGTTATTTCCCAATTAACTTCATTAATTCCTCTTAAATAGCATCATGTAACCGTCTCACAAGTTATATAAAGTACATACATCACACACTGTATTATTCCCACAAATGATTAGATTAATAAATTTCTCATTAATTAACTGCATATAACTGTAACCCGAGTTATATAAAGTAAATACATCACACACTGTATTATCACCTACATATAATATTTACTACCATATTATACGTACCTTTACTAACATCCACACATATATCATACGTGTATCCATCCTTCCGAGTTTACCCTCACCGGATGATTCCCTCTAAAATGCTATCTCACTAGGTGTGCTCACAAAACCTAGTTTCCCCGAGTTGGAATCGCTCACTAACTCGGCCCAAAATATAAACGTAGTGGAGGCGGTCATATTCCTTCCCTGAAAGTGAGATAAATCCCTCACCCATATATACCGGACGCTATGACTTGGGGATATACTCGCCCTACTCCTCAAGCTAGGGGATTCACCCACATCGCGCAACCTCCCTTGATAGCATTAGAGTATTTAAATTGAATAAATATCTAGTCACTGATATTTACTATCACACACAATATATACACATATATATATACTATCACTACCCGTATATATATAATATGAACCCCGGTTTTACCGTGTACTCAAAATCCCGCACACTGCCTGTAAATTCCCGTACACTGCCTGTAATTTAATGTCACACACAATACATACACGTATATATATATACTATCACTACACCGTATATATCTATATATTAATAACCCCGTCTTTACCATGTACTCAAAATCCCATACACTGCCTGTAATTTCCTGAGTCTGTGGCCCGACTCAATGTAATTAATTTTCTCACTTAATAACCTATCCTCTTCCCGAGCCTATGGTCCGACTCTAATATAATTAATTCACACCTCAATTAATATAATACTTTCCCCGAGTCTATGGTCCAACTCTCCTTAAATTAATTCACACACATTTTAATTTAATACCTCCCCGAGTCTATCGCCCGACTCTAATTAAATTAATTAACACATATATTAATTTAATACCAATCCGAATCTGTGGTTCGACTCTAATACAATTAATTCACAAATTAATTAATCAACCCAAATTCCGAGTCTGTCGTCCGACTCTAATATAATTAATTATCACATTAATTAATAAGTACCCTTCACGAGTCTACAATCCGATTCTAATTAAACTAATTATCCCACCCATTAATTTAATCATACCCGAGTCTACAAACCGACTTTAATTAAAATAATTAACACCCTTATTAATTTAATCCTACCCGAGTCTACAGTCCGACTCTTTTTAAGTTAATTATCACTCTTATTAATTTAATATTACCCGAGTCTACAATCCGACTCTAACTAAAATAATTAAAGCATATATTAATTTAATAACTTGGTGTCACCCAACCATTATCCCCGGACTCACTTACTTGGCCCGTATCTTAATATTTCCCGAGTTTATGTTTCGACTCCAATTTAATTACTCTCTCTCAAGAATAAATTTAATACTTTGGTGTCACATAACCAACATACCCGGACTCACTCACTCGGTCCATAATTAAATATTTTTTGAGTCTATATCCCGGCTCAAAATTTATTAGTTTATCTCCAAACTTAATTCACTACCTTGGGGTCGCATGACCAATATACCCGGATTCACTCACTTGATCCGTACCTCACTATTTTGGAATAAAAGTTCTCAATTTCATCCATTAAATGCCCAACATAAATTCATCCTAGTCCCAATTACTTTCTCCCATTGTAAGGACACAAATTTCCAATTGAGTCCATATATAGTTTTGGCTCAATTCCGGACAAAAACATTTATTCATATGATAGTATTCAATTGTAATATTCTCAAGCCTATGAAGTGTGTGTTGAAGACGTAGCGGCAAAGAATGTAAAGCTTCATCAAAATGCCGGTTTCCGTGCCTCGTTTCTACGTCATCATCTAAGGTTCCATGCTCCCAAGGTATGAATGTAATTATATTTATATAGGAGCTTGGAACAAAGTTTATTGGGTGTTAGGTGTAATAAAAACTGCATTTTATTTTCAGAAAGAATCAATTAGAACTTTAAAATAAGTATATAAAAGTTTCTGGGCCAAAATCGAATTTTACAAACTTTATGGTAGTTCGTTAGAAATGTCGTTCGAACGAGTTTTTTCGTTCGAACCAGGTTTCGTTCGAACGAGTTTTTCGTTCGAACCAGGTTTCGTTCGAACGAGTTTGCCAACGACCCTAAACTGGTCAGTCGTTCGATATGTCGTTCGAACGAGTTTTTCGTTCTAACGAGGTATCTAACGAGATTCTAACGAGCCCAGGTTGGTCGCTCGTTAGAAGTCTCGTTCGAACGAGAGTCAAGTTCGTTCGAACGAGACGCCAGGGCGGGAACAGTTTTGAGCAGTTTTTGGCAGTTTTCACCCACTTTCCCCACTTGGTTTTTAACCAACTTTTTCAAGACTTATTAAGGAAGGGAATCACATTTTTCTAATTAACTTTTCCAACATTGTTTATCTCCTAGAGAGAGTTTGAGAGCAAAAATAGTTTAGGAAAATGTTCAGAGTGTTAATTTTTAATGAAAAATTCATACACACTCTAGTTTACACCCAATAATTGTTTATCCAAGTTCTATATATACATATCTTTACTTGGAGTTTTTGGCACCGGTTTTCTCTACCGAATTCAAGAAGAGACGTTTCGGGTTTGCTTCTACACCCCATCACAAAGAAGACTTTTGTTGAGATTCTACCCACACGGAGAAAGGCTCCATGCTTGAGTGACGGTGACCATATAAAGTCCCATCGGTGGATTCCGAGACTGCGGTGGTGTTCCGAGGTTGTTCGCTAGGAAGAGGTTTCTACGAGAAGGAGCGTCGAGGCTTGAGAGGGATCGAGTCAGTCGTTGTAAGTCTATCTGTCTTGTAATTGTAATTCCATATCTAGTGGACTTGTGGCTAGGGTCGTCCGAGGTTGTTTCCCGTCTTGGGTTTTTCCTCGTACATCTCGGCGTAGTGTGATATTGTTAATTTTATCTTGCTCATAATTTAGAATCCATGCTTAGGATAATTTCAAGATAAAATTTGGTTTAATTATCACACTATATTTAATTTGGGACTTGTATTAAATATTGGGTAAATTTGGTTTATTCAAGTCATTTGCTAAAATTGGTTTCGCCTAACGTTGGATAATTGAATATTATGACTTAGGCAAATTCTAGGACTTGAGTTGATTAAAACTTGTTGTTGTTAATTTTTGGGAGTTGAACCATCACCTTTTACAACGCTTCCGCATCATCTATTGTTTTATATTAAAAAGGAAATTAAAGATTTTCTACAAATTGGTATCAGAGCCAAAAACGATAAATTATTTCGTTAAGATCCTTTAATTTTTGGCTAAAATGGATTTTTCCCCATTTTCAAAATTTCCTATTTTCGATGGTTCAAACTACGCGTATTGGAAAGCGCGAATGAGATCGGCACTAAAATCTATCGACGAGAGAGTTTGGATGTCTGTTGTTAACGGGTACTCCCCACCAACTTATTTAGTTGAAAATGAACGTGTTATCAAACCCGCCGATAGATGGACTGAAAATGAGTTTACACTTGCTAACTTTAATTCCCGAGGTTTAAATGCCTTGTTTAGCGCTGTCACACCGGATGAATTCCGACGCATTATGACGTGTGAGACCGCTAAAGAAGCTTGGGATATTTTACAATTAACTCATGAAGGAACTAGTGTCGTTAAAGCTTCAAAACTCCAAAACCTCACCACTCAATTTGAAACTATCAAAATGGATGAATTAGAAACTTTTGATAAATTTTATGCTAGACTTTCTGATATTGTTAATTCATCTTTTAACTTGGGAGAGAAAATACCTGACGACCGTGTTGTAAAGAAAATTTTAAGGTCCCTACCCGATAGATTTATTCCAAAGGTGACCGTTTTAAATTCTTTACCCACTTTAGCCTCTACTAAATTAGAAGAGCTTGTAGGTGATTTACAAACCTATGAACTAGATATGTTTCCCTCTAAAAATGAAAAGAAAATTGAAAAGGGCATTGCTTTAAAAGCCCGAAAAGAGGTTAAACAAGTATTAGACAGCGATAGTGATAGTGACTCGGAAGATACGGCTTTGTTTGCTCGTAAATTTAGAAAATTTCTTAAATTTAACAAAGATAAATATAAAAATGATTTTAAGAAATTTGATACTTCTAAACATGATAAAAGCGAGAAGTTTTCTAAAGCCGAGAAGATCCCTAATACTAGTAATGACAATTTAGATAGGGACGAGTCTAATAAGTGTTTTGGTTGTGAAGGTTATGGCCATAGGGCTTATGAGTGCCCCACTAAACTAAGGAAAGAGGGTAAACGATCCACTGCTTATAATGCGACCCTTAGTGATAGTGATAAGGAAGAGAAGCCCGATTCCCCCACTAAGAAAAATTTTGTGGCTTTTATGGCTAGACATGTGAGTGATAGTGACAACTCATCGAATGATGAAATTATAGCACATGCCACTTCCAAGGTCATTGTACATGATTCTCTTATTTTTGATGATAGTGAGAGTGAAGAAGAAAGAGAGAGTGAAAATGAAGATGAGGTTGATATGAGTGAACTTCAAAATGCTTTTCAAGAACTTTATACTGAATCTATTAAATTGAAAAGAGCTAATTTGAAGTTAGAAGCTAGTTTAAGAGAGAGTGTCAAGGTCGTTGATGAAAATGCTTTAATAGAAGACCTTAGGACACATGAGAGGACTCTTCAAGAGAAGCTTAACTATATAGAAGGCGAAAGAGATAGCCTTAGGGGTTTAATGGAATCCTTGAAAAAAGAGCTTCTTGCTTTTGAAGAGCGAAATGTTTTACTAGAATCTAAAATTTTAGAATTGGAAAAGAAATTAAAAGATTCTAGTAATGTCAAATTTGATTTGGAGTGTCGTTCGGAAAAACTAGATAAAATGTTAGGAACGGTCCAAATTAAAAATGACACTTGTGGTTTAGGCTTCAATACTTGTAATGAATTTTCTTATAATGCCAAAACCACTGTTTTAGGAGAATCGTCTAGGAAAGACTTTAGAGATCACTCCTTAAGAAAATCTTTTCGACATGTTCTTACTTGTACACATTGTGGTCGAAAAGGTCATCTTAAGAAATTTTGTTTAGATCTTAAACGAATTCCTAGAGAATCCCATAGTAAAGTAACCACGGTTATTAACGATCCAACACCCCAAGATAGTAATTCTTCATTAATTTGGGTTAGGAAATTCGACTTGGTTGCCTTACAAAATAGGGATTTTGATTCTCATTTACTTTCACATGCTTCCTCCCTTGCTAAATCTAAAGGATAAATGTGTTAGTGTTTGCATACTTTAGCGTTTGTACTTCATGCCATATTCATATGCTAAATGTATGCTTGTTTAAGTCATTTTCTAGTCATTGCCTTATTTCATATCACATGCTAGAAATTATGACTTGTTTATCTTTTTGTATTATATTTTGTGTTTGATTTAACTGAAAAATATAAAAAGATTTTTGTTTATCATTTGTGTTTTTATTTATTTCATTTAAGCTTAATGAAAAATACAAATGATTTTTGTTTAGTCTTTTGAGTATATATCTTTATTTTTGGTTAAAAATGTTAAAAACTCAAAAAGATTTTATTTTGTGTGTATTTTGGCACTTTATGTGGCATATATTTGTGCTTGAATCCTTCCTTTTACGCTCCCACGTGGCTAGAACTTTTGGTTTAGATTTTAAATCCTTAAAATGTTCTTTACCATGTTTTATATGGAGTATTTGGATTTTGTATTGTTTAAATGGATTCTATTTCTATATGCCTCTTTTCACACATGCACGAGCTCTTTTGAAATCTTAATGTCACATGCTATATTTGAGCTTTTTGAGGTGTTCTCCTATCAATCTAGTCATCTACATATCTATGACCTAGGAGGACTAGTGCATGTCAAAATCCGTTGCATGTGAGATTTGTGTGATAAACTGAAAACATGATAAATTAATATATGCACGGGGAAGGGCTCCGAAAGGATGAATTAAATCCTTTGCGATAGTAAGCCACCGTTGATTGGATCTAAAAGAATTACGTGATCCAAAGGCCTAAAAACAGAATATTTGGCATTTAAAAGAAAGCAATTGCCAAGGCCTATGTTTGTTTGATATATTCATTCAAAAACAAAAGAATATATATATGCTCATTGAGGGAGAATTGGATGGTATATCAACGATCTGCACAATGTCCGTTTATCCTAGTTGTCTTTAATGTCATGACTCTATTTGGTTTGTAGAATCATCATCATGCTAGGCTTGTATGCATTGTGTATGTTTGTTCATTGAGTTCAATCTTTATATTGTCACATGAGGTAATATTTAACTGTGATGAAGTTTGCAATCAAATGAGAACTCCGTGAACGTTTATTAAGTGTTTGGGTCTAAATTTAATTGTTGCTAGTTCACACCCCTACACTTCCGTTTCCATATGACACATTTTTGCCATACGAGTGTGCAAACTTATTGTATTTTGTGTCATGTGTGTGTTTATATCTATCTATATATGCAACGTACTTATTGGTATATTTATAGTATATATATATATATATGATATTTTTTGTCTTTGCCTTGTGTTTATTGCCCATATGCTTTCATGACTTATCACTTTAAGCTTCCACATGTTGTTTATTAGTTCTTTATCCTTTGCCTATTCCTGAACAAAAAGGGGGAGAATGATGATAGGGGGAGAAATGGTATCTAATCCTATTATTATTGTATCTTAGTTTGGGGGAGATTTATCTTAGGGGGAATTAATTTAGGGGGAGTAATTAATTAATTGCATTTAATATTTTGATATTCCCTATGCATTTGATGAGTTTGCTTAAGTGTGCAGGAATTATTCTAAAGCGGCATCTTTCTATGGCAAAGCGTTTGATCCTTGGGTTGAGTTAAGTTTGGGCGAGTTATGTTTTGAGTCTAGTAGAGCTTGACGGCCCTTTAGGATTTTTGTTTGGTTTTTGTCCCGGAATAGCCAAAGGGGGAGATTTGTAAGGACACAAATTTCCAATTGAGTCCATATATAGTTTTGGCTCAATTCCGGACAAAAACATTTATTCATAGGATAGTATTCAATTGTAATATTCTCAAGCCTATGAAGTGTGTGTTGAAGACGTAGCGGTAAAGAATGTAAAGCTTCATCAAAATGCCGGTTTCCGTGCCTCGTTTCTACGTCATCATCTAAGGTTCCATGCTCCCAAGGTATGAATGTAATTATATTTATATAGGAGCTTGGAACAAAGTTTATTGGGTGTTAGGTGTAATAAAAACTGCATTTTATTTTCAGAAAGAATCAATTAGAACTTTAAAATAAGTATATAAAAGTTTCTGGGCCAAAATCGAATTTTACAAACTTTATGGTCGTTCGTTAGAAATGTCGTTCGAACGAGTTTTTTCGTTCGAACGAGGTTTCGTTAGAACGAGTTTTTCGTTCGAACCAGGTTTCGTTCAAACGAGTTTGCCAACGACCCTAAACTGGTCAGTCGTTCGATATGTCGTTCGAACGAGTTTTTCGTTCTAACGAGATTCTAACGAGCCCAGGCTGGTCGCTCGTTAGAAGTCTCGTTCGAACGAGACTCAAGTTCGTTCGAACGAGACGCCAGGGCGGGAACAGTTTTGAGCAGTTTTTGGCAGTTTTCACCCACTTTCCCCACTTAGTTTTTAACCAACTTTTTCAAGACTTATTAAGGAAGGGAATCACATTTTTCTAATTAACTTTTCCGACATTGTTTATCTCCTAGAGAGAGTTTGAGAGCAAAAATAGTTTAGGAAAATGTTCAAGTTTTGAGTGTTAATTTTTAATGAAAAATTCATACACACTCTAGTTTACACCCAATAATTGTTTATCCATGTTCTATATATACATATCTTTACTTGGAGTTTTTGGCACCGGTTTTCTCTACCGAATTCAAGAAGAGACGTTTCGGGTTTGCTTCTACACCCCATCACAAAGAAGACTTTTGTTGAGATTCTACCCACACGGAGAAAGGCTCCATGCTTGGGTGACGGTGACCATATAAAGTCCCATCGGTGGATTCCGAGACCGCGGTGGTGTTCCGAGGTTGTTCGCTAGGAAGAGGTTTCTACGAGAAGGAGCGTCGAGGCTTGAGAGGGATCGAGTCAGTCGTTGTAAGTCTATCTGTCTTGTAATTGTAATTCCATATCTAGTGGACTTGTGGCTAGGGCCGTCCGAGGTTGTTTCCCGTCTTGGGTTTTTCCTCGTACATCTCGACGTAGTGTGATATTGTTAATTTTATCTTGCTCATAATTTAGAATCCATGCTTAGGATAATTTCAAGATAAAATTTCGTTTAATTATCACACTATATTTAATTTGGGACTTATATTAAATATTGGGTAAATTTGGTTTATTCAAGTCATTTGCTAAAATTGGTTTCGCCTAACGTTGGATAATTGAATATTATGACTTAGGCAAATTCTAGGACTTGAGTTAATTAAAACTTGTTGTTGTTAATTTTTGGGAGTTGAACCATCACCTTTTACAACGCTTCCGCATCATCTATTGTTTTATATTAAAAAGGAAATTAAAGATTTTCTACACCCATAATTGCTAGGAATATTTGTTTCATAATTATTTATCACTAAATAAATGCATGGAAATTAATTTATAATTAATTCCCCCTTATATCTCACCCAGGCCGAACTGCCCAGAATTTCCCATCGTCGATCGATCGATGCCCCCGATCGATCGATCGATCCCTTCGTGCCAGCGCTCCTTCCTCTCTGAATTCCACCATTAACGAAATTTCAAGGTTTCTTTCCTCAAAAACCAACCTCAAATCAGTCTATTAATCATCTTATAACATTTCTCATGAACCAAAAACATCATCTAAACCTTTTAACATCATTAACACTATGAATCTTGACCCACCCAAGAACACAAATTTCTAGGGTATAATCCCAATTTCAAATTCAAATTCCATCCTTTTATATTCCGATTTTTCTCATTCAAACTAGATAATCATACTCAGAATTATATATCACAACCAATTCTTACCTTAAATTTCATTCAATGGTTCCATTAACAAAACCCCCTTTTTGTACCCATTTATCCCCAAAACGAATTTTGGTTTACACATCACTATGATATGAATTGATTATCACACTTTAAGAATAAAAATAGTTATCCACTTTCCTGGAATCGTTCGTAGGGTCTGATTCCGTTGTTGTAGAGATTGGTTGACGAAGAACACCCCAAATTAACCCTTTAATTTGGCTCCAAAATCTACCGATTGCTCTTACTAAGCTTTCCCCCAATTTCCCTCTCAAGCCCTAGGCTTAGAATTATGTTGGCTGCCATTCTTTAATCTCCCCATTAGGTTAAAAACCCTTAATCCCATTTTTCACCTAATGGGCTTAATTAAAGTGGCCCAACTCACCCCGTGTGGGCCCGACTATGCCCATAAATACCCCGAGACCCAATTACTACCCCCGGGTACTCTTTTCTGACTAACTCGACCTATCCGGACTCAACCGCGCACTCAGAATTGGCATCTGAATTAATTTATAAAAATCCTTATCTCACACCCAATTTAGTCTGTACCCACTCCCGGCTGGGATAAGTGTATACCTCGTCATTAATACTCGAAATGACATAATTAAATTATTACTATTCACTTAGTAAATGAATTTCCCTAAACATTAACCATTCACTCCCCGATTAATATTTAAATATATATATTGCCATAATTAATTCAATTAAAATTACAACACACCAGTAATTTAAAATTCCCGAATTAATTAAATATTATCTATACAAAAATACGGGATGTTACATGTACGTGGAACTGACGTGTGTATCTACTACCTTCTTTTAAACTGTGATTTAAATATTTGATAAATGTTTTCAGAAGGTTTTGGTATCTGACCCGTGTCAAATCTAGATTTCCAAAACATTTTAGGTGTCCAGCCACAGGGATGCCAAGTTTGATGATTCATTTCAGGAATGCGCAGCTACAACACTTGTGGAGGCATGCGGGATTTGTGTAGACACTTCCGTTATGCATTCCTATATTATGGTTATGATTCAGTATTTCATTTGGGCATGTTACCCCTTCATTGTTATATTCTTTCAGTTTTATTAATTAGACTATGTTTTGGATTCAGTTTTTTCCTTTAGACTTATAGTTAGATGTCAGTTTGGGAACCAATTGTTTATTCGGTATTGTTTATTTATCTATTTATCGTGGGATTGATTCATACTATTATATTTATATGGATAGATGAGTTACATTGTTTTATATTCCGTATGTTGTTATATTAATGAAAGATATAAAATTATCACCATCTTAATTTGACATAGGTGGTTTGTAATTTAAAAAGTTTATTAACGGTGACGCTAAGAATGAAGTAAACGAGAATCCTGTTTATTGTAATAAAGGACTTATCAACCATGGTTAAATTAGGCCGGGTGTCATAGATAGTATCAGAGCATCAGGTTATGTGTCTATAGGATCTGTACGGCTTACTAGGATTTCAGTGTATCGTTCTTTGATATAGAGCCCTATTATTAGGACTATTGCATTCATGCTTACGTATTTGATTGTGAACTCATACAATTTTATCTAGTTTCATATGCCACCAAATAGAGGACGACAAGCTAGAGTAACAGTGAGAGCCGAAGAGAGAGACACTCAGTAGGAGCCACAGGTACCACAACCACCGCAGGGGATGGTAGCAGTTGCAGAGGTGGCCACTATAGTGGCACAGGCAATTAATGCATCTATGACTACCATGGCAACCCATTTTCCTCAGGCCTAGCCACAACCACCAATGGCACGAGTTATCTAGGCCCATCTGGGACCGCCTACTTGGCAGAGGGTTAGGTAGGCTTTCTAGAATGGCCACCCACCGTAGTTCCAGGGGAGCTCAGATGCGACTGTAGTGTGCCAATGGAAGAAGGATCTACAGTTCCATCTTTTTATGATTGAGTGCACTGACACTCAAAAATAGATGTTAGCAACGTTTAAGCTCGTGGGATCTGCCTTGCAGTGGTGGGAGTCTGTTACCACCTCAGAGGAGAGGGATATGATTCCTATTAAGGATTCGATCGCAAATACTTCTCATCAGTTTTCCAAATAAATATGAGGAGGAAGTTCATTCATGTAGGGCAGGGTGTTCGTTCAGTGGATGAGTATGAGGAGGAGTTCACCCATTTGGATAATTTTATGCCGAACGAGGTGAATAGTGAAGATGAGAAGAAACTGAAGTTTATGGATGGACTAGCCTAGTGATTAGTCATACATTGTTCACATCTATCCCCTTAATTTTGATATTTTTATGATACCGTGCGGTGTAAATTGTTTGGATTTGTCTCATATACACGATACTAACCACTTTTGGCAAGTATTTCTTGTTTTGTGTATTTTTCATGTGTTTTACAAGTATTTCATGGAAGTTAATGTGAGAGAAAACTCAAAACAATGAAAGAAACCAAGAAATAGTAAGTTGAAGGGAATTTTAGTAATTTTTAGCCTTATTCCATAGGTGGGTCCAACTGGAAAGTTTAATATCTTTCAATTACAAGAACACTGGAAAAAATTTCACCTCAATTCGAGCTACGGTGAAGAAGTTATGGTCCTTCGAAGTTGAGAGAAAATAACAAGAAAAAGAATCGAACCGAAGGCAAAGGAAAAGAACCGATTTGGTTCTAGAAAAACTTTCTGTAAGAGGCAAACCGAACCGAAAATGAAGAAATATAACCGAACCAGTTCTAGCAAAACTTTCTGTTAGAGGCAAACGGAACTGAATCCCCTGAACAGGATCGATTCGCTTATCGAAATTTGGATTTATCCACTTGAAAAATTAGAGTCCTGCATGGTTGAAACTCTTTTAAATTCGTAGGATATTTATTCTAACGTCTTTGAAAATAATAAGGAGCTTCTTTTTTCATAGTTTTAGAGAGAGAAAGTGCAAGAGAACCCTAGAAGCTCAGTAATATAAATTGTTGATTCTCAATTAAGATTTCTAGAGTAAAGTTGATTTCTTTCTCTCTTCTATTATTTAATTTCATTAGCTTATACAATCTTAGTTTATTTCAACGAAATATTTAATCCTTTTACTCATCTAGTTATAATCAAATAATGATTTCAGTCACATGAACCGTAGAAACCATTGCTTTCACTAGTTGCACCATACTAGGCTAGATTTTTAGGGGTTGGGATACATGAACCCAACCCAATGTGGTTTTCATGTGTGTAAAATTAGTTCCCTAAATTAAATAAATGATCGAATCATGTTTTGTAGTGATCACAACCGTCGTAGGACTTTTGATCTCGTTGGCCCTAGGTAACCGGGATGCTTAAGAGTGCAATGCGAGTGTAGCTATAACGACACTTCTTTATTATTAATTTTGATTATATATGATGTGGTATTGAACCTCATATGTATAATTCTTACGATTAATAAATACCGGTTCAGTCAATTATCTAATTCATAACTAGTTTTAATACTGGCAAACGTATTGGGGTTGGAGGATTGTATTCCGACCTTGATTTTCTCATTTATGGTTAATCAGTCACAATTAGTTCACTCTTGTAAGCTTAGTTCATACTCAGTTTCATTTAATTACTCTTAGTTAATAGCTATAATCTCACTTAGATCACATTTATATTTTCTTTTTAGAGTCAGTTTAGGATTGACCATCTTACCTACCGTCGTCACGTTCTACATCCTATTTCCCTATGGATTCGACCCCGTCTTAACGGGTTTATTACTTTCACGACCGGTTTGAACTTGAACCGTAATTAGCACGCACTTTAGACACAAATTGAGTCGCGTCACCCGGAGGATCAAATAATATTTGATTGGCAACCTAGCATTGAAAACTTATACAGAGGTCGTCAATGCTTCACTTCTATATTGACAAGACCAACGCTTCCATTTGAAGGGTAGGGAGAGGGTGGGTGAGCCGAGCCAACCAGGCAGGACAGGAGGGAACGGTGCTAGCGGGGCACCGCAACTGCAGGTGATGAGACATCAAGGGTAGGATTCCTGGCAGGGTGATCAAGCCAAGATATTTAGGCCAGGAGGCTATCGACCCAAGGGTCAAGAGATGCGACCAAAAATGTGTCTAATGTGCTTGCTATTTAGGCTCAAGTGCAAGCCTGTCACTCAAGTAATAATCCGATAAGTCGGGTATCGATCCTCAGGGAAACAGGACGACGAAGTCGTAACAACGTTGGAAAGATGAAGGTAAACTAACTTTGACTCTAAAAAGAAGGAAAAGGTGATTTTAATTGTGAAATAACTAGAACTAGATGCAATTTTGAAAATGATTAATTGATGAAATAATGAATAAATGCAATGCAATTACTCTACTTAATGAAAAGACTAATGACGATTTAACTAAAACTTTAACTATAAGATGAGAAAGATAGGTCGGGTTACAATCCCCCACACCCTAGTACTTCAGTTTGTAGGATACTAGATTTAGAATTAAAGCTTTAAATGAATTCGGTTTTTAAGGCTCCTAAGTATTACATATATGAGGGATCGTAGCCCTCACAATATGTAAGCAAAGGACAAATTAAACTCGATATTTATTTCTCCTAAGTATTACATATATGAGGGATCGTAATCCACATAATATGTAAGCAAAGGTTGAATTAAATCGGTATCGTCTGAACTAAGATACAACTCATCTAAAATTTTAATTCCAACTTCTATTTCCACTATCGTGAATTACATCGGGTGGGGTTCATGCACCCCAGCCCTTGAAAACTTAGCCGGACATATTAAGACTAGAAGAAAACATGTTTTGAAGGAAAGAAAACATTTTTACTTACAATTGAAGATGAAGAATAATGAAATTACTAATAAAGAAGTAACTACTGAAATAATGAAAGTAGGGATTGGAGTAAATTTACTTGGATTGCAAAACTAGAATCAAACTAGGGGTTTTTTTATTTTCTCCTCTAAGATAATTACAAAGCTTCTCTAAAAACGAATTAGAAGCCTCCCTAATGTCTGGGAGGTATTTTTAATTTATACCCTACGAAAACTACAAGAGTTGGATGCATGCAAAACTCTATCAAGAAGAAAATCAGCTCAAATCTCGAACCCCTGATCGATCCCGTCAGGACATACCGGATTTGACCGGGTAATAACCGGATTGATCCATTTTCTGGACTACCAGATTGATCTGGTAAATAGGTCGCTATGCAGTGATTTTGAGGGCCGAACTGATCCCTTTTTTTGGAATACTGGATTGGTCCGATAGACGTATTCTTCTGCAGTGATTTAGAGCACCCGGATTGATCCGTTTTTCTAATAAACTGGATTGGTCCGGGTTGTCTTCTCAACTTCTCTTGAATATCTATTCAAAATCTCATGATTATCTCGCATCTTCGGGTCTTTATAACTTTTAATCCAGAACTCAAATTGGGACGTCGTTTCTTCCTACGTGTTCATAAATGCGAGACTTTTATTTTGGGTCCTCGACCGGATTCCTGGTGGAAATTACTCTTTTGCCTTTTTGATTCATCCTCTTTCTTTTCTCTTGTTTATTCCGGTTTCTTTCTTTCTTTCATGTGTTAAATACTTGTAAAATTAATAAGAAATACACGAAACTCGGGATACTTGTTAGACGAAATTGTTAGAAAATATATGAGATAAATTCATTCATTTTACGTTGTCTGAGGTAATAAAAGCATCTAAATTAATGGGGTAATTTGGAAGAATTAATGCCTAATCAACCCCCCTAACTTAGAACGTTGATCGTCCCGAGCATTGAAAAAGAATCAAAACATGGCCCAACTCTAAAATGGGATAGAATACCTCTTTCACGGGCAAGCGATTGCATTTAGCGTATGCAACAAGTTGTTAATCCCCTAGGTTACCCTATTAGGACGAGTTGTGTCTCATGAGGGTGTGCAGCGAATATACCCACAAAATTCGACTCAAAGAAAACTCAAAATATGCAAAAATTGTATAATTCAAACTTCTCCAGAAAATAGTCATCATCAGTTTATGTTCAAGAGTCTCAAATCATAGTGCGTGTGTGCGAAGCCAGAAATTTAATCGCGAATTTTCACGGATTGACCATTACGTTACTTATCCGAAAATTCATTTTAATTCAAATTCTCACGGAGTTCTCTCACAAACGAATCTCTTGGAAGGGTGGCTATTTTCTCTCGGTATACGTAATTTATAAGAGTAAATGCATTGGAACAAAGTTGACGCACATAAATAGAACGATAGAATTTTTTGGTAAATGGATATCATCATCGGATTACGGTTATAAGAAAATGGGAACATTGCCTCTAATTCATATTTATAATCTCTTTTATTATCTTTTCGTGTTTTAGCTCTCCATGCGGTAACCAATTTCGCATTTTGGACTCGGGTAGGACTTTTCGGGTTAAAGGTGTATTGGGTAACATGGAATTGGTAAGGAAATCTGGATTTGGAAAGTTTTCTTATGATGTCCTTTTGTGATTTTCCAGGCTTTTGCCCAATTTTTTTTCTTCTTTTTCTATTTTTCACGCGGTTCTTTTCTTGCCATTTTTGTTGAGCATATTTATTCTTTTCTTTCCCCTTTTTATGCACTTTCCGGACTTAATTTCTAGGATTATTAACTTTCACAATTTCGGACCAATTGAGGTTTTTCGGGTTGTCAAACGAAAGGGGAAAATTTATTTGGATCAATTAGCACGTTTTTCAAGGAAATATCATACACATTTTCCATAAATAGTCAAAGTGAAAGAATTTAGATACTTGACGAATTATTAGAACGCTGAAAAGAACTTTCAGTTAACAATTAACTCGGATTGATTTATAAATTCACGACAATGAAAGGCTCGAATCTCACCGGGTTTGTTAATCTCCCCATTTAATCGTTAAGTCGTCTATGTTCGCTCAATTTCTATTTTTGGTCAATTTCGGCTTTGTGTATTATATTTTTACAATTTGAGACTTTAAACCGACTTTTAATGATATTTTGGAAAATTTTGAATTCCAAATTTTATTTATTTTGAAGAAAAATATTATTGGATTTTTCAAAAAATTTCATTTTTTTTTTAAATTTCTGGGCATTTTTTAAAATTTGTGAAGTTTTAGAAAGACGCACTTGTGACCCCCCCTAACTTAAACTTTTGCATTGTCCTCAAGCAAAAAGGACTAAAATCTAACTCAAGGCGAATTAAAAGTGCAAAAAAATAAAACGAACAAATATGGAAAATGCATAATTTTATACAAAGGATCAGCATGTGTTACAACCGGAAAGGAAATTAAACAACCATATGAAAATAGCCTACAAGTAAACAACCATTTTTCAGACAAAACATCATTGGGGCGGGGGGTTGGAACTTCCGGGTGCACTGGGGTCATATTGGTCATAGAAGAAGCTTGGAGGGAGTCCACCGAAGTTGAGTTCGTACATGTGAGTTTGGAGACGATGCATCATACTCATGTTCCTTCAGTAGGCCGCCTGATCCCATTGATATGCCGCTTGGTCCCTATTGTATTATGTGAAGAAGCTGTCAAACCGGGTTTCCACCACCGAGAGACGCCGATTAATTTATGCGTTGGCGGGTGAAAAATCAGAATCTTCACCACTGTCATAATCTGCATCACCCTCGCCCATCACAATATCCTCCTCTTCTTCGTCGCTGCTCTCGTCGTCACCTCTGTCTTTCGCTTCTTCATCACTATCCTCCTCTTTGGTATCACTAGCCTCTTGTGCCAATCAGACTTGGATGCAGGCTTGTTGTCATTCCCGTTTGGTCGGGTGGTGGACGTAAACGGAGTTAGGAGGCACGATAAATCCTATGGGGGTGCAATGTCGGCATCGGCTAACATGGAGGTGATGAGCCGGGGAAAGGGGAGAGGGGTGATGCCCTTTTTATCTGTGTTGGCGAAGAATATATCCTTATAAATTCATGCAGCCAGGCTAACAGGTGAGTTGTGGTCGAAAAGGTGGTAGATGAGAGTGGCTGGATGTGGGCGCATCACCGACTGATTGCCCATGGGGAGAATGTTGACGCACATTATTTTGAAAGTGAGGCTCGCTTTGTCGTTGAGCTGGCCCACCGGGTAGGTTTTGGTATTCCAATTAGCATTGGGGTCGAGGCGAGACATGCACACGTCTTTTGCAAGTGGGGCAAGAGGGTTTGGGTAAATGTATTATTGTGGGGGACGGGACAACTTTGGTAGCCAACTTCTAGGACAGAAGTTACAAAGAGAAAGGGATGCATATGCCTCAATTGTAAGCTTCAACCACGTAGTGGCCGGTGAGAACAAGGGAGCCATAGAAGGTGCGCACCGCGTGGGGCCAGACTGCGTCATGAGGTTCGTTGACGAAACAACACCAACCTCAGGCCATGAAAAGAGCGGTGACATAATTAGGCATGTCAATCCAAAAGACTTGGCGCTCAATTTGGAGTTTGTGAAGTTGATCGAAGAAACGTTCACACCATCATTTCTCTTGACGGGAGCGGTAATCGACGAATTCATCGATGAGAATGGTGACCGAATCGTATTTTTGGGGAGGTAGTTGGTTGGCCATGGTTATGGGATTGAGGAAGAGTGTTGGGCAGAAGAAGTGAAAAGAGTAGGAGAGTGAGTAATGGTGGGGGATAAGGGGTGGCGAAGGGGTTGAATTTATAGGTGGTGAGGGGAGAGGGTAGGTGAAAATTTGGATGGTAAAGGCGGAGGTATTTGGGAGGGAACGTGGGTGTTGGGAAGGGAGGGGATGAAAATGGAGGGAATTTGAGGGATTGAGGCAAAAGGGGGTGAACATAGGGAAAATCAAAAGTTGCAGACACCGGACCAATCCGGGTCTCCAGGACCGGATCGATCCGGGTCCTGTATTTTTTTATTTCGATTTTCCAGACCGAACCAATCTGGGTGCCCAGGACCGGATCGATCCGATCCCTGGAATGGCTCTAGTCCACCTATGGGATTGAATTCGCTCCTCCTACGACTTTCGGCTGATCCGACCTACGAATCGACACTTACCTGACTTGATTCCCTCTTTCCTTAATAATATCAGGGATCTAAAATGCTTGCCTCGTAAAGCATGCAGGTGCTCGAATTTTGTTCCTCTTGTGATGTGATCCTACGGACTTCACTATCCAAACCTACGTGCAGCTACTATACCTAAGAATTCACCCCATATGCATCGGGGGTGTGACAACCTCTCAGTTCAAGCTCACTCAACCCCGTAAACGGGGTCCGACAACTAAATGGTGTCGATCTCTTCTACGCACGCCTCGACATATAGCTTTAGGCACTGTCCATTGACTTTGAACGCATTTCCCCCTTTTGGATCTTCCAATTCTACTTCACCATGGGGGAATACGCTTTTCACAACGATTGGACCAGTCCATCAAGACCATAATTTACCCGGGAATAGATAAAGCCGGGAGTTATAGAGGAGTACCTTTTGTCCTGGTTGAAACTCTTTTCGTCGAATAATCTTATCGTGTGCTAGTTTCGTCCGGGCTTTTAAAATTTTTACATTCTCATACGCATCACTGTATATCTCCTCTAACTCATTGAGTTGAAGCTTGCGAGCTTCACCGACTTTGTCCATATCGTAGTTTAACCTCTTAATGGCCCAATACGCTTTATGCTCCAACTCAACGGGAAGATGGAAAGGTTTTCCATACATAAAGCGGAAAGGGGACATTTCGAGTGGGTTTTTATATAAAGTACGGTAGGCCCATAGCTAATCGTTCAATCGAAGGGACCAGTCTTTACGGTCAGTATTGATGGTCTTCTCTAATATGTGCTTGATTTCATGATTAGTCAACTCGGCCTGTCCATTTGTTTGTGGGCGATATGTCGTTACAAACTTGTGAATGACACCATACTTTTTCATAAGTTTTTCAAACGGCTGACTGCAAAAGTGTGTGTTATTATCACTGATTACCGTTTTAGGTGCACCGAAGCGAGAAAGTATGTGTTCGTGTAGGAACTTTATCACTACTTTATTGTCATTAGTCTTGGAAACTATAGCTTCCACCCATTTAGAAACATAGTCTACCGCGACTAGGATGTATAGGTATCCAAAGGACGGGGGAAAAGGGCCCATGAAGTCAATACCCCATCAATCGAAAATCTCAATGATGAGAATCGAGGTTAATGGCAACATGTCTCATCAGGTAATTACTCCCATCCATTGACACTTGTCGTAAGATTTGCAACAATTATTAACATCCCGGAACATTGTGGACCAGTACAAACCACTTTAGAGAATTTTAGCGGTTGGCATTTTCATGGAAAAGTGGCCTCCACATGCTTTCGAATGACAGAATTCAGTGACTTTTGGAATTTCATCATCCGGTACGCATCGTTGGATGATTTGATCGGTGCAATATTTAAAAAGAAATGGGTCATCGTAGAAAAATATGCACGATCAAGTGATGAACCTATTCTTATCTTGCGGTGTCCAATCGGGAGGGACGGCTCCCGTGACAAGATAGTTCACTATATTCGCAAACCAGGGCAGGCAGAGGCGGCAAAGAGTTGCTCATCTGAAAAATACTCGTCTATGGGTGTGGGATCACTAGGTATGTCGGACGAAAGCCGTGATAAGTGGTAGGCAATGATGTTTTCTACTCCTTCTTTTTCTTTAATGGAGAGATTAAACTCTTGTAGGAGTAGGATCCACATTATGAGGCGCGGCTTTACGTCTTTCTTCGCAAGTAGATATTTTAGAGCCGCGTGGTCGGTGAAACAAGTTATGGGGGGACCGATAAGATAGGACCGAAATTTGTCGAGAACGAAAACTACCGCTAGCAATTCCTTCTCTGTGGTGGAGTAATTGAGTTATGGCGTGGTAAGAGTCCGGCTAGCGTAGTAGATGACATAATCCTTGTTGTCTTTTCTTTGTCCCAAAACAGACCCTATCGCATAATCCCTAGCATCACACATAAGCTCGAATGGTAAAGACCAATACGGAGCTTGGATGATGGGAGCGGACACAAGCATGTTTTTCAGTTTTTCAATAGCACTTTGGCATTCTTCTGTCCACTCAAATGGGGTGTCCTTCATAAGAAGATTGCTTAAGGATCTAGCGAGGGTACTAATGCCCTTAATGAACCTTCTATTAAACCCCGCGTGGCCCAAGAAAGAGCGCACGTCTTTCAGCGATTTAGGTGGGGGTAGGTAAGCTATGACATCTATTTTTGCTCTATCAACCTCGATACCTTTGGATGACACGATGTGGCCAAGAACTATACCCTCGATTACTATGAAATGGTATTTTTCCTAATTCAACACTAAGTTATTTTATACACATCAGGCTAGTACTTTCTCAAGATTGACTAAACATAGGTCGAATGAGGTGCCAAAAACACTAAAGTCATCCATAAACACCTCTAGCTCTCTCACAACCATGTCACTGAATAAGCTCAACATGCACCTTTGAAAGGTCGCCAGTGCATTACACAAGCCAAATGTCATACGTTTGTAGGAAAACGTTCCAAAGGGGCAAGTGAAGGTCGTTTTCTTTTGATCAAGTAAATCTACCTCAATTTGGTTATATCTGAAATAACCATCTAGGAAGCAATAATAAGGGTGGCCCGCTACTCTTTCAAGCCTTTGATCAATAAATGGTAAGAGGAAATGGTCTTTCCTAGTTCCCGCATTGAGTTTTCGGTAATCAATGCAAATGCTCAACCTAGTGGTGTTACGTTGGGGAACTAACTTTCCCTTGTTATTTTCAATCACAGTCATGCCCGACTTCTTCGGGACGACTTGAATGGGGCTCACCCACTTGCTATCTGAGATTGGGTAGATAATCCCGGCATCCAATAGCTTTATAATTTCAGTCCTCACCACATCTTTCATTGTGGGGTTTAGCCGTCTTTGCATTTCTCTCTAGGGCTTAACATCCTCCTCGAGGTGAATCTTATGGGTGCAAATTAGAGGTCTTATCCCATTTAAATCATCTATGCACCAACTAAAATCACTTTGGTGCTTCCTCAAAATCTTCAATAGCTTACCCTCCTACTCTTCATCTAAGATAGAGGAGACAATAACAGGAAATGTCTCACTTTAACCTAGGAAAGCATATTTAACATTGGAGGGTAGTTTCTTCAACTCGAGAGTCGGGAATGTGTCGCTAGAGGGCACCATACGTGCTTCCCTAGGGAGTAACTGTAAGGCCCTAAAACACGATTAGTAAGGTTAATTATACGATTAAGTATAAGTTATGAGTTATAAGTTATAAATAGGTTATGTGGTTAAATGCATCATGAAAATATGTTTCTAAATGCATCATTGTGTTTATAAAAAGTAAACTAGAGTGTTGGTGCGAAAGTGGCGATGTTTGGTCGCCAAATGTGAAAGTTATGAAATTTTGAGTAAATAATTACTCTTCTGTTCGAGCCCAAATTAGGTGTACTAGTTTTATGATTTTGGGAAAACACAAAACATGAAAGTTGTAGATGTTTAAGTTATATACTCATAGACACAAAGTAAGAGTAAATCGGGGCCCGAAATAGTAAGTTATGGTGATTTTACGACGCAGGACAAATCTGTCATTAACGGAATTGTCCTATTGGACCCCTTGCCCAACGAATCGCATAATACCACCTTAAAGTGGTCACATAGCCACGTTTTTAAGCTTATAAGGCAGAACTTATCATCTTTTTCATTTCCTATTACAAGCTTGAGAAAAAAATATGCTTATGGAGAGAGAAAAACAAAGTTAAAAATAATTTCTTTGAAAATTCACCATAAATCGAGGAATTCTCGTAAGGTAATTACATCTTCATTAAAGTTTGTCACATGGATGAGTTCTATACTTGGCATGTTTTTATTTCTGATTTGGATATATATTTTAATGATAACCATATTGCTTACTTGTGTTGGAACAAGGATGGGTTAAGAACATAAGTTAGAACTAGAGCTAGGATCGTAAATGCATACTTTAAAGTCCTAAATTTACATCATCCTTTCGTAAAGCATTTTGATTTAGAAAATTCATGATTATGATGTATATTTCTGCTAAAACATGTTTATTATATGTTTCCATGAATTATACTCAAGGTCAAGGTTATATATGCTTAAAAATGTTAAGTTATGCCTTAATGTTGTATTTTGACCGAGTTATGCTAAAAATGGCATAAATCATGGAATACTTATTGGAATTCAGTGATTCAAGTTGGAGAGTAAAATACACTCATACATGTATAACATATCTGAACATTGTGTAAAAATACCAAGGAATGAACCCTTGGTGATAGTTTGAAGTCTTGGTTTAAAATCTGCCCTAAAGGAGCAAGAACGCATACCAGATGTTTGACGTTTTGCTCGACATAGAAAATGAGCCCTAAAAATTATGAAACATTAAATTTATATTATTCAATGTGTTTAATGATATTGGGTGGAATATCATGGAAAGTTATGTTGTACAAAAATTATGAGAATTCCATGAAGTTGAAGTTGTGTTGTTGTTTTTCTTGAGAAATGATTTGGAAAAGGCTGTAATAAAATGGGCATAACTTTGTCTAGCAAATTCGTAATTAAATTATGTAAATTGTGTTAGAACCCTAATTAATTGGAAGTTATAGAAATGTGAAGTGTCATATTTAATTCCTCCTTAGTTATTTCTGATTGACCAAATGATGTGATGTATTACTGGGTTTGATGTTAATCGGTGTATTCAAATACTAACAACATTGACTTGTTAGGTGGGAAAGCAGCTAATACTACCATACAAAGGAAGTAGTTGGTATTAATCTTAGCACTAAATCCAAGGTGAGTGACCTTCCTTATGAAATATAAATGATTATAATTTCATATGGAAATGTGTAGTTAAACACATGTTTTAAAATGTTTATGGGAGTGATGTTGTATTTATGAAACATATGCATATGATTGAAAATGTTAAGAGATGTTATATAATCATATGGACTAGTGAGTCCTTTATCTAATGTTAAGGACTGTGGTGGGTCCTACGGGATGTGGTGGTCCTGTTAATCCAACGTAAAGGTTTGTGTACTCGGGCATAATAAAGGGATGTGGTGGTCCCTAATAACTGTGGTGGGTTAATTGGACTGTGGCGGGTCCAGGCTTGCGAGAGATTCACAATTCCTGTTAGGTTATAGCATTAGAACAAAATAAAAATGGTTATTCAAACTGGTTATATGTGTGGTATGTGGTCATTCACTAAGCCTTTATAACTTACACTCCTGTAGTGTTTTGTTTCAGGTATGCTTATAATTTAGAGTTCACTGCCAAGTTAGGACCTTAAAACGGGGGAGTGACGGATATTTAGTATGGTTTGAATATCAGGATTTCTTTTGTGTAATTATTAAACTAAGGATCTTGGTTATGTAAAGTTATGTAGTACTTATTAGTTATAAGTAAAGGCAGTTATGTTTTCATTTACACATACCTTTGGAAAACAAAATTCTTATGCTATTTTTCCTTAGAGATTTAAATTAAAGCATTGTTTAAGACAGTTTATCTCTAATTAAAAGGATGAGTTTAACAAAATTAAGTCGGGGCGCGACAACTTGGTATCAGAGCGTGGTTATTAGGTTCTGGACAGGGTGAGAGGGTCTAGATTGGCAGTGGACACTAGAACGTGAGTTTTCTATGTGTTTGGATTTTGACTAACAATGTTAATATTAAACTGCTACTATTGTATTTTGTTTAAGTTAATTATATTGCAGTGAGTGATGGATCCATGCGAGCTGCATGACGGAGCAGAGGGTGAGGCATCTTATGTTCCTAATATTCAGCAAGGACATAGACAAGTTCAAGTGGAGGAACCAGAGGTGCAACAACAACCTATTGATGACGTGGGAAGAATATTACATGTTGTGGCACAACTTATGGAACAAGCAAGAGGTGGAGAACATGGTGGGGATAGGGACAAATTGCATGAGAGGTTCATGAAGTTAAATCCGCCAGCATTTACTGGGACTACTGATCCGTTTGTGGCAGAGGGGTGGATTAGAAAGATGGAAACAATATTCAAGGTGATGGAAGTACGAGATGAACAAAAGGTTTTGTTAGCAACCTTTAGGTTAGAGGATGATGCAAAGTTATGGTGGGACGCAACAGAAAGATTACTTACTACAATGGGGGGAGTGGTGCCAATAAATCCTCCACAAATTACATGGGAGAGGTTTGTAAAGGTGTTCTTTGAAAAATATTTTCCAAGGCTTTATAGGAAAGAGAAAGAGGAAGAATTTATCACGTTGAAATAAGGGAATCGAACAGTGGCAGAGTATGAAGCTTTATTTATATCCTTATCTAGATTTGCACCTGACTTGGTGAGGACGAAAGAAAGTAAATGTGATCAGTTTCAAACCGGACTGAGTGTAGAGATAAAAAGCATGGTTGCTAATATGAAGATCATAGATTATGTGGACTTGGTTGATAGGGCCATGGTGTCAGAAAAGTCAATGAAAGAAATTCAAGTTGAACACTCGAAGAAAGCTAGACATGATGTTATAAGATCATATGGATGGGAGACGGGAACCTCAACTCAGAGTGTAGCACGAGGAGTACCTAAGGGACAAGAATTTAAAAATAATAGAAGTGCATGTGGAAGATTTCAAGCTCGAGGTGGAAGGACTGGGATGAATCGGTCAGAAAATGCATCTGTATTGGTGCCGACGTCCATATTTTGTTATAGATGTGGTGGTCAAGGGCACATGTCTCGAGAGTGTACAATAGCTGAGACGACACCTTTGTGTTTCCATTGTCATCAACCGGGGCACTTACGAAAGAATTGTCCAGCGATGAGAGCTACAACATCAGTTGGGAGTGTGGCAGTAGGAGGTAGGAGTTATACACATAATGTACCCAGGGGAGGTAGAGGAGGTATATCGCAAAGTCAAGGCCAAGGCAGAGTGTTTGCATTGACGCGACAAGATGCACAAGCTATGCCTAACGTAGTGACAGGTACACTTCCTATTGGTGATAAAGATGCTTATGTGTTGATAGATCCTGGTTCTACACATTCTTTTATGTCTTTGCTTTATCTGTTGCATCTTAATAAACCATTATCATCATTAGATTCTGGTTTAGCTATTGTTACTCCAGTGGGGGGGTTGGTTTTTATTAAGAGGGTATATAGGGAGTGTGTGGTGCGAGTGGGTGAAAAATAATTACTAGTTGACTTATTACCTCTCGATATGCGCGACTTTGATGTAATACTGGGTATGGATTGGTTAGCCTCATATCATGTATGTTTGGATTGCTTTAAAAAGGAGGTAGTGTTTCAGTTACCGGGTGAACCTGAATTTAAATTTATTGGGGAACGAAATGCCACTCCAACTTGTTTGATTTCCGCTACAAAATGTTATGAACTGCTAAGGAAAGGATGTGGGGGTTAACTTGCCCATGTGGTGGACATACGACAAGAGGCTGGAAAATTATCAGATATACCAGTAGTTAATGAGTTTCCAGATATCTTACCTGAAGAACTCCCAGGGTTAGCACCAGATCGTGAGGTGGAATTTTCGATTGAGTTGGTACCAGGAACTGCACCAAAATCTATTGCACCATATCGTATGGCACCTGCAGAATTAAAAGAGCTAAAGATACAGTTGCAAGATTTGTTAGATCGTGGTTTTATAAGGCCTAGTGTATCACCGTGGGGAGCCCCAGTATTGTTTGTGAAGAAGAAATATGGAACCATGAGGTTGTGCATCGATTATCGCCAATTGAATAAGGTGACTATCCGTAACAAATACCCACTACCCCGCATTGATGACTTGTTCGATCAGTTGCAAGGAGCCAAAGTGTTTTCCAAGATCGATCTCAGATCCGGATATCATCAATTGAAAGTAAGAGACTGTGACATTTCTAAAACCTCTTTTCGTTCCAGGTATGGACATTATGAATTTCTTGTCATGCCATTTGGGTTAACAAATGCACCGGCCGTATTCATGGATTTGATGAACCGTATATTTCACCCATATGTGGATTCTTTTGTTATTGTCTTCACTGATGATATTTTGATATATTCTCGTAGTAGGGATGAGCATGAATGCCACCTGCATATTATTTTACAGACCTTACGAGAGAAGTAGTTGTATGCTAAATTTTCTAAATGTGAATTTTGGCTAGACAAGGTAGTATTTTTGGGGCATGTTATTTCTGTTGATGGTATTTGTGTAGATCCCAAGAAGGTAGAAGCAGTAATGAATTGGGAAAGACCAACTAGTGTGATAGAGGTACGTAGCTTTTTGGTATTGGCGGGATATTATAGGAGGTTTATACCGGAGTTTTCTTCTATTGCATTGCCATTGACTAAGCTTACCAGAAAGGAGAAAAAGTTTGTGTGGAGTGGTGATTGTGATAAAAGCTTTGAAAATTTAAAGGGTAAGTTGACATCAGCTCCAGTATTGACTATCCCAACAAGTACAGAAGGTTTAGTTATTTATAGTGATGCTTCGTATCAAGGACTTGGATGTGTATTAATGCAGCATGGAAAGGTAATTTCTTTTGCTTCTCGACAGTTAAAGATACATGAGCGCAACTACCCTACTCATGATCTCGAGTTAGCTGCAGTAGTTTTTGCATTAAAGATCTGGAGACACTACTTATATGGTGTTAGTTGTGAAATTTTTACTGACCATCAAAAGCTAAAAATACTTGTTTACACAAAAAGACTTGAACTTGAGGCAAAGAAGGTGGATGGAACTTATAAAAGATTATGATTGCACGATACATCACCATCCGGGTAAAGCTAATGTTGTTGCTGATGCTTTGAGTAGAAAATATCTAGGCATAGTATCTTGTATTTATTGTATTCAAGTTGACCTGTTGAGAGAGTTTGCTTTAATGGGAGTGGAATTAACTTAGAATGAGTCTTATGGAATAGTGGCACATTTAAATGTTAGACCCACGTTGATAGACTGGATAAAACAAGCACAATCAGGAGATACAGAATTGGAGAAAGTTAGAGATAATATGAAAAAGGTTAAAGCAAATGAATTTTCTATTCGGGATGATGACATTATTATGTACGGAAACCGTTTGTGTGTACCTAATGTGCCTGATTTAAAAAGAACAATTTTAAAGGAAGCCCACTGTTCTTTATATGCTATGCATCCAGGGAGCACGAAACTGTATAGAGATTTGAAACAATGTTATTGGTGGCCGTGAATGAAACACGACATTGCAGATTTTGTTGCTAGATGTCTAGTTTGCCAATAGGTGAAGGTGGAGCATCAGAAGCCAAGTGGTTTACTACATCCCTTACCTATTCCTGAGTGGAAATGGGAGCATGTTACTACAGATTTTGTTATAGGTTTACCAAAATCATCACGAGGGTTTAATTCTATTTGGGTTGTCGTTGATAGGTTGACTAAGTCTGCACATTTTCTTCCCGTTAAAACTACTTACTCCATGGATAGATATGCCAAATTATATGTGGATGAGATTATCAGATTGCATAGTGCACCTGTTTCCATTATTTCTGATCGAGATCCTAAGTTTACTTCTCACTTTTGGCCTAGTTTACAACAAGCTTTGGGGACTAAATTGAAATTTAGTACAGCTTTTCATCCTCAAACTGATGGGCAGTCAGAAAGAACGATCCAAACACTTGAAGAAATGTTACGAATCTGTGTGTTGGAGTTCAAGGGGAGTTGGGATGAACACTTTCCACTAATAGAGTTTGCTTATAATAATAGCTATCATTCGAGTATTAATATGGCTCCTTATGAAGCTTTGTATGGGAGAAAATGCAGAACTCCAGTGTGTTGGACTGAAGTAGAAGAACGAAAACTTCTTGGGCCACAAATTGTACAACAGACTACTGAAAAGATCAATGTTATCCATAATCACTTAAAGGTGGCGCAAAGTAGACAGAAAAGTTATGCAGACAACCGAAGGAAAGACTTGAAATTTGAGGAAGGTGATCGAGTATTCCTACATGTTTCTCCTTGAAGAGGGGTTATGAGATTCGGGAAGAAGGTAAAGTTAAGTCCCGGGTACATTGGCCCTTATGAGATAGTGAAACGGGTTGGAACTGTAGCTTATAAATTGGCGTTAGCACCAAAATTGTCCCGGATACACGATGTTTTTCATATATCCATGTTACGTAAGTATGTGTCTGATCCTTCACATGTGTTTACTTCACAACCGATAGAGCTTCAAGATGACCTAACCTACGTGGAGGAACCAATTGCTATTATAGATCGAAAGGAGCAAGTGTTACGTAGTAAAACCATTTCACTAGTTAAGGTGATGTGGAGAAGTCAGAATGTGGAGTATGCCACATGGGAAGGGGAGGATAACATGAAGAAGTAATATCCTTATTTGTTTGGTAAGTTTCTTATGCGTTAAATTTCGAGGACAAAATTTTTATAAGAGGGGTAGAATTGTAAGGCCCTAAAACACGATTAGTAAGGTTAATTATATGATTAAGTATAAGTTATGAGTTATAAGTTATAAATTGGTTATGTGGTTAAATGCATCATGAAAATATGTTTCTAAATGCATCATTATGTTTATAAAAAGTAAGCAAGAGTGTTGGTGCGAAAGTGGCGATGTTTGGTCGCCAAATGTGAAAGTTATGAAATTTTGAGTAAATAATTACTCTTCTGTTCGAGCCCAAATTAGGTGTACTAGTTTTATGATTTTGGGAAAACACAAAACATGAAAGTTGTTGATGTTTAAGTTATATACTCATAGACACAAAGTGAGAGTAAATTGGGGCCCGAAATAGTGAGTTATGGTGATTTTACGAGGTAGGACAAATCTGTCATTAACAGAATTGTCCTATTGGACTCCTTGCCCAACGAATCACATAATACCACCTTAAATTGGTCACATAGCCACGTTTTTAAGCTTATAAGGAATAAATTATCATCTTTTTCATTTCCTATTACAAGCTTGAGAAAAAAATATGCTTATGGAGAGAGAAAAACAAAGTTAAAAATAATTTCTTTGAAAATTCACCATAAATCGAGGAATTCTCGTAAGGTAATTACATCTTTATTAAAGTTTGTCACATGGATGAGTTCTATACTTGGCATGTTTTTATTTCTGATTTGGATATATATTTTAATGATAACCATATTGCTTACTTGTGTTGGAACAAGGATGGGTTGAGAACATAAGTTAGAACTAGAGCTAGGATCGTAAATGCATACTTTAAAGTCCTAAATTTACATCATCCTTTCGTAAAGCATTTTGATTTAGAAAATTCATGATTATGATGTATATTTCTGCTAAAACATGTTTATTATATGTTTCCATGAATTATACTCAAGGTCAAGGTTATATATGCTTAAAAATGTTAAGTTATGCCTTAATGTTGTATTTTGACCTAGTTATGCTAAAAATGACATAAATCATGGAATACTTATGGAATTGAGTGATTAAAGTTGGAGAGTAAAATGCACTCATACATGTATAACATATCCGAAAATTGTGTAAAAATACCAAGGAATGAACCCTTGGTGATAGTTTGAAGTCTTGGTTTAAAATCTGCCCTAAAGGAGCAAGAACGCATACCAGGTGTTTGACGTTTTGCTCGACATAGAAAATGAGCCCTAAAAATTATGAAACATTAAATTTATATTATTCAATGTGTTTACTGATATTGGGTGGAATATCATGGAAAGTTATGTAGTACAAAAATTATGAGAATTCCATGAAGTTGAAGTTGTGTTGTTGTTTTTCTTGAGAAATGATTTGGAAAAGGCTGTAATAAAATGGGCATAACTTTGTCTAGCATATTCGTAATTAAATTTTGTAAATTGTGTTAGAACCCTAATTAATTGGGTGTTATAGAAATGTGAAGTGTCATATTTAATTCCTCCTTAGTTATTTCTGATTGACCAAATGATGTGATGTATTACTGGGTTTGATGTTAATCGGTGTATTCAAATACTAACAACATTGACTTGTTAGGTGGGGAAGCAGCTAATACTACCATACAAAGGAAGTAGTTGGTATTAATCTTAGCACTAAATCCAAGGTGAGTGACCTTCCTTATGAAATATAAATGATTATAATTTTATATGGAAATGTGTAGTTAAACACATGTGTTAAAATGTTTATGGGAGTGATGTTGTATTTATGAAACATATGCATATGATTGAAAATGTTAAGAGATGTTATATAATGATATGGACTAGTGAGTCCTTTATCTAATGTTAAGGACTGTGGTGGGTCCTACGGGATGTGGTGGTCCTGTTAATCCAACGTAAAGGTTTGTGTACTCGGGCCTAATAAAGGGATGTGGTGGTCCCTAATAACTGTGGTGGGTTAATTGGACTGTGGCGGGTCTAGGCTTGCGAGAGTTTCACAATTCCTGTTGGGTTATAGCATTAGAACAAAATAAAAATGGTTATTCAAACTGGTTATATGTGTGGTATGTGGTCATTCACTAAGCCTTTATAGCTTACACTCTTGTAATGTTTTGTTTCAGGTATGCTTATAATTTGGAGTTCACTGCCAAGTTAGGACCTTAAAACGGGGGAGTGACGGATATTTAGTATGGTTTGAATATCAGGATTTCTTTTGTGTAATTATTCAACTAAGGATCTTGGTTATGTAAAGTTATGTAGTACTTATTAGTTATAAGTAAAGGCAGTTATGTTTTCATCTACACATACCTTTGGAAAAAAAAAATCTTATGCTATTTTTCCTTAGAGATTTAAATTAAAGCATTGTTTAAGCTAGTTTATCTCTAATTAAAAGGATGAGTTTAACAAAATTAAGTCGGGGCGTGATAGTAACTCTTCGAATCGAGAAACCTAATTAACATATCTCGCTTCCTCGTCTGACGCTCTCTCATTAAGTAAGCCTCTCAACTCCTCTATCTCCCTCTCAAAATCGGTGTAAGCTACCTCAATCTCATAGAAGCTAGGCAATCTTCTAAGGTGCCTCCATAGTAATTTTCCTCAAAGTGTTCTTCTACGATCTCCTCAATTAAACTTACCGCGCGAAGATCATATTCTTCCCCTGCGTGTTGGGCTATGTTGAAGATGTTCGTTTCTAAAGTCATATTCCAAAAAGTGAGTTGCATCTGCCCATTTCTAGTATTGATCACTGCGTTAGTCGTAGCTAAGAATGGGCAAGCAAGTATGATGGGAACATGATTTTTTGAGGCGAAGGAGGGATTCGTGTCCCAAATGACAAAATCTACCGGGAAGTAAAAAGTGTCCACTTGGACTATCACGTCCTCAACTATACCCCTTGGTATCTTCACGGTTCGATCTGCTAACTGGAGAGTGATCCTTATGGGATTAAGATCACCCAGATCAAGTTTCCTATAAATCGAATAGGGGAGGATATTGGCACTTTCTCCCAAATCGAGTATGGCTTTTTCGAATTTGTTCTCTCCAATGGTGCAGGAAATGGTGGGGGCATCGGGATCTTTATATTTAAGTGGGAGATCATTAAGAAGGACTGAGCTCACATTTGGTGCTAGAAACACATTCTTCTTTACCTTCATCCTCCTCTTGACTATTAACAAGTCTTTTATGACTTTTGCATCGGATGGAATCTTCCTTATTGCATCGAGGAAAGGTAAGTTCAACTTTACGTTCTTAAGTACTTCTAGCACTTCTTCACTTATGGTCCCTTTATGGGCAGGAACCAATCTTTAAGGAAATGGCGCAAAGGAGGGTGGTTTTACTACTACCTCGGGCTCACTAGTGTTTTCCTTTTCTCTCTCGTTCAAGGAGATATCTTCGACCTCTTTCGTGCTGGGAGAATTCTCCTTATCTTTTGAAACGTCATGTAGGGGAGGTGATAAATCAACAACTCTCCCACTACGAAGAGTGGTTACAACTTGGCAGTGATCCTAATGTTCTGTAAAGGTGGAACTAATACTAGGTTGACCTTGGGGAGGTCTTTGGCCTTGGGCAGAAAACTTTCCCTTCTCTTGGATGCTCAACGTGGATTGCATCTTGGAGATGTTTTCATTTATTTCGGCGAACAAGTGTTCATATCGAGCATTGTTTGCACCTTGAGAATTTATGAACTGGTTCATTGTATCCTCGAGGCTCCTCCGCGATGGAGCTATATATGGGGATGGAGGTGGTGGTACTTGTTGATATTGAGGAGGTGGTGGAGGTGGGACAACCTGTGAATGTGGTTTCATCGCAGCTTATGGTTGTCCATAGTTGAAACCTGGATGGTTTCTCCACGAAGGGTTGTAAGAGTTCCCATGTGGGGCATTAAAATTCCCCTTGAATTCTCCTATATCATCCACTTTCTCGGTGTGCATGGCCTTGTAGGCAAAAATCACTGGGCATGCCTTTGTGGAGTGGCCCGCCTCACAGAGAGCACACACTTTTTCTTTCGAACCATGGCCGGATCTGGAGATCTTTCTCAACCGACCATCAAACCACTCTTTCATATCTCTCTAAAACTGATCGAATCGACAGTCTATTAAGGTATTTCTATCCAAATGGTATAGACCGAAGGCAGTTTGACTGGTATATGGTTGTCTAGGTCTAGCTTGGTTGGGATAAGATGTGTCCCATGCTTGAGTAGTCTCTGCGACATACTTAAGATGGGCCTCGGTATCGCATGAGTTTAAATCCCAAAAGGGTCTTTCACACATTATTTGCACAAGTTGTTTGGAAGCTATTGTCAACCCATTATGGAAGAAAGATATCATTAGGTGTTTGTTAAAACCATGATGGGGGCATGCGCTTACTAACTCTTGGAACCGTTCCCAACATCTGTCAAAAGACTCATTATCGTGTTGTCGAAAAGCTTGGATTTGAGTCTTGAAAGAGTTGGTCTTGTGCTGTGGATAAAATTTTGAGACAAACTTAGACTACATATCTCTCCAGGAAGTGACCGAGTTCGGGGGTATAGACCATAGTCAGTTCTTGTCTTTATCCTTTAAGGAAGAAGGAAAAAGCTTTAGGCGAACGATATCTTGCGAGCAAGCTTGATCACTAAATGTATCACACGCCGCTTCGAACTCACGAATATGTAGGTATGGTTTCTCCGAATCCATGCCATGAAACGTAGGGAGAATCTATATCATCCCATTTTGAAAGTGGAACTGACTGGCATTATACGGAAGTAAAATGCAACCATGGGTGACAGTACGCTCAGGAAAGAGTAAGTCTTTTATGGGACGATAGGGGAGATCTCCCTCTTTAGTACTGAAACTCGTTGCGTCAAACATCGCACTCGCACTCTCTTTAAATGACTCTGTGTACTCACTCGGTGTCCAAGATGTGTGACTCGAAGTTTGACTCAAGGTGTAGCTACAGATAGAGTGCTCGGGAGTAGGAATTGGGAACCAGAATTGTGGAACACGAGGTGTGTGGGGGCTTTCAAAATTATACTCAACTATAGGGTTTTCGTGGATTCTGATTGGAGTATTGTGAGGAGTGTGAATATATTCAGGATTTTGCATTAAAGTCTTTTGAGAGATGATGAAATTTTTTTAAATATATTTTTTATGTTTTTGGGTTTTTGGAAATTTTTGGTCAAAGTTTTAGATTGACTTGATCTAACCTAAGTCTACCTAATTTCCCCGGAAACGATGCCAAAAACTTGACGCGACCACAAATGTGTCTAGTGTGCGTGCTATTTAGTCTCAAGTTCAAGCATGTCGCTCAAGTAATAATCCGATAAGCCGGGTATCGATCCTCAGGGAAACAGGACAACGAAGTCGTAACGACGTTGGAAAGACGAAGGTAACCTAACTTTGACTCTAAAAAGAAGGAAAAGGTGATTTGAATTGTGAAATAACTAAAACTAGATGCAATTTTGAAAATGATTAATTGATGAAATTATGAATAAATGCAATGCAATTACTCTACTTAACGAAAAGACTAATGACGATTTAACTAAAACTTTAACTATGAGATGAGAAAGATAGGTCGGGTTACAATCCCCCACACCTTAGTACTTCACTTCGTAGGATACTAGATTCAGAATTAAAGCTTTAAATGAATCCGATTTTTAAGGTTCCTAAGTATTACATATATGAGGGATCGTAGCCCGCACAGTATCTAAGCAAAGGACGAATTAAACTCGGTCTTTATTTCTCCTAAGTATTACATATATGAGGGATCGTAGCCCGCACAGTATGTAAGAAAAGTTTGAATTAAAGCAGTATTGTCTTAACTACGATACAATTCATCTAAAATTTTCATTCCTACTTCTATTTCCACTATCGTGAATTACATCGTGTGGGGTTCATGCACCCCAACCCTTGGAAACTTAGCCGGACATATTAAAACTAGAAGAAAACATGTTTTGAAGGAAAGAAAACATTTTTACTAACAATTGAAGATGAAGAATAATGAAATTACTACTAAAGAAGTAACTGCTGCAATAATGAAAGCACGGATTGGAGTAAATTTACTTGGATTGCAAAACTGGAATCAAACTAGGTTTTTTGTTGTTTTCTCCTCTAAGCTAATTACAAAGCTTCTTTAAAAATGAATTAGAAGCCTCCCTAATGTCTGGGAGGTATTTTTAATCTATACCTTACAAAAACTACAAGAGTTGGATGCATACAAAACTTTATCAAGAAGAAGATCAGCTGAAATCTCGAACCCCAGATCAATCCGGTCAGGACATACCAGATTGGTCTGAGTAATAATCGGATTGATCCGTTTTTCTGGACTATCGGATTGGTCCGGTAAACAGGTCGCTATGCAGTGATTTTGAGGGCCAGACTGATCCGTTTTTTTGGAATATCGGATTGGTCCGGTAGACATATTCTTATGCTGTGATTTTGAGTACCCGGATTGATCCGTTTTTCTAATAAACCGGATTGGTCCGGGTTGTCTTCTCAACTTCTCTTGAATATCTCTTCAAAATCTCATGATTATCTAGCATCTTCGGGTATTCGTAACTTCTAATCCAGAAATCAAATTTGGACGCCGTTTCTTCCTACGTGTTTATAAATGCGAGATATTTGACTTTTATTTTGGGTCCTCAACCGGATTTCTGGTGGAAATTACACTTTTTTCCTTCTGATTCGTCCTCTTTGTTTTCTCTTATTTCTTTCGGTTTCTTTATTTCTTTCATGTGTTAAATACCTGTAAAATTAATAAGAAATACACGAAACTCGAGATACTTGTTAGATGAAACCGTTAGTGTTGAAAATATGAGGACCCCCAATTTTTAAAATCTTATCAAAAATTAATTCCTTTTAAAAGATGCGGAAGCGAGATGGTTTAATTAAACACACACAAACATGAAATTTTAATTTCTCTTAAATTAAAATTAAACCAAGTGAAATAAGATTAAATCCACACATATTTTAATTTCACTTAATCCAAATTAGTTTAACTGAAGTCCTAGAAATTTGCCTAATAATAAATATTCAATTTTTGCAATCTTAGGCCAAACCGAATTTTATCAAATTAAATTAAATGACTTGAGCTAAAATTAATTAAACATTACCCAAAATTAATTGGCACCAAATTAAAGAAGTAGTGATATAGACGAATTTTATCTTTTTACATAAGCATGCGTTCTAGGTTATTTTGCAAAAGATAAAATAAATAACTAATCATTAGGCCGCGATGTACGAGGAAAAACTCACAATGGGAAAAAACCTCGGACGACCCTAGCCTTAAGTCCACTAAGTATGGTATTTTACAAGTACAAGCACAAAGACTTAAAACACTCGACTCGACTCCTTTCAAGCCCCAATGCTCCTTCTTGTATCGACCTCCACTTAGTTGACAATCCCGAACTACACTGGAACCTTGGAATCCACCAATGAGGAACTAGGAAGCAACCGTCAACCACACATAGTGCCTTTCACCATGTGAGAATGCTGCAGCCAAAACAAACTTCTTATTCTTTGAGGGATTTAGAAGTAAACCCAAACACTCTACCAACGGTAGAGATAAAACGATGCCAAAACTCCAAGCAAAGTATATATATAAAGGAACTTGGATAAACTAAACAAATGGGTGTAACACAAGTGTTTAAAAGATTTTTCTTGAAAAACAAAAACACTCAAAACATGAACTTTTTCCTTTTTGGAATTATGCTCTCAAACTCTCTCTAGGAGATGGAAGGTTATGAAAAAGTTGGTTCAAAATAGTTGGTTCCTGCACTTAGTAGTTCTGTCAAAAGATAGTGGGGAAAAAAAGTGGGAAAACTGTCAAAAACGCCCAAAATAACTGTTCCCGCCAAATTTCTTTCGAACGACTTATCGTTCGAATGACTTTTTGTTCGAATGGTTTTACTAATGAGGTTCCAGAATGAAAAAAGGAAAATCGTCAGAAATCTCGTTCGAACGACCAAGCATCTCGTTCGAACGAGATGTTAGTTCGTTCGAACGACCTGGCAATCTCGTTTGAACGAGATTCCAATGTGGTACGAACGACGTGTCAGAAAAATGAAATATTAATTTTTAAGCCCAAAACTTTTTATGGAAAGTTGTAAAAAAAAAAATTCTAAGTTAAACAAAGTCGTTTAGAAAAATTATAAATTACACCCAATAAATTTCCAAGATCCTATATATATATATATATAAAATTGCATTCATACCTTAGGAGCATGGAACAATGTTGTTGACGTAGAAACGAGGCACACTAAACTGGGCATTTGATGAAGCTTTATACTCTTGACCACTACATCTTCAACTAACACGTCATAGGCTTGAATGGATAAACATGAACACTATCCTATGACTCAAATGTTTTTGTCCAGAATTGAGCCAAAACAACATTAAGACTCAATCGGAGAATTGTGTCCTAAGAAAGATATGAGATAAATTAATTCATTTTACGTTGTCCGAGGTAATAAAAGTCTCTAAATTAAGGGGTAAATTTGGAAGAATTTATGCCTAATCATCAAGGTTTAAAATAGGGTCCTCACCAGCAGCAATAGCAGGTTCCACGAGGCTTCCAGGGCTAAGGGAACAATTGAGGAGGCCACCAGGGTTGGGGTTACGAGGGTCAGCGTCAGGGCTAGCCTCGATAGGGGAAACAAGGCCAGAGGCAGAGAGACTTCCCGGGCCAGTTGTTTATTTATGGTCAGATGGGCCGCAAGAGGAGAGACTTTCCACAGCAGGGTAGTGCGGAATAGCAGGGTGCCCAGCAGGGGAAGCAGGCGCAGCTACCTTCTGTAGCACCAGCTCCACTAGCCCCACAGCAGCAGGGGAAATTACCTATGGGTGCATTTATAACGTTCGTGATGTAACCATGTCGCTAGCACCACAGGCTCCACCAGCAGTCGAGGGTACGTTTCCTATTCATGGGCTTGAGGGAAGGATTATGTTTTATATGAAGGCGACGAACTCTTTTATTGCTACTAGATTTGCACGCGCATCTAGACTATTAGAGACAACTAATAATCTCCTTATGTGTGTGGTGTCACCTTTGGGTCATGGGTCGCTTATACTCTCGATTTTTAGAGGAGTAAATATCGTGGTTGGGAGACTGATGTAATGCCCTGATCCGAATTTATGGGTTACCCATGTGTCAACCCGGCCCGACCCAAGCATTAGGTGTGAAGTACAATGTAGCAACCTACATAATGTTGTTAATCCAATTTTATTTTAATTAACATTTCAATTGTTATCATGCAATTCCAGTTTCAAAATAAACTACGTGAGGGACTCATGGGAGCTCCCCCTAGTCTAAGTAAACAGAGATGCTAACATAAAATAAATAAAGTTTACTTACCTGTATAACGCCCTCAAAATAACGAACCTGCACCCAACCTACCATAACAAAGCGAGGGTGTGAGCCTATGCCCAGTGGGAGTATACAAAGAAGTATGGAAACGAATGGCAGAAAAGATACTCACACGCTATAACCACATGCATGCGAATATATATATATATATATATATATATATATATATATATATATATATATATGTGTGTGTGTGTGTGTGTATAACTTTAAAAAATATATATTCCAATGCATTAACCGTTTTACTTTCGAAAACCTTTCTTACCAGATTAATTCACCTAAATCTTATAAAATACTTTTTTTACTCATACTTGGCATTTCTCACTTTATTTATCACATCGGGTACAACACTTGAACCATTATTTTTTATTTATTCGAACCCATTTCTTTACCAGAATTACTCTTTGTATTTTAATTCAATACACCTTAGTGTTTTCATTGAAAATCACCATATCATCACACGCATTCACCGTGTTAAAAAATATTTATTTGTCATTTGAAAACCCTTTCAATACATACTTGTTGAAAATTATGGGTTTAACAACTCCACTGCTTGATCACCCATTTACCCACTTACTTTACCCTTTTTACCTTATCTTATGGACATTAATAGATTTACACATTTACTTGTCCATTTCACCTTTATCGAAACATTTATTATATTCATTCAAGTTAGGTTGTATTAACACATTTTACCACACAACTCATTTCTTGACATGTTCCAAATTTCCTTTATTTTTTCTCGAAATCTTCCTATATCGCATACTTCCACGGGCTCCACACCGCCAACTATGTGCACCATATACTCTGGCTAGTGATTTAGGGCTTTTGACCCAAGGGCTCTGGGTCCTTCTTGATTTTATCTCGGTGTCATCTGAGTTCCTTTTATGTGTTTTAATATTTTACAAATGTCCACATTCTTTCAATTTTCCCTTTTATCTGGCTGAAGCCAAACCTGGGACTTTATCGCCCCATCTTGTGTTACACTTTGAAACTTGCCATTTCATGTCCTTTGCACTTTAACCTTGATTTTTATTCCAAAAATCATATTTATGTAGGACCACTTTATGTAACACCTATTTCAACATTTTTATTTCATAAAAATGTTCCACTTAAGTAAAATTACCATTTTACCCATTTGTTTCCAAAATCACCTTTTACTCCATTTCTAAAGTGTTAATTTCACCAAAAGCACTATTAAGTTATTCGTAACACTTTAACAACTTTTTAACATTGGGGCAATATTCTACTTAATCGGAAACACCTTTACACCTTTAATTCTTATTTACTTCTATAAGTGTTAATCACTTAAAACATTACTAAGTTACACACTAACTTATCCATGTGTACCCATTAATACTTAATGAATAATTTTATCAATATTTTTCCAAACACACATTTTTTTCCTTCTTCATTCAAGAGATCCATTTACACCTAAGACTACTTTTATAAGAAAATGCCATTTCTTTTTATCAACATGTGTAGTCTTATAATCTCATGTTCATTATATATTTTAGTCCCAATTTCACACACTTGAAGACTAATTTCTAACTTTTCTTATTTTATATTTAAATCCAACCAAAACTTCTATACGCTTGTTTATACACTTAATACAAAAAATACTATGCATGAGAAGATGGATTTTAAACCCAAAAATTCTACTACATGGTTTAAACATATATTTCATCATGGGAATCATTATACTTGCAAAACTACATTTCTTTAGGTACAAAAGACATTTCTATTTCTTCAACTTCAACAAGTGTCTATTTTTCATAAAACCTTCATTTTGCAATAACTTTGAAATATTATTATTTCACAAAATATTTATCAAAGCAAATTATTATTTCCAAACATTTTATTTCATATATTGTTTAACACCAATATTCTAGAAAATGCCCATTTTCATAAAAACACCATATTTTTATATTCCAAAACCTTGAAATATTTACTTGTTCTTTAATTTCAACAAAATATCATTTTTCAACATTTTTATTCCATAAAAATATTTATTGTCTTCTACACAATAATTATACTATTTAAATAAATACGCCCTACTCAATAGTCTAGCTATAAGACCATGATGTACAAAAATAAACTATTACACTAAGAGTAGGGCTTTTCCCATCTCTAATGGTTTCAATGGTAATGGAAATGTTGGTGTATGAGGAGCAAACTCCACCTCCAAAGGTGGCCTCAAAGGGTTACCAAAAGTATCCTCCAAAATACCCCAAATTTCTCCAAGCTAAGAACCCTTTCAAAAATCCACTTCATACTCCATGAGAGCTCCATCTTCAACTCCAAAAACTCCTAACAACACTTCCAAAATTCGTATCTCTCCTTTATCTATGGTGGAAATGGGTGTATTTGGTTCAAATGTGGAGAAATACATCATAAAAATGGTAGTTTATGGGTGGGCTATGGTGGAGGAGTGGTGGCTTAATGGTGGGTGGTGGTGGAAGACCATCCACCTCTCTCTTTCTCTCTCACTCTCTCTCTCCTTCTTCCATTTTCTCCCAACAACAAATAACCTTAAACACACAGAACAAGCCCTTATAAAACCTCCCCTAAGCCTAAAAATCTTGTTTTACCCCTGTTGGACAAATTTGGGTTCGATAGCACACAGATCCTACTCTCCAAATTGTAATAGAGCATAGCGCACAAGGGTAGTCAGATCTAAAAACTTGACCACCATCGTTCGAACGACCTCCCCATATCATTCGAACGACTCATACCATGTTGCCCCTTCCCTAGTTCGCATGACCCTTCGTCCGACCTACTACTGTAAACCAGTAGCACGTCATTAGATGTCATGCTTATCGCGACCTATCTCGCGACCTTAACACTATCGTTTGAGCGAAAGTCCAATGTTGTTTGAATGACCCTATTTCTTTTTCCTTTTTTTTCTCCAACTTTTCATCCATAATTCTTCCATGATTATAATCAACATATAATTTAATTAAGTTACTAGGATGGTAGATTACAACTGAGTTTAGCAACCGACCTTTTTGTATTACATATGGGTGGGTATGATGTCATCTTAGGCATGGATTGGTTGGCCGGGTACCGAGTGATGGTGGATTGTTATGGAAGAACCTTTGTGTTTCCATTCTAGGACAGGAGATGTTCCTTGTGGCGATGCCTCTTCCTGAGGGATGATCGTGCACACATCTATATTATATTGAGGATGAGACCTCACAAGAGGTGGTTATCTCTTTGGACTCGATTCCAGTAGCTAGGGAGTTCGAGGATGTATTCCAGGGGATACTCAGGTTTCCACCTTGTCAAGAGATTGAGTTCATCATTGACTTAGCACCAGAATTAAAACCTATTGCTCAAGCGCCTTACCGCATGACTCCTTTTAAGATACGAGAGTTGAGGGAACAGATTCAGCAACTATTGAGCCAGCATTTTATTCGACAGAGTACATCACCATGGGGTGCACGGATGTTGTTCGTGAAGAAGATAGATGGTTCACTCCACTTATGTGTAGATTACAAGGAGCTGAATAAGATCACGATACGGAATAAGTATCCATTATCGAGGATCGATGACCTATTTGACCAGTTGATAGGAGCATCGTACTTCTTCAAGATAGATCTGAGATCGGGGTATCATTAGTTGTGCATTTGAGAGGAGGACGCTCCTAAGTCCATATTTCTGATATGGTATGGATCGTATGAGTTCAAGGTGATGCCGTTTGGACTCACAAATGCTCAAGGAGTGTTCATGGATCTCATAAACTGGGTTTTTAGAGAGTTCCTTGAACAGTTCATATTTTTGTTTATAGATGACATTCTGGTTTACTCTCGTTCGGAGGGAGAGCACGCAAAACATCTGCATATGTTTCTGCAGACGTTACAGGACTATTTTTATATGCCAAATTTAAGAAGTGTGGATTTTATCTATGGGAGGTGCAATTTTTAGTCCACATTGTGTCCAATAGGGGAATTATTATTGATTCGATTAAGGTATCGGTGGTGAGGGAATGGGGGCAGTCCACGATACCGATCGAGATTCGTAGTTTTCTGGGGTTGGCCAGTTACTATCATTGCTTCATTAAGGGTTTCGCAAAGATTGCAGGTCCGTTGACAAACCTAACTTGCAAAGTGGCACCGTTTGTGTGGAGTGGCCACTGTGACTTAGCTTTTGATGAGCTAAAGAAAAAAATTGATGTCAACACCTGTACTCGCATTGCTTGGGGGATGAATGGAGTACCATGTCGATATAGATGCATCCTTATAGGGACTTGGGGGTATACTATAGCAATAGTAGAGGGCTATAGCTTATGCATCTCGTAAGCTTAAGCTCAATGAGAAGAATTACCCCACACACGACCCTAAATTTGCAGCGGTTGTGTTTTCCTTGAGGCTTTGGAGGCACTATTTACTGGGAGGGAAGTTTACTTTTTTCATGATCCACTAATCACTCAGTATCTATTCACGCAGAGATATTTGAATATAAGGCAGAGGAGATGGCTAGAGTTCATAAAGGATTACCAGTTTGATATTCAGTATCATCCTGGGAAGGCTAGCATGGTGGAAGACGCATTGAACTGACGATCTACTGGGGAGCTATCAGAGGCTTGGAAGGCGAAGTGGAGTGAGATTCAACATGAGGACGAGGTTGCCAGAGCTTGTATGTTCGTATTGGCTGTCACTCCTGAAAGCGTTATCCGGGTAGTGAAAGCATAGGTAGAGTACATCAGTTACTAACAGACGGGACAGAGTCTTATTAAATTAGTTTCGAGGGAGGCTTACGCTTTAATGGGAGACTCATTGTTCCAAAGGGTGAGGATTTTAGGCATGCAGTGATAACAAAGTCTCACAGGTTGAAGTTTGCGGTACATCTTGGTGGGGATAAGATGTACCAGGATATATGGAGGCAGTATTGGTGGTTAGGGATGAAGCAGGACATAACATAGTTTGTCTTGAAGTGCGTTACATGTCAGTTAGTGAAGGTAGACCATTAAAGACCATCAGGGATGTTACAACCACTAGAGATCCCAATGTGGAAGTGGGAGAGAATTTCGATGGATTTCATTACCGGGTTGTTGACATCGCAGAAAGGTCACGACTCCATTTGGGTGATAGTGGATCATTTGACTAAGATGGACCATTTTATGCCAGTCCGCATTGATTATGAGGCGATACAATATGTACAACTATTCATTACAGAAATAATGAAGCTACACGGAGTAACGATTAATATTGTGTCCGATCAGGACAAGATCTTTGTCCTATTTTTGGCAGAGTTTTCAGGAGGCTATGGGAACGGATTTATGTCTGAGTATAAAGTATCATCCATAGACATATGGGAAGACTGATCGGGTAAATCAGATGCTGGAGGATATGCTGAGAATGTGTATACTTGATTTTGAGGGAGGATGAGAGCAATACCTTCCATTGGTGGAGTTCGTGTATAACAATTCCTACTAGTTCACCATTGGCATGGCGCCATTTAAGGCACTTTACGAATGACCTTTTCATTCACTCACTTACTGGTTAGAGGTGGGGGACAACAAGTTGTTGGGGTCAGAGATGATCCAGGATACTACTGCCAAGATTGAGCTGATTCGGGGACGCATTCGTATAGCTTAGTACATGTAGAAGAGTTATGTCAATATAGACTAGAGACAAATTGAGTTATATATTGGTGACCAGGTGTTGGTACGGGTGTCTCCTATGAAAGAGGTCATGATATTCGATAAGAAGGGGAAGCGAGTGCTGAGGTATGTGTGGCCTTTTTCCATTATTAAGAGGGTGGATCTAGTTGCGTATAGGCTGGGCTTACCAGAGCACCTACGACAGATTCACAACGTGTTCCACATCTCATCGCTGAAGAGGTACTGGAGGAGCGATAGAGCTTTTTGTCACATTCCATTAGAGGAGATTGACTTACAGCCAGACATCTCATATAAGGAAAGACGAGTGGCTATTCTTGATCGTAGTGAGCGTAAGCTGCGGTCTAAGGTGGTACCCTTGGTTCGGTTTCAGTGGAGGCACCACAATATTGATGAGTCAACATAGGAGCGGGAGGATGACATGCGAGTGTAGTATCAAGAGTTATTCACTGCAGGTACGTTCTAATTTCGAGGACAAAATTCCTTTGTAAAGGGGGAAGTATGTGATACCCCATTTTTTTAGTATATGGAATTTAATTAATTAGGTTTATTTTTAAATTACATGTATACCGTAATTTAATTGAATTAAATATTCATATGATTATTAAATATTAATCGGGAGAGATAATGATTAATATTACAAAATAAATATACTAAGTGTGTAGTAAATAAAATGTGGAAATTAATATACGTCATAGCTAGTGATGTTAACGTGATTACATTATATCTCAACCAAGAGTCGCATGTAGACTAATTTGAGGTCGAGATAGGTATTTTGTGTAGAGTAACTCGAATGGAAATTTTGAGGTCACAGTTGATTCCGAAAGAGTCGAAATAGTCTGAATAGTATACTCGGGTGTATTGTTTGGGTCCCGAAGCAATTTTAGACCAACCCGACACCAATTAAGGGCATTTCGGTCATTTGGAAGAGTAAGGTTGGAGGAGATACGAAATTATAATTTTTATATCAGCATATAGTTTAATGAGGCTAGGGTTAGAACCAAAGAAAATCAATAGAGGCCATAAGAGAGGAAGAATAGAGGATTCTTAGATATCCAACACCATTCTTGCATCGCCTTTACCATCGTAGTGTGAATCGAAAGGAGAGGAAGGCCCTTTCATCATTAGAAAACGAAATCAGACCTGCTATTATAAGACAAGTGTTTATCTTTCATGTTTTTAAATAGTTATAAAATCCATGATAGAATTTTGATGTAACCTAGCATGAACAAATGATTTTGAGATAAAACAATGGACTAAATTCATGTTACTGATTAGGACTCATGTTAAAGATTTGATTTTTGGGTTTAATAATACGATATCTGAATTATGGAATATTATGAGAGATTAAATTATGGGTTTCAGGAAGAACATGCATGGAAAAGTGGAACAAGGGTTTCGTAGACAAACTCTTGATAAACTCTTGATTAATTATAAATTCAATGATGTTTTAGCATTTGAAATTCATAAGAAACGGTTTATATACTCATATTTAATGATGGATGGATTTGTGGAGTTTGGGGACGAATCATGGAGTATGTGTTGAATAAAAATGGTGAAAACCATATAGCGTAATGAAGAAGATAACCTGAACCATTTCGAATTGATTCGACTCAAAGAGCGAATTGATTCGGTCTCTTCACCGAATTGATTCGGTTACCCATAATTGCCTAATTTCTTTTATTTGTGCCCCGAATTTTTTAATAATTAATTGGGGAACTTTTGGGGCATTTTTAAACTATAGTGAGGGACATAGTTAATTCCAGTAGACCTATAGTAGATTTGAGGCTTAGCTAAAATGAGAGAATTAATGCTAGAATTTACCGGGCGTAACTTGATATTTTATGAATTGTCTAAATATTCACTATTGTGTATGAGTGTATTAGCTACTAAAATAACTTTAAAGATAACTAGGACCCTATAAGTATAGAATAATACTCGAGAAAATACGGTAAGAAGTTATAATTGTGAACTGATAGTATGGTGAATATTTAGAGATATATATTACGTACGAATTATACTATGGGTTGTGTGTACCTATTGAAGATATATATATATATATATGTTGTGTGAATACCTATTATGTGGTTTGTGTTAAGTGTTAGCATACCTACGTTGCCTGTTATCACGGAGGTTACGTGTTGTGGATGATCCCACCATAGCGATTCCAGCGAGGTTTGGATGTGTGCCCCAGGACATATAACATAGGGAATCTCACTATGTTCAGTGTATTAGTGGGATTGGTAGGTCTATTGGGTACATTAGGTATGTGCGTATCCCATAGGGTTAGAACTATGTTTGCCACCATTGTGTGGTATTTGATTTATGGTTCGAGGAGACATTCCAAATCGATAGTCCTTAATTTGGTACGGAATGTACATGGACTGATAGCTATGCATGCATCGCGGTGGTCGTTCCAGGGATGTCATAGTAATATATATATATATATATATATATATATATAGTGCGATATATATGTATATACTTGTGTGATTAATCTACGTTTGTGTGATGGTAGAAAGGATAGAAAGAGTACATCTAAAGACAACTTAATTATGATAAACTTAATGAAATGGTTTAACAATAACATATGAGAAATGTTAATACGGTAGTGTACTATATAGGTGGTACGGGGGATCCAAACCTTGTGTGGTTAGTTGGATACGTAAGTCTAGTTAGGCTAGGTAGCATAGCTAGGTAGGGGACGTTAGGTGTGCACTATAGTTGAGAGATGAGAACTAACGTGTGTGCCTAATAACTGTTTTTAAACTGTGATTTAAATACTTGCTAAATGTTTTCAAAAGGTTTTGGGATCTAACCCATGTCTAATCTATTTTCCAAAACATTTTAAGTGTCCATCCACAGGGACACCAAGCTTGATGATTCATTCCAGGGAGGCATAGTTGAAGCACTTGTGGAGGCATGAAGGATTTATGTAGATGCTTCAGTTATTCACTCCTAGATTAGGGTTATGATTTAGTATTTTATTTGGGCGCGTTGCCCCTTCAGTTGTTATATTCTTTCAGTTTTATTTATCAGACTATGCTTTGAATTCAGTTTATTCCTTTAGACTTATAATTGGATTTCATTTTGGGAACCTATGGTTTAGTGGTATTGTTTATTTATCTATTTATCGTGGGATTGATTCAGACTATTATATTTGTATGGATAAATGAGTTACATTATTTTATATTCCGCATGTTTTTATGTTAATGAAAGAAAAAAATTACCATCGGCTTAATTTGACATAGGTAATTAGTAATTTAAAAAAATTTCGAGAGTGATGCTAAGAATGAACCAAACGAGATTCCTGTTTATTTTAATAAATGACTGATCAATCGTGGTTAAATTACGCATGGTCACATTAGTTATGCAAAGATGATGTTGAATGTTCTTCTTCTATTAAATCTCACCTACCATGTTTGCACTTCCCTGAAACTCTAGTGGATGCCATTTCTGAAAGGCCTCCCAAATTCTCTCCTACACTGATGGTCCTTGGTGGGCCTGGATGACCAGTGCCACTAGCTATTGTGATTGAGTCTGTAGGAACTACTGTGCCATGGTGGTCATAATGACATTAACCGCATGGGCAACGATATTAGCCACCTTTGCGGCTGTCATTATCCCATGTGGCACCTGTGGCTCCTGCTGAGCCTCTCCCTCATTGGCCCTTCTCGTGGCCCTGGCTTATCATCCTCTCTTTGGCGGCATCTAAAATCAGACCTAATTTGTCCACAGTTAATACAAATTATATCTGCAGAAGAACATAAATGCGTATATGAATGCAATAGTCCTAATAACAGGGCTCCATAACAAAGAACGCTACGCTGAAAAATGTACTAAGTCCGCACAGATCCTAAGGACACTAGAACCTAATGATCTGAAACCATCTGTGATACCCCACTTATAAAAGTAACGGGTGGTCAGTGCTCTACTCGAATAAAATAGGAATCTCAACTGGTTCATTCTTAGCATCACTGTCAAATAATTAAATTAATTACTAATTCCCTATTAAGCTCGGTGTCAAATTTTAAACTTATTAAATTTATCGTACATAAATTCATTCACCATAAACCATTCCAAATAAATAAATACACATTTACCACAAATAATATCTGAATGTTGGATTAAATATAATAATCCAAATGACCGAATAAACCGTCGATATAAATCCCATACAATAATCCAACACAAATGAATTACAATAAAGACTAAATAAATAATTGTATGACCATAGGCGACATGCCTGAATAACAATAAAATAAATCCTATCTAGAATCTCAAGATAGATGCGACTAATCAAATCCCTGCAAGCATCCACAGCTGCTGCAGCATCGCCTGACTGGAAGTAATAATCATACCTAGTGTCCCTGCGGATGGGCACGTAAAAGTTTTGAAAATATTTTGCAACTATTTAAAAATATGCAATGCAATCTTTCATATTTAAACTAGTGCCTCACTCCCATGAGATAATCCTCACTATAGTACACACTAATGTATGTATTTTAATCACCCTAGTTATGCTACCCTGTTTAACTAGTACCAACTCATATTCAGCCCCATATGCTAACCTTCTAGCAAAACGTTGTCACATATATTTATTCTTGATTAAATCCTATTTATCTATTACACACGCTAAATTATTTTAATTCCCATCGTTAACCGATGCATATAACTTCACCCCAGATATTAATTAAGTATTCACATATTCATTTTAATCACCTTTATATATCTGTCACACTTATATACATATATTCATATCACATATTGTACACAAAATATATATCGCTCGCAATATGCGTATAATCGCCATCCCCAGAGCATTACCTTGCGGATGCATTCTCTAGTATGCTATCAGGCTCCGGGGAACATCACGTACCATACTTGGGCTACCGAGTCAGAGTCTCGCCACCAAACCCAAATCGTAAGCATAAAGTCGGAGGCAATCATAGTCATACATACGTGGGTCATAACCATACCACATTAACCCACTAGACTCAAAACATATGCAATGGTCGTGCGACAGACCTATGACCTGGAAAATTGATCATACACCTGATGGTCAACGCTAGGGTAGACTGCCCACTATGTGCAACCTCTACTGATAGCATCCTTAGAGTAAGTATGTTTCACATATATCAATCACACAGATATAAGCATACATATATATTGTCTCTATACCCGTACATATATATATATATATATATATATATTGGCTAAATGTGCTTATGTCACTCGTAGCACTCGCCTAATAATTTTTTAGTCTTACCCCGACTCCCGAATATATAAGAAATCCCTTACTTAAATAAATTCACACATATAACATTTAATCTCGACGTTAAGCCATTCCCATTCAGCCCGTATCCCAATTATAACCGGATTTCCAAACTGAATCCATTAATTTATTTTTCGAGTGTCGTTCGTTCTAAACACCCATAATTTCATACCCCTGATTTATCCTGACTATCCCAAGGTAAAAATAATGTTTCTAAATATTTTTTAGAAGCCCTAACCTCATCTACGGACATTTCCAAATAATCCGGACCTAAACAAATTATTGAAATAATTAAATAACAAGCCTGGGCCAAACAGGACAACTGAACCGATTCAGCTAGGGGGTGAGCCGGTTCGCCCCTGGGTGCTGGCTAGGCGGGGTTGCTATGCTTGTTACGAGTTTTCACCCAAATTCTCGCCCGATATGAGTCCCAATCTTCATCCCAATACAAATTAACACTACCCTATCAATCTCAAACATAAGGATACATGTTTTATTGCCTCAATTCATCCAAAAATCATTCTTAATCATGAGATTGAACATTAATTTTTCCATAATTAATTCACACCATGATTCAAATACTAAATTACACAATTCCCAAATTTCTAATTCAAGATTACATATTTTCATGATTCAATCTTGGATTTCTTTATCAAGATTCTATATTTCATATAGGGTTAAATTCTCAGATTTCATATGGTATACTCATCAACCAAATTCTATGAAATCATTTCCCGAAAATCCATTTTAACACATGAATCCCACCCAAAATCATGTTTGTGTTAATAACTATGATATGAATTAAAACACATATATATAGTATTAAGCAAGTTTAAACACTTGCCTTAAAATTATGGTAGAGTCTGAATTTCTTTTTGTGTGATGATCCTAGATCGAAAATTGCTCCCAAAAATCCTTCCCGAGTTGCCTTTTCTTGATCTCCCTTTGTTTCTCCATTCTCTTTTCTCTTCTATCTCACTTTTAGACTCTTGTAATTGTAGTCCATCTGCCCCCACCATCCACCATCCCTTATTATAATCTCAAACCCGAAATTAGGTTATCAACCAAGAGTAAAATGACCCATATACCCCTATGCGAGTCCCGACTAGTCTAAAATGCCCCCCAACCCAATTACTACATCCGGGTACTTAAGTTTGACTATTCCGACCTATTTCGGATCACCCGTGCGCTCGAAATCATCATCCGAGTCACCCAACATCAATTTCTCATCTCATTCCTAACACAACCCCACACGTGCATCCCGAATGAGATACCGAAAAAACCCGTCGCTTTTTCTCACTACGACATAATTGAGCTAGTCGTCCCACTTTTCGGGCCATATTGAGCTAGTCGTGCCTCTTTTCGGGGCATTTGGTGGTTGTTTTAAAATTTCACCCCGCCCCCCCAAAATCCATTTTAACCTTAAATTGCGTTTAATTATTATTTTGATAAATCGAGAGTCCGATAATGACATGATCAGTTCACACATGTTGCAATAGTTCATATTGAGGTGCTCGTATCTCTTTTTGTCCATTTAGTTGCTTTTGTAAAATTCCACCCCCAAATCCTTATTTTAAATCTTGAAATTGAGTATACATGTTATTTTAAAAAAAGCGAGGGTCCGATAAGGACATGGTGGATTCACACATGTTGCAATAGTTCATATTGAGGTGCTTTTGCCTCTTTCCCGGCCATTTCGCTGTTGTTGTAACATTTCGCCCACCAAAGCATTATTTTTAACCTCAAAATTCAATATACATGTCATTTTTATAGACCCCGAGTCCGATAAGGACACGGTAGGTTCACACAAGTTCCAATAATTCATATTGAGGTGCTCGTGCCTCTTTTCGGTCCATTTGGTTGTTGTTTTAAAATTTCACCCCCTAAAGCCCATTTTTAACCTTAAATTGCGTTTAATTGTCATTTTGGTTAGCCGAAGGTCCAATAAGGACACGGTCGGTTCAGACATGTTGAAATGGTCCAGTTGAGGTTGTCATTCCTCTTTTTGGGCCATTTGGTTGTTGTTTTGAAGTTTCACCCCTTATATGGCGTTTACTTGTCATTTTCATAAATCGAGGGTCCGATAAGGACACGGTCGTCTCACACACGTTGTAATGTTCGATATTGAGATGCTCGTGCCTCTTTTTTGAGGCAATTTGGTTGCTTTTGAAAAATTTCACCCCTCCCCAAAAAAAACCTTATTTATAACCTTGAAAGTGAATATACATGTTATAATTATAAACCGAGGGTTCGAAAAGGACACGGGCGGTTCACATATGTTGCAATGGTTCATATTAAGGTGCCCGTGCCTCTTTTCGGGTCATTTGGTTGTTGTTTTAAAATTTCACCCCCTAACGCCTTATTTTTAACCTAAAAATTGAGTATACTAGTTATTTTGAAAAACCGAGGGTCCGATAAGGACACAGTCGGTTCACACACTTTGCAATGGTCCATATTGAAGTGCTCAGGCTTATTTTCGAGCCATTTGATTGTTGTTTTAAAAGTTCACCCCCTAAACGCTTATTTTTAACCTTAAATTGAGTATACTTCTTATTTTGATACACTCAGAGTCCGATAAGGATGAGGTCAGTTCACACACATTGAAATGGTTCATATTGAGGTACTCGTGCCTCTTTCTGCTCCATTTGGTTGCTTTTGTAAAATTTCACCCCGAAACCTTATTTTACCCTTAAAATTTTGTATACGTGTCATTTTGATAAACTGAGAGTCCGATAAGGACACAATCAGTTCACACAAGTTAAAATGGTTCATATCAAGGTGCTCGTGCCACTTTTCGGCCATTTGGTTGGTGTTTTAAATTTCATTCCCAAAACTCATTTTAACCTTAAAATGCATTTAATAGTCATTTTGATTAGTAGGCGGTCCAATAAGGACACGGTTTTTTCACAAATATTAAAATGGTACATATTGATGTGTTCGTGCCTCTTTTCGAGCTAGTTGGTTGCTGTTTTATAATTTCGTCCCCCAAAGCTCATTTTTAACCTTAAATTGCCTTTAACTGTCCTTTTGATAAATTGAGGATTTGATAATGACACAGTTGGTTCACACACATTGCAATGTTCCATATTGAGGAGCTCGTGCCTCTTTTTCAGGCCATTTAGTTGCTTTTGTAAAATTCCACCCCCAAAGCCTTATTTTAAACCTTGAAATTGAGTCTACGCATTATTTTGATAAACCGAGGGTCTAATAAGGACACGGTCGGTTCACACATGTTGCAATGGTTCATATTGAGGTGCTCTTGCCTCTTTTAGGGAGATTTAGTTGATGTTGTAAAGTTTCACCCCCGAAAGTCTTATTTTTAACCTTAAAATTCATTACACATGTCATTTTGATAAACCGAGGGTCTGATAAGGACACGATCAGTTCAAACAAGTTCCAATGATTTATATTGAGATGCCCGTGCCTCTTTTCAGGCCATTTGATTGCTATTTTAAAATTTCACCCCCAAAGCTCATTTTTAAACTTAAATTATTTTTAATCATCATTTCGATTAGTTGAGGGTCCGATAACGACAAGGTCGGTTCACACACGTTGAAATGGTCCATATTGAGGTGCTCGTGCCTCTTTTTGGGGTCATTTTATTGCTTTTTTTTAATTTCAACCCCCCCTTCATTTGCACCCTTAAAATAGATTATACTTCTCATTTTGACAAACTGAGGGTCCGATAAGAACATGATAGGTTCACACACTTTGCAGTGGTTCATATTGAGGTTCTCATGCCTCTTTTCAGGGCATTTTGTTGTTGTTTTAAAATTTCAGCCCACCCATTTTTTACATTAAAATTGCATTTAATTGTCATTATAATAAATTGAGAAGCTGATAAGGATACGGTCATTTCGAACACGTTGAAATGGTCCATATTGAGGTGGTCGTGCTTCTTTTCGTCCATTTGGTTGTTGTTTTAAAATTGCATCCCCTCAAAGCCTATTTTAGCCTTAAATTGTGTGTAATTGTTATTTTGACAAATCGAGAGTCCGATAATGACATGCTCCTACCTCTTTTGTTCCATTTAGTTGCTTTTGTAAAATTCCACTCTCCAAAGCATTATTTTAAACCTTGAAATTGAATATACGTGTTATTTTAAAAAACCCAGTGTCCGATAAGGGCATAGTTGGTTCACACATGTTGCAATGGTTTATATTGAGGTGCTCTTGCCTCCTTTTGGGCCATTTCACTTTTGTTGTAAAATTTCACCTCCCAAAGCCTTATTTTTAACCTTAAATATAATTCTACGTGTCATTTTTATAAACTGAGGGTCCGATAGAGACACGGTTGGTTCACACAAGTTCCAATAATTCATATTGAGGTGCTCGTGCCTCTTTTCGGGCAATTTGGTTGCCGTTTTAAATTTCACCTCCCAAAGCCCATTTTTAACCTTAAATTGCATTTAATTGTAATTTTGATTTGCGGATGGTCCGATAAGGAGACGGTCGGTTCACACATGTTGAAACGGTCCATATTGAGGTTGTCGTGCCTCTTTTCGGGCATTTGGTTGATGTCTTAAAGTTTCACCCCCAAAAGACCATTTTTAACCTTATATTACGTTCACTTGTCATTTTGATAAACCGAGGGTCCGATAAGGACACGATCGGTTCACACATATTATAATGTTCAATGTTGAGGTGCTCATGCCTCTTTTCAGGCAATTTGATTGCTTTTGTAAAATTTCACCCCCGACACCTTATTTTTAACCTTAAAAGTGAGCATACGTGTTCTAGTTATAAATTGAGGGTTCGAAAAGAACACAGTCGTTTTACACATGTTGCAATGGTTCATATTAAGGTTCTCGTGCCTCTTTTTCGGCCATTTGGGGTTTGTTTTAAAATTTCACCCTTTATAAAATTGAGTATACTTGTTTTGATAAATTGAGGGTCCGACAAGGACACTATCGGTTCACACATGTAGCAATGGTTCGTATTGAGGTGCTCATGCCTCTTTTCGGGCCATTTGGTTGCTGTTGTAAAATTTTACCCTCCAAAGCCTTATTTTTAACCTTAAAATTCAGTATACGTGTCATTTTGATAAACTGAATATCCGATAAGGACACGGTCGGTTCATATAAGTTTCCATGATTCCTATTAAGGTGCTTGTGCCTCTTGTCGGGCCATTTGGTTCTTGTTTTAAAATTTCACCCCCAAAGCTCATTTTAACCATAAATTGCATTAATTGTCATTTTGATAAACTGGGGGTCTAATAAGGACACGGTCGGTTCACACATGTTACAATGGTTCATATTGAGGTGCTCATACCTATTTTTGACCCATTTGATTGTTGTTTTAAAATTTCATCCCCCCAAACCTTATTTTTAACCTTAAAATTGAGTATGCTATTTTGATAATCTGATAAGGACACGATTGGTTCACACACTTTGCAATTGTTTATATTCAGGTGCTCGTACCTCTTTTCGAGCCATTTGGTTGTTTTAAATTTTCACCCCCCAAAGCCTATTTTTAACCTTAAAATTCCGTTTAAGTGCCTTTTTGATAAACATAGGATCCGATAAGGTTACGGTTGGTTCTCACACGTTGCAATGGTCCATATTGAGGTGCTCGTGCCTCTTTTCGGGGAATTTGGTTGTTGCTTTGAAATTTCATCACCCAAAGCCCATTTTTAACCTTAAATTGCGTTTAATTGTCATTTTGATAAACCGAGGGTTCGATAAGAACACGGTCGGTTCACACATGTTGCAATGGTCCATAAATAGGTACTCGTGCCTCTTTTCGGGCCATTTAATTGTTGTTTTAAAATTTCACCCCTAAAACCCATTTTTAACCTTAAAATTGAGTATACTTGTCATTTTATTAAATCGAGACTCTGATAAGGACACGGTCGGTTCACACACATTACAATGGTTCATATTGAGGTGCTCGTGCTCTTTTGGGGCCATTTGATTGTTCTTTTAGAATTTCACCCCCAAAGCCCATTTGTAACCTTAAATTGCGTTTAATTGTCATTTTGATAAACTATGTATCTGATAAGGACGTAGTAGGTTCTCACACATTTAAGTGGTCTATATTGAGTTGCTCATGCCTCTTTTCGGGCCATTCAATTGATGTTTTTAAAATTTCAACACCCCCCAGCCCCATTTTTAACCTTAAAATTGAGTATACTTGTTATTTTGATAAACCGAGGGTCCGATAAGGATATGGTCGGTTCTCACACATTGAAATGGTCCATATTGAGGTGCTCGTGCCTATTTTCGGTCCATTCAATTGATGTTTTAAAATTTCAACCCACCTAAAGCCCCATTTTTAACCTTAAAATTGAGTATACTCGTCATTTTGATAAACCGAGGGTCCGATAAGGACATGGTCGATTCGCACACGTTGTAATTGTTCATATTTAGGTGCTCGTGCCTCTACTCAGGCCATTTGGTTGTTGTTTTAAAATTTCACCCCAAAGCTCATATTTAACCTCAAAATTGCCTTTAATTCTCATTTTGATAAACCGAGGGTCCAATAAGGATACGGTCAATTGACACTCATTCCAATGGTCCATATTGAGATGTTCGTGCCACCTTCCGGGCCATTTGGTTGATGTTTTAAAATTTCTCCCTCTAAAGCCTTATTTTTAACACTAAAATTGAGTATACTTGTTATTTTCATAAACAGAGAGTCCGGTAAAGACACACACTTTGCAATGGTTCCTATCGAGGTGCTCGTACCTATTTTCGTGCCATTTGGTTGCTGTTTTAAAATTTCACCCACCAAAGCCCATTTTTAACCTTTAATTGTGTTTAATTGTCATTTTGATAAACCGATGACCCGATAATGACATGGTCTCAGTTCTCACACATTTCAATGGTCCATATTGAGTTATTCGTGCCTCTTTTCGGTCCATTTGGTTGGTGTTTTAAAATTTCAACCCCCCCCAATGCCCCATGTTTTACCTTAAAATTGAGTATACTTGTCATTTTGATAAACCGAGGGTCCTATAAACGCACGGTCGGTTCACACACATTACAATGGTTCATATGGAGGTGCTCGTGCCTCTTCTCGGTCCATTTCGTTGCTGTTTTAAATTTTAACCCCCAAAGCTAGATTTTCAACATTAAATTTGCGTTTAATTGTCATTTTGATAAACCGAGGGTCCGTTAAGGACATGGTAGGTTCAAACACCTTGCAATGGTTCATATTGAGGTGCTCGTGCCTCTTTTTTGGCCATTTGGTCACTGTTTTAAAATTTCACCACCAAAGTCGAGTTTTTAACCTTAAAATTGCATTTAATTGTCATTTTGATAAACCGAGGGTCCAATAAAGTCACTGTTGGTTCACACATGTTGCAACAGTCGATATTGAGATTCTCGTACCTCTTTTCGGGCCATTCGATTTTTGTTCTAATATTTCATCCCCCAACGCCTCATTTTAACCTAAAACTTGTGTATATTGTAATTTGTTTAAACCGGAAGTCCGATCAGGACATGGTCAGCTCACACACCTTACGATGGTCCATATCGAGGGACTCATGCCTATTTTTGGGCCATTTGATTTTTATTTCCACATTCCCTCCCCCCCCCCCCCCCCCCACCCTAAACAGCCAAATTTTAACCTAAAACTTGGGTATACAATGTGAGATATCCTAATTTTCAAAGCTAGAGTTTTAATCATAAACCAAGAATTCTAACACTTGGAAACCACATGTCAGATCCCCTCATTTTCAACCATAAAATTAACCAAACGATTGTTTAATGTGGACATAGTAAAATTAAAATCAACAATAAACAAAGAAAAATGTCACTACTTTGAGAATAATAAGAGATTCAGAGTAGCCCATCCCCGTGAAATTAAGGGAAATGCCGAATGTTGAGTTGCGAGGAAGCTTTGTTTTATCAAGATGTGAAGAAAAACATAGAGAAACAATGAGGGACTGAGACATTTTAAAAATACCATGATTTTCACATTCGAACAATTGAAACAGAGATATGTAGAAATAGTATGTGCATGCATCTGTATGCTTACTTGTATAATTATTGACCATTTTTTTTAATTTCAGAGAAAGAAAAGCATAAAGACACCGACCCTTCGCATATAGTTGTATACAACGGATGAGGGCATTCAGCAAAGTAATTCGTAGAAAAAAATAAAATAGTAGTCATTGCGTAATACCGATAACCGTTAACTAGGCCTGCCTCCAAAATGAGGCAGAGTATTCACTAGTAAGCCCAATACAACAAAGAGTACAGAACACTAAACACTCTTACCATTTGTGTCTTACGCAAGTGAGGAAGAAATAACATAGTTTACACTAAACACTAATGAAACTATTATACAAATATAAGAGAAGTAACTTCCTTGATCGGGTGGCAATGCCAAATAAACTACTAATGCTTTCCATGAATGATTGGGTTGTGGGACCCTTCAAATGCAGTACCATTGAACTGGTCGGATGGACATGCATGGACTGTAAAGCTGGTAAAAAGGAACTGTCCATTTCCCATGAATGATTATAGAATTAATATGGTCAAAATTTTACACCAAAATTATTTGATATTTTTCTTTGTTTTAAAAAGGATATGCCAATTAGAAAATCAATCAAGCTCAAGTTGTTTAACACTATTACAAAATGTTTCACATTGATGCATCTAAGATATATACATATTTTGCATATGTAAGATAATTTTGCTGACAGTTTTAGATCTTTAGGTTATTGTAGTTACCCTAGCATTAGGATCTTCATGTTGTATGAATTTTCATAATCAAATTGTGAGATTTATGTGTTTGAATTGAATATTATCATTTCAGGTGAATTGTCATTGTTTTTTTACTATTTTTGTGAGTTCGCTGAGATTTATTGTATGAAATATTGAAATGCATCACCTCAGAATTAGCCTCACTCACACGTTTACAAAATGCTTCACTCTGATGTATCTAAGATATGTACATATCTTGATAGTTTGGATCTTTAGGTTATTGTATTTTCCCTAGCATTAGTGTTTTTATGGTGTATGAATTTGCATAATCAAATCATGAGATTTGCGTGTTTCAATTGAAATTCATCATTTCAGGTTGTTTTTCTCACTGTTTCTGTGACATTGTTGAGGTTTTAACTGTATCAAATATTGAAAAGCATCGGCTCAGAATTAGTCTCTCTAACAGTTCCACAAAATAATTTAGGCTTCACATTGGTGCATCTAAGATATATACATATTTGAATCCGTATAATAATTTTATTGATGTTTTACTGATAGTTCTAGATCTTTCGGTTATTGTATGTCTCAGGACCAAAGAGGTTGTCAGTCAGTTAGTTAGAGGCAGAATATTATAGACATGTTAGATGGATTGACTCTATATTCTATTAGAAAGTTAGTGGAATTAGTTTAGTTAGTTGAATTAGTTTCTGTTTGAAATCAGTTGTATTAGTCTATAAATAGAGGCATATGAAATGTAAGAGGGGGGGAATGAACAATTTTTCTTGCTCTCAATCTTATTCTCTTTCTCTCTCAACTTTCTGCTACGTTCTAAATTCTTTTCAATTATTTCATTTCTTCTATACTCTATTATGTCAAATGAGATTTAATCATACCCTTCATTTCTAAGGGCATGAAAATGGTATTAGAGCCACCTCCTAGCCCAATCCTCCTTCCATCATACGTGATTCTTGGATTTCTTTCATTTTCTATCTCGCTCATATTCTAACGCCATCTTCATTATTTTCTTACTCCTTTCTGCACCGGATTAATTTGATAAATTATCAAAGAGAATTCATCCAATCAATTTTGAATTCTTCTGGAAACAGCAAACTATCGAATCATATATTCTTCTTATCGTTCTTGTTGACTCTCAAATGACAGAAACCAGGTGCCAATCAACCGAGAAAAAAATTAATGAGTTGACTCAAAGACAAGATAAGGTGGAGGAGAAGATTAATACAATGCAAGAAACCCTCGAACCTTTGATGATCAATATTAATCATCACTTGAGAAAAGTAAATCACATGAGGTGAATGAAGGCATCTTGGGGCATCACCCAAACATTTTTTTTTTCACAAAACTACCAAGATTGATTGTACCAAGTTTGAAGGAATGGTTGCAATAAATGAACCTGAGGAACAAAAGGTTCTGTTTGTGGCCCTCCATTTAGATGCCAAGGCTGCCACTGGTTCCAGGCTGAATTTACCGACCCAAGAAATGTCTCATGGGAAGAATTCAAGATGAAATTGTGTGGAAGATTTTCACAAGAAGGGATTGATGATGCCATTGCTGAGTTTCACAAGTTACAACATTAAGGTAGCCAAGCCGAGTATCAAAAAAAGTTTGAAATACTTAAATCTCCAATGATGGCCCAAAACATTGGACTCAATGAGTCTTATGATATTTCAAGCTTCTTGAGTGGACTCAAAGAGGAGATTCGAAAGCCTGTTAATATGTTCCTACCCACATCCCTAAATCATGCATACTTGTTAGCCAAACTTCAAGAATCCTCTTATTACTCTAGAAATCAAACCTTCCCTAATACTCAGCCCTTAAATGTTAAGAGAAGTCCCAATACAAATTCCCAACCTAGCTATGCTACGAAAATGTCATCCCCTTATCTGAATTATACCCAAACCAAAAATACTCCAAAACCACTTACCAACACCCACACATTGTCCCAAGGCCAAAAACCCTTGTACTTACCTCCTATAAAAAAATCAGTCCCTCATAAATGCAAGCCAGAAGAGAGAAGGGGATGTGCTACAACTATGATGAGAAGTACTCAATTGGGCATAAGTGTAAAAACATGAGGTTGTACCATATTTCAGGTGATGATGAAAGCTACGAGGAAGCAGGATGTAAAGTTGAAGAAGATTCAGTTTTGGAGGGTGAAAAAGAGGAGCTCTGGCAAGAAGATATGACCATTTTCACTCAATGCTATAGCTGGTTCCCAATCACCAAGAAGCATGTTATTGGAAGGTAGGGCCAATAATGTGATCATTACTATCTTGATCGATTCTGGAAGCTCGCATAACTTTTTGGACCCTTTAACTGCTAAAAGGATTGGGTGTGAAATTGAGGAAACTCAACCTATGCTCGTGATCGTCCTTAATGGCAGTCAAGTTAGTGTAAAGTCTCTATGTAAGTGGTTAGAATGGATGATGCAAGGAAACCAGTTTGAAGCAGAAGTTAGACTCATGAGATTGGGAGGTCGCGACATGGTTCTCTGAGTACAATGGTTGAGGGAAATGAGTCCCTTATGCATGTATTTAAAGACCATGCAAATGCAATTCAACCAAGGAAACAAAAGAATAGAGTTGCAAGGAGAACAAGGTAGGTTCCAACTGCATATGATTTCTGCCAAAGCATTTCAGACACTGCAAGAAACATATGTGAACTGTAATTGGTCAACTTTATACTGTAGCTACCGAGAAAATAGAGGTTGACACTACTACTGTTTTATTACCGATTCTCATGAAATATGACACAGTGTTTAAGGAATTCCAAGGGCCACCACCTCAAGGTCCCATGACCATCATATTCGTCTTAAGAATGGAAGTGACCCGGTGAATGTAAGACCATATAGATATCCACACATTCAAAAGACGGATATAGGGAAATTAGTCAAAAAGATGCTTGAATCTGGAATTATTAGACCCTCTTGCAGCCCATTTGCATCTCCGTTTCTATTGGTGAGAAAAAGGATGACACGTGGAGAATGTTTATCGATTATAGGGAAGTTAATAGCCTTACTATAAAAGATAAATTCCTAATCCCGATGATAGAAGAACTGCTGGATGAGTTACATGGGGCCACCATCTTTTCAATGTTGGATTTAAGATCTGGATACCATCAGATAAGACTTCATGAGCCTGACATTCCGAAAACAGCTTTAGAACTCACGAAGGACATTACGAGTTTTTAGTAATGCCTTTTGGGCTTACAAATGCTCCAGCCTCTTTTCAGTCATTAATGAACTTAGTCTTTAAGGACTATTTAAGGAAATTCATATTGGTTTTCTTCGATGACATATTGATTTATAGCCCAAACATGGAAGAACATAAACATTTAAAAATTACATTGGAAATCCTTAAAGAGCATGAACTCTATGCCGAGCTTTCAAAATGCTCCTTTGGACAGCCAAAAATGGAGTATCTTGGCCATATAATCTGTGCTCAGGAGGTGGCTGCTTACCAGAGCAAAATTTCTGTTATGACTGAGTGGCCCAGGCCAAAGAACATTAAATCTTTAAGGGGATTTCTGGGCTAGATTGGGTATTATAGAAAATTTATCAAATCATACGCTGTGATAAGCAAGCCTCTCACAAATAGGCTCAAGAAGAATCAATTCTGATGAACCAGTGAAGCTGTGGATGCCTTTGAGAATTTAAATTAGTCCATGACCACAACACTTGTATTAGCTTTGCCCAATTTCAACAAATTATTTGTTATTGAAACTGATGCCAGCAATGAAGGCATAGGAGAAGTATTAATGCCAGAAGGGAGACCTCTGGTTTTTCTATGTAAGGCATTGCCTCCATGAATAAGGGGCTATCCACCTACGAAAAGGAACTTTGGGCCATAGTGTACGCTGTAGATAAATGGAGAACTTATGTCTTTGGTCAAAAAATTTGTAATAAAGACTGACCACCAGAGTCTGAAGTTCTTATTAGAGCAAAGAGTTTCTTCGATGATACAACAAAAATGGCTAACCAAATTATTGGGTAATGCACTAGGGTAACATGGTTAAACGGATGGACTTTTTAATACATTAATGCTTCCTTCAAGTATCCAACTAGAACATCAATCTGCAGAAATTCAACTTCTGTTAAAGGTATCCTTCCCTTGCTCTTCTTTGAAGTAGAAGGCACTCCTTCTCCTCTAAATTTGTGAAAATAACCAGTATGACTTCACTCCAGTGCTAAAAAAATATAAGTATTGTGTAAACTTTGAAATTCCTCTGTCTTTGTTAATTTAGATCTAAACAAATTGGATTTCTCCTCTAAATTTGTGAAAATAACCAGTATGATTTCTCTGTTACTTTTTCTAGGGCAAAAAAATATTCATTGTTACTTCTTGCTTGTGGTGGATGAATTGATGATATTTTCTCCTCTAAATTTGTGAAAATAATAAGTATGACTTCACTCCAGTGCTAAAAAAATATAAGTATCGTGTAAACTTTGAAATTCCTCTTTGTCTTTGTTAATTTAGATCTAAACAGATTGGATTTCTCTGTTACTTTTTCTAGGGCAAAAACATATTCATTGTTACTTCTCGCTTGTGGTGGATGAATTGATGATATTATCTATTCTATCTGAGAAAGGAAGATCACATAGATGTTCTTTTTTTATTAAAAAAATTATTATTTAGCTATATTTCTTGCAATCATGTCTACAATTTTCAATTATTGTTATAACAGATCCTCCTTTTGAGGTTATCTATTTAAATTGGGCATTAACATCCTTATGTCGCCAAGCACTATCTAGTTCTCATCACAAATTGGTAATACAAAACTCAGGGGGTTGCTACATGTTCCAACTTTTTCACTTTAATTATAAAATATTTTATTTTCCTGTACTCATTTTTTATTGAATTCCTACTAGAAGCAAAAAGGCATTAGTTTAGAGTTCAAAACTACTGCAATATGAGCATCAAATGCAGGAGTGTCACATCCAATATAACATGTGAGGTGCATCCGTGTTGCAAAAGGCCAAACATCCTTACAATATATGATAAATGTGTAATTTACTACTCGATAGCAAACGTAAAAACATAAAATTCAATAAACTTATTGATAACTCAAACACATAATCTTAGAGTACATTGATACAACACAACATTTCAAAATATATGCATCACTTGCCAACTAGATTGCTAGTTTCTTCTCCCACGACCCCTCTGACCTCTTTTCATTGGCCTCTTTACCTTCTTATGTTGTCCTTTTCCAACGATTTCGGTAAACCATTTTGGTTTTCCTATCAAGAACATGAGGAGACCAATAACCAATCCAAATATAGTGCCACAACCATATCCCATCAGAACAACCTTCCATGTAAATCCACTAGCAAAATTTGAATCTTCTTTATGTTGGAATACTAGTGATTGTGGTGTCTCATCATCTCCACATTTTTTTGACAATGGAGGCCCGCACAATGCCGAGTTCCCAATGTACGAATTATTTTCAAATGTATTAAACTGCTTGCCTTGAGGTACGAGTCCCACAAGATGATTTTTTGAAAGATTCAAAAATTCAAGAAATGTTAGAGATGTTAGTTGTGGTGGAATCTCTCCCACGAGTTGGTTTGAGGAGAGGTCTAAATGATTCGAGGATGGAAATATTTCCCAAAGTTGATGGGACATGACCTGCAAGGCTGTTATGGGATAAGTTGAGTACTCGGAGTGAATTGAGATTTCTGATGAAATTGGGAATCTCACCTTCGAATTTGTTGCTAGATACATCAATGGTTGTGAAGATAGTTAGAACTCTAACCATATCAAACTCCAATCCTTTCACAAACAAAGTTACTTCGTCATAATAACTGGAGCCAAGGGATAAGTAGTTATGTTCTATTCCAGTTTCCCGCACATTCATCATGGCCTTGAAATTTCTAAAATATTTGATGGAAGAAAGCCAATAAATTGATTATTAGAAAGATCAATTATTCTTAGGTTAGGGAAAGGAAGTTTAGTCTTGGTCGTGCTGTTTATGGAGCCATGGAACCTATTATATCCCAAGACAAGGACCTGCAGTATTGGAAGAGCTCCTAACCAATGTGGGAATGTATCATTTATCTGGTTATTTCCAAGATCAAGAACCTTTAGCTGTTCACAGTTGGCCAAAGATCGAGGTAGAATTCCTTCTAATTGATTTCCATTCAAATTAAGAGTCTGCAAACTGTTGCCTTTTGCACCAAGTGTTGCTGGAATGGTCCCACGAAATTCGTTATTTCGTAAATCTAACACCAAAAGATTGCAGGTGAAGTTTCCCAAGCATTGCGGGATTGTGCCACTGAACCTATTATTAGACAAATCAAGGACATTAAGAGATATAAAGTTGCAGATGGACGATGGGAGTGGTCCTTGTATCAAATTGGATCGAAGGTTAAGGTCTCCTAATGGATCAGCCCACATGGACAGTGGCCAATTAGAGAGTTGGCCATGAATTTGGTTATCGAATAGGTCAACTGTTCGGAGATTTGGACTGTCTTTAAACAAATGTGGGAACTCCTTCATCTTGCAAGACGTCAACCTCAAATACTGGAGCTGGGGAAATGTTACATTGATCTGGGTATTGGTGGTGATCACAGATAGTCCATTGCAAGAAATAACAAAAAAGTAAAGGTTTGTGAGATTTGAAAACATGTCTAGTTCAATAGTATCAGAAAAATTATTCCCAGAAAGACGGAGACTGAGATTAGTAAGGTTCACAAGATTTGAAAACGATTGTGGAATGGGTCCATATAGGTTATTGTCCATCAAATCAATAGTCTCCAGTGACTTTGATTGGATCTCAGGAATTTTTCCAGTGAAGCGATTGGAGTAGAGGTTCAAGGTTGTCAATGATGGAAGAGCAAGCAACCAAGAAGGTATTGTCCCGCTGAATGAGTTATAGCTGAAGTCGAGATAACCTAGTTTGGGAAACCCAACTATGTTGGAGGGAAGGGGGCGAGTCAGTGAATTATGAGAAATTTCAGTGAAATTATTAGGTGAGAAGTCTAAGTAAGCCGGGCGCTTGAGATTTGAGAGCAAAGATGGAATCTGTCCACTGAAATTGTTGCCTTGGATGTCCAAGTGAGCCAACTGCGTAAGGTTTCCGAGCGATCTCGGAATGGACCCAGAGAATTCGCAATAAGACAGTGTCAATTGATTTAAGGACTTCAAATAGCCAATTGAATTTGGTAATTCACCATGTAAACTCGTGAATGAAAGATCCAGATAATTCAAAGACTTCAAATAGCCAATTGAATCTGGTAATTTCCCGTACAATTCAGTATACGAGAGATCGAGTGATGTTAGAGAAGAAGACAAATTCAAGGGAACAGTTGAAGAGATGTTGATCCCCAAAAGAGAAAGTTGTTTCAACTGGGTTAAGTTTTGAAGTAACATTCTGAAATTGTGGCTTCCAAGTTCGCTGTGGGAATTGTGAGAGAGATCGAGCGAAACCAGTTTGGACATATGGGAGATTTCTGAGGAAATCTGGCCTGAAAATATAGAGTAAGAGAGGTTGAGATGTGTCAGAGTGGTAGCAAACTGGTCCAAGAATTGGTGGGAGATCCGAGAGGGATAGAAATCGTTGTGAGCAAGATTGAGTCTCTTGAGGTGGGAAAGCTGGAAGAGGGTGGTGGTGTTGGAAGGGATATATCCCTGAAGCTGACTGCAACTCAAGTCGAGCTCAATCACGTGACCTGTCAGCCCATCGCACGTGACTCCGTCCCATGTGCAGCAATCTGTATCCCTCTTCCAAGACATCGTCTTCGGTTGACCACTGGACTCGCAACTATAAGAAGCAATACTATTTATGGTAAACATTTGCTTGAATTGAAGCAGTGCAAGGCTTTGGTCATGAGGACACGAATGATTATAGGGTGGAGATGATGGCATGGAATACACTACTAATTGATGATGTGGAAGGATGACCAACAACACCAAGATGAATGGATAAAACCACAATGAGCTTCCCATTTGTAAGAGAAAATAATTTTGATTATGATGCTTTGTAGCAAAGGGTAACATCTTTAAATAGACAAAATATCTTTGCAATTGGAGTTGACAAGTAAGCAAAGACGACCACAAAAGATTTCTCCAACTATTTGCTTTCGTAAAGCCTTAATTTCTTGATGACCCTAAAAGTGATTTTATGGAAGAGATTTCTCCATTGACTTCGGCCGTGATTGACCCTTCAACTACAAATGAAATTATTGAAACCAATAATTTCTTGATAACCCCAATCACACGTCCGAGCAAAATTTCGTTCAAGATTTTTTAGGTTCAGATCATTTTTCGGTTTTAAAATTAAACTCATTTTCCTATTTCATGTTAGATTAGGTCATAGTTTCTCAAGTGAGGTTTATATCATGGGTTTTATTGATTTATTTTTTGGGTTTAATTCTAAGCCGACTCATTTTTTTTCTCGTGGTTTTTCCAAAAACGGAGTATTACACACATGACACGTTAGTGAATCATACAAAATGAGTCGAATTCACTAATATTATTTATACAGTCTCCCTGTCCCTCTCTGAACTTAATTTTTTTTTCAATTTTTATGATTTAAGATCTATCTATACATCATATGTGAAGAAATAGTTTGAGGGTGTGCTTGGAAACTCCGGTTCCATGCTTTGAAAATGGAATCAGAAAAAAAATTCAATTCAAAATTTTCAAAAATCGAACTAAAATTTTTCCAATTTTAATTTCATGGCATGAAATTAGGGTTCTCAAGCATACCCTCAAGGTTATTCTTTGTTTAATATATATATAGAATTGTTGATTTTGATTCCATATACATTCTTTTATATATAATAATTTTATTTTGATGGGTTTCTTTGTGTAACTATATTAATTATTGGTGGATTTGTGATATGGATTTCTTAGTGTCAATATATCAATTTTGCAATTTAATGAAAGCCTGTAATATTTGGGAGGACGAAGAAGATGACATGTCCCTTTCAACTTTACAAGCCTTTGATTTATCAAAGTTATATCAATTCTAATTAAAATCCCACTTAATTCTTAAAATACCAAAAAACTAGAGTTCATTTGAAATTTAAAAAAAATGATTAATTATCAAAAAAAACCTCAAACATATTTTAATACATATTTTGTTCAAGATTTTTTATTTTGTTCCAAAAAGTCCCTCAAACACCCATTTAACCAATATTCTCTTATTTTTAAAAGTCCGTACTAGCGGCATATTTTAGGACCTTTTGGAATAAATAAAAAGCCTTAGACTAAACATGTATTAAAAAATGTTTGAGGTACTATTTGGTATATGTCCGAACAAAGGTACTCTATCTTGTAATATCAAATCAATTTTGGTTATTGATTAAGTTAAACTTTTTTCCTTAAAATAGTTTTAATTTTAAACGTCTCTGATTTTGGCACAAAATTAGAGTAATTAAGATCCGTTCATTTCTAACTTCAATCTCACCTTATTCCAAATATCTTTTTATAGAAAATAATTAAACTCAATATGTCCAAAGAAGATAATATTGCAACAACTTGTCCCTTAACCCAAACCACATTATTTTTGAACTGCAATTGACAAGTAAGAAAAAGATTATCATAAAAGACTTTCCCAAGTCTTTGCTTTGTAAAAATCTTAATTTTTTGATGGCCCACATGTCCAAGTAAAAGTGACATTATTGAGATGATATCTCCATTAACTCAATCGTGATTGACCCTTCAATTGAAAAATACTAGAAATGAAATTATTGAAACTAATAAGTATCCAATATTATTAATATCCATCCAACTAACTCACGCATACCTGCCATGGACCAAAACAATTAAATGTTAAAAACAAATCCTTTTTTATATATAAGCTTTTCTTTATATATAAAAACGTTATAAAACTTTTAAAAAACACAATTTTTTAATGTTTTTATGTATAAATAAAAGCATAATAGAAAATACTTGTCCGTATAAATAAAAATAATGTTTTTGATAAAAAAATTGAGTAACAATTTTTTGTGGGATTTGCTTAGTCATAGTTAATAACATTATTTATAGATTATACTTTTTTTCATTTTTTTTATGTTTTTGTTTTTGCCATTGAAACCAAAAAAGACGCTTTCATGCATTAAAAACAGTCTTAAAATATTTTATTCATTAAAAATGTTTACAACAGTTTCTATGTAGAAAAAAAATTCATTTACAATAATATTTTGTTATATGAAAGTATTTTTAAAAAAAGTTTATAAATAAAACAGTTTATATAGAAAAAAACATCAAAATTTTTTTTTTAGTTTTAAAAATTTTTATATGTAAACAAATTCTAAACAGTTTATATATAAAAAAGGATTTTTGTAACGTTATATATATGAAAACCAACTTATATATAAAAATAATTTTTTATCAACTGTTTTTATATAAAAAAATTTAAATAAAAAAAATAGTTTCTATATAAGACAGTTTATATAAAAACCTTTAAAAAACTATTTTTTCAGCTTTTAACTTTTTTATGTATAAAATAGTTTATATAAAAAAACACTAAAAAAACTATTTTTTAAAGTTTTATAACATTTTTAAATATAAAAAATTAAAGGAAGAAAAAGCTTAGACATAAACAACGAATTTTTTTAACGTTGCATTTTTTAATCTTTTAATTAAATTTGATCATTCATAATTTTTACATTCAATTTTTCAGGTGAAGTTGTTTTAACCACATCTAAACACATACTAGAGGGGGGAAATCATTCCACATGTGACGATTTATTGTTTGATTGAAGAACTTCTTGTAAATAATATGAGCCATGATTAACCTTTACAAACCATTAAAGTAAATAATTACAAGTTTTTCTTTCTTACAATTTTTTTAAATTTCAAGTGTGACGCTAAGGGAAACCATAGAATTTTTGCTAAACATCACATGTATAATATTTAAACATGATTCACTATATTTCTAAGCATCGTTATACTCCTACCTATAAATTCTTGGTTGCTTCTAGCATAGCCTTTTCTCAAAGGAAAACAATTACCACTTGTGATTAATAATTAAATTGGTTTGTTAAGTCATTTATTTTTCATGTATTTAACGATTTTAATATTCCAAGACTGACTCATGTATTAGTGAAATGATATTTTTCAATTGCATTGCATTTTGAATAGTAAATATTGTATATTTGACACACATCCAACATGTTTTAACATGCAAATCTTTCATTTACTTGGAATTTCGAACTTTAACACACTACATTTGACGCACATGCAACATGTTTACACATTTATTCCTACCCTATTTCATTTATATTAAAAAAATCATGTCATTTTGAGATTCATGTATTACATGCCATTCCACAAGTAACTTGAAGCAATGGCCACACGTGCAACGAACGTGTATACATAGTATAACACAAAATTGTGATTATGATATACTCCATCCATCTTAAATTGAGGGTCATGTACTTTTTGGCATGTCTCAAACTAAGAGTCCGGTTTCTACTTTAAGAGTATATCAATGAACCAAATTCAAGGATAGTAACTAGGTTTTGACTTTGACGATTAATTCGTATATTCTTAAAATACTTCATTTTTTAAAAGGCTCTTAATTTGAGGCGGATGAAGGTATCCCACATAATACTTTACTAAAGACCGAAACTGACCCAGGAATAAACTCAAATCTAAAAATACATGTCCAAGGTTAATCAGTCCTAGTGTACATGGTAGATCGATCTTGCACCCCAGACTTTTTTTATAAAAAGTGCTCTCACTAACCAGTTTAGTTAGCAATAACTTCACCCCTTAAATGTTTCCTTTCTGACCATAAGTGACTTTTCTACAAAAACAAATCCCCCAAACTCCCTCATTTTACCTTCAAAACCCGTTACAAACCAAGATATAAAGTCATAATCCAAATTCCAAACTTTCTTCTTCTCACTCAAACTCAAAAGAAGCAAAAAGATCTCTCTTATCTCCTATTTTCCTTTTTCTTTAAAAAAGGTACTTTACTTTAAAAGTAAAAAATATACTCCAAAAAAGATTGATTTCAAGACGGAATAATGCCGAAATGAAAAGGTTCACGTGTAATATTTAAAGTACGCTTCTTCTTACTCTTTTATTTTGAAGTCTTGACATAGAAAAGGTGGTAATTCAACAACCCCTGGCTCAAATTTTCTGAATACTTTTTCTTATTTGGGCATGACTTTTCTCTATAGGTCATGTTTGAACTACGTTGACTTTGATTTCACATGTGGTGGATACATAGGTGTATTAGAGAAAATTATTCTCTAAAACTTAAGTAAGATCTTGAAAATATTCATTTATTTTTACCTTTATTCTCACAGTCTCCAAAAAACAAAACAAAAAAGCTTCAAAACCACTAAATACTTCCACATTGGTTAGAGGATCACTAGATTCGGGAATTTGACCTATTATTTTGTTCTTGATGTTGGATGTTTCGTCAGTCTTTCATCTTCAAAGTGACTTTATAAGTAACTTTATCTCATTCAATTTATTTTATGAAAATAAATCATTAACATCTTCAAATACATTCTTGGTTTACTCTAAAAACACCTTGAAAGATCAAAGAAAATCTGGATCTCTTACATCGAGCCTCTATAATAGGTAAAAGCCCTCTTGTCTCAACATGAACTACGTGGACTTTGAATCAATAAGTGAAACTACATAGGCTCACTCGGTCTATCATCTGAGTGAACATGTTTGACTTTGTATATATTTATCATTTGTCTCTATAATCTATTCAGACATCCGACACTATGCTACACATTCTATTTACAGCCTAATTAATTTCATCTTATTATTTATTTTTACACTATGATATGTTGATATAAATGTGTCACATCTATATTTGAGACCAAAAGGGCGAAACAGGTATCTAAAACATTCTCACTCTATAACCCATTCTCTAGACCTTTTGCTCTCTTGTTAAACCCATAGATTACATGCCTTCATTAGGTGTCTACGGTGGCTAGCCCTTCGTTTGTCTATTTTTTTGTAAAATAGACTGGAGACTCCATAATTTTAAAGATAAAGAGGAGTTGACCATTTCTCACTGCTAATGACCCTTATCCTTCATATTTTGTCCCAAAGAGGGATGTTCGCAATTATGTGTGGGCGGGAGAGAGGTGCATTGCCTCATATTTGGGTTATCACATAGACGACTCCAATAAAGATACTTTTTTATTAAATGGAATCAACTCAATTGAATGTATATATCTATTTATTTTACTATGTTATTCATTTACACTCCTGTATATTCTATTATGTACTATCGATTCTTATTCTTTTTTAGCTACCCGACTAGGTAGAAAAATATTGGTATTGCATGCTCCCTAAGGGATAAGATTACACCCTAGGTGTCCCTCAAAACTTGTTTGTGACATTTATTCTAGGATACATAATAATCTCAAAATAAAATGCCTCTTATCGAAAATTAAAATAGTTTCCAAAATACTCCCACTACTTCACCGCATAACATTTGTATATCACTACATACCCCCATTACCTTGGAAGGCCTAGGTACAGGATTTCGGACCAATGCGGGTCCCTAGACCCAATTTCCACTCTTCTTGGTCTTGTACCCTCGACGTATATTGAGTGGTATGTTCTCGATAAACATCAATCACGTACCACGAGTATATCGAGCCAACTCTCCCACGTACTCTCCCCATATGGTATATCGGGAGGCCTGGTTCACGTACATTCGGGTACATCAATATGATCCTCTCTCACGTACCCCTTAGGTTGGCCCCAAGTTTTTCCCGTTAGTTGATTTTTTCCTCGTACATATGTTGTTATGATCTTATTTACCTATTATGCATTTTTTATCATCCACATATTTAAACAAGCTAAAACTTAAAATTGGGTTATTAAAATTTGGGTAAATTTTTTATCATAGTATTTTAGGTGTACAAAGATATTTTTTATGGATATCCATTTCGGTGTGCAATATGCACTCTCAGGCCCAGGAAAGATTATTATTCCCACCAGGCTAAAGCCTAATGTCATCAGTAATCCTTAGCCCGACCACAATGTAGGGGTGAATGTTATTACTACGGAATGTGGATCTGAAGACCCATCTCTCTTTATTAAACTCATCAACTCGACAGGAGGAGCAGTGCAACCAATCTTTGGAAGCCTAGTTAGTAGACATATGGATCATGTGGGGCCCACATAGACACACATTAATAATATAGTTTAGATGCTTGGAGCTTTGAAATCCATCGATGGAGACCCTTTGGAGGGTAGCTTGTACCAATTGATGTACTTAGTTTTTCGAGAAAATTTAGATCTCCTTTTATTAGACATCGTTCACAAGCACGAGAACCTCTTTGAACACTAAGAGGTACTGTTTGATCAAGCACAACAAGTCACATGAAACATAAGGGGACTTCGGAGTAGAAAATCATCCCTACTGGGTGGGGAGAATAATTTGAAACAAAAGACAACCAAGGCTCTTGGTCATGGTCATCTCCAAATGGTTCAACAACCGAACAGTCATCCTAAGAAGACCTTATATTCCACTTTGATGACCTGATTGTCTCCCCACCTCGAGATGATGATGTTATGTTTCTACTCTGAACTTCGATGAAATTTTGAACAAATTTCTCACCCCTTATTGGGAGTCCGTAGAAGTCAATCATCTCACTCGATCTAAAAGGTTCTACAAAAACACAACCCTTAACCTCATTCCCTCTGGGGAAAAAGTCAAAAACAAAGGAAAATAGGTGCTTGAAGAAGATCCATTAGAAGAAGTCAAAGAAAATCGAGTTTTAAATAAGTTGAAGAAGACACAAGCGAATATCTCTATATGGGAAATCCTCAGGTTCTCCCACACGCATAGATATTTAATTCCAAAACAGTTCTCAAGAGGTGATGCCCATCTCCTCCAGTCAAGAAAAGCTCATGGGAAAAATCCTGAATTTTGAAAAAAGTATACCGTCTGCCAATACTGAATTGCCCAAGACAGGACCATATCATAATATGGACCTAAATATTACAGTGAATGTCAAAGGACGAAGTATGCCCATTGTACTCGTTGATAATGTTTCATCCCTGAACGTATGCACACTATGAATGACCAAATTCTCGGGGAAGTAAGCATGAGGATCTTACACCCACCACTCAGGAGAGTCTACGATAAACACTCGAAGAGAAGTAATAGGTTCCATCAAACTTAGTCTCAACACCGACCCACTAGAATAGCCTCATTGAGTTTTAAGTAATTAACATACCATATTCTTTCAATATGCTTTTAGAACAAAAGTGGCTTCATGATATCAAGGATGTTGCTTCGTCACTACATCAAAAACTAACATTGCTCCATGGTGGAAATTTTATCACTATATCTAACGATGCCAACTTGCTCAAAAGGGAAGGACCCAATAGTCTAGTCATATAGACCCAACACGAGAGTAAAGATATCTACATCAGTGGTTTTCAGTTAGACCCACCTCAACAGGTCATTCCAGCTAACATTAATGAATAAATCCGACCACCATATTCTGAATATGGCTCCTATAATGTCATCCACAAGATAAAATAAATTCTTACCGGGGATGAAACTTACAAAAATCGATAAGGGATCAATGAGCCTATTAAGATACATCAATAGTCAAACACCAAAGGACTAGGATAAAAGAGACAAATTGATGACCTCATTTCTAAAGCTCTAGAGGTTAAGGGACCCAAATTTAAGAAACCAGGGGCTTCACCCTGTCTCTCTAGCCTCAATGGATACTTTGTCAGTCAAGGAGAGGATTTTCCCTTTTTTTATTTTCATCAAGTCTTGCGAGGGAGATGAGTCATTGAGTAAGTCCACGTCTATGCTTTGTAAAATCATATCATAGTGATCTGTTTAGTTGCACCGCCCGAAGTTTCTCTCTTTACGATTTTCCTCGCACATCGACGTGTTGTGTTAAATTTTTATATTTTATCATCTTATCACCTAGATGCATGTTTTAGGTTAAAAATATAAAATTGGGTAAATTGATTTTCCACAAGAAAACGATTTAATTTGGTGAGTAGGTTTAATTGGTTTTTAAGATGTTTAAAAAATTATATTTAAAATTAAAAAATTAAAAAATAGACTATTTGCTTGCAATACATCCTTGCCTAAGCACACACCGTAAGGGAAACTATGCTTATAGTGTTTTATTTAGATCGTGTTCGAGTTAGATAAAAAAAATGTATCATTATGTGTTATAATTGGGTAGAAAATTGTATCATTATTTAGATCGTATTCATATTAGGTAAAAAAATTATGATTTCATGTTATGTCACGTATTATTAGGTTCTTGTTAACTAAAAAAGACCCAAGTCATGTTTTTCTTAGTTCGTGTTAGGTAATAAAAAATAAGATTTCATATTGATTTTTAGTTAGTTCGTGTTAGGGTGAGGTAAAAAAAATATCATGTGTCATTTTTCCTTCGTTCTTATTAGGTAAAAAAAATAAAATTTCATATCAATTTTAGTTCATTCGTGTAAGGTAAAAATAATATTATGTGTTATATTTTATTTGGTTCGGGTTAGGTCCAGAAATAAAGTTTCTTATCGAGTTTTAGTTGGATCGTGTTAACATTGGGTAAAAAAATATTTCGTGTTGGGTCTTATTTTGTTTGGGTTGTTTTCTTGTTAAGTAAAAAATAATATTACTTATTCTATTGCGTCGTGTTTGTGTTCGGTAACGTAGCCATTGTAATGTTGTGGATTTTTTTTAACCTAACAATATTATTAATATAAAATAATTTATTGTTCAAAATTTCAAATGAAATATTCACTATTTCTTGAAACATTAATTGTATTGAAATACAATAGCAAAGAGTTCAAATATTTTCTTATTTCGTGAAGTTCACACTTCATTTATGGTAGGAGTCCATGTTAGTCATCACTATGGATCAATCTCTTGGGGTTAAACCTTTTATAAATTACACGTTCTTATATTAATTGAGATTTCAAAAGACTACCATAAACCATGACCAATTAGGAAGGAACCTACAAATTTATAGGGTCTGAATATATCTCCACCATAAATGATGATTAGGGGTGAAACAATGTTGAAATTTCCAATTGTTTTGTTAGCATTATGATAGTTTTTATTTTTTTATTTTTTTTCTTCTGAAACAAAATGACTGGGTTGTCAAAAGTCCGAAACAAAGGAATTGAATCTCACAAGTCAGTGAAATTCAAGATGCGAAATTCCTTGCCTCGTTATTACTGTTATCAATAGGGCTTCTATTACTATGGATACAATGTAGAGATTATAAGAAATGACCCCACTTCAATATGATCACATATTAAAGCCGCCCCTTCTTTCTAATATGAAACATAGAAAATTTTATTAGTAGCAATCAACATTATAATGCATGGACCAACAGTTCATGTTACATATAATACAACACAGGACAACACGAGATAGAAGAACAAAAACTTCAAACCAAAATTATTAACCCATGATACTCCTTCAGCTGAGTGTAAAAACCACATGATGTTAAACTCAAAACTGAAACTGTTCGACTATTACATAACAAAAAAAATACATGTATAAAAGTCATGTTGGTTACCAGGTCTTCAAAGGATGTTCCTAATAATAAGGAGGTAAACCAAGCCAAAAACAAACTCATTGTTATAAGGATATGGGCCCCACTAAAGTAATGGAGACAACCTTTTCTTTACATAATTCTGATACCCCCACTTGTATTAGGTCGGCTAATTTTATTCCACGCGATAAAATCACTCTCAATGGTCTAACAGCTATTCAACAACCATCTTCTAATCAGGTGGATAAGCCATTCATGGAGCCATGTGCCCCTTGCTCTCATATTTCCTCAAGGGGATGCTACTAAAGATTTGGTCCTGCTCATTTATCTATTGCTAGTGAGGCTATCGCATGCAGTGAAAGTCCTCGTGCAGTTCAAAATATAAACCCTCCTCTAGAGAATGTTGGCAACTCAAATAAACAAAAACAAAGCAATATACAACATTTAATCCGACATGACTCCATCGTGTTAATAGGAGATACATTAGTTTTGCACAATGATGTTATTGAGACTTCATCTTTTAATGAAGACAATAAAAGTGAAGAAGATAAAAATAAAGCAGATAGGTCTCCTTTATAGAATATTGAGAAAACCTATGTTAATCAGAGTAGTCTTAAAATTCACGACGATCGCAGCATTGAGTTATACTTGGAAATCCCCATGATTGTCTCGAACGGTGTAAACTCTACTTCCAATCATGACAAATGGCACGTCGTGCATAGAAAAATGCGTTTAAGATATCGTAGGTCCTAAATTTATTTTCAAGGTTTCATTTAATTTTATGCACGGTATCATGCTTTTTGTTCTTAAAGTTTTCATTTTCGTCTATGTAAGCCACCGATCAAGGGCGTTTCTTCATCTTTATCCTAATAAAATCTTTATTTAATTAAAATAAAAAAAAAACGTAATATGCTCAGAGAGAGAGAGAGAGAGTTCCAAACTAAGTGGATGTTCCTTTTTATAGATATGTAGGGAGGTCAAGAGGAGGATCCGAATGATGGATAAGGGAGATGAAAAGAAAGGGTTAGAGAACAAACTAAAGGACCTAAATGGGCTATTTATTTGTCATCCGTTAATAAGTGGTAGGTATGTAATTCTTATTAGATTTGAGGGAGTCAAGGTCCAAATGGATCAAATGTGTTTTACACGCTTTTTAAGTTAATATAAGATATATAGTTAATGAAATTCATAAAAATACGATTATACCAATCAAATCATTGTCAATATCTAACTAATGTGATATTTTGTGTGCATATTATCAGTAGCAAGTATGTTAAATCCAACAGTTGATTTATTTCAATATTATCACAAAAAATATATATATAATATTAATTTCTGAATGACATAAAACTTCTTTTAATTTACATTGGGGTTGAGTTTAAACAAAACATATATCAAACCCTCCTCTGAATAATACTTGGATTACGATATTGTTGGGAAATTTGGAAACGGCCCAATAGTTTTAGATACAATTATGTACAATTTCTATAATTTCCCAACATTTCATATTTCGAAGTAGTCCAATCAAGTCAAATCAGACATTTCCCAAAAAAACTAGTAAATTCAGGTAATCATGTGATAAAATATCAGAAATCTATAAATTAATATTCAAACCAATACATCATCCATGCACGTTGTATAGTGACCTTTTCTCAAAAAAATAAGAAAAATAAATAACCAATATATAAAACAATAATCGGATACCTTACAAACCTGATTTTCATACACGAGATAATAAACTATAATATTATAATTATACATTCTATTAAGCATTCATTTTTAGACTTCCTATGAAAAAAACTTGTTTCACAAATTCTGTAAATCTCCACCAATAAAAGGGGTACTCGCGATAAATTTTACTCTTCTACGAAGTTAAATCTCATCATTGTACAAATATTTATCCAATCTAATGAGGGTTCTTACATAATTTCAGCCAAGCCAATAAGTTCCCTTTCATCAGTTCTCGACTCTGGAACCGAGATCAAATTGCGAGGTCTCACTGAAAAAAACGAGGGTTACAACATTGTAAATAAACACATAAGAGGGCGCTGACCCAAAAATTTAAGCTTAAAACCAAAGGAACAATTTTGAATGGATTTTTTTCGGTAATTATAAACTATATAGTAAATTACGAAGTGATTATTTTAAATAAAAAAGAATATATGATTTAATCAAAGGTCTCATTTTCTAATTAATGTTAAGTCAAAGCTATTTTATTATTCCAAAAATTCCCTACCTATATAAAACACCAACAAAAACTCTCCACTTATTTTAAAACTTAAATCTCAAAATGCCCTCAAATCTAAACCCAAAATTGTGGAGTTAAATAAATAAATAAACGAACAAAAAAAATCTCCCAAAAAAATGGACTAGGGACTTTTTGGAACATAAAAAATTAGGAACTTACCTCCTAGGGATTGAACATTATATATACCTTTAATCAGAAATCTATAGTACATTGAAAATAATGTAGCCCAAATGTGGTTAAAGTAACTTTGAAATCATCCAACGATGATTTGTATACTTTGCATATTCAAACAGGCTACATAACTTCACAAAAATAATAAATAAATAAGCAAATAACACACGTACACACCACGCACCCGAAAAATAATGAAACAAGGAGAAAAGAAAGTACTTACTTGAAACATTGGTGATGACATTGACACTTTTCTACTTTTAACTTGTTTCTCGTAGATAATAATAATAAGCACCTCAAGTGTTGTTTTTGTTCCTTGGGATTACTCGTCTCTGCCAAAGCTTCTTCAAAAGCAAGTTAATCTTGGTGCGTAATGCAAGGAAGGGACAGCAAAATCTCTTACCATAAAAATTTGTATAGAGTTAATAGGCTAGTATCAAAACTATCCTTCTATAACACGTTTTTACCCAAATAAAAGAATAAAAAAACACCATTAAAGGATTTTCGAAAATGATCACGATTAAAGACCAGTTATGAAAATCTTGTACATTTTCCTACAATTGCCTCTAGATATAGTGGTGGATCCATAATTTTATTCCCGGGTGGGGGGGGGGGGGGGGGGGGAGAGAACACGGTTGAATTTTACAAGTGAGGTCACGATATTACACTTCGAATGAGGAATATTTATACTTTTTTTATTTTAAAGTATTTCTCTAAAATTACATAAAAAATAAATGTTACATTTTATTAAGAAATATTTTATTATTTCATTACTTAGGCTTCCATATAAATTTTCACATTTATGGAGTATATACAACCCAAACATATGTCTGAATAACAAATAATTATTACTCCTCAACTTATTTTAATCAACACATTTATACAAGCTAAATCTACATATTGTTCTTAAATGTCAAGAATTGTAATTGATTACTAAAATGCTAATAACACTAAAGCTAAAATTAAAAAAAGGAAAGGAAAGCAAAACACCACCACCAATAAATCATTTGTTGAGAAATACCAAATCCTATCCACACTCAAATCTCAAGAGCAATAAAAGAAGTTTTGATATAAATAGAAGAAAAGTACCAGTAATCTAAACAGAATAAAAAAGATGTAAAAAAAATTATTCAGAAATGTAAAACTAAATCTAAATGAAAATATTCACAATCCCAATTAAAATAAAGAAAGAAATATATATACCAAAGCAAGAAAAGAAATCTTATATGTTAAGTGTTTCCAAATGTTACATTATTTAATATCAAGCTTTTGGCCCATACCTCGTATATATCTACACACACACACAGATGAGAATAAGAGGCGACAAATTTGTGCAGCTTCATCAAGTACATATTTTATAAGGTTTTTATATTTGTTAAATTAAAGTCTTGGTCTATTACATTGTTTTACCTTTTATTTTAAAACAATAAACATAACACCCCTACAAGTTTAATACTGTTACAAAAAAAATTGCAAAACTGGATTCGCCCGTTTAGAGGAATTTACTCATGTAGCTTTTACCTCAAACCAATATTGGGATTCCGTCCAAATTTTAACAGAATTTAGTCATGTGACTTGGACATACCAATTTTTTTTTTGTAATGTCAAACTACCATGTTCTTAATTAATAAATCTAACACATTAGTTTAACATGTAAAACTAAACCAATTTCCACCACCAAATCACACTACAAGAATTTGCACCATTAGCAATAATATTTAGCAACACAAGTTATTTTTATTGTCAAAGATACCCTTTTGGCAACAAAATCTTATTTATGTTGCCAAAAGACCATTTTACATTGTACTTTTGGCAACATAAAATAAAACTTGTTGCCAAAAGTCATATAACTTTCTAGAACATAAACCCTGTTGCGGAAAGAGAGCGGCTTTGGCAACCAGAATTTTTTGATGCCAAAAGTATTTTCTATATAATTTATATATTTAAAATACATTGATATCTTAATAAACAAAACCTTAAAATAAGAAACCCTCATTTTGGCTTTCTCTTTCCCTCGCTCTCTCTCTCTCTCTCTCTCAATGAATCTACTCCACCACCGCCGGCAAATCTCAGGTTCCTCCATCTACCTCTCCCACATGCACACATGCACGCACACCTACTTCAATTTCTCTGTGTTTGGTTCACAACAGAAGGCACGCTCCACCTATTGTTTAATTTCCTTTCTCATTTTACATCCGTTTTAAGGATGTTGTATGTAATCGGGGTTTAAAATCCCTATTTATGCCATTATCTATTTTTTGATTATTTTTTTTGTAAATATATGTTCAATGTTCCTAAAAAATTGTATCAATATTGTATATGTTTAATAGGAGGGGCTAATAGGTCATATTTATGGACTATTTTCAATTACAATCTGCAGATAGAGAATTTTGTAGTCTCAATGTCATAAAGATACGGGAGAATAATAGTGGATGAAAAAAAAATTAATGTTCCTCTGCATCAATTCTAAATTTCTATGTTAATAAATATATTAGTTATTGTAATTTCATATTGACATTAACTATACAATTATCTTACATTGACTTTCGGGACATCTTGTCATTGTTGAACCCTTGTTACATGATTTCTCTTAGGATATAACATTCGGGGAACACTGCAATCACATGCCAAAGCCTTTATTGATTTCCAGCACGAATCTCGAGTTAGTTTTTGCCCCGGCTAGTTTACATTAGTTTTCAGTTTTCTTTTGATATAGGACTGACCGTTCATTGTTTTTTAGATAGAAAAAATAAAGGTAGTTCTTGACCAAGAAACTTGGGTTGATCTAAATGTTCCTGATAAATTTCAGGCCATCGTGACTTTATTGTTTTGTTCGGAGCCTTTAGTTACTGGTGAATAGTATTGCAATAGACAACTATAATCCTTCATGCCCGAGTGGAACTTATAGAGGCATTTTACGGCAAACTCACACAACATTATAAACAGATCTACAAAACTCGCAATGGAAGGAGAAAACAAAGAGAAATTTATATACCATATATATTTTAATGGATGAACTGATTTGTTCGTGAACAATTTGCGCATGGCTCATTTAAAGCTTGAGTTCAACTAGTTTGTTAAGCAAACAAACGGAGATTGAAAAAAAATTGAGCTTCTTTAAAAAAAATGATCATTGAGCTCGATTTTTAAGGCGTATACCGGCTCGAATAGACTCCTCAAAATTGAGTCGTTCAAACTAGAATCGTTTAAAGATCGAGTTCGTCTCATTTGTTTACTAAAGGAATAAGCTAGAGCGCAATCTCAAACTCGTTTAATAATCGAGCTTAGCTAAGCTCAGCTCGTAATCAGCCGTAGATGGATCTATACATATTTTAATGAATCTTTCTCTATCAATATATATATATTCAAGAATAAGTTTTAAGTATGTCCTTTATGGTGGATAGTTAATACACGATTGGTACACTTTTGACTTCATTTGGACTTTTTAAAGGGAATAATTGTCCTTTTGTAAACTCCATTAACGCCATCTATAAAAATGGGAAAAATTAAGACAGTTTCAAACTACAAAGGGGAGTTGTCGAATAAAAAAGTACAAGGAGTGAACCATTAAGCTTAAATAGTAAGAGCTTTACTATAATGTACCCTAATTTATACTAATTTTAGGATATAATGCTCGAAACACCCTCAACCATTGCGCTCATTGCAAATATCATCCTCAACTATGAAAAAGTGACAAATGCCGATTATATCAAATACATGATGGTAAAGGGTGTAAGTTAAAAAAAATCAAAGATACATAGGGGACATTACTGATAATAAAAATATTCGAAGAAGTATTTTGCAAATTCAATAGTTCAAGGAGGCATTTGCAATTGTTGTGATTGTTAAAGATTTCCTTGCAACATACCCCTAATGTTGATAGGGTAATTACATTAAACCCCCTTGAACCATTACATCTAGAAAACTAGTGAAAGTAGCCTTTAAACTAGTTGAACTATGATAAACAACACATTTTTGTCAAATGTTCAACAAATTTAATGCATAAAATAAAGTTTTAATCAATTTTTATATCAAGAATGTTTTGGTTGTCATGATTCAATAGTTTAAGACCACTTTGCTGGATTTTTTAGATTAAGGGGTTTATTTAAAACCGAAATAGTTCAGGTGTTGCCGTATTATATTATAACACACACACACTAAACATTATATGAGATCTCACAAATGTGCTGGGGTGCAGGGTCTCTATTAAAGAGAGAAATGAAGATTTCGTGACATAGGCCAACCATATCACAGCACTAATAATAGCATTCGACTCGAGGGTCAACCCCTAGGTCATTGCAGAGAACATATCTTTAGAAGCAAATCCTTGGAGTTCAACATTATTCATCAATATAGCCAAGAGAATTACGACTCCACAAAAGGAAGAAAATTTCGTCACAGATTCACCATCTGTCCATTTTAAAGCATCTAAACTTATCTGTAATGCTAGAAGGGAGAGGCCTGTGCGACTCAAGATGAAACTGCATTTTGGGTGACAATTTAGAGACAAAGTTAATACCTAGAAACCAAATACAAATATCACAAGGACGTATATTATTCTGATAATCTAACGTTATAGATAAATCTTCTAGTCCACTTTTGGCTCGGGTGAAATAATTTTACGGAGGCAAAAAAATGAAATGCCGTAATGTTTCGAGTCAAAAAGATTATAATCCAGGTGTTCAAAATGACAAAATCCATATTAGTCAATTTGTATAATTTTTGGAAAGCGTAAGCATTTCATCCAATATAAACATAATTGTTTCTAATCCAACATATTTTTATCATTTCTTGTTGGTCCTATATGTAATACTAATCATTCTAAATAAATATATATTCAACAGAGATAACTACCAACTACCGCAGTTATGGGACTTATTGAAAATAAAATATAAATACATTGGATTGGAGCCCACAAAAATTTTCAGAAGGGACTAAACTCCTCAAAAATATTTTTTCTGTTCGCAAAACTAAGGAGTATTTTTAAGCGATAAGTGAATTTTTTTTGCCAATTTACATTTTACTCATAATATTTCACCGAACCAAATAGGGTTAACAAAAAATGTTCTTTCGTGATACCCAATCATAGAGCTAGAGGCAAACGCATACAAATCTTTGAGATTAGACATGTCGACATGCCCATATTGCTCGAGTGTCGAGGGCCCGGTATTCAATCCAGAAGAAACTAAAACAGAGAGGAGTGAACAAATCTCTCGAGTTAAATATCGAAGTAGCTTTTCCTCTGATACTTCCACTTTTAAGTCTGGCCCAGCAGGTACGCCATGAACATCTGGAACCTTTGCTTTACCTTCTTGCAAAAAATTGTACCATGAGCAGCTAAGTGTCTACTGGGTGTAAACATGTAATGGTTGCAGGAGATTTTTGAGCCACACGCCCTACAAATCTGAAGGGCAAAATTTAACTAGTGGGACTAAAACAGAATGAACAAGCTACCTTATGGGCCTAAATTCCATCGACTGTATATTCTCCATTAGTGCCAAATCAACAGAGTGAATATCCAAAACACTTGTAAAATGAATCTCCTATGGTTGTTGATAAGCTCAACACGTTGTACCTAATGTCAAGGAATATGCATTAGCAGCACCAATTGGACTCAGCACAACTTAGCAAACCCTTGTTTCACCTATTTGGACTATATCAATTATACCCAGTACATAGTAATCAGAATAGCATACAAAACAAAAACTAACATTTGAATTGCATTTGGTTGATTTACATGGAAAAGATACATTTTATTTAAAATTTTCATCATTTGTTTGTCAGATTGAAGTGTTGAAAACAATATGTTTATTTATAGGCAACCAAAAGTAAAAAAAAAAAAAGCCTTTTTTCTTTTTCTTTCTAGTGGCTGGGTTGGGCTGGGGGTGGGGGGATGGAAACTTTGGATGAAGTGAGACAATTTTTCTCAGAAAAGTATGCACTATCAAACACTCTTCCAAGTTTAAAACATATAGCCCCGTCCAAAATTTACAATCGTATGACTAAAAAGTTACCCATCCAAATAAAACCCATGAGAGGACAAATATCCAAGTGCATTTCTTGTATTCGAATATATTCATCATTTGTTGGAGGATAAATTTGGAAAGTTAAAAATTTCTCTTCAAATGTTAAACTTTTAGGCGACAACTAAATCCAAATTCTTTGGCCAGTGAGAAACGTATTTTCAAATTGTCCTAGATGTCTTTTTGAAAATTTCTTGTTACTACAAAATAAAACTGTAACACGGAATTGATAGTAATATACTTTTCCAGAAATAATTCAAATAATTTGAAAAATAAGAACCTATAAATCCAATCACCTTGCGAGTTGTTTTGAAAATTAACCAAACAGTGTAGGTACTAGATGATCATGAACTGAGAAAAGATCATTTAAAATAAACAAAAAAATGAAGAAAAACAAAACCCCTTCAAAGACGTCCACACATAATAAATAAAAGACTTCCACAAAATTTGAAACTTGTAAGAAAATCTGAAGTAAAATTCAGATAGTACATTAGATAATTGAACAAAGGGAAAAAACTGACAAACAATAAGAATAGAATCAAAATATATTACATACTCGCTATCTTTGATACCTTTCAACCAATTTCATATATTAGTTTCGTTCGGCTCCACATAACTTTCCTTATTCATGTCAAACTGAGATTCATATGTGAAAGTTAGTCTACCCTTCGACCCTTAGGGTTCGCTTCTCCAAGAAGACTGGTTCGTGCTGTGAATCAAAGACCTGCCAAAATCATTAATCGTAGTTATTCTTATAAAGAACAAACACATATCATTCCTTCATTTGAAACTTGGGAGTTTTGGAGAAAGGTTCAATCTAACTTCAAGTGTATAAATATAGGACACACTACATAATTTTATAAATTTAGTCCCTCTACTAAAAAGACCATGAAAAATGACCAATATATTCCATTTGACAGCTCGTACAAAAAAAATATCAAACTTTTAAAAGTCCGTAACTTCAAATCTGTAAATCCAAAATTCACAAAATTTACATATTTGAAATCTACTCGTTGAGATCTATCAACAACACCCATATTGGATATTTTTTGACAAAAAAATCAAAATCGATAATTTTACTATTTCACTAAAACCTTCATTTTTTTGGCGAAAACTCAATTTTTCCAAGCGAACAATATATTTTTTCTGACGAAAAACTTTGTTCTCTAACGCTGACAACAGTGCCACTGGCACGGACCAAAAAATGAAAGAAATAGATGAAGAAAGGGAGAAATGAGGAGAGTGAAACAATCCTACGAGAATTCGGACAGTCTCCGGCGAGGATTTCGGCGTTCCAATGAATATTCTGATGAGTGGGGTGGAGGTGGGGTTATGTATTTATTTTTAGAATGAGTTTTAAATTAGTATGACTAAGGGTATAAATATAAATATCTCTTTAACTAAAACAAATAAAATTACCTTTTTTGTGTACTCCTAACTCTAAAGGGACCATACAAATAAATGTTATTGTACCATAGGGACTAGATTTATAAACTTGAAAACTACTGTCCTATAAATCCAAATATAGAAAGGAACATGACCTTTACTTTAATTCTCTATTGAAACGTTTGTACGGTGCAAGTCATCTTTTTCAAGAATTGTTAAAAGAATTTTATATTTCCACTTCTTAGGCACAATTTGGTTCAATGTAAACTATTTTGGGTGATTTGCTATTCGTTCCCAATATGTTTGGCCGTACAGGAAATTCTGCTAGCAATTCTTCAAATATGGACTATCACAGAAAAAGTATATCACTTTGGGTGCCATAATTGTCAATAATATACCTTTGACCCACGCATAGTTACGGGGATCACTACATCCCCTTACGTACCGCGATCTAAGATAGCACGCCCCGAAATATGGTGTGTTCTCGATCCGAATCTCCAAAATTAGCGTCCCCAAATTTAACATTGACTACTATAGTTCTCATTAGTTACAAGGCAACTTTCAACTTCAATAATAGAATAAATGGGAAGATAAAAGACTTCTCAACGAATATATACACATAATTCTTTATATATATTATTAATATATTATTGAATATCGAGATTATCAATTGCAAACATTCTTAAGAAACTTTCGATATGGTGGAGTACGTGAAAATTGACAAGATACATGATTATAATGCTAAAATAACCCAAAAAGAGTTCTAAATTTCCTTTATGATTTGAAGTAGTAAAAGCTAGGCATATACCCCCACCGTACCGCACACCATCTAGGGAAACGTACCATGTACCAACCCATGATCCAGGTGATACTGGACCCATGTAAGTGTCATAATTTCATAAAGAGTATGACTACCGTGACCGGCGATTCCTACATAAAATTCTTACTTAATGACGTGGCAGTTGCCACATCATTAAGATACCTACTGTTTTTGCTTTGTCACCATATTAATTCATTTTTTTTTTCAAAATATAATTTTCAAGTAAAAAAAATAAAACAATCCAATAAAAAAAATGTCAAAATTATATATATTAAAATACAACAAAATAAGACGCGAAATTGTATTTTTTTACTTAACACAAACCAATTCGAAAATTACATGATGCGATTATGAATCTTATACTTTTTAACTAATAGGATCACGATAAAAAAAACGCGACGTGGCATGGAGTCGTATTTTTTTCATACCGCTGGCGCGGACCATTTTTTACTATTTTAAAAATAATCTTTTTACTATTTAAGAAAAATGGCCCGTGGAGTATTTTTTTCTAATATGTTGGTCCGCACCAGCGGTATGTATAGAAGGTCGAACCGCCTATACATACAGCTGGCGCGAACCATTTTTTTTAAATAGTATAAAGATTATTTTTAAAATTGTTAAAAAAAGGTCTGCGCCAGCGGTATGAAAAAAAATATGACTCCATACCACGTCGCGTTTTTTGGATCGTGATCCTGTTAGTTAAAAAATAAAAGATTCATAATCGCGTTGTGTAATTTTTTAATTGGTTTGTGTTAAGTAAAAAAATAGGATTTCGTGTCTTGTTTTGTTGTATTTTAACACATAATTTTGACATATATTTTTTTAGATTGGATTATTTTTTTTTTTAACTTGAAAATTATATTTTGAAATAAAAATGAAATAATATGGTGACAAAGCAAAAACAGTAGGTATCTTAATGATGTGGCAGCTGCCACATCATTAAAGTACCATTTTTAAGTTGCAAATGCAAGTCGCCCTAATAGTTTTCTTTCATAAATACTGAAAAGGGTACCTAAAAGATCCTAGAAAAGTGCAAATATGACGCTCTTGTGGTCAACGGCATATTGATACGAACTTGGCATTTAAAAGAGGACAGAAAAACTAATGGGGCCGAAAATCCATATCACCGGGAAAAAATAAAAATAAGTGGTGAATAATAAACTGTTGGAAAAGCATTGTCACCTATTCAGAGTTAAATTTTCCCACTAACATTGGCAAAATCCCACACTTACAATGTTATACTAACAAAAAATTTAGCTTCGAATAGGTGAAAATACATTTTTCTTCAAACAAATTTTCTTACACATAATAGGTGAAATTAATTATCATTAATGTTCCTCACCTAGATGAAAAAAAAAAGCAATCATCCGAAATCAATGGAAATCTTTAAGAACAACGTACTTACATTCAAAAGAGGAGGAAACATCCACGACAAATGTGAAGCCATTGGATGCCATGGAACAGAACTTTGTAAAGGTTTAATTGTCTTTTCGGACACCACTCCCCTTAAGTTCCTTCTTAAAGAAGGTAACTGCGCGAAAAAGTGACCATATAAACTCTCAGCACACAAGCGAACCAAGCCTGTCGGGTCAGATAAATATGAAATTTGCCACTCTATCTGTGTCCACTGTTTGCTTAAAGGTTCAAGCAACAAGGCTAGAACTTCTTGCTACTGTTGAACCCTGAACCAAGTTTAGGAAATGAGCTATTAAACCAACATACTAGAAACAAAGCATACACGAGTAATGGAAGGAACACAAACATACACAAAATGAAGTGCCAGCAATTATGATTGGCAGGCAGTTGGTGGGCTCCACTATCTAACGACTATCACGTCATTTTGTAACGAACTTTTGTGCGTCAAGCATTTTTCTAGATCCTACCAGAAGCAAGTATTTACCCAGCTGTGGATGCCATAATGAGAAATGCTTCACCTAGAAGACTATGCTCCCCGCGAAGCAAAAAGCCCTCCTTTTGCATAGATTACTGTGTCAGTTATCCCCTATAAAACACAGCATTAGAAAGTAAATAAGAAAAGTATTCTCTCATCGAAACAGATATAGAAATGGAATGTTTGAAACCTAAAAAAATGATTTGGGGACATTCCCTTGTCAAACGTAGATCATCTGTGTGTAGACATTTATCTTTTAAGAAAATTGTAAAATTGTTGTTAACATTAAATTGATTAAGTCAAGGTCAGTATTTAAATGCAGTCACCAACCACATTCCTACTTGATATATAGTTTTCCTACCTGATTGTACACATTGAGATATACTTATATGGAAAGGAGGAAGAAGTGGAACCTAATTATTTATTGATATTCTGTTTTATTAGGAAAACAAATACACGAGGACCATAAACTCGAATAGATACTGATAAACTCTTGAGTAACTAATGATAAGGGTAACAATATATTTGCTGATGAGAATTACTTGCTCAATAAAAATTTCTTCGCAATTGAATCTTCTAATGCCACAAGCATCTTCGGAAAAAAATGGAATAAGGTTGCACAAATAAAAACTAACAGTCTTGAATTTTTTTTTGTTGAATGCTTACAAAAGTACGTGAATTGAAGATATTATATCCCATCTTTATTGCATCTCATTGATTTTTTTTTTCAAAAGCAAAATATAAAAATTTATTAAGAGCACGAAAGGACAGAGAGCCTATCCCTGGGGGCTAACATGTAAAAGATAACTAACTAGGCTGCCTAAATCTGCAAGACCTCGTGACTTTCTCCTCTACGCTAAGAGCCGAAAAGGAATAATCGTTTTTACTGCCAATACTATTAGACTAAGTAACCATCACTCTAGTCTCTAAAATATCTTTCTGAACAATGCTGGTTTTGATTACAATTGGAATGACAACTTACCAATCCAAAAAGTGATGGAAATGGGTTTATTTCAATTTAGACACTTTGGTGAACACCTAAGGAAGTGTTCTTCACTTTTGTGTTCTCCATTATTGTGTTCACCCCCCTCATTAACATCAATAAGGATAGCTTCCTCCACAACAAACTCTAAACCCTTCTGCTCAACCCTCTTTGGACTCCCCTGATCAATTAACTGGACTTTGAACTTTCCTCAAGCAGTTTATCAGCGCCAGATGCACTAACACCTAGAATTTTAGGATCCATGATATTTGTTGGCAATTGTGTTAGTTTAAATATGGATGAATCTTCCCATTTTTTACTGACAATAGTTTCTACCTCCTTAGCTACATTTTCCCCAACTTTATATGTGTTTATTTGATATTGTTTCAATCTATTATCTTCTAAGAACTTTTTGGAGTTGTCTTTTCCTGGTCCTTTCCCTACTTCACTCACTTTTTCTTTCCCTTTTCCAAACAGTAAGAGGAGGCATATATGGTGGTTTAACAGTTGGTGCTGCAGCTGGCGATTTTGTTAAACACTCAAACCTATCATGACCCCGTCTCCTGCAATTAACACAATATTTGGGAATATCCTCAAAAATCACTGGCTGCCAAAATCCACTGTCTCCACATCCTATCCAAACTCTGTTAGGTCCGTCTATCATCAAATCTAAATTCTAGCCATGCTTGGTCTTGCTAAGGCAGCGGTGGAGGCATCCATTTTGATTGGCTTTCCTATCAGCTGTGCAATAGAGAATAGGGAATTTTTGGCAAATAAAAAGATTGGTAAGTCAGGGAAGTGTCATCAATAATGGGGGGATAGAACATTCAGAATGAACATCGAAATTTGGGGTCCATATGAATATGTGTATAGAGGATTTGTAAATATACAATGTTCCCTTAACCACAGCATGTGGTAATCTTCCTCGCAGTGAAGCATAATGAGAATATGTTTGTGGTCCAAAAATCCAATATGAAATTCAAATTTTAGAGAAAAGGTTAGAAATACCTTTTTTATATCCTCCAGTGGGGGCCTTCCATGAGAGGATTTTCCAACGAGTGAGAATTTGAATGGTTTCGCTAATTCTGAAACTTCCTCTTTAGTGAAGACAAACACGGTCTCTCGACGGTATTGGGGCAATTATTTTAAGTGGATTTGTTGTTCTAAAGTGTTTGATCTGATAAGAACACTTGCGAATGATTTTGACCAAGGGTTACTTGGAATAAGAGAGAAAAAGATGGATTTGTTTAATCAACACAGACAATTTCATCTTCTTCATTGGAATCTTCTTGTTGGTTCTTCAACCTTGTGGTGAGAAGAGCGAATATAGGATTTGTGCTCTCGCAAGTTCGCAATGGGTGATACACATTCATTGACGATATGCTTCATGGAATTGGAGTGTTGCGGTTGATGGTGTTCATGAGGCATTAAATTGTAGCGAAGGAGATTGTTTTGGCCTTGAGGAATTAAGATAAGATATGAGTTGTAGATCTTTTAATTTTTCATTTGATTGAGTGCATTTATTAGTGTTATTTTTCTTGTTTCTTTGTTATTAATTTTTTTTTTCGGGGGGTGGGGTATTTCACTATTCAAAACTCACTATGGATGGTTCACATAATTTTTCTTTATTAGAAACAAAAAAAATTATTCATAACATAAATGTATGCGACAAGAAGCTATATCTATGTGGATCGGCAATCCACTTACAATAGAAACGGTGAAGTATAAAAAGGAGAAGCATGTACATCAAACATCAACAACCCGAAAATTGCTTTAAAATACAAAATAGTATCTTCCCGTCAAGTAATAAGGTAAACAAAAAAATCTTGAAAGGTTTAGAAGACGCAGACCATAGTGATGCAGTACATTTAATTCTTCCCCAAGCCCATTCATTGTCTTCTCTTTTGATATATTACTATTAGTGAGTTCGGATCATGATTGGTTAACTAACTACACATTCAAGAGGTTTTGGTTAATTGGAATCATGTCTTTGACAGAATGCTTGAACTGAACAATACTACTCACCAACGACCTCTCTAGGTAGTGATTGGACACGCACTACACTAATTCACAATGTTAATTCAAATGATATTCAACGCACCCACCCACCCCTTCAAGGTAAACTTTGATCAAGACTGGCCCTGACTCAAGCCCAACATGTCCCAAAACAACTTTACTACCTTAGGACAAATACACACACACACCCAAAAGCTCAATATAAACAAACCTAAGGGGACGAGGAAATTTTTTTATTACAATTTAGGCTAGAACTTCTATATACATCCATGCTAGACACAAGAGGTACAATCATATACAAAATAATTTGACAGTGGGACCTGTTTCAAAGTAATGGATTTTACCTCATTAGCCATTACCTGATCAATCGAATCACTTTTACATTATCTTTTGTACATCTTGTGTGGCTAACATTTTTATTTTATTCCTGCTAATTTTATATGTTTTTTTAAATAGTTAATTTGTATCCCAAACTTCAAGAATAATAAATTTTAAATAATATTTTGTCATGAAACTTCATTAGAATTTCTGTGCTCATCTTTGGTTGTACCTTTCCTTGTGTTATTTCATGAGGTGATCTGGATTATACTACGAATGACAACCAAATGTCTTACTTATCTTGAAATTTCCTCAGATTATAACTTTGTTCTTTGTTGGTGTTTATATTTTGTACATGGACATTGCCTTACATTGATAAAAATGTGTCATTACTACTTTTTTCTAAAAACTTGTGGGATTGTCTAAAGAGTATTTTTACAGATGCGGAACAAATGGATGGATTGATGAATGAGACAGAGAGAGACTAAAGAGACAGATTAGATGGATAGATTAGATAGACAGAGAGATTAGACAGACAGAGACAGATTAGTTTGTCCAGACAGACACATTAGTTTGTCTAGACAGACTGGTATTTTCCCAGAAGCCCGATCTAAGAAATCAAGTAACCAATTTTACACACAAATAGAATTCCATGAAAGAGCTTTTGGTGTTCTAAATAATTTTCATCCCAAAAATGGAATAAATGGACCCCCTGAAGTTGGATGTTCAAACAGAATTCTAGAACAGACTTCTAAATATATAAACTGGTGGTTCCCCTTGATCGCTGCCAGTTATTTAAATTATACTTCAAGAAGAAAACCATAAATGTCATGTTCCAGATTCACGTTTGACATCAAACTGAGATACAAGTTTTCATGTTGAGAAGAAGATTAAAGAAGAATTCACAGAAGAGAGAAACTAGGTGAATAGAAGTTTGCATATTTGTCATCTTTTCAGGTCAAGGAGGCAAAATGTCTAACCCTTTACTTGTCTACAACATCATTCCAATAAAGCATTTCACATTTAAAGAAAGTACTTTATAGTTTCCAAATCACTTAGTACAGGAAAAAAAAAATCACCTTCATGTGAGGCAGAAGGCTTTTGTCAGCAGCTTTAGCTATCCGAATAAATGATGTACAAATCTGCAACCTTGCATGCCGAGCTGTACTTGTTGAAGGGTCCTGCCAATCATTGGTATGGTTTTAATTGAGTGTTTAAGAAACTTTACTATTTGGGTAAGATACAAGAAAATCCCTAAACTATAGCTTCAATTACAAATACCCCCTAGTGTTGTAGATAACCACCTAAAACATGAAAAGGTTGCAAATACACCTTTGACCATCGCTAACAGGTGTCATTAAAGACCTTTTTTAGTAAAACAAGGTGAAATTACAAAGAATGAAGGAGTTGTGTGGGGGGGGAGAATATTAGTTTGGGCAGATATATTGAAACTAGTGTGATAATTCAGAGGTGGTTCTTGCGATTTACCCTATACCATATATCATATTTCACTAAAGACCTTTTTCAAGGAATGAAATCAATATCTAAACAAAGCTTCACAAGAAAGGGCAAGGAGTTTAGGAGCTCGAATAGTTGGTTGATTACAAAACCAACAACATCTGGGTAATACTTCAGAAAAAGACCAAGTGCGACTAAATAATGCCCAAGTACTTGCACACAAGTGTCGGTTCAGTCCATTTCAAAGAAAGAAGTTATTGAAGTATACCTTCGGTACACAGTAATCAGAGTATTCAGCACAAACTGAAAATTGTTAGAAGCTCTAATAATGTACGAGAAGTCACTGGAAAACCTTCAAATATTCTACATAATGCAGGTTGAATTACAGGATTATTGCCCCTGTATTCATTTGATCCATTAAAAATTGCACTCACAATATTCTCTAGACCCAACTGCATGTTTTCCATTACAGTCAACTCCTAAGGTTTAAAATGACAAAGCACAAAAATAAAAATTAAAAATTAAAAACTGTTAACTGAAATGCTGACAGATACTAAGGAAATTAAAGATGAAGTGTTTGCAATCAAACCTGAAAAGGCATTGGAACAAGTGACAAGCCCTTGATGATCATAGTGATTCTCTAAAAAACCTTAGTGATAGCTGCAAGAGGTTTCTGATAAGCTAAAAAACAAATCAATTCCATCTGCATCAAGGGTTCAGTAATCAGTTAAGCACTGGCTATTTTAGATATTGTTAGTAATAAAGCAACTTTTGATTTCAACAATGAAAAAAATGGGAATAAGAAGAGCGTTCCCCAACCCAAAACATAAATGTACACAATGAGTCTCCCTACAATTGTGTTAATATATTATATATATTGTACACTACTTAAACAATTGCAATAAAAATTCTTAAGTGTCACATGATCTGAAAAAATGACTCAATTAAGCCTACCATACCACTCACATTCTAAAGCAGTGTACTGCATCTGCATACACGTATCAGTACTACATTCCATATATCTGTGTGCATTGGTAGTTATACATAAAGGAGGAGAACAGAGGTTTGATATGCTTAAGTGTGTAGAAGTCAGCATGGCTCGTAAGATTGGCATCCTAAACTTACGAGTTATAGATTACTGAAGTTTAGAAGCTCATATTTTATGGGTTTACCTAGTATTACCACTCCTCTTTTACTATTCACCCCAGTATTACTTTCTTCTTCATATATCTAGCATTGTAAACGGATGTCTGTAAGCTCATAATTTTTTTTTCTGAACATTAAAACCACACTGTATATTATTTATATATTGGGTTAAGTTTCTATTACAAAGAAAAAATTCTTTCAGTACAACCGCAAAAGAGGCATTCCACCTGCACTAAACGAGAAAAACAAAGGATAACAAAAGTAAGCCTGAATTAAATATTTATTAAGTAGGTGAATATTTCAAGAAACCAGTTAATGCAAATAAGGCCAAGGATTCATATGTACTCAGATTTTCTCTTCTAACATCACACCTTGCATTGGCGGGTCCATCACGGGGTCGTGTCCATTTTTATCAGTCCAATGTGTTCAAAATTATGATAAGATATCACATATAAACTACTGATGCCGCATTACGTTATAGTTATATAGTTGAGGTTGAGCTAGTGTGGCAGAGCTCCCGAACATGGTTGTTGTTGTGGAAGCATGGGCAAACCTGCTATGCTGTATTTATGAATTAGGGAGAATTACCAATCTAATATGTTTCCCTATAAAGCACGGGCACCTCCCCAGATGCCCCATACGTGTGTCGAACACTCAAAGTACATGGACATGGGTAAGACACGGCATAGACATGTGTCCGACATGCCACGGGGCGTGTTGGACTTAAAAGGCACTGAAAAAAGTTGGACATGCGGCTGACACGTTAAGGTCACGGCAAGGGTTAAAAACAGAAAACTTTAAAAAAAAAATGGGGGCAACTTACCTCACGACTCTTTACACTTTTACAAAATTAGAGCTTCTCTTTATTTCTTCTTTGAGTTATCACGAACCAAAAAGCTCCGCAACCATCACCGGAAGTTCTCCATCATGCCATCACTAGAAGTTCTCCCTGCCATCGCCAGAAATCACTTCTCTTTGTTCCGAAATCTCTTCAGTCAAGTAACAAATAAAATGAACATCACTCTCTGTAAAATTACGACTTTTTTTACTCTCTATTCGTCTCCGTCTCTTTTACTTTCTTTTAGTGAGACTTTCTCTCTATATATATATATTAACTCATATACTAACCATCTCTTTTTCTCTGTTAACTTGCGACTTTTTTTCCATTTTTTATTAAGACACAGTTACATCATTAATAATAACATTTGAATGATTTTTTTGGAAAACATATGCATATGTTTATTCTCTATTTTCAAAATAAATCGAAAATTTATTCTATTTTTTTCATTCACACAAAAGTTATTTCTATTTTATTCTCTATTTTTTCAGGACTTTATAATTGTATGTGTTATTAGTTGGAACAAATTTTATCTAAATTTATTCTCAGCTTTAGTATTAATGTCATATTTCATATGTTTTTATATGAAAAATATTTAATTAACGTCGTGATCCACTGTGTCGTGTCTTAAATTTTTTAGATTTGTCGTGTCGGCATGCTCGTGTCCGTGCATCATAGCTAGTTCCTTATGAAGAGGTTTTGGAAGGCTTTCGGCTAGAGGGTTGAGCTTTCCTTATGGGATGTTTTTGTACTTTTTGGCTTGGTCTCCCTCGGCAGCTGTTAAGGATGGTTTTTGGGATACATCCCGCATAAGGAATGAAATTTGTATGTACCCCAAAAAAAATTATTATATATATATATATATATATATGGGAAGACGTTAACATGTGCCCTTAGGGTACATGTTTTGAGCCTGAAAATAATAGCTATGAAAGTTCCACATGAATTTATGTACCCTATTAATTGTAAGTCGGAACTTTATCCCTATTATTTTTAGGTTCTAAATATATAGGCTTAGGGCAAATGCTATCAGGACCCATATCATTCGGAAGAAAGTTGGATCCAACACATGATTGATCCCTCCTTTATCCCTGTCTCAGAACAAACTCACTAAGTCAATAGCACCGTCTCTTCTTTAAACTGCTATTGGCTAGCTGGGCTCTCAACTTAAGAGAGAGTGTTGGAATACAGGGATTTAAGGTATCTATTTATTCAATAACTTGTTTATTTTCCATTTCCTTCAGCTAGATTTCCATACATGTCTTACTTTATGACTTTTAGATGTGTATCGTTAGAGAGAGAGAGAGAGAGAGAGAGAGAGAGAGAGAGAGAGAGAGAGAGAGAGAGAGAGAGAAGAGAGAGATTTTTTCAACTTACCTCATTTAGTATACAAACCCAAAGAACATACGTCCCATTATGTGGGGTAAATGAAAGACTTTCTAATCAAATTGAGTGGAGATGATTCATGACCATCATCTACACCAATTTTATCAAAAAATTCAACCATTCAGTGGCTGAATTGCAAATGAATTGTGTGTGTGTGTGTGTGTGATTGTGTGTACAATATCTTGTTGAAACTTTAGATCATTATCTCACACTGTGTGTGTGTGTATGCATATCTATATATTCATATAGAAGCCTCTTTGATGTTCCAAACCTTGAAGTTGTGGACAAATACAGGATATGCAATACTAATAGTGTAGTGACACCAAAAATCTAAAAAACCAGAGTACAGATACAATAATTTTTGACTAAGATGTCAAAGAAATCCGCAACCTAATATATCAAGAAATCCCCTGTAGCCATTAATAACATAAATACAACCGGTGCTTCCATAGAAGAGATAAAACAGGGTTAACCCAAGGGTAGACAACTAACGGTAGTATCGGCTGACGAATAGAGCTCAGATAGATATGTCCTATAATCAAGCTTCAAACCCTCATATTCAGATTCCCAAAAAGGTACCTCCTTGTCGCACTCCTCAGCTCGTAAACGACATTCCTCATATATGATCAGCGTGATGAGGCCAACCCAATACTCTAAGGTCCAACGTGCCCATAAAAGTGTTCGTCTTCCAATTGTTCAATCTTTCACTCAATATCTGTAATACCCCGTATTTTTATAGCTTTTAAATTAGGGGATTTATTAAATTTAATTGAGATAAATTAATTTAATTTTAATCCGAAATGTTGTTTTAAATATTTACTAGCGTGACGAGAGTTAGTAATTATTGGAAATTTGTTATTTGTTGAATGTTACTGGATGAGTATAGAAATATATGAGATTTATTTTTATAATATTGTCACGTGTGAATAAAATGACAATTATGAAAATTTAAGTCGGGACGCGCCTGTGTCGCGTCAGGAATAAATGTTGATTAATAAAAGTGAAATATTTTTAAGTTATTCGTATGGTCATTTTGAGTGCGCCAATGTGTCCGGAAGGGTCGAGATAGTCAGAAAAGTGTACCCGGGGGTTTAGTTTGGGTCTCGGGGCATTTTTGGGCTTAATTAGTACCCCAGGAGGGCATTTTGGACATTTTACATTTTTGGGTAATTAAACCCACGTAAATTCAAGGGATATATCAGATGTCTAAGGTTTTCTTCTAGGGTTAGAACAACCAAAGACAAGTGACGGCCATAGGAGAGGGAAGGAGAGAGCTTCCAAAGCAATCCAAGGCCCAAAATCCATCCATTTGCACCGCCACCACCACCAACGCGTAGATCGCGCGACGGGGAACGCAACCACACCAAAATCATCCGCAAACCAAAACGTCGAAAATCCCGGGCAAGTGTTTATCTTGCTTATTTCGTTGATGCATCACTCATATTAGTTTAGGAATGATTAGGATGAGTTGTATGGAAGAAAAACCCAATTTGAGATAGGAAATTTGCAAGTAGTGATGATTTAAATGATATTCTGAAAACCCTTTGTCATGTAGAGGATTAAACCACGAAATTATGATGTTGTATAAGAAGGAAATTCTGGAAAAGATTGATTAGAACCATGTTTAAGAAACTCTAGGGTTCTTGAGATTTTTATGAAGTTTTTGCCTATTAATCCATGTTTAGTGACGGATATTGACATGCTTTACGTAGGAAATACATAATATGATGATATAATGTTAGTAGTACAAATTCTTGGACGATTGGGAATGAAAAATATGGAATTGATTGAGGTTAGAGGATGAAACCCGTAACTGCAAAACTGCAGAAATCGCATACCTGCTTGATCGATCGATCGAGCCAAAAGCTTCGATCGATCGAAGGTTCGATCGATCGAGCCCCAGACCTCGATCGATCGACCCCTCCTGGCAGACTTAAGTTCCCCTTTTAAAATTGTTGAATTGATTCGAAATGAAGAAAACTCCTTAGACATCCTTGTTAAAATAATCTGGGAGATAATGATGACCACTAGGATTCATTAATGAATAAGAGACCTTTAGTGTAAGGCGAAATCCATACTTTTGGGATATTTTACATAAGGGACAATGTAAGTATATATTAAAGGGGAGAGACACGTGAGAGAGTTACTTTGGAACATAAATGAATACCTACTGAATTGTACATTTGGAAGGATAGAGTCCATGAGGGTCGCGTAGTAAGTTGGAAAATCCTTCGAATTAAAGTTAGGGAAGAACCGTTATACGGGTTAATAAATAAGGGAAAGATAAGGATAAATGTTGTGATTATGGGTTATGGGATGAACCTAAATTGATATGATAAAAGTGGTATATTTATATGATTTTGTATGCATATATTATATACATGTGAAAATCATGCCCGCGCTACTTGCTATCCCTGAGGTTACCGCGCTGGGACGATCTTATCTCGATGTGCCTTATGGGGGATATTGACTCGTACCCTAGAAGATAGATATCCTTGGTACAGGCTATCGAATCGATAGTTCAGACGGTCCTAAGAGACGTGAGGGTATGTACTGACCTCTTAGAGACTTGGAATCTATGCTTCGCCTCAATATTGTTTGTGTATGTGTTAATACAGTTCGAGAGTGATTCCGAACTTGTATTTCCCTTAGTGTGAGTGATACGGGGATTGGATAGCAGAGTAAGTCCGCACCATAGTTTTTATGTGGGGTGTTGTTAGAATATACATATTACTCGAGTATTTAATATATATAAGAAATTATGAAATTTTGAAACTACCTACTATGTTATGGTAAGTAAGACTGGTATAATATCTCAAATTGGAAATACTTGTTTTGAAAAGTATAATATGACACTGAGGAACGTTATTAATAAATAAAGTTATGATGAGAGCTCCCCTATTAAATGAAATTCTCCTTTTAAACAATTATATTGTTCGGTTTTAAAATCTTACGAGTAACCTAAGATAAGTTAAACCTGTGGGACGTTTAGAGCAGTATAAGATAAGATAATCCGTTGGGAAGGTTAGTACGATAGGCGTGCACATTAGAAGAGAGGTGAGATTTTCTCAAGAGACTGCCGCACTAATATGTTGTTGCATTGGCCTGTAAACAATTTAAATACTTGTTAAACGAATTTTAAATCATATACACTATCGGTCTCTGACTCGTTTCTATTTTCTTTCTCTTGTGTATATATGTATATATTACAGGTGCCCAGCCACAGGGGCGTCTTGCTTAGGATCCCTTGGAAGGAACGTGCTGCAGCTTAGGTGGGAGTTGCAGGCCACTTGCTTAGACGACTTCATTTACTTGATTCCACTTCTAGCATTCTCAGTTATTGGGGATTGTGTCGCCCTTTCCATTATTTAGTTGTTTTATTTGAACATTATGATTCAGTTATTGTAGTATTGATACTTTGGAATTATTATTGTCTGGATGTTTCACTTTAAATTTTAATGTTGGGATTCAATTGTCGAATGTTTAAATTATTCGGATTATATGTTCCTGGATTATTGTGATGTGATTCGTTATATATTAAATTGTTGTAAATAATCAAATCTTATTTTCAAAAATAAAAATTTGGAAAGTAATGTTTAAAAAATGGTTTTGACACTTAGCTTAATTAATTAGGCTGTTAAATTGGAAAAGTTATTTTTACGACATTGATGCTAAGAATGAACCAACTGTTCACCTTGATTTTAATTTAATAAAGTAGTGATCGTCCGGTATTTAATTAGGCAGGGTGTCACAATATCCTTTACGGCTTCTCGATAGTAGCCTGAGAATATTAAGCCTTGATTGGTTCAATATGGTCCAACTCATCGTACATGGCCTTTGAGGTTCAATATGGTCTAACTCATCTTACATGGCCTTTGAATTAGGTGAACGGTGGGTGGGAGGTTGCTCGAAGGATGTTAGGAGGGGCTTTTCAAAAATTCTGAAAGATTGGGGCTGCTTCTAAAGGCTGCTATTGGAAATGAAAAAAAAATGGGTGCTGAAATATAATTTTTTTGAAGTGAAGAGAGGGTTCAAAGGAGTAAAGGGGTTGAATTTGCAATTATTTGGGGGAAAGTAGGGAAATAGGGGCAAGTAATTGTGGGGTTTCCAATTTGTTAAGGGGGGTGGGTTGTTGGGGTGGGAGGTGTGACAGTTGGTGGAAATCGATTGGGGAGGGACAGGAATTTCAGATCGTAAAACCCAAGAGTTGGGGTTTGCGGCTATGGTATCAGTTGGGAATTTTGTAGTTGGTGCCTGTTGGATTGTACAACCCTAGCGATGGTAGAACAAGGCTCATTGTGGCTTGAAAGGGTTTGAATGGAACCGAAATAGAGGCAGATACAATTGAACTAGCCACTGATAGGTTAATCGCATGGGTGAGACATAGGGATGGATTCCAATCACTCCAAATATCCTCTGTGATAAAACCTTAAATGAAGAGTAAATATGGTTCAAGAACGAACCATGCTATGATACAAAATTGATGTTAACTGAAATCAATATAGATGAATACAACAACAACAACAACAACATATGAAGAGGAAACTCTCTCTAAACTCTCTAAACATTCTCTAATCAAGCTAAGCCTAAAATGTCTAAACTACCCTTCATTAATCCTACTAAATGAAGGAATACTAGTAAGGACAAATATACCCTTTTATAGAATAGGGGCTTTACATCATTAAGAAAAAAAAAGACATGGATTTTTAACTAGAAATAGATTATTAACAACTAAGAATAGCAAATGTAAAAAAAAAAACAAGTTTAGGGAGCCAACTCCATCAAAAACCCTTACAAAACTAAGTGGGAAAAATCTGATAGAGAATGGTATTAAATGGTTTAAAAGAAAAAGAAAAAATAACAACCATGTACAACATACCAGCCTTGAACATTACTGGATGAATTCTCCTTTCCCCTCAATATCAACACTCCATAATTTCAACGCTCCAACAGAAAATGCTATTCCAGGATGAACTTTTTCTTTCTTGAGCATGCGCGGGAAAGATATATCCAATATATCACCACAGATATCGTCATTCAGAAAGACTAAAATCTTGCTCTACACAGCATCAACCTCAGAGTTCAAATTGTTAACTGAACTGTCTCCAGCAACATGTGCAACATTCTTCTGCTTATATAGTAAATCTCTCATGCTAGCTTACAATATTGGATATATTCCTAGCATCTGAAAACATATTGAAGTGGTTAGGTCATGATTGCATAGTTTAATTTTTAAACATATCATATAAGGGAAAAACAGTGGTGGACAAATGCAAATTTTTTACTGAATTTGAAATAAAACTTTTAAACAAATGCAAAGAAATTCATACCCCGTGTATTATGCCATATTTTGAAAGATCAACTAAAGGGGCCCACTCAGCATAAGTACTAACATTATTAAGAGTTGTTGTTCCTGTAGTTGCATGCTGTTTTGCAATGTCTGGTTGTTGCCTCCCTACTTCACTCAAAGCAGCTCCAAAGTGTCTCTCAAGTAACTGTATCGACAAAAAAGCATCACAACACTGCCAGAATATTTAATTTATGAAGATAGTCCTCACCGAGACTTACAATGTACGACAATGGCAAAATTTTAGGCAAAGAATGAGTTAGCCCATGAAGTAATAGCCTTCGCCAATCCCCTGAAATGGAAAAAAAATCAGAAACAAGTGACAGCAAAAGGTAATTTCATTAATGAGAATAGAGTACAACAGATGGTGGACTAGCAGCAGTCCTCAGAAGTATAAATACAATACAGGGAGGAAATGTACAAATTCTAGAAACATAATAATACAAAAGTAGCAACAATAGGGAAGATGATGCTTGTATAGGGAATAAGTTGTACTTGAAAAATCAGTACTCGGACCCGTGCGTATGCATCAACAATAAGGAGATATAAGATCAAGCAAGAAACCAGTAATAAAAATGACCCCCTCTTATTTATCAAATTAACTGAATGTCCTTCATGTTATGAGTCTTACTAAACTCGCCTTTCCTTTTGTTTCAAAATTTATACTCATTACCTCTACAAGGGTAGTAGGTTTTACAAAAACAAAGCAAACAAGAGGTGAGTGTAATAATTGAAACAAGAAGGTAGGCGAGTGTAATATTAAAAACAAGAGGTCATTGTATGTTTGTAATTATGACAAATGGGATGGGAGGTCTATTACTTTACACATTTTTTAATAAAAAAATAAGAAGGGGAAAAAGAAAGAAAGGAATAACACTCAAGTCAAGTTTTAGGTAATCATTAAACAGAACATTTATTCGTGACTGCCTGCTATCTATACCTTCTAAATCTTCATTATGAATTATATTATCTTCGGGAAGCCACCTTAGCATCATCGAGACCAACTCGGCCTAGAATGGAAAGACAAATCACCTCAACTCCCTTAAGAAAAGTTATTTATGTGAAAAACAGGTGTAAATAAAAAAATATGGGATATACTTTGATGGGACCATTGAAAGAAAGGGCAACTAAAGATGGAAAAAGTTCCTTCCGCAGACTTGAGCCTTCTCTCCTAACTATCTGTAACAAAATAAAATACATAAGTATATACAACTGCAAAGGAGTCATCAACAACTAGAACAAAAGTTAATATAAGAGCGAAAACCTCAGCAACAAGGGCAGCCATCTGACTTTTCAAAGCCCTTTCCTAACAGGGGTTTGTGATTTCAGACATCAACTCAAGAAACAATTGCAAATTCCCTCCTTTTTGAAAGGCTTAAATCATCCCATCAAAACCGCACTAAATGTCGCAGAAAGATGAGAAGAAAATTTTAAAAATAAGAGTGATATTCAGGACATATGCAATTCAATGACATTAAAGTTTATATGGTTTTAGTGCATAACTTAAAAAGATGGTATTAAGGGGAATATGGATCTTGAAATTTGTGTAACAAGTGTGTTTTGGCAATGCATTATTACATAAACTACAGAGTGAACCAAATTTTAAGATTCCAATATGCGGGACTTTCATGTTTCTGGTTGAATTCAACACTAACAAGTGTGTTTTTGGTATATACTTCTTACCCATCATGTTTTGTTATATAGAGATCAGATCTGCCATGTTTGTGCTCCAATTTGGTGGGTTGTCCAGCCTTGTATGGAAAAATTGCATCTGCATAAATGCTATTTTTGGCTAATTGCTCATCAAAACAGTTTGATGAGATGTTCGACTGCATGGGGCTTTGGTTTATGGCTCGTTTGACACTCGCCACTAAGTTAGTTCAACCCTTTTCTTGCTACCCTTTTGGCTGTATTTTCTTATTTGGGCTCTATCATTTGTCAGAACTTGATTTTTCTCTCTTGTTGTGTGGACATGTGGGGCGATAGTGTGAATCTTACCTTCACTGGTGTTGTGGGGAGTGAATTGAGCTACAGACTCGTCATGGAATATAGATGGGAGTAACTAATGGGGTTGGTCAAGGGTGTGTTTATAATTATTGGTCCAAGATGGTGCCCTTTATAGGTATACGACAAAGGAGAATAAGAAGCAAACTGAGTCGGGGCTAGCTTGTAGTAAGTGGATATCTTGAGATTAATAAGCTATGTCTCAACTAACTAATTGAATGTTTACCGACTATCAGTTGTGTTTTTTTACTCTACATAGCTTGTAGAAGCAAACTGGTGTATTCTTCTCATCCTAGTAACTATAATAAAATAATTTCCCTCTTATTTGTTATATTTCTAAAAAAATGCCACCTTCATTGAAAACTAGTAAACTGGAAGAAATAAAATTGTTCAGTAGGAAAAGCACAAAGAGAAGGTGATGTTAAAACCACCAAAAAGAATATAGGAATCACAAAACTAGCCCATTCTTGTGCAAATATAAAGAATGGACATTATTACTCCAGTATTACTATGCTCAAGATTTTTTTTAATTACGTATCATAATAAGATACATAAAGTACAATTCACAAGGAATTGGTGAGTTAACCACTATAAGTTTCTAAAAGATCCAAATGTGTAATAAGAGTTTGAAGCACTCAAGCCATATATGGTAAGATTATGGTTGATATAGATGCACATATGCAAGGTTATAAGATTCAGCAAAGAAATTATCAATAATAAATAAACAAGAAGTGAGCAAAATATAATGGGTGCCAACCTGCAGCATTTCGAAAGCATGCAGTCGGATTTCAGATGACCGGTATTTCTTGACTTAAAGAAATGATGTATTTTCCAAGACACGTACATCCCCTACTTTTAGCTGCTTAGTATTGGGAAATAGAATATTAATATCAAGCAACATATATGATAAAAATATTAAAACAAGCAGCACTGTTTTTCCATTCAGGCCTTCGATAAAGAGAGGTGAATAAATGAAATTCATGGTGCCTTATTTAAAATTACTATAATACATTAATTAAGAAGTGGATAAAGTAGTTAGTAAAGTGAAAATCACAATGATAATAATATGTGCTGTGTTAGGAGATGACATGGGCAACTTAGTAGAACCGCATTAGGGGGTGGATGGGGTTAAATAAATGTAGAAAATTCCCTAAAATGATCCTTTTATGGGTTCATAAAGGATCCAAAGGGGTTGAAAGATTTTATGCTTGAATGTATTACAAATATAGTTATAACCTTAATGAAAAGATTATCAAAATAACTCAACTCAACTCAACAAAGCCTTTTCCCAATTATTTGGGGTCGGCTACATGAATCCTATTTTTCCATTCCATTTTGTCATTGTCAAAATAAGAATACGAATAAAAATGGGGGTGATGTATAATCATCATAGTAGAAAACTTGGGCGCTAACAAAACAATCACTCAATTCATTCTTCAGTTTGTGTCTGAGACTGCAAAATCCCAATTGGGTGTCTACCGTGTAATCGAAAATGGATGCATTACAGTGTAACGATGCAAGGGAACTTGTTCCTTTGTCTTCTGGGTTGTATAAGTGGCTCTTCAGTATCAAATACTTGAGGATCTCACTGCAAATCAAGGCTCAGCTGCTGGCCAAGGGTCTCGAGTTTTATATGGATTCCTGAAAAGGACTTTGGTGCTAATTTTCTCATGTAGCCAAACTGACCTTTGTTCATCTTCTTGTATCCACGTTTGTTTTCCATTTAGACTCCATCATTAGTTCAATGTCAAAAATGCTTTGCTTAATGGGGATTTAAGTTAGACTATATATATGAATCTATAATTTAGGAGGAGTATGATGGAAAAATTTGTCGTCCAAAGAAAAGTTTCTATGGCCTTGTGCAATCGCCTAAAATGAGGTTTAGTCGATTCAGAGATACTATTTTGGGCTTAGGTTTCTTTCCATATCAGTGTTATACTTAAATATTGACATCGAGGGTATTCCTGATATTTTGATTGAAGGAAATATATTGAATGTTGATTTAATTTGAGTTAATGAGTCATGTAGAATATCAAGAAGATTCAAGAACAACTCAAGGGAGACTCATGTACTAAAACAAAATCAATAAGTTAATGGCAATTAAGGAAAATAAGGGAAGCATTGAAAATTGTTTACATGTCAAGCATAGTGTTGAAACATCTTATAAATGATATAAACTACATTTTAACATATGAAAAGAGCCTTTGGAGTCAAAACTAGTTTGAAGACAAATGGAAATGTGGCTTAAATATGTTGTTTTCCATCACACAGCATCAGTCTTATGCCCATCAGACATCTTATATGACGTCGGACGGGCATTCCATTATACATCACTTGTCATCAGATGTATCTCACATATGATGAAGCAAAATGACCATTGAGGGTTGGCAATGGGAAGAATTTGGCTAAGATATTGTGAAGTGTTCTGGAGAAGTATTATAAGGGTGGGTCTTCACCATAAGAAGATTGACAAGGCTGCTGATGTGCATTCTTGGATTATCTAGAGTCTCTACCTCGAGATGATTAACAAGGGCTTTGATTGCATTCTTGGAAGGGTTTGTGGAAAGCTCAAAAGACTGGTTATTAGCGAACACAAAAAGCCTCTTGGATTGATGGATAGATATTCTCAAGTGTCATATTGAGAAGTGAATGTAGGATATCGTTCTTTTTTCTAGAGAAACACATAAATTTTATTAAATATGAAAGGGGGGATACAAATGATAGTGGACTAACAATCCACTATCATACAATAGAGCGCAATATAAAAATAGAAAACTATAACAAAATTATACATATAAAGGTCTACATTACTAAATAGTTAGCTCATAACATTGATGGGGGTGAACAAAATCAAAGATAGTGGGACATTCTCGAAATGCTCCGTTGTCGAGACCCAAAACGATGATGCACAATTAAGATCTTTCCCAAACACATTTATTGCATTCCTCCTTTCCTTCAAATATTCTATCATTCTGTTTAAGCCATATGTTCTAGCAAATCGTCACTACCGCACTCCTCCATAAACCGTTTACCCTCCCAAAATCACCCAAGGACCCCACCCACCCACACTCAAAACAATTCCCAAAGAAAGAATGTCAATAGGTTTTAAAGGCTTTTCCCCTACAATATTGAACTCATCAAAGAACTTCCCTCATAAAAAAACTGCAAAGAAACACTAGAGGAAAATGCATTGATTATTCTCCTCACTGTTCATGCATACGCAAGAGCACTTAAGGGATAAGTGCATAAGACGTCCTCTCTATTGAACCAAGTCACGGGTATTGACTCATTCTTGTGCCACCAACCAAGTAAACATCTTGATCTTAAAAAGGAAGTCCAACTGTCCATATTTTCTTAGCAGGAACAAACATCAAGAAAGAAGGATCATCACACAAAAATTCAAAGAAAAGTTTGCATCAAACCCTGTTCACACAAAACCACTACGAACATTAATCAGCATTCTCCCTTACTCTCTTTATTTATTATGTTGAATGCATTAATAGTCTAAAAAGGGAATAATTCGAAAGAGATTAAAATATCTTTGATGCATTCTTTTCATTCACCAGTATGCCTGAACCAATATCATCATTCCATCATTCGTTTATTCTCCGCAACAAATTGTTGAGGGGTTCCCTAAGTCATTTGGCTTGTCTCTTCTTTGGACCGTTATTGACAAGTCGGGCCTAGTTGATATCTATCTTCAGCTTGAAGAGTGTTGGAAAACATCCGGTAACTACAGCATTTATATTTTGGGCTTTCTTTTTTTCTAAATTCCTTTCTTTATCTTCTTTCCATATACGTAAATATTAATTAATATATTAACGACACTCTGTCATTCATTTTGAGAAAGTTGTTCACATTTCTTTTCAAAAAGCTTTAAATTAACCTCCATCAAGTTCAAATCTGGAAAGGCACACTAGGCCGAAGCCAGTAAATTTGGGGTAACGAATTCAGAAGTTATGAACCAAAATTTTCAGGGTTATAACTAATCATCAATTGCTTCAAAAATAAAATTTGTTCTCAAATAATCCAAAGAAAAAGGATGAGAGTTACATATATATGAAACTCTAAATGATTTATAAGATAATCAAATATTTTGGCATTCTAGTTTTGCCAAATTTGGCCTTCCCGATAAAATTAGCTGTGAAAAAGTGGGTGGGGGTGAAACAAGGGTAATAGTTGTTATAAGAGCATGGCAGGGGCCATTCATAAATTTACATATTTCATAACTTCCAGTTGATAGCAATAAAACCCATTTTAACGAAAGTTAATACAAATGTCTAATCAACTTAATCATCATTCTCTGATTTATAGGGGGAGAGAGAGTATGGATTCTAACTAAAAGACATCGGATTTATGAGCATCAGGAGAAGGGTTCCAATCGAGGGTGGCGAGTATGGCTCTAGCCACATTAGTTGCAGTGCTATTATCATCCCTATCTCATTGAGAGGGCTTTTAAAAAGGGTTTTGTCAGTAGTTTGAAGTAAACATTGATTGAGGGTTACTATGCATAATGTGTGTTAGTACTCTGTGCGTGCATGTAATATATACAGCATGTCTCTCCAGCTAACCAAAATTTTAAATTAGTAAAAAAAGTTGATTTTTTTACAATAATCTTCAAATATCCAACCTTTAATTGCACGCTGGATGATCATCAAAAGTTTCAAAAGCCAAAAATACACATGTTTCAATTTTACATTTCACCCGCTTTCAGGGTTTGATTTTTTCAATGACTTTTTTTGCAGTATCAAGATCATCTCCACAAAAGCTTAATTTGACCTTTGTTGTCAGTGTGATAAGTCATGTTATGCATATCCCTCACTCAAATCATATGGGGTTGTTTATTATATTCTGAGAAATTTAAGTCATGCCCTGGTCTTGGCTTGTTCTACACAGATCTGAGAGTCAGCCTGGGCTCTCATGTATTTCAATAATGCAAATTATGTCATTTTTAAAACTGATAGGCACCCTACCTTCCAGTTCTTGTGATTTCTATGGTAATCAACTCGTTTCATGGAAGAGTAAAAAAGCAAGCTATTGTCTTCAAAAGAGATGGAATATTGAGCCATGACACAAATCATCTGTGAGATGAATGATGGATTGATGATTCTATGCTGCATTCTATACTGGATGAGTTAGAATTTGGTAGGAATATTTCATATCAGTCATTTTGTAATAATAAATAAAGTCATTTTGTAATAATAAATAAACGATTACTCTTGTGAAGATTCTGATCTTTCCGAGGACATGTGGAGATAGATATTCATTCCATTCAAGAGATTTAGACTACGCCCTAACATCATCAGTCCATTATTCATTTCTTCTTAGAAACAAATTATTGAGGTGTTTATCAAGTCAGTTTGACAATCTCTTCTTCGGACCGTTATTGACAAGTTCCACTTGGTCAATAATTTGCTCCAACTTGAGGAGTGTTGGAAAATGTCCTATAATTACATGATTTATTTTTTTAGTTGTCTTATATTTCAATTTTTTACTTTATTTTCTTTCCATAAATGTAAATACTTATTAATATATTAGCAAAACCCTGTCACTCATTTTGAGTAAGCCAATACAAGATTCCTTTTCCAAAATCTTTAAATTCACCTCATTCACATTCACTCTGTAAAGGCTCCCTAGATCGAAGCCAGTAAATATTGAGTAACAAATTCATAATAGATTCACAATTTAAAGGATTATAAACAAGCATCAACTGCTTAAAAATAAAAATTGTTCTCAAATAATCAAAAAAAAAAATGGATGAGCGTTACATATACATAAAACTCTAAATGATTTATAAGATAATCAGATATTTTGACATTCTAGGTTGCCAAATTTGGCCTTCCAAGTAGTAGAATAGGTGTGAAAAAAGGAATGGGAATGAAACAAGGAAAATTTTGCCCATTAGCACTGCTAACAATTAGTAACAGTTGTTATAAGATCATGGCAGGGAGAATGCATATTAGCACTGTAAACAATTAGTAACAATTGTCATAAGATCATGGCAAGGAGAATAGCTAATTTTACATGTTTCATAACTTCCAATTGCTAACAATGAATCCCATTTTAACCAAAGTCAACTAGATCATCATTCTCTGATTTATATTTATATATATATATATATATATATATATATATATATATATATATATATATATATAGAGAGAGAGAGAGAGAGAGAGAGAGAGAGAGAGAGTGACTTTACGAGCATAAGGAGAAGAGTTCCATTCGAGGGCGGTGAGTATTGCTCGAGCCACATTACTTGACTTGCTATTATCATCCATATCTCACTGAGACAGTATTTAAAAAGGTTTTTGTCTGTAATTTGAAAGGAACATTGATACAGGTTTACTTACCAAAAAACAAATATTTAGGGTTAATGCATAATGTGTGTTTACTGTGTGCGTGCATCTAATATATGTACAACATGTCTCTCCATTAGACTCCATTCAACATACCAAATTTTTAAAATAGTAAAAAAAGTTGATTTTTTTACCATAATCTTCAAATATCCAACCTTGTATTGTGTGCCAGATGATCATCAAAAGTTTCAAAAGCCAAAAATACACACATGCTTCAATTTTGCATTTCACCAACTTTCGGGGTTGATTTTTTTAATGACTTTTTTGTAGTATCAAGATCATCTCCACCAAATTCGATTAAAAATCAGTCTTATACTTAATTAATAAATATGTTGTTTTTGAGGTTCATTGATTGGAATCGGCTAGAGACACACACACTAGATATAGCATGTATAGCATAACCGATGATAAGAAGTCATAAACTATCTATCTATGATTAATTCATATTATTAAGTTATAAGAATTCACACATACCAAAAGGGAAAGGATGACATGACCCCAAAACAACAGTTTCTGTGCAGTTCAACAAATTTTAAACTTTAGGTCGAGGTCTTAAAACTTATTACTCCCTCCGTTCGAAATTTATAATCCTGATTTCCTTTTCGAGTCGTCCCAAAATTATAGTCGCATTCCATTTTTTTATGTAACTGACGGAAAAAATTCACGCTAGTGAGCGATGTTTTATCTTGGTCATTCATTGAATGAATCTTTAAAAAACATCATTTTCAAATAGCGACTATCAATTTGGGATATGAACATGCCCATGTGAGGCCCAACAAAGGGGGGTCAAGCACCCACCCAAATTGGGGAAAAAAATGTTCCCACTGATAGAGTAAGTTTAGAAAATGTGATTGCTTATGGTTAAAATTAGGGTTGTTTTGGCATTCGAACCGAAAGTCGTAACCCTTTCACATTGATTACTATTTTGAGTCGAGTATATAAAAATAATATTCACGTTATTATTTATTAAATATTTAAGTCATTATTGTTTTAAAAATCAAATAATAACCTAAAAATCAACTCGGGGACCATTATCCCGGATCCAAGGGATGTCAATTCATATTTTCAAGTCATGTTTTGTCCAAAGTTTAGACACGAAAAAAACATGACAACACAAAATTGTATTTTGCCCACCGTTTAGACACGAAAACAACATGACAACAAAGCTTTTCCCCCCACTCATAACAATTTCCAGATCCGCCCCTTAATTGGGACGGGCGTAGTATAACATACTATAACAATGTGCCTGTTTCATACAAGTCAAAAAATTGTCATGTTAGAATTTTTTTTTTTTTTTACTTAATTACGTTTTCGTCGCTAAATGTGAAATTTCAATACTAAAAGTGTTATTCAGTGATACTTCGCGACCAAAAATGTATTAAAATCTAAAAAAATGATCAAATTGTATTAAAGTCCAATATCATAAACTAGTAATGTATTAAAATAAACGGCACTATAGGTCATATTAATTATCATTGACATTACAAAAACGCACTACATCACCCTAGGGCTTTGTGAACTTAGTGACAAAGCCCTAATTTTGTAACTCCAAATTTCCAACATCTAATTTTCGTTTGTAACATAGCCCTTCAAAAAAGATTGAAACAAAATAATGTAAATTTAATTTCAAGTTGAATTGAAATACCTGTGTGTTGTCTCGCTAGGGTTTACTAAAGTTTACTTTTTGTTGGATATGAATTTTGTACAGCTTTCAAGAAACAAAAAGCGATTGAAATTATTCCCCTCAGCGTGGCTTGAAAAATGAAGAGGGATTTCTTCTACTTTGTTTGTTAGGGACAAAAGAAAAAGAGAGAGAACAAAAGAGGAGAAATGGTCCAAAAAATGTAATGTGATCATATTTCCGGCGCAAAATATTCTCATTTCACACCACTTACTTCAAAACATTAAAAAATGAACTTCACATTTCATTAACACTAAAATTCGAACACAACAATTTCAAACTCAATTATATAAATACAAATTAAAAAAAATATTTCATTTTTTCAACCCTTTCGCTCTCTACTACGACCAAACCAAACCCTAACTCCATAACTTCAAAACAAAACCCTAACTCCAAAACTCTGTAACATAAACAGGTATATATTTCAAATCTATATGCTTACGTATTTATAAATGTCTAATATATACAGGACTAATGCATACATGTCTAACATATACATTAATCTAAAAATGAACTTAAAAGATGAATAATATCAAACTCATTTGATCTAAAAAACAAGCTTTATTTTTTGTTGAAAATGAACCCTATGTTGTTTTGAAACTGGACTCCCCATGGTCTCCCGTAATCGTAAAAGGTGACTATTCACGACCTAGGTAAGGCGTGGAACTCATATTCACGGTTTCAATAAACCAACAAAGTTATCATATCAACGGATTAAGTTGGTCGTGGTTTTCAACAAATAACGGTTAGGAGGGGTCGTGGTTTTCTACCTAACTTAATTTGTTGATTTCAAAAAAGTACTGTCATTTTAAATTTTTATTCTCATGTTTTGTTACAACTCCATTAAATGGGGAGAGCTAGTAGACCACCTATGACTGTATTGGTGATTAGGTGCTAGGTAACAAGTTTTGCTTGGCATACTCGCTCAGTATCTAAACGTTCATCTATAATCCCATTGTTTAAATTTATTTTTTTACATTATATTGTCAATAATTAGTAATCTAAAATTCTCTTTATAATACTATCATGTCAAATATTAATAAATTTATTTGTTAATTTTGCTTGTCCTCTGGATGATTATGCTCACTTAACTGCATTTCGAGCTCGATATTATGTTGAGTGAGATGATTCGAAAAACGAATCTAGTAGTGGGGGTAGGCCGACAATAGATTTGAATGCGGTTGTTCGGCCGTTCCCACATATCAAAATTTGTGCGAGAGTTGTAATGTCTTATTATTAAGAAAATATTGTGCAAAGATTCTCTCTACCTATAGATGTGTAAATGGCTACCTTTTTCTTTTTGAACAAATGATTTTGTTAGTTCATATAGCCCTTTTTTGTTAATTTGTATGGCTAGTGTTGTAGGTACAACTTGGAGCAACCCCTAAAAGGGGTTATGTAAGGGTGCTCCAAGTTGTGCCTTGTACACTTGCTATACGACAAAAATGGGTTATATGAAAGTGTTATAGTAAGTGTACAAGGCACAACTTGGAGCCCCCTTACATAGCCCATTATAGGGGGTGCTCCAAGTTGCACCTACAACACTAGTTATGTGACAAAAAGGTAGCCAATTACTCACCTATGTGTGTGTGTGTGTGTGTGTGTAGGAAATCCTTGAGCAATATTCTGGAAAAAAAAACATTACATCTTGGAGTGGCCGTACAGTTGCATTATTCTCTATTGTGGTCCTACCCCCACTGCTAGATTCATTTTCTGAAGCATCTCACTCAACATAGTATCAGGCTCGAAATGCAGCTAAGTAAGCATAATCATCCAGAGGACAAGCAAAATTAATAAATAAATTTATAAATATTTATAAAGGGAAGTATAGATTACTAATAATTGGCAGGATAGTGTAAAAAAATTAAACAAATGGGATCATAGACGAAACTATAGATATGAGCGAGTACACCTAGTAAACCAAGTCACTTATCACGAAATGAGAAGGATGAATCGGACCCTAATATGAGATGTGCCCCTACAACTTCACGAAAAATCCTGGCTTTGTTACTTTGTTAAAAAATATGGTTGTTTGTATATATAATTACTAAACATTATAGTAAATATTGTGGTTGTTAATAAATGTGGTTGTTGGTTTGTTTTAAAATGTGATTGTTTGTACTAAACAATCTAGTCGTTATGTATGTTTTATTACTAAACATTGTTGCATTATTTAAATATAAAGGATTATATGATAAACAGCATGCCCAAAGGAACTTGAGATCGCTGGATGAAAACAACGACCTATTCAAAACTATGAGATTACAAACTAACTTGAGATCACTGGATGAAAACCATGGCCCACTAAAACCATGAAATTATTAAGGAAATTGAGATCATTGGATGAAAACCACGACCCACTCAAAATCATGAGATTACAAAGGAACTTGAGATCACCGAATGAAAACCACGACCCACAAAAACCATGAAATTATTAAGGAACTTGAGATCACTGGATGAAAATCATGACCCACTCAAAACCATGAGATCATACAAATGAATTTTACATCTCATTAACACTAAAAACAGACCACCATATTTCAAACTCCATTATATAAATACAAATTAAAAAAATATTTCATTTTTTCATCCCTTTCTCCCTCTACTATGACCAAACCAAACCCTAACTCTAAAAACAAACCCTAACTCCTTAACTTCAAAACCAAACCCTAACTCCAAAACTCAGTAACATAAGCAGGTATGTATTTCAAATCTATATATTTGTGTATTTATACATGTCTAATATATACAGGAGTAATGTATACATGTATAATATATACATTAATCTAAAAATGAACTTAAAAGATGAATAATATCAAACTCATTAGATCTAAAAACAAGCCTTATTTTCATTGAAAATGAACCTTAAGTTGTTTTGAAACTGGACTCCTCACGGTCTCCCGTAATCGTAGGAAGTGACTATTCATGACGTAGGTAAGCTATGGAACTCATATTCACGGTTTTAATAGAGGAAAAAAGTTGTCATATAAATGGATTAAGTTGGTCGTGGTTTTCAACAAATCACGATTAGGATGTGTTGTGGTTTTCTACCCGATTTATTGTGACACCCCGACTAATTAAATACCGGGTAGCTACTCCTTTATTCAAATTAATTCAAAATGTCAAGTTGGTTCAGTTCGTAGCATCATTGTCGAAAACATTTTAACAATTACTAGCCACCTAATATTTAAAAAATGAGTTGCCAATTTTAATTAAAACTGATTTACATGCAACAAGATAGATTATGAAATGCTAACATAACCACCACAACACAGTCATAATAGAATAACCATAAAATAATAATGAATCTGGAGGAATACACCTCACAACAATCCGAATACTGAAATAAACAAATACCAAGTCTGTATCACTAAATTAATTACAACCAAAAATCTGAAATAACTGAATAGATAAAGTGTCTAAAAGAAATGGGGCGACATGCCCAACAGATGAGAAAATCTGATAATATAGAGTCAAGATCGAAAGTGGAGGCGTCTACTGTCAAGGTCCTGTAACTTCCACAGGAGCTACAGTACGTCACCTGAATGGAACTCCTATGCTTGGTGTCCTTGTGGCTGGGCACCTAAAAGGTTTTTACAAGAAAATATATTTGAAAGCAAGCGGGTCAGACCCCATTGTGAAAACAGTTTAAAATATAGCAAGTGTTTAATATCATTAAACAGTGAATATAAAGTACATGATAGTGTGTGCACTCACATGAGTTCCTCACCTCTCAGCTAATTATGCACTCCTATCGTACCCGTACCCATTCCAGTTATTCCCATATCTAATTAGTCCAATACAAGATCTAACATTACTATACGATTCACGATTAAATTCCGGCATCTTCATTTAAACAGAGAGTTTTACATTTCTTCTCGGTTTCCCATATTAGTAATATTACTTACTAGATGACCGGGCGGAAAAAGTGTGTTCGTGTGAGGACACAATCGTCGTGTGTTTCGCCGCCGCGATACAAAGAAAACCTAAGCTACTACTACACTTGACAAGCAAGCACAGCGGTAAGTCGGGTATCGTAAGAAATCCACAGGGAGTGATTAAATTTTAGATGTTAATTGCTTTAAAACTTCAAGAATAAAAATGGTGTAAAATAAATAAGAAAAGGTGATGGGTGGTTATGGTGACAAAAGAAAAGAATAAGTTACGCTACACAAAAGTAAAGCAAGGATCGGGATCGCATTCTACCAAACGGATCGAAACAACTACTAATTAGAGTTTCGATTCGAAAACATTTAATCGAGCATTTTCAATTAAGCATAAACATCACGCAATAAGGAATTTAAGCCAAATTTGCGAGATTAAGCATTTAATGGAAAATGGTCACACGCGGATTAAATTCGGATTGTCGCTATAAACACTAAAGTTGCGTGAAAAATATAGTTAAACGCATAACAATCCAACTTTAATACATGCGGTTTCAATTAAAATGCAATTTTACACAAAACCTAACTTTCGAGGTCCAAACCCGTAAATGGCGGAACGAAATCCCGACCCTATTTATCTATGGACAAATCATGGAAATAAACTAAATTACACTAATTAAACTAGGAAAGCAATAATTAAAGCAAGTAAACTAATTAATAAAGCATGTAAATTAAATAGAAGGCACGAAATAAAGGAAATACAACTAAATTAATGTAATTAAAGTTAAGGTACAACTTACAAAACAAAGAGTACAAGAGAGGAGTAGGATTTAGCTCCCAACTACAAACCCTAAAATCTAAGACAAAAATGGAGAGAGTTCTTGAAAATGAAGAGAAAGAGTATTTATCCAAAATAAATCCCATGGAAAAATTGTAAATAAAAGGGGAGAAAAACAAATATCAGCAGGGCCGAATCGATTCGGCATTGGGCCGAATCGATTTGGTTGGAGAATATCTCGAGACTGCCAAAGGGGCGAATCGATTCGGCTGGAATCCGAATCGATTCAGAATGGTGGGCGAATCGATTCGGCTGGAATCCGAATCGATTCAAAAACAGAGGAACTGGCATACTGTCTCCAACCGAATTGATTCACAAATGGGAGAATCAATTCGGACCTGCTGGTCTTGAATCTTTCCCCTGTTTTTGGTTGAGATGAAATTCTCTTACGCTCAAAAGCCCGTAACTTCTTCGTTCGGACTCGGAATCGCGCACCGTTTGCGGCCACGCGAAGCTTGTTCAGAGGGCTTCAACTTTCGTGAAGACATTAGGCCAGTTGCCCAAATTGTGAAATGACAAAATTGCCCTTGCGCGTGCGATTGTGTATGGAACTTCGTCGGAATGCATCCAAACTTCATACTAAGCATCCAAATACCTACAAAAGCTCAATTAACCCCTGCAAAACATGTTAACATAGAAATACGAGGTTTTCTGGTTAACGAGCATAAATATAGGGATTAAGATACCCGAGGGGGCTAATAACGCGTAGGTTAACGGGTGAAATACGCAATATTTGCGTCGTATCACTAGAGAATTTCCATTTTATCTTTACAAAAATGTTGCTATTATTTATACTCACATTTATACATGACAGTGCATTTCAATTAACAGTATATTATTCTCATCATAAATATACAATACTGGCACCCCGAGGCTAAGCTGCGGTGCACACATACTCTGCTATCCAATCCCGGTACATCACGTACATAAGGACCACGCATTCCGAATCTCTCAGGAATCGTTCTCAAATAACATCAATCACACATAATGGAGGCGAACATAGTTCACATCACATGGGTCACGCACATACCTACGCTCCCATGATCAGCAGACTTATTAACTTCTCAATAAGCCCTTCTCTGACCTATGTCCTCAAGTTACCAATCTAAATCCCCCCGTAGGCACACAAAGATTAGATGGTCCTGATCGAACGCCGACCTCACATGATAGCAAGTACGGTAGGTATGTTATACACAGATAACCACATATACCAAGCATTCGCACATCTTAGATATCTCAGAATATAATAGAGGTATACTTCTCGTTCTTATACCATTATTTAATGTTATACGTTTATAAGTCCCCGATTTATATACATTAAAGTTGTCAACTCTTCTCACGTCATAATTAGGTACTCATTTCCTAATCCATAAATGTCATCCGGTTTACTATAAGATTCTAAGTTTTAATCCTCAACGTACTCCAATATCCCAAATATACCCACTAGTCAATAAGGGAAGGTTATTACTCCATTAAATAAGTCTACGGGACATTTGAAATAAAATCAAGCCTAAAAGGTCATTCTGTCAACTCGTTAGAAGTCTCATTCGAACGAGATCGTTCGAACGAGTGTCGTTCAAACGAAAGGCTTCGAACGAACTACCAACTCGTTAGAAGGGATACTGTTATCTCGTTAGAAGCTCGTTCAAACGAGGTCGTTCGAACGACCTGGGCAGGTCTTCTAACGAGATGGCAGAACACGCCCAGAAAATCCTCAATTCGTTTTTCTTCAATTCCTCTTTTCAAAAACCCATTCTAAGATCACACCAATTATGTTTTATTGTTAATAAACTAATCTAAGTCCTCCTAGGTCGCTTCCTAACATATTAATGGGTTCAGATACTCCAAATCAACATGCAATTTACATAAATTCACAATTTTTCACTCCAAACCCTATGAACATGAACCTAAAGTTTAAATGCAATTAAAGACTCCTTATAAATCCGTTTTCAGATCATCAAAAGTTATGTTTTGTATATTGAATCCGTCCATACTCATTCTACATGCAAATTCCTACCCAAACCACGAGTTTCACAATAATTCGCTTTGGGTGTTCTTCATCAAAATTTCCAAGACATAAACAGTTTTCTACACTACACATGGAGGAAATATTCATTGCAAATAATGACATCAAAACACTTGCCGTAGATTCATTCTTCAGATGTGTCGTCGATGGTTCAAGGTTAATTTTCTCCTCTTTTTCGGTCACAAATCCTTTCCAAAACTGATGGTGTGGAGATGGTTTGGCTTGGGAACCCTTTACCCTCTTTCTAGCTTTTCTCAAAAACTACCGTAGCCCACTCTCTCCCTTTTTGGCTGATAATGGCCTTAGTGGTTCTTCTAAAATATCTAAATTAACACTTAAATTCGTGTGTCTTAATTCCCTAATTTTTAAAATGACCAAAATGCCCTTCTAGGTTGCCTGTTCGGCCTAAAAATGCCCCGGGACCAAAACTAAACCCTCGGCTTGTGTTTTATGACTATTTCGACCCTTCCGGACACGTTGGCGCACTCAAAATGACCATTCGGTTGATAAAAATATAATTCACTTTTTAATTTAAATAATTTCATTCCTGACGCGACTGACACGCGCGTCCCAACTTAAGTTTCTAATTTGTCGTATTTCAGCCTCGCGATAACTTTAATATTTTCAATAGTCATGAAATTTTCAATTTTAACATCATAATCAATTACCAACTCACATTTCGCTAGTATTTATATCCGGATTAATTCCTAATTAATTCTTATTTAATTTAATTAATCCCTTAAATAAAAATCAATAAAATTACGGGGTATTACATTTAATTTGTTAATTTTAAAAAAGTATTGTCATTTTAAATTCGTATTCTCGTATTTTGTTGCAAATCCATTAAATGGGGAGAGCTGGTAGACCACCTGGGACTGCATCTGTGATTAGGTGCTAGGTAACAAGGTTTTTTAGGTATACTCACTCAATATCTAAACGTTCATCTGTAATCCTATTTGTTTAAATTTATTTTTTTTACACTATCTTGTCAAATATTAGTAATCTAAAATTATCTTATAATACTGTCATGTCAAATATTAATAAATTTATTTATTAATTTTGTTAGTCCTCTGGATGATTATGCTCACTTAGCTGCATTTCGGGCTCGATACTATGTTGAGTTAGATGCTTTGAAAAACAAATCAAATAGTGGGGGTAGGCCGACAATTGATTTGAATGCAGTTATTCGGCCGCTCCCACATATCAAAATTTGTGTGAGAGCTGTAATGTCTTATTGTTAAGAAAATGTTACGCAAATATTCTCTCTACATATAGGTGTGTGATTGGATATCTTTTTCTTTTTGAACAAATGATTTTGTTAGTTCATATATCCCCTTTTTGCTAGTTCGCATGTCTAGTGTTATAGGTACAACTTGGAGCACCCCATATAGGAGGCTATGTAAGGGTGCTCCAAGTTGTGCCTTGGACACTTACTATACGACAAAAATGGGCTATATGAAAGTGTTATAGCAAGTGTGCAAGTAATAACTTGGAGCATCCTTACATATCCCCTTCTAGGGGGTGCTCCGAGTTCCACCTACAACACTAGCCATACGACAAAAAGGTAGCCAATTACACAGCTATATATATATATATATATATATATATATATATATATATATATATATATATATATAGGAAATCCTTGCGAAATATTTTCTGAACAATAAAACATTACATCTTGGAGCGGTCGTACAACTGCATTCTTCTCTATTGTGGTCCTACCCCCACTGCTAGATTAATTTTCTCAAGCATCTCACTTAGCATAGTATCGGGCCCGAAATGCAGCTAAGTGAGCATAATCACCCATATGACAAGCAAAATTAATAAATAAATTTATTAATATTTGACAGGATAGTATTATAAAGGGAATTTTAGATTACTAATAATTGACAGGATAGTGTAAAAAGAATTAGACAAATGGGATCATAGACGAAACTATAGATATAAGCGAGTACACCTAGCAAACCAAGTCACCTACCACGAAAGGAGAAGGATGAACCGGACCCTAACATGAGACGTGCCCCTACAACTTCACGAAAAAACCCGACTTTGTTACTTTTAGGCCTTGTTACTTTGTTAAAAAAAAATGTGGTTGTTTGTATATTTAATTACTAAACATTGTGGTAAATATTGTGGTTGTTAATAATTGTGGTTGTTGATTTATTTAAAATATGATTGTTTGTACTAAACAATTTGGTTGTTATGTATGTTTTCTTACTAAACATTTTTGCATTATTTAAATATAAAGGATTATATGATAAACAACATGCCCAAAGGAACTTGAGATCACCGGATGAAAACCATGACCCACTCAAAACCATGAGATTACAAAGTAACTTGAGATAACCGGATGAAAACCATGACCCACTAAAACCGTGAAATTATTAAGGAACTTAAGATAAATAGATAAAAACCATGACCCACTCACAATCATGATATTACAAAGGAACTTAAGATCACCGAGATGAAAACCACAACCCACTAAAACTATGAAATTATTAAGGAACTTGAGATCACTAGATGAAAACCATGACCCACTTAAAACCATGAGATTACGAAGGAAATTTAGATCACCGGATAAAAACCATGGCCCACTCAAACCGTGGTAATGAGACCACGACCAACCTAGAGCATGGTAAAATTTTCTACATGCGACCTGTAACACCCCGTATTTTTGTGCTTTTAATATTTAATTAATTCGAGGATTTTAAATTACTTGTGGGTTGTAATTTTTAATTGAATTAATTATGGCAATATATGTTTAAATATTAATCGGGGAGTGAATGGCCAATATTTAGGTAAATTTATTTACTAAGTGAATAGTAATAATCTAATTGCGTCATTTCGGGTAGTAATGACGGGGTATGCGATTATCTTAGCCGAGAGTCGGTATAGACTAAATTGGGGGTGAGGTAAGAATTTTTATAAATTAATTCGGATGGCAATTCTGAGTGCGCGGTTGAGTCCGGATGGGTCGAGAGAGTCAGAAAAGAGTACCCGGGGGTAGCATTTGGGTCTCGGGATATTTTTGGGCATAGCCGGGCCCGCACGGGATGATTTGGGCTATTTTAATTTAGCCCATTAGGTTAAAAACGGGATTTGTATTTTTAAACCTAAACCTAAGAAAAGGAAAAGGAGCAGCCACCATTATTCTAACCTAGGGTTTGAGAGGAAGATTGGGGGAAAACAACCAAGAACAAATTGGGAGCTTTTGGAGCCAAATTGAGGGACTCCGCCAACGGAATCAGACACTACGAACACTTTCAGGCAAGTGGTTAACTGTTTTGATTCTTAAAGCATGATAATCAATTTATATTATAGTGATGTGGGGATAAAAATCTGTTTTTGGGTGTAAATCCGTTTTTGGGTATAAATGGGTACAATAATGGAGTTTTATTTTTGGAACGATTAAATGAGATTCAAAGTAAGAAATTGTTGGGTTATATAATTCTGAATATGATTATAAGGTTTGAATGTGAAAAACCGGAATATAAAAGGGTGAGATTTGAATCTGAAATTGGGTGTTTACCCTAGAAATTTATGTTCTTGAGCGGGTCATGATTCATAGGGTTAATGATGTAAAAAGGGTTTAGTTAATGTTTATAGTTCCTGAGAAATGCTATAAGACGATTAACAGGGTGATTTGAGGCTGGATGTTGAGGAAAGAAACCTTGGGATTTCATTAATGGAGGAAACAACTCGGTGGAGGGGGCGGACACCTGTTCGATCGATCGATCGACGGGTGGGGGTCGATCGATCGACCCTACAGTTATTTTGGCAGTTTGTTTTATGGATTTTTATGGGTTAAGATTTTAGTTGTAGATTTCCCCTAGCATAATTAAGAGAGAAAGATTTATTTATGGGAATAAATTCTTAACAATTATAAGGGAATATAATTGGGGGTAGTGGGGGAATTATATGCAACACTTTGCAAATGAATTTTTGGCGAATAAATTCTGAGAATATAAGATAACGAAATCGGTGAATAAGTTCGGGTATAGTAGTAGGGTAACGGTACTCATTTAAATAAATTAATTTGGAGTCGGGGACTAGACTCGGGTGATATTTAATTATGGACCAAGTGAGTGAGTCCGAATGTGCTAGCAATTATAGGTAAATATAATTGGGGAAAATGATGGAAATAAATGTGCGACACATTGTGGGCGAAAAATGTGGAAAAGAAAGTATGAGATGTAAAAATGGACCAAGTGAGTGAGTCCGGGTGTGTTGGTGATGTGACACTAAAATATTAAATTAATTATTGAGAGAGTGTAATTAATTTGGAGTCGGAACATAGACTTGGAAAATATCAAGTTACGGGCCAAGTAAGCGAGTTCGGGGACAATGGTTGAGTGACACCAAGTTATTGAATTAATAAAGGTGTTAATTAATTTAATTAGGGTCGGATCGTAGACTCGGGTATGATTAAATTAATGGGTGGGATAATTAGTTTAATCGGATCGGATTGTAGACTAGTGAAGGTTACTTATTAATTAATGTGACAATTAATTAAATTAGAGTCGGACCATAGGCTTGGGATTATGATAATCTAATAAGTGAGACAACTTATTTGGTTGAGTCGGGCGAGAGACTCAGGACATTATATGCTAGTGTTACAGGTTATGAGTGCACGGAGGAGCCGGAGTTCATGTTATATATATATATACGGTGTAGTGATAGTATATATATATATATATATATGTGTGTATATATTGTCTGTGCTATTATGTATCTATGATTTGATATTTATTTTAGTATACTCTAGTGCCATAGGGGGAGGTTACGCGCAGTGGATGAATCCCCTAGCTTGAGGAGTAGGGCGAGTAGATTCCCAGGTCATAGCGTCCGTTACAGGGGGTGAGGGGCATCTCACTTTCCGGGAAGGAATATGACCGCCTCCAATCGTATATCAAACCAAGTTAGTGAGAGACTCTAACTTGTATAACTAGGTTATGTGAGCACACCTAGTGAGATGGCACTTTAGAGAAAATCATCCGGTGAGGACATACTCGGAAGGATGAGTACACGTGTGATATGTGTGGTTATTGGTAAAGGTACGTATAATGTAGTAGTGAATATTATACGTAGATGATAATACAGTGTGTGATGTATTTACTTTATATAACTTGGGTTACAGTTATATGTTGTTAATTAATGAGAAATTAATTAAGTTAATCATATATATGGGTAATACAGTGCGTGATGTATTTAATTGATATAACTTATGCTACGGTTTTATGCTTTTAAGTAAGATGGAATTTAATAAGTTAATTAGCGAGATAACTTATAATTTGGGAATAATAATACTCGGTTTAGAGTAGCATGGAAAGGGGAGGTTACATCGGGACTAGTTGGATGGGGTCGTACAACTAGGTGGGGTTAAGGTAACCGTTAGGTGTGCACAGTAGTGGAGGGGTGAGAATGTCCACAAGAGAGTGCGACACTAACTTAAATATGAAGCGCATTCATGCATTTTAAATTACTGCAGTTAATTCACTTGCTAAATATTTTCAAAATGTTTTGGGTTCTAACCCTTGCTATAAAACTATTTTCAAAACCTTTTAGGTGTCCAGCCACAGGGACGCCAGGATTGATATTCTATTCCAGGGACACGGAGCTGCGACATATGTGGATGCTAGCAGGAGTTTGGATTAGACGCATCATTTACTCATTCCTAGAGTAGGAATCTTGTATCAGTTCCAGTTTCATTTAGGGCTTGTCGCCCAGACTTCTCAGTACAGTTTTCAGGTGTTGATTATTTGTATTCAGATTATTTCTTGGTGGCCGGTGTTTTATTCGGCATGTTGTGTATTTATGATTTCAGTTTACTTTCATTTAGTTGTGTGAATGGTTTATATTTATTCCGCATGTATAGTTTTGGTTTAATTAAAAAGTTAAAAATTGGCACCAGTTTTTTTTGGAATGCTAGGTGGTTAGTAAGTTTTAAAAAGTTTTCGACAGTGATGCTAAGGATGATCCAACTGGGATTCCTGTTTTAATTTGGTATAGGACTGATCACCCGGTATTTTATTAGGCGGGGTGTCACAGATGGTATCAGAGCATCAGGTTCTAGTGTCCTTAGGATCTGTGCGGCTTTTCACGTTTCAGCTAGCAATCTTTGATATAGAGCCCTATCATAGGATTGTTGTATTCTCATACGTATGCGCATATACGTTCTTCTGTGAAATTTATATTTGAGAGTGAACTCATAAAATTCGGTTCTCATTCCAGATGATGCCCAGGAGGGAGAGAGAAGTTAGGGCAGCAGGGGGGAGATGAGACGAGGGAGGCTCGTTAGGAGCAAGAGCTACCACAGCAACGACCATAGATGATTTTTGGCAGCATAGATCACTGAAATAGTGGCACAGGCAGTTGGAGCAACGGTGGTCACAACGGCAAGGTACTTTCCACGGAATCAGCCACAAGTGTTAGTGGCGTCGGATGTTCAGACTCACACGGGGTCGTTGGGGTGGAAACAAAAAGGAGAGGTTACTTTAGCGGGAACCCACCAGAGTTGCGAAGGGATTCAGGTGTAGTACTAGCGTATCAAGGAAGACCTACGCATGGGAAATTGGGATGGGGTGCGGAAGTAAAGGCTAACCACTTTTAGTTAGTGGGAGTGGTGCTACAGTGGTGGGAGTAAATCACCACAGTTGAGGAAAGGGACACACTAGCTACTACCGAGTTTTGGGTACGGTTCGACTGCAAGTATTTTTCCTTCAGCGGTGGAGACCGAAAGGAGGAGAAAAATTTTGTGAGGTGACTCAAAGAGAGACCGTTTAGTGGCCGTTTACGAGGAAGACTTCACTCGTTGGCAAATTTTTATCGGATGATGGTAAGCTAGGAAAAGAAAAAGAAAGCAAAGTTTATGGATGAGTTAGTCTGGAGAATCAGACAACATTTAATGGATAATTCCGCATTAGTAGGTTATACTGATGTTGTTAACGCAACACTCCGGCACTGTTGGGAATATCGCTTCCACGCGAAAGGAAGCGGGAAGGGAGTGGGGATTTAACCATTCGGATGAGGCAGAAAGGAACAATACCAGTGGAGTATCCCAGCAGCAGACTGGGGGAGATCAAGGGCAGTGTTTCCGGCAGGGGAATTATGCCACACGATCTAGAACGGGAGGCTATCGGGATGGCTAGGAATTTCAACAAGGTTGACATGGAAGGGATCAGTGGTAGGGTGGAATTTTTGGAGGTGTTTCGTTGGTAGGGAAGCGGGACACATGAAGAGGGAGTGCCTCATAGATACAAGGGTCAACTACAGGATGAGGTCCTGAATGTACAGCCACTATAACAAGTCATGGGTGCGTTCGGGCAGGGGGAAGCTGCTCCGGAACTCGAGGATCAACCATTTCAACTGGAGTATGGAGATAATTATATCTTATCCTATGGGCATGGGGTATGTTTTGAGTGACAAGGAGGGTGTCACAAGATAAGACTTATTCTACACTAGAGTTCGCAGATGAGTCGAATTTAGGGGGTGCATTGGCGGTAGCAGCCGTAATATGTGGATAAACTTTCCGTGGGGTGGCGGAGTTTTAGTGTTCTTAACGAGAGAGTGAAGTGTAAACTGAGTGAAAGTTTGGATTATGAAAGGGATTTATACTGTTGATAAGTATGGAATTAGGGTGGATTAGTATTCAAATATCGACGGGATAGCGATGGATCTGAACTATTGTGGATAGTGGGGTAAAGTTTTGGTGTTCGCAACACCAGGGTATGATTGGTACTAGGTATCAACTGAGAGGGCGTCTAGCCTATATATGGGTATATATATGTTGTTTTGCGTGGGACGAGGGACACAGGAAGGTTTTCTGTTCTCGCATTTTATCCCAGGGAGTGGGGGTATTTATTGAAGTGAATCAGGGTGGTTAGATTTACATTCAGGGAGAGATAACTCGGGGTTGATTTCGCGCAAGGAATTGTGATTGTAGGGCGCGGTATCTTACATTGTCTTGGTAGCCTAAGGGTAGGCATATATACTTTGCGTGTGAGGGACAAGTATTTGGGGGTGTAAGGAACTTATAGTTAAACGCACTAATGAGTGATAACTAGAGTGATAACTAATGGGTAATAACCCGGGAGTACAAGAATATTCTTAATAGGTACATTGAGGGGTGCTAACCTAGGGATGCAGGATTCTCCTAGTAGGTGTATAATTGGGCCTTAGCCTGGGGGCACAGGATTGGTATATATGTATAGGAATGATGTGACTATATAAATATATATATACATAAATGAACTTGTGAATATTTCTACCGTGTGAGATTTGTAGAATTTGTAATAATAATATTTACATTGTGCCCTATGGTATAATCCTCAGGATGGGAAGTGGTTGGTCGTTAGTACATGGGGTGGGTACCTCGGCCACTATATATATATATATACGTATGGGATATGACTACGGGTTGGAAGTTATCTTACGGGTTACGACTAGCATAGTCGAGAAAATTTTAGTGCGGTAGAGTACGGGTATAGGGCGTATGGGCGCCCTGGACAATAAAATGCATATTTGGGTAACGTATAAAGAAAAGCGGGAGAGATAGATATCGCTACCTTATAAGGGTATGACTAGTGAGTAAAATGAGAATATTGGAACACTAGGCTTATCTTAATTTCGAGGACGAAATTCCTTTGTAAGGGGGGAAGTATGTAACACCCCGTATTTTTGTGCTTTTAATATTTAATTAATTCGAGGATTTTAAATTACTTGTGGGTTGTAATTTTTAATTGAATTAATTATGGCAATATATGTTTAAATATTAATCGGGGAGTGAATGGCCAATATTTAGGTAAATTTATTTACTAAGTGAATAGTAATAATCTAATTGCGTCATTTCGGGTAGTAATGACGGGGTATGCGATTATCTTAGCCGAGAGTCGGTATAGACTAAATTGGGGGTGAGGTAAGAATTTTTATAAATTAATTCGGATGGCAATTCTGAGTGCGCGGTTGAGTCCGGATGGGTCGAGAGAGTCAGAAAAGAGTACCCGGGGGTAGCATTTGGGTCTCGGGATATTTTTGGGCATAGCCGGGCCCGCACGGGATGATTTGGGCTATTTTAATTTAGCCCATTAGGCTAAAAACGGGATTTGTATTTTTAAACCTAAACCTAAGAAAAGGAAAAGGAGCAGCCACCATTATTCTAACCTAGGGTTTGAGAGGAAGATTGGGGGAAAACAACCAAGAACAAATTGGGAGCTTTTGGAGCCAAATTGAGGGACTCCGCCAACGGAATCAGACACTACGAACACTTTCAGGCAAGTGGTTAACTGTTTTGATTCTTAAAGCATGATAATCAATTTATATTATAGTGATGTGGGGATAAAAATCTGTTTTTGGGTGTAAATCCGTTTTTGGGTATAAATGGGTACAATAATGGAGTTTTATTTTTGGAACGATTGAATGAGATTCAAAGTAAGAAATTGTTGGGTTATATAATTCTGAATATGATTATAAGGTTTGAATGTGAAAAACCGGAATATAAAAGGGTGAGATTTGAATCTGAAATTGGGTGTTTACCCTAGAAATTTATGTTCTTGAGCGGGTCATGATTCATAGGGTTAATGATGTAAAAAGGGTTTAGTTAATGTTTATAGTTCCTGAGAAATGCTATAAGACGATTAACAGGGTGATTTGAGGCTGGATGTTGAGGAAAGAAACCTTGGGATTTCATTAATGGAGGAAACAACTCGGTGGAGGGGGCGGACACCTGTTCGATCGATCGATCGACGGGTGGGGGTCGATCGATCGACCCTACAGTTATTTTGGCAGTTTGTTTTATGGATTTTTATGGGTTAAGATTTTAGTTGTAGATTTCCCCTAGCATAATTAAGAGAGAAAGATTTATTTATGGGAATAAATTCTTAACAATTATAAGGGAATATAATTGGGGGTAGTGGGGGAATTATATGCAACACTTTGCAAATGAATTTTTGGCGAATAAATTCTGAGAATATAAGATAACGAAATCGGTGAATAAGTTCGGGTATAGTAGTAGGGTAACGGTACTCATTTAAATAAATTAATTTGGAGTCGGGGACTAGACTCGGGTGATATTTAATTATGGACCAAGTGAGTGAGTCCGAATGTGCTAGCAATTATAGGTAAATATAATTGGGGAAAATGATGGAAATAAATGTGCGACACATTGTGGGCGAAAAATGTGGAAAAGAAAGTATGAGATGTAAAAATGGACCAAGTGAGTGAGTCCGGGTGTGTTGGTGATGTGACACTAAAATATTAAATTAATTATTGAGAGAGTGTAATTAATTTGGAGTCGGAACATAGACTTGGAAAATATCAAGTTACGGGCCAAGTAAGCGAGTTCGGGGACAATGGTTGAGTGACACCAAGTTATTGAATTAATAAAGGTGTTAATTAATTTAATTAGGGTCGGATCGTAGACTCGGGTATGATTAAATTAATGGGTGGGATAATTAGTTTAATCGGATCGGATTGTAGACTAGTGAAGGTTACTTATTAATTAATGTGACAATTAATTAAATTAGAGTCGGACCATAGGCTTGGGATTATGATAATCTAATAAGTGAGACAACTTATTTGGTTGAGTCGGGCGAGAGACTCAGGACATTATAGGCTAGTGTTACAGGTTATGAGTGCACGGAGGAGCCGGAGTTCATGTTATATATATATATATACGGTGTAGTGATAGTATATATATATATATGTGCATATATTGTCTGTGCTATTATGTATCTATGATTTGATATTTATTTTAGTATACTCTAGTGCCATAGGGGGAGGTTACGCGCAGTGGATGAATCCCCTAGCTTGAGGAGTAGGGCGAGTAGATTCCCAGGTCATAGCGTCCGTTACAGGGGGTGAGGGGCATCTCACTTTCCGGGAAGGAATATGACCGCCTCCAATCGTATATCAAACCAAGTTAGTGAGAGACTCTAACTTGTATAACTAGGTTATGTGAGCACACCTAGTGAGATAGCACTTTAGAGAAAATCATCCGGTGAGGACATACTCGGAAGGATGAGTACACGTGTGATATGTGTGGTTATTGGTAAAGGTACGTATAATGTAGTAGTGAATATTATACGTAGATGATAATACAGTGTGTGATGTATTTACTTTATATAACTTGGTTTACAGTTATATGCTGTTAATTAATGAGAAATTAATTAAGTTAATCATATATATGGGTAATACAGTGCGTGATGTATTTAATTGATATAACTTATGCTACGGTTTTATGCTTTTAAGTAAGAAGGAATTTAATAAGTTAATTAGCGAGATAACTTATAATTTGGGAATAATAATACTCGGTTTAGAGTAGCATGGAAAGGGGAGGTTACATCGGGACTAGTTGGATGTGGTCGTACAACTAGGTGGGGTTAAGGTAACCGTTAGGTGTGCACAGTAGTGGAGGGGTGAGAATGTCCACAAGAGAGTGTGACACTAACTTAAATATGAAGCGCATTCATGCATTTTAAATTACTGCAGTTAATTCACTTGCTAAATATTTTCAAAATGTTTTGGGTTCTAACCCTTGCTATAAAACTATTTTCAAAACCTTTTAGGTGTCCAGCCACAGGGATGCCAGGATTGATATTCTATTCCAGGGACACGGAGCTGCGGCATATGTGGATGCTAGCAGGAGTTTGGATTAGACTCATCATTTACTCATTCCTAGAGTAGGAATCTTGTATCAGTTCCAGTTTCATTTAGGGCTTGTCGCCCAGACTTCTCAGTACAGTTTTCAGGTGTTGATTATTTGTATTCAGATTATTTCTTGGTGGCCGGTGTTTTATTCGGCATGTTGTGTATTTATGATTTCAGTTTACTTTCATTTAGTTGTGTGAATGGTTTATATTTATTCCGCATGTATAGTTTTGGTTTAATTAAAAAGTTAAAAATTGGCACCAGTTTTTTTTGGAATGCTAGGTGGTTAGTAAGTTTTAAAAAGTTTTCGACAGTGATGCTAAGGATGATCCAACTGGGATTCCTGTTTTAATTTGGTATAGGACTGATCACCCGGTATTTTATTAGTCGGGGTGTCACACGACCCATGACAAGTCCAGGCCGTAGTAATTCAAACACGGCCAACATAAATCGTGGCATGCATTTCCACGGCCAACCCAAATCGTGGTATGTGTTACCACGGTCATTACAAACCGAGTCAAAATTTTCTATATGCGACCCACGACCAGTTCAGGCCATGGTAATTCAACCATGGCTAACCTAAATCGTGACTTGCATTTCCTTGGCTAACCCAAATCGTGTTAATTATACCAAGATAGTTATGGCCTAAGTTAATCATTAAACTTGATTTACCATGACCAAGTAAAGCCGTGATATACCATCGTCTCCAGTTACAGGTGACCGTTGGAAGTCTTAACAATTTTTTATTTAATTTTTTTCGGGGCTTCTTTTCTAAACATTTCTTGGTGTGTAGAAATTAATTACAATGAGTCCAATGTAGGAGTGAAATCTAAACTTTGAGCATCCTTTGTATCTTTCAGTTTTTGGAGGGTTTGAGCCATGTAGAATGAGGGTTTTGAAGGTTTTTGAGGGTTTGAGCCGTGGAAAATGAGGGTTATGTGAAAGGGTATTATAGACTTTTTAATCAAATTAAAAGTGTAAATTTGTGGTGTTTGATGGTAGTTAAAATATTTTTTTATTTTGTGGTGTTAAGGAGATTATTTCTGGGTGGTAATATCACCGCCCATAGTGTAAATCCTACATGTATAGTATATCTATGTTTTATGTTACGCCCAATTACAACTACGACACATTAGTATCGTCTCGAGCTCAGATATAAATCAATACGAGTGTGATAGGTTAGTGTGTTGCACCAATTTAAATCGATTTAAAATTATTTTAATATATTACTGATTTTTTTATAGAAAAATAATATGTACCCCTAATTTATCTCCAAAGTACATTAGTTGTTTGTACATTGGGGTGGGTTCCACATTAAGTAAAAGCATTTAATGCACTTTAAGGATATGTTGGGCATGTTTTGGGAGGAGTAGCATTACTTTTTTTAATATTGAACTTAAACACTTAAACATTATCATCATTTTATTAGACTTTGGTACGCCTTTCAGCGCCAAACGTTGTTAAAGATCACTTTTAAAGATGAAATTTCTACATTTATCAATGCAAAATGTATTAAAGTCTAATAAACTCGTAAAATGTACTCAAATCCAATATCAAAAGATGGTAATATATTAAGGTAAAAAAAACTCTACAGCTAATCTAATCTAATATATCTATTTAAAAACATAAGTCGTGGATTACGATATGCCACGTGTCACTATCATTGATTACCACTTACTCTTTCACTCTATTATTAATTTAAGATAAATGTTGCACACTGTTGATGAACACTCAGGAGTTATTAATACTCTATTATATTAATATTCTTGATGCCTACAATCATCTAAAGATTAATACCCAATAATCTATCATAATTAATTGAACAACCCTCTTTATCTTTCTAATATAACGTCCCTTCTCTCTTTTTCGTTTAAATCGAGAAAATGAATAACCCTTCTTTTTCTTGCATCTTATCATAAAGGCATTTTTTCTCCATATATATACATGTGTGCATTGTGATGGTCAACAAATATATCTGAGGTATTCTTCTTCTAAGTTCTCATCATAAGATGTGCTTGTTATTAGATTTACTCACAGTAAAAGAAACTGAGTTCAAAACAATAATTGTTAACCCGCATCATCGGCAAGAAATTTGGCGTGATACATTCACTTTGATTTCCCCTTGGATTATTTCTATTACTGTTAATCTTGAATTGATTTTACTTTGTTTGTTATAATAATATTTTAACCTTTTAGTTTTGAGTTTTAAATTTCATGTGATTTCACTTTTCATGCCATGTGTGTATATATTCACTGTTTGTTAAAATGTCACAAAACTATGAATATCAAACTGTAGTATCATATATTATCACTATCCTTTATAATTTTATATAGATCTCTTCTTTGATCCATGTCACGGTGCATCGTAAGTTTTTTCCTTCTTATTTTTCTTCCATCATCCTGCAGTTTTTTGTTTTACCTTTATATTTGTAGAATTGTCTAGGTATATTAAGTTGATTACTATCATTTTACAAAATATTCTACAAAGGTGCTTGTATAAAAATCAAATTAACCCACACCAAAAATTTGTATAAAACTCAAATTAACCCATGAAAATTCACCTCGGGGGATCCCGCCCCTGAACTCCCGACACCATTCCAAATTTTGGTTCCTTCTAAGAGCATCCACAATGGTGAGATAAGAGTCTAAGATATTTTGTATATTTTCAAACTAAGATTCCTACAATGGTGGGAAAGTATGGACTAATTCTCTAAATGATTTTGTAGTCATTATCCAAACTTGGATAATGGATACAAATTTTGTAAACCCTTCCAACGAACTTTATTTGTGCGTATCGATTCCTATTAACTTTATTTATTCGTATCAATTGCTACAGACAAAGGAAGTTCGTATCAAATATAAATAATTATTTATTATTACATATTTAGGTCTTACAAACTACATTTGTTTGTAACAATTCATGCGAATAAATGTTGTTCATAAGAAATATTTTATTTACTTCCTACGAACAATTATAATCCATAGGAAGTCTAAATGTGGGAGATATATTTGAGGAATGATATTAGCTTTAGTTTTTTTTATATAGAGAAGAGGTCAGAACCCCCACCACTAATATTATTCAAGGAGAAACAACCTCTCCAAAGTGGCACACAAACTACAGAGAACTTAAAAGCAATAAATATAGGGTTTTATAACAACCCCATTACAAGAATATAAAGAAGATAACTAGAAATTAATAGAAGAAAATATGATGTAATGACAGCCCATCTTGTCTAGCCTAATTTATTGCTTTAGTTACCCAAAATTATAATAACCAAGGTTCTAAAAAGCGCGGGGAGTGATTGAGGTGTGGAGGCTAAGCCTTAAGCCTTAGAAGTCTAGGCGGGCCTAGGCGTAAAAAGGCGTGAAAAGGTGTTTAGGCCTTCTTAATATATTTTAATATTTTTTAACCATAACAAGGCTATTAAAATACAAAAATTGCAGATATCATAAAAATATGTCTGAATATATGCAAATTAAAATACTATCTGATTATTTTGAATAAGATAATGGTCCAGTTAGTAAACAAATTCTTTAAAAGGCGACATCATTTAACTAAGGCATTGTTGTGTTTAGAAAAAAGTGCGCCGTAAGGGTTTTACTAAAAATAAGGCGTGAAAAGCGTAAGGCGAGGAGTTTCTCCCAAGCCTTAAGCCTGGGCATGCCTAGGCAGGTTTTTTAGAACAGTGATAATAGCAGATAGATAAAATAAAGAAAATAGAAAGAGACACAAGGTTTTTACATGGTTAACCTCAATAATGGAGCCTACATCCACAGGGTAATGCCATTAAGGGTTTAGGGTTTAGTTGCAGTCTCTCAGTTACAATCTTTAGGGTTTAAAATGATGTATCCCCCTCAACTGAGAGTAGTAGTGTATTAATAGTAAGTGGAAACTTAAGAGATGGAATGGTTTTATGTCTTAGGCATTTACCTCTTTACATGATAATATGTATCTCGACATTATTCACTGGCATGTGTATGGTGACTGTTGAATATCCCACGTGTGTCTGTCCACCTTACTGATGGTTCATCTTCTTGGTTGTGTTCGATTGAGAGAACGACCAAAGGATACCTGAGCCGACCGGATTTACCCATTATTGATGGTCGAATGGCAATGTTGACAGGTTTCACTAAAGTTTTGGTCCACCCGGCCAAATAATTTAAGGCTACAACAAAGCCCCCGATACTTTATACTTGATGGGATAGAAAAGAATGGAGTGTTCATTCCAAAAGATGCTCGACACCTTAAGAAAGCGTTGGTCAGCAACTAACCTCAAGGATTTGTAATTTTTCAATTTGTTATACCAAGGCGGTGGTAATCTTGTAAATAGTTTGAAAAATAACAAACCTCCTAAGGGTACGTTGGTCTTTTGAATACCTGGGATATGGGATGTCGTCAATGTGTGAAACGTTTGGTACGTTTAATCATTTCAAATTTTAAAGATCAAGAGTTGTCACTCTACCTATAAAGAGTCTCTCCCCCATCAATCTTACTTCATCTTGCATTTCAAACTCTTCCCTCCATTGTAGAGCTCTTACTTTATTGTTTAAAGACTTCGACTAGTTATTATCACTCTAAGAACTTTTACCTTCTCATTTTTTTTTCTTTTTGAGTCTTTAAGATGGTTTACATTGTGGATGAGAGTTCTTTGGATGAATTTAGGGTAAAGCGTAATATCTCAGATTGGGTAATCGCATAATTAGTTACTGGACGTGACCTGTGTGCTTTGAATGAGGGCCATTGGCTTCCCATAATATTTATAGTTGAGTGTGGCGTCACTTTCTTGCCAAATAATGTATACATAGAATTATGTTAATACTTTGATGTGGTCCCTACTAAAGTGGCCCCAAACAGTTGGAGGTTTGTAAATGGAGTTAACCGCCTTAATGCATTATATGGAACTCAAATAAAAATAACTGAATTAATGTATTGCTACACTTGGGGGACCACTACTGACAACATTTACTACCTGAAGACACGATATTATAACAGGGCTTTGGTGGTGAACTTAACTGACTCTAATAAAGATTATTGGGATTATGGAATAGTTATATTAAGAACTGGCAGTATTCTCCTCTTACTAGGGGTGCAGAATATAATGGGCTAAGATGCCCTAGAGAAGGGCATGGCATAGGTCGGCACCTCAAACATTTGTATATTTTCTTTCTCTCTATTTTTCCTTTATTGGTTTGACGATCAGTACTTTCATAATTATATTTTGCATAAATAAGGAAGAAAGATTGCCCCTAACTCATAAGTGAATTTTGCTGACCTGAAGCACATTTGGTTTATCCAGCAGAGGATATGAGAATCCCATCCATGTTCGGCTTCGATTTCTTGATTACCAAATTTTCATTACTTCTTTTGTATCTCGACCTATAGAATATATCCTAGTTGACCCCGTAAACTTAGACGAGCCGACCTCGTCTTAATCTGTTGTTGTTTCCAGATTCCCCTTTTCAAGAAGAAGGGAGTTTTAATTTTGGAGGAACATCCTCCTCTTTTTAATCTTTAGATATACCCACTGTCCTAGTCACTTTCTCATTTCCTGAAAAAATGGTCAGGAGGAAGATCCCCACCTTACTCGCTAGGGCCAAATCTCCCCCTCCTCCTGAGAAGAAGGATGCAAGGGAAAAGGGTTCCAAATGCCCCATAGTTATGGTGCTTGAAGAGGTGAAAACCTAAGATCCTCAGTACAAAAGGCTAAAGAAAGGTCCTGTCGATCGGCAGGAGTTGGTGAAGAAATCCTAGTTCGATCAGGCCTCTATAGGTGTTGCTTCTGTGGCAGCCAACCATGGTCTATCGAGAGGCTTAAAACTCTCTAGAATTCTACTCTCCGATGAGTCTACTGCTACTGCTCTGCCAAGGTCTTGGGAAAATTTAGCCTTGGTAAATACCTTAATTTTTTATTCTATATGTTTTACTTGTACTTCTAATGTCGTGATTGACTCATTTTGTATTTTTTTGGGCTTTTGTAGTTCTTAGTGGATTACGACCAAATCCTTAGAAGGGATGACCAACTGAGGGAGTCTTTGGCTTATGTGGAAGCCACTTTTAAAGGATTGAAAGTTTCTTTGGATGCCTTCAAGAATGAGCTTTTGAAAGAATAGGAAAATATAGAGTAAAGTGGATAAAGTCGAGCAGGGTAAGAAGGATGCATTGAAGGTTGCTAAAGATGCTGATAAGAAGGCCGACGAGGCCAAAAAGAAAGTTACTGACGTGGAAGGGAAGTACCAGGGCCTAAGGGCTAAATTTAAAAAAGATGCTTACACACGAGGTTAGGATTAGTTGTTCTCCACAATGACCGTGGATATTGATTTCTTAAAGAAGTCGTCCTTCAAAGAAAGATAAGATGTTTTTCTTAGAAAGGTCAGCACTCCTACTGACTCTGATCTTTTTCCATAGTTTAACCTTGGCACTCCTCCCATTATTGATAAGGAGATAAATGATAAAGAAGGGACAAATGAGTCCTCCATGGTCCCTAAAATGTTAGTAGTATAAGCTCGCCCTGAAGAGGAGGTGGCCCAGGATAAGAAAAAGGTGTAAGAACCTTAGGACTGTCTTTTATTTCTTGTCTTCTCTCTGTAATGCCTTATTTTCTTATATTTTGGATGAATTCCCTTGGATGCACTCTTTTCCATAATTTTTAATAAAATTTCCATTTATTTTCCCTACACAATGTTGATGTTTGCTGAATATTTTCTTTGAATTTTTATACTTGTATTATGCTTTTAATTTAAATCTAGGAGGTCTGTTATAGCAGTTGTTAAGCGTGGTCTTTGTAGGAGAAGTGTTCAAGTTTTTTAAGAAGGTCATGAAGATTTGGATGATGAAGAGATGAAAGAGTTGCTCGAGTTGGATGCCTCTAACCAAATCAAATAAACTTACCTTCATCTATATAGGTATTTCTTCCAAGTTGTGGCGACTAATATCTCATACTAATAAATGATTCTAAAGACGCGGGAGGACCACAAGTCATCACTTTTTAACCTGCATGCTGATTATGAGGCAAAATTTGCTCCGCTAAGCAGTGAAAAAGGTTTTGAAAAAATAATTGCACGACGTTTTTTCGGCTTACAATAAGAAGGAATTTGTAATGAACTGTGAGTTGACTAGTGCTTCAGAGGTTGTCGGTTTGCTAGAATAAGAGAATAACTTATTAAGGAATGAATTAAAAGGTTTGAAAAAATCATTAGGTGCTAACCAAAATGAGGGTGTATCTTTTCTGGAGCAAGAGAGTGCCAGGTTGATGGAAAAGATAAAAAACTTAAAGAAATCCAAAGGTGGCCATCCATCAAAACATGTAGTGGTTGCTTCCCTTAAATTAAGGATAAAAGGACAAAAAAAACTCTAGCCAACTAGGCCAATTTGATAAAGATCCAATCTTCCAATATTAAAAAGCTAAACGAGAAGCTTGACCGTTTTACCTTCCATTTCCACAAGAAACCACAAACCATTTGGATGTATGGTTACGGCAAAGCCTTGGCTCACATGAGTGATGAGCTAGAGAAAGACAAAAGAGAAGGCTATAAGTAGGGTTGGTTAAATTCTTCAACAGTTCTAAATGTGCCTATGGCCATCCCCGATCCTCGCGGTGGGAGGGATCTTGGTCCCGCGCGTCCCTCTCGAGAGAGCTTCAGCCGGCGTCGTTGATGAGGTGAAAAATATAGAGAGATGGAGTTACCAATCTATTTTACTCAAAACAGACAAAAGAAAAGGGTGCCATCCCGAAGGACAGCATTCAAAGACATACTGATACATACGAAACCAAAATGATTCGAAAAGGGTCCGAAGGCTAAGTTACGAAATAGAAAGGTGTTAGGCACCCATTTCGCCCTTGCGGTCTCTCATGGATTGTTGCTATTTTCCTTTATTTCCCCATGATATGTGTGCATGTGTGTATGTAGTGGAGATAAGAATCATCGACTTGTATCATGGAAGAGATAAAGCGAGTCATCCATAGGAATGTTCCTAAAAATAATATTAGAAACTAGGATTTACGCGATTATCCTAGCGTTGATCGTTATAATGGAACGATAACACATATGGAATAATACGCCACTAAGAACAAATATATGTATATGTAAATATATAGAATCTAAGAGATTTGAGTTTAAAGAATATAAAGAAAATAAAAAATGAGAGAAAAGTAGGAATAGGACTCGAGTCTCGGGTTTTATCCCGAGACGCCTACGTAGCCTATAGAGGCATCAAAGTCCACGTAGTTTTCTTGCAAAATGAGGGGTGTGGTTTATCCCATAAATTTAACCGAGGACTTCTCTTATGTGTGTGTGTAAAAAAGTGTTTTAGTTATGAAAAAAGTGAAAGAAAAGTGTGAGAATTCCCGTTTGGAATTTATGAGCAAACCCTCTCTTTCTTATTTTTTTGGGTTTTATTTATATGAAAATAGGAGATGTGCAATAATACTAGATAAAAAGTATATTAGGATATGTGAGATGACAGAATAAAAGTGTTAAGTAATAAAACAAGTTAATGCGAATTTAGGAGAATTTAAGGAGAGAATTGAGAAAATTGGACCTTCCTGAAGATCTTGAGTTTGATCTTGAATATTGGAGAGCAGCCCTTGCACTTGGATGATGATGATGAAGGGTAGTTAATTCACCAAGTTTGATGAAAAATATGATGAAAAGTGAAGGTTGGAAAGGGATTTGTATGTGGAAATCACGCTGACTTCGAGGGAGGTTTTCTGGATTCGCTGAGAGTGATGTCTTTCAGATCTTGGCTCCCCTTCGCAAGGAGGTTAGGGCCTTATTTTTATAGGCCCAGGGCATTGCCGATCAGCATAGCCCTGTTCCTGCCAATCGACAGGTGTGTTTAGGCACACTTCCGATAGGCAGGGTTTGGAACCTGCCGTTTGGCTGTCTCTTTTAAGTTCCTTCAGAAAATATGTCGTAGAGCGCAAACCGTTGATCCGAATCGTGCACGGGGTGAACCGTTGGAAAGGTAATTCAAATACCATCGAAAGTACTTGGACTGATACCAGGTTTGGGAGCTGACTTTGGGTCAAAGGTGGCTTGGAAGCGCTTGTTGGTCCTTTGGACGGGGAAACTACCGACGCAAACGGATCGTTCGTCCTCATGGTAAGTCAGAATCGCTCATGGGGCGGACCGTTGGAAACGTTAGGAGATGTAATTCGACATTCTAAAGAGTTTGACTCAGTTTGGGGAGTTGACTTTTTTCAACCGGGGTCTGGAAGCATTTGATGACCTTTCAGAATAAAACGGATCGTTCATTCGTACCGTAAGTCAGAATCGCGCACGAGGCGTATCGTTGGAAAGGGGTTTCAGTGCCCTTTGAAGATTCATTCAGTCTTGATCAACATGAAGATTTGACTTTGGTCAAATGGAGCCTGGGAGTGTATGGTGACCTCTTGATCAAGTTTCAGGAAATGGGTCGTTCGTCCGCACCGTAAGTCAGAATTGTACATGAGATGGACCATTAGAAAGGGGATTTAGTGTCCTTTAAAGATTCATTCAGTCTCAATCGAGCTGAAGAATTTGACTTTTGGTCAAACGGAGCCTGGCAGTGCCCGATGGCTTCTAGGTCAGTATTCGGGGTATGACTTAGGTTTATAGTGATAAAGGGAGGTGATAGGTACCTAAGGAGAGGTTAAGGGGTACTAGAATGGGGTGTCTATAGAGCCCCTCTAAGGGTGAGTTTGGAATAAATGGTATCCATCGAATAGACACCTCATGATGCCTTTGAAAGAGTATAACCAATTCAGAGGGTCGAGGCCGATTCTGAGGACCTAGGGATGAGGGTGACCAATTATGCGGGTCAAAGTCAATTCTGAGGGCTTAAAGATGAGGGTGACCGATTTTGAGGGTCAAATCTAATTCTGAGGGCTTGAAGATGAGGGTGACCGTTTCTGCAGGTCGAAGCCAATTCTGAGGATTTAAAGATGAGGGTGACCGATTTTGTAGGTCGAAGCCAATTGTGAGGGCTTAAGTTGAGATGACCAATTCTGCGGGTCGAAGCTAATTTTGAGGGCTTGAGATGAGGGTGGACGATTCTGCGGGCCAAAGCCAATTCTGAGGGCTTGAAGATAAGGGTGACTGATTCTGCGGGTCGAAGCCAATCCTAAGGGCTTGAAGATGAGGGTGATCGATTCTGAGGGTCCAAGCTAATTCTGAGGGCTTGAAGATGAGGGTGACCGATTCTGCGGGCCAAAGCCAATTCTAAGGGCTTGAAGATGAGGGTGACTGATTTTGTGGGTTAAAGCCAATTTTGAGGGCTTGAAGATGAGAGTGACCTATTTTGCGGGTCGAAGCCAATTTTGAGGGCTTGAAGATGAGCTTGATCGATTCTGTGGGTTGAAGCCAATTCTGAGGGCTTAAAGATGAGGGTGACCGATTCTACGGGTCGAAACTAATTTTGAGGGCTTAAGGGGCATGATGGGGATGGTCTTAAAGGAAGTGATGACCAAAGATTTAGGTCAATTCCGAGGACCTAAAGTAATGCTGAGGATGACCAATTCTGGGGGTCGAAGCCAATTCTAAGGGCTTAGGTTGTGATGACCAATTCTGCGGGTCAAAGTCGATTTTACGGGCTTAAATTGAGATGAGCAATTGTGCGGGTTGAAGCCAATTCTTAGGGCTTAAATTGAGATGACCAATTCTGCGGGTCGAAGCCAATTCTTAGGGCTTAAATTGAGATGACCAATTCTGCGGATCGAAGCCAATTCTTAGGGTTCAATTGAGATGACCAATTATGCGGGTCGAAGCCAATTCTGCAGGCTTAAGTTGAGACGACCTCGGAAAGCTCTGTCGGGGAACTTACGTCGTGATTTTGATTTGAGATGGGCAGCCGATTGTTGGGAAAATCCTTATATTTTTTAGAGGCTTTGCGAAGGCATAGTCAATCTGATGCTATAAATTCCACTGGGGAAGTGATTAGGTGGTCCAATATTTAGATGCTTTGCTCAGGAAAATTTGAGACCTTTGGGGAATAGGAGATAATCTGAGGTTTGGGATACTTCAGGGGTCCTCTGGGGACGTTGTCGGGGGGAGATTCACTTAGCTTTTTAGATTTTCGCTGGGGAAATAGGGGTTCCGCTTGAGGGAGTGTGAAATTTCTTGGTGAACATGTTCTAAATCCTTCTTTGGATTTTTAGGAATTTTTTGAGGATTTTTCAGGGCTTTCTGGTATTTTCTAGAAGTTTTTGTATAAAAATTTAAGGGGCGTACCGGTTGGCATGGTGTGGAGGGTGCCATTCGGCAGTGGCACGGACTTTTGGACTACCTTGAGAAGGTAAAGGGGCAGTGCCGATCGGTAGGTGGGGGTGCAGTGCCGATCGGCACGACCCTTGGCTTCTTATAAAAAGGGGAGGATTCCCCTAATTTTTTACAGCTTCCTGCCTTATCTCTTTTTGCGATTTTCTTCTACGAATCGTTCTAGCATTCTGTAATCTGAAAAATGGTCGCTTTTGTGAGCACTGCGATACACATGGAGTGGTTGACTCTTGACGACTGGGCGAACATGGAATGGAGGGCAAGGGCGCCTCTTACTTTGGGGAGTGAGAACTCTTTTGATGCATTCGAGCCGGTTGCAGATGAGCATACCTTGCTGCGGGAGTCAGCGCGTCATCGTTCTTCGAGGGTGGTGAACCCTGGCGGTTATGTAAGTAAAATGACCTCTGGCATTCATTTTTGGTGATTTTCCTTTTTTCTTGAATTTTGACATGGTTTTTCTTTGACAGTCTGATGTCTCTTTGTCGACTATGCGTGCTCGCGGTACGACGGGGGATTAAGTATGTCTGGCAGCATCTTCCACCTGTGGTGCGTTGGGTGGTATCATCAGCAGGCTTTGAGAGGCTGGTGTCCGTATTGGATGAGACGCCTCGTTCGACGGTGATTTTATGTTCTCTAGGGGAGAGGTGGTGGGACACTACCCAAACCTTCCATTTTGGCTTTGGGAGATGACTGTGACTCCCATAGATGCACAACAGCTACTGGGGCTGGATTGTGATGGAGAGCAGATAAAGGTGGATCGCTCTTTGCGGGTGAGGTCGGAGGCGGTGCGGGTGGCGCTTGGTGATGTGGGAAGGATAGTATCTGGCGATTCTATTCGGTTGTCCCTGGTGAAGGATGTTTTACTGAGTAGGGTGGTTGATGTGGAGGATGGGCGACAGGTGAGGCAGATGGCTCGGTTGTTTATCTTGCTGGTGTTGGGGGGATTTCTGGTGGCGTTGAGCGGCGACGTCGTCCACTTATGGTTTTTACCATACTTGAGGATGTTTTCTAACATCCCTCTCTATGATTGGGGGAGCCTGACTTTGCCGACCCTCTATTTTTCTCTAGATGCATTCAGCCGGTGCTGCCGGTAGATTTTTACTGAAGCAACGTATCTTCTTCAGGTATTTGTGCATTTTTCTTTCATGCATTCGCATTTTCCTTATGCGTCTATTTTTTATCACGAATTTTTATCTTTGGCAGACGTGGTTCTATGAGGTGATTGGGTGTAATATCCAGCTGATCTCTCTGAAGTACGAGACTATTGGGGACTTTTTCCGGTTGTATCGGTAGCGCAAGGCCAATCGGTAGTTAGAAAGTCTCTTTCTCTGGAGGCGATGCGTCAGGTCTTGAATGGTCTGACCAGTGATAGGGTAAGACTTTTTCTTCTTTATTCCTGTTCTTTTTATGCTCTTATTCTGTATTGACTTATATCTGCTGGGGATTTTTTAGGTGACCTTTTACCTTTGGGGGACAGCTGTTCAGGATACAGGGGCGACTGGGGTGAATGTGCAGATTAGGCGCTTGCTAGGCTCATGAGTTTGACCACTATTGGTATCTTTAGGAGAGGGTGGTTCGACAGATTACTGAGGAGGTGGTGGTGCCACCTGCGAGTCCCCCTATGTCTATGAGGCGGGAGCAACTGCTACCGGAGGATGCGAGGATTACGGTGATGATCGACGAGTCCAATTTGTTCTACACCAATACAGCTGCTTCATATGATTATATGGAATTTGTGACGAGCTGGCTGATGGCGCCCAGCATATATGATGCACTGTATTTCCCTCCTGCGGGTTCGAGTCGGCCAGTGGGGTCCTCCCACAACGGTAGTGGTCCGTCGACGTCTGCGGCGACAGCGACTTCAGAGGTTCCCTTTGTGAGGTTACACACTCCTTCATACAACATTCGACGGGCTGATGGAGGGATGGTGCCTATGTTGCATCGTCCTCATACGATGGATTCGGAGGAGTTGGGCTTGACAGTGGAGGTCCTTCGTCCTTTTGTATACCTTCCTGTTCTTCTCTTTTCCTTCTTTTTAGTTACTTTTGATATTTTCTGCTTGATACTGATTCTGCCATTTTCTTGCAGCAAGTTCGGGTGTCCACCACTTGGCTGAGGGACATCAGGGACTGGATATCTTCGACGACCGCCCACATTCGAGATGTTGTTCCTGTTCCTTCCTGCTTGGTGCTGTTCGATTCATCTGGGGAGGAGTCTGGTTCGGGTAACGATGGTGCATCATCTCGTCGTAGGGGAAAGAGAGCGCGTTGCAGGGGTGGAGCTCTTAGAGTGAGAGGTAAAGTTTAGGTGTGAGAGAGAGAGAGAGATAATGTGGGTTCGGGACGAGTCCCGTTATTTTTCTGTTTTTCTTTATTTCCTGCAAAGTTTATGTAACACAGAAAAATAACTATGCAATGCAGTGGAGTTTCTTATTATCTTCAGTTAATGAGGAATGCATGCACATGCGCTTTTTTACTTTGCTGCTGAGACTGTAAGAAGAAATATTTTTTTGGAATTTTGAAGGAAAGTTTAAAATGAGGGATTATATAAATATGGAAGGGGTCTTTGAAATTCTGTTGAGAATATCAATTTATTTTATTGGATTTTTTGATTTTGACAAAAAAGCAAAAAAAAGGAAGTTTCTAAAAACAGGTGGTTGCCGATCGACAAGCCCCTTGTCCTGCCTATCGACATGTGAGTCTAGTCTAATCAATCAAGGCTTTGATTGGTACCCTCTTCAGCCTTTGTTACTTTGTGGGGCAGGGTTCCCTTCGATTTTTACAGGGGTTATGTCTTTTGTGAGGGGTTTACCAAGTATAAAAAGGGGGTTGTGGATGGTTCTTTCCTCCTCACAGCTTCACTTTCTTCCTTTTCCACATTCTTACTTGCTTACTATTTCATAGTCCTGCAAGATGGCTCTCCCTGGTAGCATTTAGTTTGTTAACTACCTCGAAGACTTGGAAGCAATGTGTTCTTATAATGTTGATTATGATGCTTTTCACATGCAGCGAGTCTCTTTGTGGTGCAACCAGCCCATTGAGTGGAACATGCTGATGGCGGCGGTACAATTATGGTACCCCTAAGACCATGTATTCCGTTTTGGGTTGGATAAGATGTGTCCTACCTACGAGGAATTTTTTGCCATGGTGGGGATAAATCCCAGTGTTGCTGCGGCTCTACTTGAGTTTTCTCATTCTCCAAGGGATTTGTTGGCCGGGTTTCTTTGTATTTCACCTTCGATGTCAGACCACTGGTTGCTGGAGGAATGATGTCCCTTTCGGCGGTGTTACAGTCCGTGCATTTTCGGGAAGTTGGTGATGCTGGATACGCCGGAGCCGTCGTTCTGGGCTTGGTTTCAAAATTGCTGCTGGTGACTGGGGAATTGCTGGTGAACCCACAACTTACAGTTATTACTTCATGGATGTCATACCGTCGCAATCCTGCGGAGGTGATACTGGCTGAGACTTTGAATGGCCTAGATGGTTGGCGAGAAGGTCGTTCTGACTTTCTGAGGGTTAGCCCTATGATTCTGTTCATGTGGTTATCTGAAAGACTCCATCTGGTAACTCCTCCAGAATATTCTTTTTCGGTTACCCAACTTCTTTTTACGTCATTTCATCAGTGTTGGCCTGGATATTGAGAGTTGGGAGAACTGGTTTATGGAGAATGGGGCTTTAAATCTGTACTGGTTAGTGCCTCGGTGGGGACAACTGCTGCCTATTCTGGAGTTGGGGGAATACTCGTATGTTCGGTTGGTTGGTCTCAAACAAACATCTTTCTATTTCCCTTGGCGGCTTCTGCGCCAATTTGGCTAGGAGCAGGTCGTGCCACCTCGGACATTAGACTTCTTTCCGATAGAAGATCTGACAGAGCGTTTACGCATACGGCTTGGCTCTTTATGGGAGAGTCGGTGTCTGTCGACCCATCTCTTTCATTCTATTGGGAGAGTTTGGCACATCCTTGGGGATTATATGAACTGGTTGTGGAGAAGAGTGGTTAGCAAGACATTGGCAGTGGAGACTGAACAAAGGTGGCTTATCGTATCTAATACTATGGGGGGAGGTGTTGTGGTTTTTTTCGAGGTTGGTTTGAGCTTATCGGTCCATAGAGCGTCTGAGTCATTCTATTCAGTCAGGGGACGCTTGGGGACCCCAGGATGTAGATGATGATGATGGAGCGGGCTCCTCTGGTAGCTATGGGTAGGACTCTTGGAGGGTTTATTTTGTAATGAGGAATAAGTTTGAGAATTTATTTGACGTTTTAGGAAGGTAGGTGGAATGGAGTTATCCATTCCTTTTCTTACGTAATTGTACCGTAATTTCTTATTAGTGAACTAAACAAGTTTTTGATCATCCAGCTCTTCCTTTTGATGAATTTTGTATATTGGATTATCTATACCGATCATTGAGGCATACATAATCCTTTTGTTCAACTATATGTTAGTATGAACTGTCGTTCTCGGAGGTAAGAAAAGAATATTTTTTTGTGAAAAAGAAAGGGCCGTGCTCATGTAAGATATATGAGTTGCCTATGTACCTCTAGATTTTTTTTGAAAGGTTTTAATTTTTCTGAAAATAGTTTTTACAGAGGATCAGGCCCACATAGTTCTGGGTAGAGGGAAATGGAGATTTTTTTAGAATAGAAGGGAGATGAGAAGAGTCGTAGCGCGTCGAGATTTCGAACTAGGGATAGAATTTCTTGAGACGGTCAAGGTTGACTGGACGAGCCATCTCTTCTCCATCTATGTCGGTGAGCATGGCGGCACCCCTGGACAAGATCTTCTTGACGATGTATGGGCTTCTCCAATTGGGCTTGAATTTTCCTCTGGGGTTTCGAATGGGCTCTATTATTTCTTTGAGGGCTAAGTCCCCCTCTCGAACACTGCGGTCCTTGACTCTCTTATTTAATGATCGTGTTATATGGCGATGGTACCCTTGTGTGTGGTACAAAGCTTTCAGTCTTCTTTCATTTAGGAGGGTCAGCTCGTCAAGACGGCTTTGATGCCAGTCTTCTTTGCTAACCTTGCTTTCGAGAATGATGCGTAATGAGGGTATTTCTAGCTCCACGGGTAGAACTGCTTCCATGTCGTAAACTAGAGAGTAAGGGGTAGCCCTAGTAGAGGTTCAGATTGAGGTTCGACAGCCCCAGAAGGCGTATGGGATTCGGTAGGCCCAATATCGATAGCTTTCGCTCATCTTATGGATGATGGCTTTGAGATTTTTGTTGGTGGCTTCGACTGCACTATTGGTCTGAGGACGGTAGGGAGAAGATTTGTGTCTCTGAATCCCATATTCGCTGACCACTACCATGACTTCTGCCTCGAAGTGCAACACATTATCTGATACTAGCTCGTGCGGGACCCCATATCGGCAGATGATGTTCTTCCTGATGAATCTGGCTACTTTATTGGCATTCAGAACTGCGTATGACTCGACTTTGACCCATTTGATGAAGTAATCAATGGAAACTATGATGAACTCATTCCCGTTGGAAGCCTTTGGTGTAACTTTCCCTATAATATCGATACCCCAGGTAGGGAATGGCCATGGAGAAGTCATGTTGTATAATTCTCGCGGAGGAAGGTGTTGAAGGTTGGAGAACTGTTGGCATTTAAGGCATCTCCGGACATAAGTGGTGCAATCCTGGATCATGGTGGTTCAGTAGTAGCCTTGTCGGACGATCTTATTGGCAAGCATGTGATCTTTCATGTGGTCCCGCATTCCCTGCTATGGATTTTTTGCATTACCTCTTCAATGTCAGCCCCTGCGATGCAGTGTAGATGAGTTCCATCGAAGTTTCTTTTGGACAGTGCTTTGTAACAGATGATGTACTGGGTGGCCAATCTTCAGAGGGTTGCCCGGTCTTTCTTATTGGAACCCTTGGGATACCTACCATGCTTGAGGAGGTGCCAGATATCATAGTACCAACAATTGGCTAGCTCGGGATCTTCTTTGGTGATGAGCTCAATGTGGTAGCATTGAGTTGGTTTATCTTGCTTTTGAAATAGGAAGGGGGTCATTGTTATTCCTTCGGGCATGTCGACCATGGAGGCCAAGGTAGCAAGGGCATTGGCTAGGTTATTCTTTGCTCGAGGTAGGCAGTGGAAGGTGATATCTTGGGATTGGGAGGCTAGTTCCTTTAAGTAGGCATGGAAGGGTTGGATTTTTTCATCCTTGACTCCATATTTTTTTAGCACTTGATCGATGTTGAGGGAAGAATACCTGTAGACATCTAGGAATTGAATACCTTTCTTGAGAGAAACTTTGAGGCCTACCATACACGCCTCGTATTCAGTCATGTTGTTGGTGTAGAGGAAATCCAACTTGATGGCGATGGGAGTGTGGGAGTCATCTGGGGCGATCAGAAGTATCCCAATGCCATATCCCATTTTATTGGCAGCGCCGTCAAAGAACATTTGCCATCGAAGGTCTTCTGGAGCAGCGCAAAGGATGTTTTCATCTGGGAATTCGGAGATCCAGTTATTATCCCCCATTCATGAGGTATCAGCGAGGTAGTCAAAGATACATCTTCCTTTTATGGATTTCTGTGTGACGTACATGATATCAAACTCAGCTAGGAGCACCGACCAACGGGCCATTCGACTGGATACGGCGGGTTTCTCAAGCAGGTACTTGATGGGGTCCATTCAGGATACGAGCTTGATGGGGAAGGCGAGCATGTATTATCGCAACTTTTGGGTGACCCAAAAAAGCGCGATGCATGCTTTTTCCAAAGCAGTGTAGTTAACTTTGTATCCAGTCAATTTGCGACTGGCGTAGTAGATGGATCTTTCTTTGCGGGAATCATCAAGGTATTGGGATAGCAAAGCCCCAACTGTAGTGTCGGTTATGGTTAGGTATAGGAGTAAGGGGAGACCGGGCTGTGGTGGCATGAGTACCGGAGGTTGGGTCAGGTATTGTTTGATTCGATCAAAAGCTTCTTGGCAGGCCTCATTCTAAACCTTGGTTGAATCCTTTCGGAGGAGTTTAAAAATGGGTTCGCAGATGGAGGTTAGCTAGCTGATGAACCGGCTCATGTATTACAATTTCTCAAGAAAATCGCGGACTTCTTTCTCCTTTCGGGGAGGCGGCATCTCAAGTATGGCTTTCAGCTTGGCAGGATCTACTTCTATCCCCTTCTCACTGACCATGAATCCCAAGATTTTTCCCTTTATAATGTTGAAGACACATATCTATGGATTGAGTCTCATCTGATATCGTCACAGTCGTTCGAAGAACTTTCGGAGAGCGGGAACATGACCTTCTCTAGTTTTGGATTTGATAATCATATCATCTACATAAACCTCAACTTCTTTGTGAATTAGATCATGCAGGATGGTTGTGGATACCCTCTGGTAGGTAGCCCCAGCATTCTTGAGACCAAATGGCATAACAGTATAGCAAAAGCTTCCCCATGGGGTGATGTCTTAGTGATCTGGGTGCATTTTGATTTGGTTGTATCCGACAAACCCATCGACAAATGACTTAAGAGCATGACTAGCTGTGTTGTCCACGATCATGTCGATATTGGATAGCGGGTAATCATCCTTTGGAGAGGCTTTGTTTAAGTCCCGATAGTCTACACCAGCTGAACCTTCCCTCCTGATTTCGGCACAAGCACTATATTGGCTAGCCATGTGGGATATTCGATCACACGAATGAATCCCACGTTCAGCTATTTGACCACCTATTCTTTGACTTTGAGCAACCATTTGGTGCGAAGATTTCTCAACTTTTGTTTAACTGACTTGTAATTTGGGAGAGTGGGGATCTCATATTAAGCTATTTTGGGATCAATGCGGGGCATATCGTCGTAGGACCATGCGAAGACATCCATGAATTCCTTCAATAATTCTTCGAGTTGTGTGCGCACATATTAGTCAAGGGTAGCCCCTATCCTAATCTCGCACAGTTGGTTACTAGAATTGAGGTTAACAATAACAATTTCTTCTTCATTAACTTGAACGCGGTTATGTTGTTTTTATTAACCTTATTTAGATCAGTTAAGAATTTTTCATTTGCAAAATCATCATCATCAAAAGTTTGATTAGAATCTAAACAGTTAATGTAAGGCACAACGAGATACTCAAAACCTTCATTTATTTCATTGATAGGAAAAACAACATTGAGAACCTTATCAAATGAGGTGTCGATTATATTTGAGTAAGGATAGACAACAGAAGAATAAACGGGGTAAACATTAGGGTTTAGTGGGATTTCAACAGGTAGAACTGACGTAGCGTGCCAATTGAGGAGAGGTGTATCAGCAACTTTAATCAGGTGGGATGGATCCAGTGATGTAGTGCTTGAATGAACCATGCAAAGTGTCAGCCTCAGTGTCTGTAAGTTAAACGAATCCTCGGAGTCACTTCCCTCGGAATCTTCAGTATCTTTGTTGAGCGGTTGTACATGGTGTTGGGAACTTTCGGCCCATGGGTAGTTGTCCTGGAAAAAGATCTCCATTCCAGGCTTCATTTTCTTGTCTGTACGGTCATACCATGTTTCTGGAAAATTACAAAAGGGGAATTCCTCGCCCTCTTTGATGAATCGTTTATTCAAGGAGTCACCCGGGATAGTCTCGATGCAGTCTCGTCTTCTCTTTGGTCCAGATTGGCGAATCATTCTGAGCTCTTATTCTGATGGTTGATACCCCAAACTACAAGGAGGGAAAGCCTTCTTTAGTACAATGGGTTCAAGTATCCCTTGCTGCCTTTGTCTTAGCCCCAGTCCGTGCATGAAATTCATGTTTCTGAACATCTGAATCACATTGACGTTGCCATGAGGGTCGTATTCTAGACAAACCCTTTCTTTGAAATCGTCCCATGTCGGGAGTATAAGTGGCTCAACTCGGAATTCTGATAGGAGCATATCATTTGACCCATGTTGTATCTCAAGAATTGGACTGCTGGTGCTTGCACTTTGGCATTGTCATCGTTGCCCAAAATGGTGATGACCCGTCCGTCGACAAAGAACTTTAATTTCTGATGGAGTGAGGAAGACACACCCTTGATACTGTGGAGCCAAGGTCGTCCGAGCAATATGTTAAAACAAGATGGGATATCAATAACTTGGAATTCAACGATAGGGTTTATAGGGCCAACCCCTATTACAAGTTTTATGGATCCCATCACCGCCCGATGAGTATTATCGTAAGCACGTAAAATAGCGGAGGTTGGAGCGAGATCACTTTCCTTTAGTCCTAAGAATTTGAAGGTTCTTAGTGGGCAAACATTCAAGGCGGATCCATTATCGACAAGAGAGAGGGGTACGACCTTACCCATAAGTTCGACGGAGATGTTGAGTGCATGATTGTGGTTTGGCTCAATTTTGGGGATTTCTTCTTCGAAAAAGGATAGCATTCGGGTAGAGGTAAAGGATCTGACTAAATTTACCACTTCTTCTAGTGTGGTAGAAGGAGGAACCGTGGGTCCAGTGAGCAATTTGATCAAAGCATTTTTGTACATCTGGGAAGACATGAAAAGCCCCCATAGAGTGATATTAGCTTGAGTTTTCTTCAGTTGATCGAGGATCTTGCTTTCCTCGAGGGTTATCTCTGGCATATGAAGGTTCTCAACGCCCTTCTCTTTATCATTTGCTGGTAATGATCTTGGGATCTAGTAATGCCTCCCTGATCTGGTGATGTGATTTACTGAAGAAAGGAAGAACATGAATCCTGTTTCCTCGGCAATCTCGACTTGTTCTACCACCTTGTTTATTTCTCTGAGGAGTTCTTCAAACGATATCATCCTACACATGTCGGCTACCGGGCTAGTTTTCTCTGAAGCTTACTCTTCATTTGAATCTTCGAATTCCTCCCCCCATCCGGTGGCAAGAATTATATCTTTCCATGTAAAGTCAATGCATTCCACAACTTCAATGGCTTCTTCATACAGGTCTTCCCGTTCTTTGGGGATATGCAAGGGTGAAGGTACCAGGCATCCTTATAGCTTCAGAGTATCAAGTAACTCGGTCATACTATAAATATTATTGGTTTGCCTGAATAATTCTGCCATGATCTGGACAACATCATCTAGACTGACTTCATCGATCGGTACTACCCAATTGTCTTACTCTCGAGCTCATTTTTGTGCTTCCAAGAATAGTGTACTGAACCTCTGTCAATTAATGATCATTTATGAGGGCAATTTTAGCCCGAACTCCAAGAGTTGGTTGAACACTTTTGATAATTCCATGATTTCATTTTTATAACGGGCACGAACATCGATGCATGCTCTGGTAAGGAGTGACAGTGCCTGATCAGCGAGACTAGTAGGGTGTAGGAGGAAATATAGGCAAATTTAGAGAGGTTTGGGAGATTATATGGGTGTGATTTGAGTTGAGGGATCAAATTCTGGGTTCATTTCTAAGAAGATGGCATTGGCATGATTTGGGAGTGGGTTATGAGTAGTGTTTGGTCTAGGATTGGCTGGTGGGGCAATGGTACCCCGGTCAATTATACCTTGGATTATGTTTCGAAGGTGAAAGCATTGGTCGGTGGTATGGCTAGCAGTTTGGTGAAAAGCGTAATGGGCGTCTGCCTTGAAGTTTTTTGGGAGTGGATTTGGAAATGGATGGGGATCCAAGGGTTGATAAGGTCTCAGCTTAACAAGGCTTAATAAACTTTGGAGAGGGGAGCATGGAGCTTGGTGTATTCCTTTCGGACTGGGATAGGGCGGCTTTCCGGTGCCCAAGAGGTGGCTAGTTGAGAGATGTTATTGATGGTTGAGACTGCAACACTAACAGACTTATCATATTTTCTGGGGGTGAACTGTCCAGACACTTTCTTTGGTTCAACTTCAATTTTTGCAAGACCCTCCTCAATTTCTACTCTTGCTTCTTTGAGATCTCAGAAGTGGGGATAGTATTATCCTCCCATGGTTGCTCGGGCATGGGGTAAGAAGTTCTTCTTTACTATGGTGACTTGTTCTTCCTCGGATTGTCGATTGGTCATAGTGGCTGCTCTTTCCCTCCATCGGGCTATGAAGTTACTGACTGATTCCCCAGGGTTCTGTTTGAGCAGCTCTAAATCACGGCGGGTGACCTCAAGCTCTTCGTTGTACTTATACTACGACATGAATTCTAGGGCTACATCCTCCCAGCTACGGATTTTGGACTCCTCGAGAGATAAAAACCATCGGAGGGAGCTATCTTTCAAAATTTGCTAAAACAATTAGGCCATCACTTCTTCAGAATCCCCTAGGAGAGTCATAGCATGGTGATAACTACGAAGATGAACAGTCGGGGGTCCACTTCCTCCAAATTTCTCGATATTTGGCATCTTTAACTTCTTAGATAACCTTGCTTTAGAATAAGGACACTTGTGGGTGTAGTCCATGTAATTCCGAGAGATTCTAACTCGGTCGAACTTCTTAGTTATCATCTTGATATCTTCGTTGACCTTGTTCAATTCTTCCTCTTTTGGATCAATGGTCATAGGCAAGTTAGCCCCATGATGGTCAAGGTTCAGTATAGGAAGCTGGGCAGGCAACGGCCCATTAGCAGAAGGGGCACGTGGAGCGTGCTGATACTCTTCAGGAACCCAAATAGGATCGAGTCGACCCATAGCACGAGGGAAGAGGGTCTCGGGCTCATGAGGAACAGGAACCTAGTTTCGTAGCATCTTTCGGACCTCAGTCTAGAGGTTATCAATCTTGGACACGAGCTGGGCTAAAACTGTCGTCAGATCTGGCTGCGCAACTGGTACTTGATCTGTGTTATCCATGGAAAGCGGAGGGATACCGGACTAGAAAGAAGTAGCAGGGTAACAGACGAAACTCCGGGGTGATATGACTGAAGACCGAAGCCAATAATGAGCCAGGCCAAGGATGTGCGATCGACCTGAGAAGGCGTAAAATGGGATTTATTTTTTGAGAAAAAGGATGAAATATTTTTGACATTTTTTTTCTTTTTGAGATTGAAAAACAAAATACTTTGAATTTTTTTATTGTAGTTATGCACTTTTAATTTTTTTATCGTTTTGCGATTACGTTTGTTTAAAAATTTTCACCGTTTCGCGATTACGTACTTTGAAAATTTTTCATCGTGCCTTCAGGCACAGGCATACCCTAGTATATATATTTATATATATAATGAAATGATAGATGGGACAAAGCAAATGAAATGGCGTGGGGCTTTAAAAAAATTTACTACCAAAGATGTGCGTGACTACCCTAATGATATAGATCGTTGAGTTAAAGAAAATAACAAATAATAGGAGGAAGAAAGATGTTTCGTCCAACAATAAGTGTAGGTCGACTCATGATTTTCATGTGTCGAACGCAATACAGTGATATGTCATGTCATGATTTGTTATCACCCTATGAATGTGGGTCCGCGCCAGTGGCACTAACCAATCGCGACAAGCTATGTTAGTGTGTCGCGACCGGCACATGAAAATCATTTGTCAGCGTAGAATAACTTTTCGTCCAACTGGCTAACCACTAAAAAAACACTGCCCTAAGACTAGGGGTGGAAAATTATCATGCGACACGACTTTTTAGCGAGTTTGAATGAAGTTTTAAAAAAACGGATTCTTAACGAGTGGACTCGCTAAACACGATAACTTAACGAATCAAATATTGGTTTATCCATATAGTGCAAATACACGATACGACTCGTTAAGGCACGACTTGAACACGATCTTAACACGACACGAACTCGATGAGACATGATATAATTTACACGAAAAGCTTAACGGGTCGAATTTAAATAGAGATAATTTTGACATAAAATCGATTAGACCCGAGAGAAAATCGAGATGACAAGACTCTTTGTCATCCCTACCTAAGGAAGGTTTCCTGGTAAGCGGGGCCCGAGTCAGATTAGTTTTCGTGCGGAAATACAACTGCCCAAGCATTTGAGAGGGACCGAACGATAAAAGGAATAGATAATAACCTGTGGTCAAAGGTTTATAAAAGAAACTAATATAAAATATATAAACCAACTGGCATTGTGGTGCTCACTATTTTGTGTGCGGAGGAAATGGGTAAGTCGAGGAAGAGGGGATCGAAGGGAAAAACAATTATGGGGAACCCAAAGCAGTCGCCGGAGATGCCCAATGATCTGGAGGGGTGAGTGATTCAATATCCACAAACCCTAATATATATTGATTTCTGAGTTAAATATGTAAACAAACCAATATAATTTAATCCTTGTTTAAGAGGAAACAAGTTAAATATGTAGACATATATACATTGTGTATGTTTATTACATGTGGAACAACACTTCCTACATAATGTATAATGTTTTGATAATGAACTAAAATAGTATCATCTCATCTAAGTTTAGTTTTTATTATATTTATTGACTATCAGGTACAAAAGTTTGGAAAGGAGATTCGTGGAGGGATGGGATAATTTCTTGGGCAATTTACAATTAGGTCCCTTAGTAGCAATTTTTAAACACTTAAGGACAATTTACAATTTGGTCCACTTGGTATACCACTAGCGTGGACTTTTACAAGAAGAGAATTAGTGGACCTAAGTGTTTAAAATTTGTCGAAATTCCTTTAGTGTTTAAAATTTGTTTGTGAGGGACCTAAGAGTACTTCCCCCTAATTTCTTTGTCTTTGTTAATCACATCAAGAAGGATGTCATCTCACGTCCATGTCCCTTTGTTAACATTGCATATTTGAAAAAGTATGTCCAAGATAATGAAGACCTCTTGAAAAGCATGGAGGCTTGGCATGAACACTGCAAAAAAAGTTCCCTCTTGCTGATGACATCACTGGCTCTTCAGGATATGGCGACAAGTGCATGGGCTCCTCAGGTACGGTCGATAAGAGCATGTGCAGCTTTAAATAAAAACAACAAACAATATATATTTCACCGCGGTGGAAAATATTTTATGACCCCCGTTGAATTATTTTTGGGATATTTGATATTTGGTACCCATTAAATTTTTTATATTTATTTTGGCCCCAACATTTGCATTTCTTGGGATTTGACCTCCAAAATGACTTTTAGAGAATGAAAAAGTGCTGCAAAAAATTTACCAACTATTTTTTATGACATTTTTTTCGTCGCTAAAAGTCATTTTGGGGGTCAAATCCCAAGAAGTACAAATCTTGATGCCGAAAGTCAATATCAAAGAACTAATATGGGACAACCCCCAAATAAACTGTTATTTTCCCTATTTTACTTTAGGGTTTTGTTGGCATCATTAAGTGTGTGTGTTGGGGGGGGGGGGGGGGGGGGTGAGGGGGGGGGGGGATTATAAGGCAGTGTTACGTTTTTGTGTGATTTTATTTTATATACTCATCATTTTACTTTTGGGCCTGTAGGTACAGGTGACAAGTGCATGATCCCTTTGCGCAGGAGCAAGCGCCAACACAAGGGTAAGGGAAAGGACATGGCTTGATCGTTGTTTGGTCTAATACAAAAGTATTTCATTCGTACTTTTTGGTTATGAACATATAATCGACTTGTAGTGGTGGGTGCACTATTCTTTTTTCTATTTAGCGTATGAACATATTGTGCATATTTTGTTGCCATTGTCAAAGAAAGTTTAAAATGGTCTTTTATGCCCATAGTAAGTAAATAACCCTCAAAGGATATAGTTCGTTCCCTTGATAAATAAACAAGGGTGAAAGAAGAAATGAACTACATTGTTATTTCATTAATTACATACATATAGGACACCCATTAGTTCTGCCATATTATTTTTAGTTTTATTTTAAGATATTATTATCATTCTTATGTTTATTTTTCGGATATTTTTTATTAAAATTAAAATTTTATATTTTATAAGACACGCAAATTACTTCAAGTGGATCATCGATACCCCATCCACTCTTTCACTACATGTCCCACAACCAATTAAGGATTATGGCCTCTACTACAAATTCTTCATTTGCTATTTCTACAAAAAAAAGTTGCTGAAGCCATACCTAGGCAGTTAAAATAAGGGTAAACACCCAATTGTGAGGTTGCACACTTGTCACACTGTTCAAAACATGTCTTATAAATCATCAAGTCAAATTTCTCCTGCTATAATTAGTTGGTATTTATGTAGCATTACTGAAACCAGTATAAACAAAGAGACTTGATATGAGTTTTTCTCTTTCTGTTTTAGTTTATAAATCTTATTTTACCTTTTTATGTCCAAAAAATGAATTAGGCATCTAAGTTAAAATTACAATGACATTGGTTAATACACACACCAACATCCTATTAAATAAAACCAATAAGACACGAATGAAAGTGTGATGTATCGAATTACAACAATAAGTTATCAATTTAAGCACAATTACAGCAAAATCTTCAACTAAGTTTCTCCACGGTAAAGGCACTAGGCATCTTGGCTCAAAATTAATGATTTTGAATATTTAAATTCATGTAAAATCACACGAGTAAACCATCTCACACCCAATGCAATAAATACCGAATGTTGGGTACAAAAAACATGTCCACTTAAGATAAGAAACTATATTACATTGATGAAAGGTAATGCATAAGAAATATGAAGCAAAAAAGAAACAACAGGATACAACACTAGTATGTGCGAAGATTAGCACATTATGAATCGTATGGTTGCAATGATAAAATACACTATAGACTTACCACCAAGACCAAATATCCCTTGTAGATCCTTTCTCAACCAAGTATAATACACATTAATATAAATAACTCTTCACTCAAATTTCCTCCTTGATGCCATGGGAGTCATCAGTACAACAAAGCCCTTACAAGATGTCCCATCCAATGCATTTACAATGTATACTATCTAATGTAAACCTTGGTAAATAATTCAAATTACTCATCCCTATAATTTATATTTATCACAAAATAGGTCGTAACTGGTCAAAGGCTAAAATAATCCTAAAATAGCTTTTATTTAAAGGGAAAATAGTCTTTACAAAACGACACGTTAACTGGACCTCAACTATTGGTTTACTACAAAAAAACCTACTCCCATCATCTCCTCAATCAATAACTTAATGTTGATCAGAGTCTTAATTAGGAGTTCAACTAGGCCTTCATCAGGAACTTGGTGTGCAAACAAGTTAGCTAACCTACATTGAGAAAGGCCTTTTAATTAATATTTACCTTATCTTTTTTTTAGTTTAAGACTAAACCTGGTTGAAGCCTTGTCTTGGTAGGTACAAACACTAATGAATTTTGAATAATCTAAGCATTAATGCCAAGATGTAAAAAAAATGAGGACCCATCTAGGAGATTGGTTTGAGTCTTGAGAGAAGTTTCTATTAATATAATGTCCCCTTAGCCTAACCTCTGACTACTCTTATAAGGTCAATCATTTCTTGATTAATGAAAATGCAACATACAACTCCAACAAACTTATCATTATTGTTTCTTAAATAGTTTTAGAACTTAATTAATTACACTTACTTTAGTATTCAATGAACCTAGAGAGTTCCTAACATATTACTCACGGACTGATGAGATTTAAGCCTCATCAGTCCCTAATTACTACATTAATTTAATGTTATCTGCTGAGTAGAAAATTACTAGGGAAATTCCTAAAATCTTCTTTAATCCCGTGAGTGACGACACATAAAAATGAGTACTAAGGTTTAAGTTACCATACCAAGGTCTAAGGGATTTAAAACACACTTAACCCTTCGAAAATTATTTCTGAAAGGGATGGATCATATAAGGGAACAATTACACATTATTGGAGGGTAGTGTGTTTGGTTTGATATCGTGGATCATGATTTGAGTTTCCCATAAAGTGGTGTGAACAGTGACATGTCTTCACAGAAAATTAGTAATGGTGGAGTGACAAGGTGAGGTTAAAAAGTATCAAAATAGAAGTTAAGAATACAGGCACTCTAGAGACAATGAGATATCATGCATGTTTAGATTCCACCGTTAATAATGGATGGGCTTTCTAGATGATGTTGATTGTTTTATGTATTGGTGGTATCTTAAAAAGATAGTAACAATTTTTAGGATGTAAAAGTAGCGGGGGTGATCTGGGTAAGGTGTAGGAAACAAATCTGATTAAGTATAGTGGACATATATATTGTACTCGGGTTTTTCTTACCTCGTCCATGTATCGCCCTTAAGGTTGGATACAAGTGGTTCCCTAACCATGAAAGTTACTATAAATACCCTCATGTACACATGTTATTATTAAAATGGTTGGCAACCAATTGATGGAACTAGATGATGGAGTTCATATAGGTTGGAAGAAACTAATCCAACTCATATTGGTCTGGAAGTTTTAAGAGCCACTCTCATTAAGTGAGACTATTTAGTTTTAAAATCAATTACTTTAGGCTCTATGCTTTGTTATGAACTATAATAGTTTATGGGAATGTCTTTATACCAAACAAATTTAGCGATTTTAACCATAGTTCTATGAGGTGGGATAAAAAAATTGGTCACAACGTTTGAAATGGATTCTCACCCACATCAGTAAAACAAAAAAATACTAAATAAAAATTCTTAACCCGTTTGGTTTTGATCAATTATCATTATTGACCCATCACAAACATTGTTTGTGAGGGGTGAATAATGGTAATTGATCATTGATACAAATACAACAAATTATACATCAAATCCAAAAAGAATAAAACTATGACATTTTGAAAGACGACCCTCACCTGCTACGTCTTGGTATTGGCCATTTGATCTGTGTGTTGACTTTTCGACCCCAAGTAACCTGAACTAACATTATATTTTGGGGGAACATCAGCCATCTTTATTTTTTGATGTGTCGTAATTTTCACTGTAACTTAGTTTTGCTGCAAATAAGAGTATAATCATATCATCCTATTATTTCCCTTGAAAATATTAAAGATATTCAACCCAAGCCCCTGAACCTTACCAATTGACGGACCATCACAACTTGAATGTTTACTTTTCCCATTTACAAAAAAATCATTCAAGAAAATATAAAAAAACTAATAAAAAAGACATGTTAATCAACACTCCAAAATCATCTAAAATTGTCTTAAATAGGTATCATTAGATTTCCAACTCATAGATTCAATACAGTATCTATAGTAAGATATGCAAATGGAAAACGAGTTGCTGCTCGACAAAGTTCAAAATTCTTGCAATTACCCTTAGTTCTAAGAAAAAGAAGTATCGGTGTTGAAACATTTTATAGTAACCATGTTTTATAGTAACCATATTTTGGAGGTTATGTACCAACACGTAAATTGCTAGGGAATTAATGTTCTATAGTAATCCTAAGAGTATCTATCATATATATACCAATACATAATCGATTTGATTTATTCGTAGAATGCCTTATATAGATATCCAATCAATCAAAAGCATAGACAACCAAACCTATTATTTTTCAAAATCAAATTGATATCAAAGCATAAAATCTTACTATTGGTAGCCCAAAAAAATCAACTAGAGGCTAGTTATTATTAATACATTAGATTATTGTATTGATGCCTTATTCAAAAATGCTTCGGAAGACAATGCTGAACCATTTGCTACATGATACTTTTCAATCTATACTAATGAACTGAAAGTGATCCGAGGGCTCGTGCAATTGTCCTAAAGCCTTGTATTTGAGAGATTTTGACAATCCGAATGTGTTGATCTCCCAATTCTAAATGACACAATTTAGTGAACTTTGTCACGGAATAAAACATAAGACCTAAATAATGGATCTCAAGAAATATAATTTATGGAAGCAGTCAAAAATTTAAATAAACATGAGTTGAATGAAATGATTTGACCTATGCCTATAATGGTTCAATTGTTTTTTCCACACATAATGACTTCTTACAATTTGTTTCTCTCAACTTCAATTGACATATATTAATTTTTAGGAAGAAATGTTTATTGGGCTGCTTTTGAGCATTATGAAGAGTGATGTTTTTCTAACTTTATATAATAAGATGCAATGTGGAAGTGATTGCATTCATTGCAATCATGTCCAAACAGAGATGTTCATGCAAATAAAATGAAATGTGTTATGTATTCTATATATAGGTAAATATTAATCCATTACTATGAACTAGAAAAAGGAAAAAAAGAACAAGTGGAGTAAAAAATGATAAAAATGATAATGGTGTTGATTGCCTACTAAAATAACATAGACAAACGGATGTTGTACATATAGAAATTATAACATAAAAAGGTTGCAGTAAACTCAGAATTTCAAAGTTGATATGAACAGAAAAATGTAACTGATTAACAGTGAAAAAAGGAAAGATAAAACTAAAATAATGCATATACGCATGGAACTTCATTGATGTGTATAGGTAGACTGTGCGACCAAAGGGTATTTCCAAAATTGGACGTTGGAATAATCTTGTAATTATTGGGTTTATTAATTTAGTTATTTAGGATAGTTAGCATTAGAAATCAGATTTAGATATGATTTATTTTTTACCTAATTTATCTAGGATTATCTATTACTTATTTGATCAGATTATAACTTTTATTATTCTACTATAAATAGAGTCATTGGACACCCAATGTAAACTATATTTATTAATTTGATTTCTGGCATTGTGGATTTGGGTTAAATATTTTCTATTGCTTTCGTGTTTGTGTTCCGTTGTGTGATTACATGTTTACGTTATTAACATCAATGATCGTCCTTAGACAACCTCCGTTTTACGTCTAACTACAAAGATTGCACCAATAAATTAAGCGCCATTATACTCTTCAACTAAATTGTTAGCCATGACAAAAACTGACTGTTAGCAATGTGAAAAGAGGAAAGATAAAACTAAAAAATAATGGTCATATACTTATTTATGTTGAACAAAAGGAAAGTTGATGTCCAACCTTGATGGGATGAGCATTCGCAACTAAAGAACGGGTATTGGTAGCAAGAGGATTTAAACCATTTGCACTATCAAGTCAGTGAATTCTTGCAAAGATATAATTTATGAACCAGGGTTCATTGTAAGATAACAACATGAAAATCGAGCTTGTATTGTGAAGGTAATAAAAGCCTTCAACTTCAAAGATATACTATATTATTTCCCGATAAAAATGGCATCAGGAAACAAGTAAGGGAGAGGCAAAATAAACATCAATAGAACAGAGCAACCTAATCTTTACGAAATTAACCTTAGAATATAAAACACAAGATGAAACCAACACGATCGTCCCTAGGACTATAGAAACATTTTCAGTTACTTCAGTATAAGTGAAAGGACACTATATAAATACAATTAATTAAGATTAATCCACCCTCGTAGGTAGGTACGTAGTTAGTATTAATGTGCGGAAATAACATGTTAGCCATCAAGACGGCCAGGGGCGAAGCTGGGCCATGGCTGAGGGGGGCCATGGCCCCGTCCAAACTTTAGGAAAAAAAATAGCCCATATATCATATATCTCTATTTTTAAACCCAGCATAAAAAAATCCCAATCTATGTCAGTGGTTGGTAAAAACAAGAAAGTCGAGTTTTTATCCACTAATTTATAGATTGATTAGGCTTGTGTTAATTCTTCCTGTATCAACTGCAACTACTGAACGTGCATTTACGGTAATGAGTCATGTCAAATTCGAGCTTCGGAAGAAGACGGAGAATGGTTATCTCATAATTTCTCTTATTATCTACATTGAAAAAGATATCGCGACAGAGTTTAGTGCAAAATCAATCATAGATAGATTTCGCGATTTGAAAGAACGTCGTGTGCAATTCTGATACATCTCAACATGTGAGTTGCTAGCATTTTGTATTATGCTCCAACAATTACTTTATAACGTCGGATCTTAGTGAGCGTGAAAAAATATGTTTTGTATGTGGTGCAACTATTAAAATTTGATGGTGAATATATAAGATATTATTGGAAAAAATGCATATGGTTAATATATTTTTATTGCTAAAATATTGCATGAAAGTGTAAATAACACTAAAAAAATTCATCTCGGGGGCTCCCTCCCCTGATCTGTTGGTAGATTATGGTTCCCCCAACATAAATTCCCGGCTTCGCCCCTGAAGACGGTAACTCTTCGAGGAAGAATTCAATGTAGAAGGGCCTTTTATATTGCATTAGGTCCAAAATAATAAGGACACTGAACATGTGTGTTCATGAGTGATTACCATGACCATTAATGAGTAAAGGCTCATCTAACAACTAGTTGTAATGCTATAATAAAGTTTTATTTGTAGCCATAAATAATCTCCAATGATTGTGTTGTGTTTCAATTATAACAAACATCGTTCTTAGATGATTTTTTTTTAATTTCTCTTAAGGAGCATAAATATCATAAATAAAGGAAAATGGTGGATGGGTCAGCCCACCACCTAGGCGTACAGAAGAAAAACCCAAAGATAAAAACAAAGAATGCATCTCTGTTCTCTTGGGCTTCCAACATAAAATGTACCATTCTAGCTTCCATATCTAGAGAGTTTCCATATTCATCCCAAATTTAATTACTGTTAGTTTATAAGTAAGGGGTATCCGTTAATAAACAACAATTCTAGATTGACTCATAATTTTCGTGTGTCGATTGTGACATGCTGACATGATATATTGCAATTAATTTTTGTTTTATGGATATGGGTCCGCATCAGCGGCACTAACCAGTATCATGACCGACACATGAAAATTAGGAGTCGACATAAAAAAATGTTTTTGTTTTTTCAATCAAATTTTATTTTTTGAAATATTTGTTGTTGACATGTTTAAAACTTGTTTTTTTTTATAAAACTATTTTTTTTATTTTGATAAAAAAATGTTTTTTTATGTTTTTTAATTTCGTTAAAACTGTTCTTTTTTTTTAGCTAAAAACTGTTTTTTGTTTTAAAACTAGTTTAAAAAAATTGTTTTTCATTGAAATAACTCTTTTGTTTATGCAAAAACTCTTTTTTTTAATTGTTAAAAACTCTTTTTCTTTTCTCTCTCATATGTGGACAAAGTCATATAAGAGGATCCATTTTGAAGGTTCAAATGAAGATATACCTAGTGTTTCTTTAATGAAGAAAAATAAAAGAAAATTCATGAAAGAGTCTTATAGAGCAACTCGTTAGAAAACAAATCTACTAAGATGACTATTTTTTCCCTCTCTTCATATTGCACCGAACCTTACCGAGAATATAATCCTTTTTTATTTGCATGATTTGATCGTCTTTCTCCTTATTAATTTTTTGCACAAGCGTCCTGTATTGAGATTCAATTTGATTGTTACACCTAAAAATCTTAAAAAGGCCTTCTTCAATTGATATTTTATCTTCCCCATGATCTTTTCAATCATTGCCTTCGCAAGTTGAAGATTGATTTTGTCTTGTTCATGTTGAAGTTGTTCGGTATTTTTAATCTTTGCCTTTGATCCTTTAATTGGGACTTTGAACTGATGATTCAAATCTTGATGGAATAAAATTAGGGCACCATTGCCCTAAGTTTGAAATAGCTTACCTCAAAGTTTAATGAACCAAGCATCAATGCTTTCTTCAAAATGTAGAGTCGGTTAAGAGATTTAAAAGGCCCCGTGTGAAAATCAAATGTAGGGCCTCCTTATATTTACAATATTTATTTTTTTTCAAAATAATATTACTATATTAATAATATATTATAGAAAAAAATAGCTCAACGATGCAAACTACAAGCAATCAAAATAATTATAAAACAAATATAATAAATTACCTTTTTAATCAATGAAATTTGGGGAAACAAGAACAAGAGTATCTTTAAAGTCGAACATCATCTTTTATCACGTCATTTAGTGATAGTCTGTTGAAAAGGACTAATTACAAATCATTCTTCTCGCCTTTCTACTAGAAAAATCACTAATTAAAATTTTATAATCAAGTTAATCTAACAAATTATGTTTTATAGACAACAAAGGGAGTCCATTTAATCTTTCTTTTGACATAGTTGATCGCTAGTAATTTTTTAATAGTATTCTATAAGCAATAAATGAATTTTGAAAACAATCATGTTTTTATAATATACTAGCTTGATTCTTGCAATTATTGTCAGTAGATAAGGATGAGTTTGTTTTAGTCAACAACAAAAAAAAATTATTTTACTTTGGATCGAATTAACAAAGAGAGGTCATTTTTATTATTTTGGTGAAAGCGAGAGGAGAGAATATTATATAATAAGAAAGAGATAGTTGTGTTCGCGTGTGTGTTTTGCTTTTTTGTATTACAATTGTCATTTTTGTGCCCCTTAAAATGCTCATACAATAGTTTTACTCCTGAATAGGTATGGAAAATAATTTTTTAGGGATTCATAAATAGTTATTTTAGGCCCCCCCATCATACACAAAATATCTTACCCAAGCCCTGTGAGGATCAATTTTAACTTTTCTATTGTGATTGGTTGTTGACCTCTTGAAATAATAAGTATACCAAGCATCCTAGATTGGAAGATTTAGATTTGTGGAATATCTTCCTGAAATGATGGTTGAGGAAGATTAAAAACGTGTGGTGAGATGTTTTCTACAACTTTCATGATTGAGGAAGAAAGATTGAGCATGTGAGGTATCACGTGATAGCGAATGAGAATCATAAACCCTATTTTATAAAGTTTCCAAGTCAGATCTCCTAACCCATACAAGTGAAGAGTGATAATCTCGGGATTGGGCGATCCTGGCTACCTCGGTTGCCTTACTCTTGGATTTCCTAGGATCCCTTTTTAGATCAAAATAAAATTTCCTAAGATGACCTTTTCGAGCACAATGTGAGCAAGTAAAGACTCGACGAAAAGTAGTACCTAAGGATTGACCTTTAGAAGTGTTCCTAGGTGATTCTCTCAAAATAGTGGTTTTAACTCCGATTTAACTCCGATTGAAAATTTACTAGTCAAATATAAAAACATGTTTAATTACTAAAAACCATTAAATTTAAAATTTCATTTTTCTCCAAATTAATTAAACTCATCACTTAATTAAAATATGGGGTGTTACATACTTCCCCACTAGCAAAGGAATTTCGTCCTGGAAATTCGACAAAGTGTAAACGCGCAAAATCAAAATAAGGCTTACATATGCCTACTCCTAGAGTGCTATAATCAGGCGCCCATACACACAATCCTACCCGCACATAATTCGTCAATAAAATATGATATATATATATATATATATATATATATATATATATATATATATATATATATATATATATATATATATATAAGTATCTAATAAAGTAATTACGTACCGTGACCCTATACTATCCAAGTCGTGGCTCCTGCGACGCCTGCTCATCCCGAGTCGGAAGTACATAGTACCTCCTGCAACCGGTATTGGTTGGTGTTGTGGCCACTCCCTTACCATCTGATGCTACCAATGCTACTGGTGCTCCCTGAACACCTGCTTCTATGAGAACTGGAGGCCTTAGTCCTTGATGTTCCTGTACTCCTTGACCTTGTTTCCCTTGCATGACTTGACCCTGTTGGGCCTGTATCGCTTGGATTTGTTGGCCCTGCATTAATGAGCAACCGTTGGGTCAGATCCACCTCTAAAGGTGGGAGGATTGCCCTTAAGAAAGCTGGTTCTCACCCTATCCCAAGCCGAAACGGGTGTACCCTACTCCTGCCCCTATAAAGTCAACCACCTTTATTTCCCCATCTCTATACCGTCCGACGTGGCGTCTCAAATAATAGCCGCTAACTCCTAGGAATCCAAAACAACTTGCCGCTGCCTCTCATGAGTTGCGAGACCTGAAACGGAACTCTCTCTCATACTCCTAGCTCTCCTTGTGTTCTCCATCTAAAAATATTGGAACAAAAAAACATCAGACTCGGAATAACTAAGAGTGCAAATTATCAAAAGGAATAAAAGATAAGCAACACGGAAACTAAGACGGACTCATAACCTACGAGACCTAAGACCATGCTCTGATACCATCTGGAACATCCTACGTAATCCGACACACGGGATGGCCAACCTCCGCCGCCGAACTACACCTGGCGCTACTAAATAAATATTATTCTTAGCATGAAACAGATATGAGACATAAATAAATAAATCCGTAAGATAAATAATAATCAATCCCAATGAATAATTAATGTAAAAACCATCACATGATAAACTCCAATAATATATACTAATCTCCAAAATCTAAATTAATTTAAAATCTGGATAGTAATCCCATTTGCAATGTTTATATATGTGGTTAGTTTAAACAAATGCTCATATACCAGGTTAGTTGACCTTGAAATAGATTGCATTCGTACAATGGACTTGAAACCACAAAACCAACTTAAAACCCATGAAAATAACTCAAAACATGCAGGAACGGAGATAAAAGAAAGATATAGAAGAAATATTAGAATGTCCCCAAATAAACATAAAGATTCATATGAAATGATTCAGACATGAAAAACAACTCAAAAAGGTAATGAGCTATACCTAGGAGAGTGAAAAAAAATGTGCAAAAAGAACAGAGTAAAACAGAGCACATATGGGAAAGATGTATACTAAATAGTCAACAATTTCAACCCCCCCCCCCCAACTTTGAATCCCTTAAATACAATCCCAATATATACAAATATGAAATTTGAAACCCTTAAACTCCGACACATACATTAATTTTGAACCCTTGAAATATAAATCAACACAAAATAGTCATTATCGTTTTCCCATAGAAATACAAAAATAGGGAATATACATAATACATGCAACACCCAACTCAATACTCTCATAAAATCACAAAATAGGGAGTGTATGTGCAATACCAAAGCCTAACAAAATATAATACCACGAAGAGAAGCCGTAGAGAGAGATAAAGGGGGCACCGTAAGAATAGGTCGTAGGAGGGCGAAGCAGGGGATGAGAGCTGGTGGAACAAGGGCCATGGGGGTTTTGGTGACAAGGGGGAGGATAATGTCTGAGAAGGGAAAGGTAGATAAAGGGTGTTTTTATTGGCCCCTCTATTATCTTTTTAGAGACCCCACTTATAAGTTATTTGAATATTAAACAATGCCATGTGAAAAAGACCTTGCTATCCCATGTTTAACACCCCGATTCAATTTGAACATAGTATGCCATACAGACAGTAGAAAGGTAGTTAAGATAAAACAAAGTGATCAAAACTCAAGAATTAGGGGTGGCAATTCGGGTTAACGGATCGTGTTTCGAGCGGACACGACACGACACGATAAGGTTTTTTCAGACACGAACACGACATGACACAAATTCGTATTTTTTTTATCTGACACGAATACGATCCGAAAAAAATTAACACAGGACGACACAACACGAATATCAGAATTTCATAAATTTCACGCCTAAAAAATACGATAACACGACACGACTCATAATTAAGACACGAACACGATACGACACGACTTCGCGTAAAAAAAACACGACACGAACACGAAACATCGTGTCAATTTCTGATCAATTTCGTGTCGTTTCTAAAATTGTCACCCCTACCTAGAATGGAGGCGGACAAATTGAGGGGAGAGAGAGAAAGATAATAAGGCTTGGTAAGTATATGAGCATTTAGTTTGGTGGAGATAAACACCAAAAAGGGAGAGGGTGTCCCCATACCTCTCTCATCCTCCTCCACACCCTTTGAATGATAAATGGCATTTATGCCCATATGTTCACTCCTCTCATCTCCCCCCACACTCTTTGGGTGACAAATGACATTTGTGTCCTTATATTTATATAATTTAAATGTTCAATTTTTTCACCTCCAATTAAAACAAATATATTTAATAAAAACAAATAATTATATTTTAAATAAAAAAACTGTTTTTTATTTAAAAAAACTGCTTATAAAACGTAAAATCTTATCTATTTTATTATTATTAAAAAACTGTTTACAAAACGTATAATTTGTTATCTTAAAAAACTGTTTTCTTATAAAAGTGTTTTTTTTTACAAATTTTATTTTTGGTTAAAAACTGTTTTGTTTGTACAATTTTAAAAATAAAATGGCTATGTCTAGAATTTTTTGTACACTTTTAAAAATAAAATGTCATTTGTCACCCAAAAAGTGTGGGGGGAGATGAGAGGGGTGTGGGGATAGCCCCTCCCCACCAAAAATTAATAAAATGGCTATATGAAGAATTTTTTCTTGTTTTGTTTATAAAATTTGGCTTCTTGTTAAAAATGTTAATTAATTTTAATTCATTATATGGGCTATGATACTTATTCGGATCTTTTCTTTTGAAGTGTTCTTATATTGATTTAACTCAGGAGTGGTTTAGGTGTTTAACATAATATTTAAATCATTGATAGTTGTTCACCAATTATGAATGGTAAAGCATCAAAGCTCAATTTGTGTGTAACTATTTCTGCTAGACAACTATTCTTTCTTCTTTAAAGACATTTTTTACAAAATTAGAAACAAGAGGGATGAGGTTTTGATGGAATATTGATGTGTTGTTAGATAAGAGAGATGGAGAATGAGGTTTTATGATTTTTTACATAAATATTCATATACACCCAAGCGGTGGGGTATGTTAAATGATAGAAGGCCCATTTGTCTAATGATAATTATATTGGGGGTTATTAAGAGAAAAATGGGGTGAGGATAAAAACACTCATAGATAAAAGAAATCGCATTTTGGTGTATGTTTAGTCTTCTGTTGGAATTAAAATAAAAGAGTGGGAATTAATTATTGACCTGATGCTCCTTATGGTTCATTTAGGGTTCTAGGTTTGGAAAGGAAATTTATGATTCCTGGACTTTAGAATTCCCCTCGTCTAGAATTGCAATGTTTGGTTGAAAATTTGAGGGGAATTTAGAAATCCTGAAATTTAGAATTCTCACAAAATTGGAATTTTTCTTTCCCCTCTAAAATGGGGGGAATCCTATGTTCCCCGGCATTATAACTTTACTTTTGCAGTGAGATAAAAATACCATCTCACGTAAACTCTCACACATACACTCTCACACACACACGCACTCTCTCTCTCTCTCTCTCTCTCACACACACACACACACACTCTCTATTTTTCTCTTTCTCTTTCTCTTTCTCTTTCTCTCTCTCTCTCACACACACACATATACACTCTCTATCACAGACCCACATATCCACTCACTTTTTCACACACACAAACACACATACACATACATACTCTCTCTCACACACACATACCCTCTCACACATAAACATACGCACACTCAAGCACATACACACACACACTCGCGAGCACACGCTCAAATTAAGTAGATGGACATTTTAGTTAAATGATATTTATTCCTAATATGGGAAAGTAATTTTGATGCTGAGAAAAAAGAACTCCTGTTGGAACCAAATAATGGAAAGGAATTCAATATTCTAGGAGATTAAATTAAGAATTCTCATTCCTTTTCCAAACCTCGAACCAAACGACGACCTTAAAGCTAAATTTACAAAACAAAACGACACTTTTACCTTTCATAAGCTCTCTTATATAGCTGTGACAACCCGCTATCCGGAATAAAGGGTGGCCAGCCCTATACCCCGATAAAATAGGAAATCATTGATAAATATCATTCTCGGCATCACTACAATATGCAAAGTATAAGGAATAACCACACTATATTTCAGAAAACGGGTTATCAAAAACTTTGGTTTTGAAATAAAAAGAGAACATTTTCAACAATCCATGATAGAAATAGAGGGTGGAAATCCCCACAAGCGTAAATAAGAAACCCAAAAGATACAAAGGACCGAATGAAACGTCGGTCAATAACAACCATACAACATACAATTAGTACCAAGTGTTACATAATAGATCCATTATAAATTTACAACGGTTTGGGCAACAAGCCCGAATAAACTGATCATAACTAGAAACATAAACGGAGGCGTCTACACAAAATCACGTGAAACTCGCACGATGCCACAACTCCTCAAAACATGCGGAAGGAAAGGTCATTACTGGCGACCGTGCGGCGGAACACCTGAACGGATTATATATATATATACACACAACAAGAAATGAAAACCGGTCAGGCCCGGGTATATGTGATCAATAGATAAATGACAGATATGACAATGATGCACAATTAAGCATGGATGATAGTCTAGCATGGTAACATCATATAAGGAACTAAAACTGATAAAGGACTATACAGAGTGAGATTCATATTAAAACAGTATTAAAAGTACTTATGAGCCTTTATCATCTTTCATCATATTTCAATTTCAATCTTCTTTTCCATTCCTTATCAGGAATATAATTATCATCATGTGCACTTTATGGCACTAATCTCAATAGCATGCTCTTTGAGGCATACATTTGCTCTTTATGGCATTAATGTTCCATCGAGTCCAACTCGATAATTAGAATAGTCATAAATATAGATATAACGATTCTAAGACCACCCGTCTGGGTTTCCCCACTGTGCGCGTCCCTAAATAACCATCATCTTCCAGGGCCTAACATAAGACAACCTGGGATCCTATCGAAATCGTCGGTAAGCGGCCATATGCCTGCGGGGTAGTCAAGACCACACCCAGAATCTCCTACCCATCGCAGAAAAAAATAAAACAAGCGCTCATATGGCCTAGGACTATATCCACCCTACATTCATTAGCCAGGGGGCTTCACCTATCGCACGGACTTCCCTTAAGATGGTATTTAGAGAGGTGTGTAACATCCATTTTATTAATTTCCATTACATGATTTAGTAAATTATCATCTACCTTATCAATTTCCCATTTTAATAAATGTATAAGCTAAATCGGGACTATACGTATTACGTACCGTCATAACATCCTCGATAAGGGATTCAGACTCCAAAGTTATCCCCATAGCCTCTTTTAGGCTTTAATATAAACCATCAAGTCAAATCTAACTCGAATTGAATTCTAAAGTCTCCAAATTGACCTTAATATATTCTAGACCCTTATAAAACTACAAGACAAAAGTAATGCCTAAACATCACTTTAAATTCTCCCTTGAAAGAACCCTAGATGAACCCTTTCGAGTCTAGGATGTCGACCCAACTCAACTAGTACTCTAAACCTTATGTTTACTTCATTTAAGAAGGTCCCTAATCACTAAATCCTAAAGAAAAGGGGTAAAAATGAAAAAAGAAAAAGTTAAAAAAGTGCAGGGCTACCGAATCGATTCGCCCCCTTGGCCGAATTGATTCGGCCAGAAAATTTGAGATTATGCATAACTGCCGAATCGATTCGGATGGGAGCCGAATGGATTCGGTCAGAAAATTTGGGTTTCTGCATAACTGCCGAATCGATTCGGACCAATTCCGAATCGATTCGGTTCACAAGACCTGAGCACTGGCCCTAACCGAATCGATTCGCCCAGGGGGCCGAATCGATTCGGGCCTGCGATTTTGCCAAGAATTGGCTATGGAGTCTTGGACTCCATTTTCTACCCCAACTCCAATTTCTTCAAACCAAACTTATATACCAACACTAAAATAACATCAATGATACTATTGATCATCTAAAACCTCAGGAATCATCTTTGAGTGAATCAAAACCCATAAGTACATAAGAAAACCCTAGGTTTGCTAAACCAAAATCAATACATCATTACCATAACAAATAATCTATCTTAAGACACAAATAGCAAGTAAAAACTTGCCTTGATTCAGCAAATATGCAGATTTCTTGGTGTAGTAGCAAAATCCTTCTCAATCTCCAAGTCTTTCTCTCTACTCTTCTCTTTCTCTCTTTGGTTTAGGAAGGGATTTAGGGGAAATTAGAAGACTTAGTAGGCTTAAGTCGTGGCTTAAGGCAAATGTCCCACTTAATTAACTAATAGTGCGATAAAATAATACGCAATAGCATAATTAAGGCACAACCAGTCAAAAATGCCCAAAACTACAAAATACAATATGGCACATTATTTGACTATTTCGCACATTCCGGAATCAACTGCAACCTCCAAATTATCATTTGGACATTTTAAAATTCAATTTAGGTTCCGGTCTCATAATTAAGCCAAATATCATTTTGAATTCAGATGATATTAATAAGCATGACATAGCAATATCTACCCATGATTATGATATGTATGCAAACTCACAATAAATATCAACTTTTCTACATTGGATTTTCATTCAAATCATAACCCAACACTTGACCCCAATTACTATACTAAGTAATTACTATAAAATACGGTCTCATAAGCGAGGGTTATTACATACTCCCCCCCTTATGAGGGAATTTTGCCCCCAAAATTCAGGCGTACCTCATAGGAAAAGATGTGGATATTTCTCCCGCATCTCATCCTCACGTTCCCAAGTTGATTCGTTTGCATGATGATGACTCCAATGAACTCTCACTAGGGGCACCACCCGAGATCTTAACTTTCTCTCCCCAAACTCAAGGATAGCAACCGGTTGTTCTTCATAAGAAACATCGGGCTGCAAATCGATATCTTCGAAAGGAATGTGCCAAAGGGCACCTTCACACCTTCTGTACTTTTTCAAAGAGGAGACGTGAAATACATCATGAATTTGTTGTAAAGGTTCCGGTAAGGCAAGTTGGTATAATTATATTCCTGATAAGGAATGGAAAAGAAGATTGAAATTGAAATATGATGAAAGATGATAAAGGCTCATAAGTACTTTTAATACTGTTTTAATATGAATCTCACTCTGTATAGTCCTTTATCAGTTTTAGTTCCTTATATGATGTTACCATGCTAGACTATCATCCATGCTTAATTGTGCATCATTGTCATATCTGTCATTTATCTATTGATCACATATACCCGACCCTGACCGGTTTTCATTTCTTGTTGTGTATATATATATATATATAATCCGTTCAGGTGTTCCGCCGCACGGTCGCCAGTAATGACCTTTCCTTCCGTATGTTTTGAGGAGCCGTGACATCGTGCGGGTTTCACGGGATTTTGTGTAGACGCCTCCGTTTATGTTTCTAGTTATGATCAGTTTATTCGGGCTTGTTGCCCAAACCGTTGTAATTGTATAATGGATCTATTATGTAACACTTGGTATTAATTGTATGTTGTATGGTTGTTATTGACCGACGTTTCATTCGGTCCTTTGTATCTTTTGGGTTTCTTATTTACGCTTGTGGGGGTTTCCACCCTCTATTTCTATCATGGGTTGTTGAAAATGTTCTCTTTTTATTTCAAAACCAAAGTTTTTGATAACCCGTTTTCTGGAATATAGTGTGGTTATTCCTTATACTTTGCATATTGTAGTGATGCTGAGAATGATATTTATCAATGATTTCCTATTTTATCGGGGTATAGGGCTGGCCACCCTTTATTCCGGATAGCGGGTTGTCACAATAGCATCCATAATGAGATGCAAAATGTTAAGAAAATTTACAAGTTTACAAAATGGGATGTCTGTACTGGTGTGTTTCAACGAACAACATTAGTTCCTACTACGAACTACGTTAATTCGTATGAATTCATATGAACTAATGTAGTTCGTAGGAACATTTACATAGTTTGTAAACATTCTTTAAGTTTGGAGAATGACTACAAATTCATTTACAGATTCTGTCCAATTCAACTCACCATTGCAGGTGAACCCTTTTGTAAATTTACAAAATCTTTTATATTCTACCTCCACCACTACAGATGTCCTAAGAAAGAAAAGAGGAGGTATCTAAAATTTTAAGGGGAAAAAGCGGCAATGCAGGAAAAAAATTAACTTATGAAATATAAGTTGTCTCTTATGACATTATATGAATAGTGTAAATTTTTTATCACTTATTATCTCTCTCTCTCTCTCTCTCTATATATATATATATATATATATATATATATATATATATAGAGAGAGAGAGAGAGAGAGAGAGAGAGAGAAAGAGAGAGTCAGACTCTCCAACATACCTCCTAGCAACATACCCTTTTTTTAAAATAGTAAAAAAAATAATTTTGAGATGATATTTTTCATATGAGTTCGTGATATTTCAATGTCCCCCTATTAAAAAAATCAATTGAAAATAATAGTTTTGCTATTTTTAAAAAATAGGTAAAAAAAACTATCAGTGTTTACCCTTTAAAACTGCCAGTTTTTTTACCTATTTTTTAAAAATATCAAGCACATTATTTTGATCTGATTATTTTTATAGGGGCACATTGAAATATCATGAACCCATATAAAAAATATTAATTCAAAATTATTTTTTTTACTATTTTAAAAAAATAGGTATGTTTAATGAGGTATGTTGGAGAGCCTAACTTTCTCTCTCTCTCTCTCTCTCTCTCTCTCTCTATATATATATATATATATATATATATATATATATATATATATATATATATATATATATATATATATATATATCGTCAGGCTCCAGTACATACCAAGTATACATACCACGTACACATACCAATTTTTTTAAAATAGTAAAAAATTATTTTTCGGCTTAATTGTTTTATATGCCGTTTAAACATTACAAAGGACCCATATAAAAAACATCAGCTCAAAATAAGATATTTTTCTATTTTAAAAAAATCGATCAAACTTTCGCAACTTTTAAAACACTTTAAAAGATACAAAATTATAATCGATTTTTTTAAAATAGCAAAAAAACTTATTTTGAGCTGCTTTTTTTATATATGGATGCCTTTTAATGTTTAAATACCATACAAAAAACTCAACTCATTTTTTTTAATATTTATAAAAAAATGGTTTGCGCTAGCAAATATATGTGACACCCCGCCTATTTAAATACCGGGTGATCAGTCCTTCATAAAAATAAAACGGGAATCTCATTTGGTTCATTCTTAACATCATTGTCGAAAATTATTTAAATTACTAACCACCTACATTTTAAATAAAATGGTGCCCAATTTTATCTTTCATTAAACCACAACATGTGGAAATAAATACAATCACTAAACCATCCACGCAATAATAATATAAATCCATAACAAGATAAATACTGAATAAAATAATATTGAATAAACCATCGGTTCCCAATACAAAAGTTTAACTAAATATCTAATAAAATAAACTGAGTCCACAAATATAAAGTCTGATAAACTAAATAAAAAGAACTAGCTGAAGGGGCGACATGCCCAAATGGAATAACAGAATTGCATCCTACTCTAAGAATGAAGTGACTGATGTGTCTAATTCAAATCCTGAAAGCATCCACAAATGTTGCAGCTACGCATCCCTAGAACAGAGTATTAAGCTTGGTCTCCCTGTGGCTAGACACCTAAAGGTTTTGAAAATATTTTGCAAACGGGTAAGAGCCCAAAGTTTTTTGAAAACGTTTAGGAAGTATTTATTTCAGTTTTAAAGCAGTAATTAATTACACATGTTAGTTTAACGCACACTCCCTTGAGTTCCTCACCTCTCAACTAACGTGCAAACCTAATGTCATGTACCTAGCTATGATACGCAGCCCCACTAGGTCTCATCAATAACTATATATCCACTAATAGGTTTGGCTCCATCATACCGCCCATACAATACTCTACACTATCCCAATATTTACTAATTAGTCCTCGATTAAATATCTCTTTAACTTCCCCCGTACTGCCCATACAGTACGCTATAGTAGGACTAATAATTAACATTACATCATGTGTTATTGATAAACCATAATTAATATTTCACGTATGTTATCAGTAAACCATTATTAAAAATTCACGGATGTTATCATTAACCCATAAGTAACATTTCACGTATGTTATCATTAAACCATTTCATTAAGTTTCTCTACTTACTTCATCTTTAGATATTCGCTATCTTACTTTACTACTATCACACACAAAGTAGATTATCTCATAATTAATTCACTTTTAGATATACGTTATCCACACCTACTACTTTCACACGCAAGTAGGATGAATACACATGTATATATATATGTGTGTATGTGTGTGTGTATATATAAGAGAGAGAGAGAGATCCCACTAATACATATACATAACTCCAACATCCCCAGGCTAAGAACTGTAGTGCAAGTCTACATACTCTGCTATCAAGTCTATTTATCTCTCGTACTCAATCAAGGACCAATGGTTTGACATGTCTCCTCGAACCCAAAAATCAACACACAATGGAGGAGAACATGGTTCTAAGCCTTTGGGATACGCACATACCTAACGTACCAAAATGACTTGTCAGTCCCACTAATACACACATAGTCAGCAGCCCTAAGTTCCATGTTTTGGGGCACAAATCCAGACCTCGCTAGAATCGCCAAGGTAGGATCGCCCTCTGCGCGAAAACCTCCGAATAGTAGGGAGCATAGGTATGTTCACAAACATAAGAAAGCACATAATAGGCATACACACAACCTATCCGTATGTCGCATATAGGCATACAAACAACCTATAAATATAATCCATATAGGTATACACACAACCTATAAATATCATCCGTTTAAATATACGCACAACCTATAGATATAATCCGTATAGGTACACACACAAAATACAATTCGTATAGGTATACTCACAACCTATAAATAGCATCCGTACAGGTATACACTCGACCTATATATAATCCATATAGGTATACACTCAACCAATAAATAACAGTTGTAGGTAATATATCTCTCGAATACTCAACGTACTAATCATTATATGAATATAACTCTCTATCTCATTTATCGAGTATTATTCTCTACCCGAAGGGCCCTAGAAACCCCTTGATTAAATGTTAGTAGCACATACACTCCTATACCACTAGTCAAAATCATTGTTTTACTCATCTTTTCGTGATCCGTTCTCATTCTCCCAAATTCACTTGCATTACAAATTATGCTCGATTAACCTTAGTCTTAATTCTCCTAACTTATGACTAATCCCCAACCTTATCATTAGCTTACTAGCGATGATTATATCCCTCACTATAATTTAAATGCCTCCCAAAAGTCCCCTCGATAATTTCACACAAGTTCTAGGCCTAAAAATGGAAAACTGCCAAAATTTGGAAATCCGAATTGATTCTCCCTTGAGCCGAATCGATTCAAAAAGTGTCAGCTATCTTCTTCCTTACGTTTATGCGATTTTTCCACCATTCCAACTTTCTTAATTCTTCATGAAACTTAACCAAATTTCAAATGAACATTTCTCAACATCATATAAGTGTATAGGAATGATTTTCAACGTAAATCTAACATTATATCATCACGGATTAAATCCAAGAACCAATTTTCTTTTAAAAATCCTTAAAACCCTAGTTTTCGTTGTTCTTCATCTCTTTTAATTAAAAACCCAGATGTGACACCTCGCTTAATTAAATACCGGTAGATCAGTCCTTTATTAAATTAAATCAGGATTTACAATTGGCTCATTCTTAGCATCACTGTCGAAATTTAAATTAATTACTAACCACCAATATGCTTAATTAAACTTGTGCCAATTTTTATCTTTTCATTACCCAAAACATTTAATATATGGAAAACAAAATTAAAACAACACATGCTAATGAAGTCTAAAACATCCCATCAAAGAAATAAATCAAAGTCTTGCCGAATAAATCATCGACTACCAAATCCAACAGATAATAAATAAAACCAATACAATCTGAACTAAAGAAATCCGAATAAATGTTGTGGGTAACATGTCAGGAACAAACAACAATTGAGGATAAATACCTAATATAGAAATGAGGCGTTTACTCCAACTCCTGCAGGCATCCACATATGTTGCAGCCGCGTAATCCCTGGAAGAGAATATCAAGTATGGCATCCCTATGGCTGGACACCAAAAAGGTTTTTAAAAATATTTTTACAGCAAGGGTTACAACCCAAAACTCTTTGAAAATATTTAGCAATTAATTAAATTGCAGTAATTAAAATGCAAAAATGCCCTTCAAAGTTTAGTTAGTGTCATGCTCTCTTGAGGACCCAGGGCTGTGTTTCGGCCGGATCGGATCGGAAAATGACCTTTCGAAAAAAATTCTAATTTTTTCGGAAATAAAATATTTTTTCCAATTTCCTACCCAATTTTTTCGGAAAATCAAAAAAGTTTCCGAATTCGGAAAAATCAGAAAATCGGAAAAAAATCGGAAAAAATCGGAAATTCAAAAAATATACTAAAAATTCAGAAATTTTGGATTTTCCAAAATTTCAAAAAAATTAATATAGGATTTTTGATTACTCGAAATTCTCATTTTAAAGAAATCGAAAAAAAGATTTAACCCAACATGTAAATATGTAAGGATTTAACCATTTTTTTCATTTGTGTAGAGGATAGAATGATATTCTCCTTTCATAGAGGACTTTTTGGGCCTTTCTTCTCCCAGCCGATGTGGAACACATGAGAATGTTTAAAAAAATTAGAAAAATTGGAAATCTAAAAATATTTCAAAAAAAATCGAAAATAATTCGGAAAAATCGGATCGGCATAGTTTTGGAAAAATCGGATCGAAAAAATCGGAAAATCGAAAATTCATAATTATTTCCAATTTTCGATCCGATTTTTTTCGAAAAAATCGGAAATCGGAAACCTTATATACGTTCCAAAATCGGAAAATATCGGATCGGATATCGGAAAAATCGGAATGTTCGGAAAAAAAAACACAGCCCAATGAGGACCTGCTCACTCCTCATCTATTGCGCACACCTAACGCTTTCTTTATAGCCCACCTAATCATCTACCCTGTAACTAGTTCTTGTTATAACTCCTTCCTGTCACACTACTATAGCCTGAGTTTGTTTCATATAGGATTTATAAGCTATTTATCACATTAACTTAATTAAACATGTTTCATTTAAAACCATATAACATTCACTCTAGTTATATATAATTAATACAATTCACTTCATGTATTTTACTATTATATAATTATTTACTCTGTTATATACGTAGAACTATATTGCAACATTCACACGTATATCGTATATATATATATATATATATATATAGAGAGAGAGAGAGAGAGAGAGAGAGACAGATTTCTTAAAGAACGCATTAATGCATTTTTATCATTTTCTGCACGTGGTCCCCTCTTGGTCCCAAAAGACTTTTGGTTATTCTCCTTTAATAACCCCCTTTTAAGAGCTTTTGGTCCCAAAAGACTTTTGGTCTTATAGTAAAACCTTATTTTAAGACTATATATTTAAAAGATTTATGGTTTAGACCCAAATTGGTATCAAGACCTTAAGAGCTTTAAAAACTCACAAAATTCCGACAAAACCCTAATTCTGGTATCAGGGCCAAGACGCTCCTTTCTGACTTATAGTAAAATTACTTTAATCCCATTGGGATTTATTCCTCGCATTTATAAAGATATTTTTGGAATTAATCCAGATTACCAACCTATACCCATAACTGATTTAGGCCCAGAAGGTTTCTTAACCTCACACATAGACGGTTGTTCACACACTGAACACATCCCAGCTAAATACACTTATAGTACACAAGTTACTGCTAGTGCTATTAATAACATAATAGACCAAAATAGGTGTATACTTCTTCTTTTAAGACAATTAACTAAAGACACTCAAACCCTAGAAACAGAGATAAAAAATATCTCTAAAAGAATACAAGAAATAGATAGCAAAATCCCAATAGTACTTGTACAAGTATTACAAGAAATAAATATTAAGACTAGTCACATATAAGTCCTTAACAAAGATATTTTAGAAATAAAAACTTTGATAAAAAATCAAGACAGTGAGTTAATTAAACTTACTAAAGAACAAGCTAAGCTTATCCCTAGATTAGATAGTTATCTTCCTAATGGAAATAGTTAGATCAGATTGGAATGAAGTTATTGGAAACCTCTCCATTCAGACCCTAACAAACTTTACCAAAGATTTTAGAAAAGATAAATGATGATAGGTTTTATTATAAGATAAATGAAAATGAGATTGCCAATGCTGCTAAGCAACTAGACACATATTAGAAAGATTAAATTTAATTTCTACATCTATAGCAGCTACCCAAGACTATAAAAATAGCTTTGTTAAAGATTTACATTTAGGTTTAAAATCTAAGACAAAAGGATTAACCACCTTCTACACAGACTTTGTTAAGTTCCAACAAAATTTAGCAAATTATCTTAATAATATGGAAAGCCATAATCTATCCAAAATGGATAGTATTATATATGAACTTAGACTAGACACGACCCAAGTAGAAGAAAAATACGAAGAAATTATGAAGGGAATTAAGTTTATATATAGTAAACCCTCCCAAGCCAAATTAGACTCTCCATTTATCTTAACACGTTTAGATAAAATAGAAAAAGCTGTAGAAACCATAGAAGCTAGAATGGCACACGAATTTGTGCAAAAATAAGAAAAAGAAGATGAGGTAAAAGAATATATTAATAAGATTGCTAATTCTCTTGTTAATACTCTGGTTAAACATAATGAAGATATTAATAATAATGCAAAAAAAAATTAAAAAAAATAAGACATTTAATGAATAAATCCTTAGGCAGATAAAAAGATTATTCAGAATCTTTAGAAAGAATTGAAAAAAGACTTGAACAGAAATAGAAAAATACCAATAAATTTAGAGAAACTCCTTATATAGAAACTAAGGAAGGAAATACCATAACTAAAAGAATCATAAATGATGGATTAGATAAGACTAGTAAGATAGTTAGCCCTATCCCAAATATTGGACATAGTAATTGTATGCTCCAAAGACTTAAAGATTCATCCTCCAATGTTAGAACATGGTGGAGGGAGAGAAATTTCACTAATCCTCTCCAATGGAAAGAATGGGGTGAAGTTGACTGGAAGATTGTTGAAGATTCCATTCATAACGGACAACTTCCAGCCTTAGATACATAGAATTGTTTAAAAAAGGTGGCACTCCTAAGACTTCTAATTATAACATGACTTATCATTATAGAAATCATGTGTTAGATAAGTCCTATACTGAGCTCCAAGTGTTTGACTCAGAATGGCTTAGATCTAGAGGAACTGATAGAAAGTTCCAATTCCTAACCTTTCGACTCTTCCAGGAAAGAATCCAAGGATTACATAGACCTAAAAATAATAACAACATATTATATTATTTAGTAGATAAAAGATGGAAAGATTTTGAGAAAAGCCTTATTGGGATAGCCTAACTAGAAATGTCAGATAATATAGGATACTTTAATGTCATTCTGGCATTTACAGTAACCGTAGAAACAGCCAAACACTTCAAGTTAATCTTATATGATAGTGGATATGAAGACTATATTATCCCAAACGCTAATATAAATATAGAATTCCAAAGCTATGTGAAGTCCTCCCAATTTCCTTATGAAGGAATGCAATCGGGAATTCCTAGCGGTAGACTTAATGAAGAAATACTAGTTAGAACTAATAACTTAGACTACAATCATACTTACAGTATTAAGAATATCGGGCCTATGAAGGAAAAAGCTAAGACTCTCTGGCAATTGCCAGAATTTTAAGAAACTAAGACTATACAGAATAAACCCTTGCTTATTAATCAAGACGACGTCACTGGAAATGTTACTATCCAGTTTAGTCCTACTAAGATTATCAATAAGAATATCCAGACTGAAGAAGTTAGATTTAGAAATATGGGAGAATCCATAATCAATGATCCTTCAGAAGGATAATGTAGTAGTAAGACTAGTTCTAGTTTGACAAGACAAGCACCGGTAATTAGACTTAGAAGATCATTTGAACAAAAAGATTTAGTTGGAGAAAAAGCTAAAATCCAAAACTTTGGACAAAATCCCTCAGAATTGGACATGAAGACATTTAAAGAACATGTTAATAGAAGTCATCCTGTTAGGATCCAAGAAAGAGAAAAATTATATATGATAGCTCAAGTAGAACCTAATAAGTAAGAGATAGGAAGTAGTAGTAGGCTAGAAGATGATCCTAGACTTTTTAGTAAACCAATAGTAATAAATATTCCTATATACTCAAGCACTGTAGTAAAGACTAAACCTGATTATATAAAAGACTTTCCAACTAGTGACAAGAGTTTTACTCCCGTTAAGACTATATCAAGTTAAGCCATAAACCCAGTCGGGATATACCTTAACTTAGACAATATCCAAGATAGGAAGAAGGCCTTAGATGATTGGCATAATCAGATGAATATGTGTTTTGCATCTAATGAACAATGGGATGCAAGTTTATGTAAACAACACGCTGAACAATCCATTAGGGGTATTGTAAAAGATTATTTAGATAGTTTAAGAAAAGCTACAAATGAAGAGTCACTAACTAAGATTGAGAAAATGAAAGAAAACTTAGAAGAAAGATCAATTGATGAATATATTCAATTATTCACTTCGAAATTCATTGGAGCTGGACATTTATCTCATATCAATGAACAAGACCTAGCAAAAACTAAGTTAGCTCTCCTTAACATTTGCAAACTAGATAGATCAATGAATATAACAATAATTATGAACAACTATATTGCCAAATTAAAGAATTTGGAGAGACCTTAAAAGATGAATATTTTAGAAAAATACCAGCCATAGGACAAATCCTAATTAATGAATATAGGAATTGGCCAGGAGTATATGGAGTTAAGAATAACTCCCTTGGTGAAAGAATCAATTTTGTCAAAGATTATATCATATCTAAGAGACGTGATATAACTCAAGGAAATTTAATAGAAGAAACTTTCAAGCAGATCCCTCCAATCAAAGACGAAAGAGACATCGCTCCAATCCAATGGGGATGTGGTAGTGAATCTAAGAAATTCAAAAGGAAATTAGAATGGAAACATAGGAAGTTTAAAACTAGACCTTTAGGATTTCCAAAGAAGTATAGATTTAGACCATTTACTACCTTTAGAGAAAAAAACTCTAAGACTAAGAAAAATAGATTTAATCAAAGACGATATTTTAAGAAGAACACTAGTAAATATAAGAAGGTTCGTAATTATAGGAAATAAAAAGAAGTAGCTCAATCTAAGATTGCCAACAAAGAATGTTGGACATGCGGCAAAGAAGGACACTTTGCTAAAGACTGCCCTAATAAGAAAGATAGAATGTATTAAGATCATTAATACAATATTAGACTGTGCAGATCAAGAAGAATTAGATATTCTACATGCTATGGAAATATCAGATATAGAAGATAATGATAATACTAGTATCTATAGTTCATACACAGAAAATGATTCAGAAGATTATAATAGGGACACTGATGAGTATGGAGACTCCCAAGATACTTTAGATTTATATATGATGCAAACTAATCAAGACGATTTAGATGATGAATATATAGACTTTGAAGAAGTGAGATACTAACATATATACCTAGATGTTACTTTCATGAAAGAAATTAGGGAAAATTTGAAATGAAATGTAGCAAGAAAGACTTTAGATGTGTAGAATCCTTTGAGACCATACAAACAAAATTATTTATGGTTTGTGTCATTTGTCAATTACACTACCATGAAAACTGTTGGAGAATTAGATTTAGAGCAATTTGTACTAGCCAGTATGATGCTCAAATAGACCTAGATATTAAAACATATTATCAAGATATTGACAAAAATATAGCTAAAAGATTGCAAGAAAATAAAGACTAAAAAGGAAAGGGAATTTCCTATGACTTAAAAGATTACAGCTCTGATAGTAGTACAGAAGACCTAACATCCTTAGATTTTATAGATAAACCCCAGAAAAGAATATCTATTTTAGAAAATAATAATTTAGGAATTTCTACTAAACCACATGCTTGTTTTGTAGAATTCTTTATACAACATGAAGATTATCCTAAAAGACTTTCAGCTTTTATAGATACAGGATGCTCTCAGAGTATTTGTAAGGCTAATGCCTTTCCTGAAGATTATCTTTTAGACATTAAGGAAGAGACCTATGGTAAGGTAGCTAATGGAGATTTATTTACCTTATATTTCTAGACTATTCCTATTTATTTTAAATTAGGAAATCAGACCAAAAAAATTGATAATCATCAATTTTGGATAATGGATCCTCATCCTAGTTTCACAGGAAATATTATTTTAGGACCATAGTTTATTAGTAAATATCATCCTTATACCCAATATAATGATAAGATATTAATTAGTGATAGAGAGGAATTTAATATTAAATCCCCTCTAATAGATCACAAGACTGCCTTTGACCTTATGCAGGTCAAACCCAATTATAGACCAATAAAACATCAGAGTTCTTCAGTTGAGCATGGTGGACCTAGACCTATAAACCAATAAGAAGCCTTAGAAATAACCAAACCCTTATAAAATGAATGTAAGTTTCCAAACCAAAAGTGTTATAAGCAAATAGGGCTTATACAATAAGACATTCTAGATTAAGCCCATCACACCTTATTACAGGTTCAAGCTATATCCAAACAAAAGAAAATGGATATTGAAGTATAAAAAGAAAAGATTAGGCAATTAGCAGAACCTACTCTAGGAGAAAATCCCATTGCTAAGTGGGAAAAGACAAAAGTTATTGTGAAATTATACCTATTAACCCAGACGACACTATTAATGGTGGAACCTATAAGAAAGGATATTCACAAGAAGACAAGGAAGAATTCAAAAAAGATATAGATGAAATGCTTAAGTTAGGCATTATCAGGGAAAGTAAAAGTAGACATAATACCCTTGCCTTCTATGTTCAAAATGAATCGAACTTAAAAGAGGAAAAAGACGTATGGTTATAGATTATAGACAACTAAATAAGAATTTTGAATTCGATTCTTATAAGATTCCAGACAAGAATAATTTAATAAATTTGATTGAAAACAGAATTATATTCAGTAAGTTTGATTGCAAATCAGGCTTCTGGCAAATTAAGATGCATCCAGACAATATTACTTGGACAACCTTTAGTGTGTCCCAAGAAAAATACGAATGACTAGTGATGCCATTTGGATACTTGAATGCTCCTTAAGTATTCCAAAGAAGAATGGATAATATATTTAGACCATATTCAGAATTTTGTCTTGTTTTCATAGATGGCATTCTTGTAGCTAGTAAGACTGAGATAGAGCATGTAGACTACCTTAAAAAGATTATTTTAGAATTAGATAAACATGGTATTATTATTTCTGAAAAGAAAATACAATTGTTTCAGACTGAGATAGATTTTGCGGGAATGCATATTATTAAGGAAAAAATATCCTTAGCAGAATAGATAACCAAGAAGATTCTTGAGTTTCCAGATCAACTCAAAGATTGGAAATAATTACAATCATTTTTAGGATTACTTAATTGTGTTGCTAACTTTATTAAAGACCTTGCTTCAAAAAGACAAAGCTTAACTGCCAAGTTAAAAGGAACGGACAAGACTAATCCTTTTTATTGGACTAAAGATGATTTTGAAGTTATAAGACAGATTAAAGAAGCGGTAAAAAATATCCCTTTACGTGAGCTACCCAACGCTGAAGACCAATTTATAGTAGAAACATATGCATCTGATAAATAATGGGGAGCCGTATACTTTGCCATTGATCATCAGACAAAAAAGAATAAACTTTGTAAATATAGTTCTAAAACCTTTACTGATCCAGAAACAAGATACAGTGCCCATGAGAAAGAAGTTTTAGCTATAGTAAGGGCAATAGAAAAATATATCATTTTTCTTAAACCTAAACATTTTACTATTTATACTGACTCTTCTTATGCAGTAAAATTTAGAGACTTAGACTTGTCCAAATCAAGGACTAATAGACTTATTAGATGGCAACAATTGTTAAATGGTTATGACTTATCTGTTATACATATTAAGGGAAGTAAAAATACCATTCCGGACATTATATCAAGAGAACCAATGTTTGCTAACACTAATATCATCTCATGTTTTATGTTGCAAACATAAGACCTAGACAGTATGAGTTCCTCTTGAACAAATAGACTGAATAAAGAAGGCGTTGCAGATTATCTTAGACGTGTAAGACCAAATGCTGGTGTAACACAAAGACAAACTCATATTCAAGACTCTCAAGAAAGACCAATCCTAGAGAAGTTTGATGATATCTTGGTTCCTCCCGAAAAATCTAGACAATAATATCATAAAAGCCAGTACGTCCATAAAATTTAATAATATTATCACAAAAGACTATACGGAGATAAAATAAAAAAAACAGAAACCCTGAATGTCAACAACAACAATAAATAAATAATCTCCAGATGTAATCCATTAACTTGTTCGTGGGCACGTGGACAAAAGCTAAAATTGAAATGCCATATGTTCGCAAATAAAAATCTTGATAGGGATGCGGTAGTTTCACACACGTTGCAATGGTCCATATTAAGGTATTCGTGCCTCTTACCAGGACATTTGTTTGTTATCTTTATATTTCACCCCCAAAGCCCCATTTTTAACCTTAAAATTGCATATACTTGTGATTTTGATAAATCGAGGGTACGATAGGGATATGGTCGGTTCACACATGTTGCAATGTTCATATTGAGGCGTTTGTGTCTCTTTTCGGCTCATTTGGTTACTATTTTAAAATTTCACCTCCCAACACCTCATTTTTTAACAAAAAAACTTGCGTAGACTGGTGATTTTATTAAACCATTAGTCCATCAAGGACATAGTCGGTTCGCATACGTTGCAATTGTTCATATTAAGGTGTTGGTACCTCTTTTCGGACCATTTGGTTGCTCTTCTAAAATTTCACCCCCAAAGCATATTTTTAACCTTAAATTGTGTTTAATTATCATTTTGATAACTCGAGGGTCTGATAAGGACATGACGGATTCACACATGTTGGAATGCTTCATATTGAGGTGCTCGTGCCTTTTTTCGGGCCATTCGATTGTTATTTTAAAATTTTACCCCCCAAAGCCTTATTTTTAACCTTAAATTGAGTATACTTGTTATTTTGATAATTTGGGGGTCCAATAAGGGTGAAGTTAGTTCACACACATTGCAATGGTCCATATTGAGGTGTTCACACCTCTTTTTGGACTATTTGGTCGCTTTTGTGAAATTTCCCCCCCAAACCTTATTTTACACTTAAAATTGACGATACCGGACATTTTTATAAAAACTTAGGGTTGGATAAGCACACGGTCGGTACACATAAGTTAAAATAGTTCATATTGAGGTGCTCATGATTCTTTTCGGCCATTTGGTTGTTATTTTAAAATTTCACTCCCAAGGCTCATTTTTAACCTTAAATTGTGTTTAACTATCATTTTGATAAACCGATAGTCTAATAATGATATGATTGGTTCACACACATTGCAATGGTCCATATTGAGGTGCTCGTGCCTCTTTTCTGGTCATTTAGTTGATTTTGTAAAATTTCACCCCCCAAAGCCTTATTTTAAACATGGGAATTAAGTAAACGTGTCATTTTGATAAACCACGGGTCCAATAAGGATAAGGTCAGTTCACATATTACAATGGTTCATATTAAGGTTCTCTTGCCTCTTTTCAGGCCATTTCATTGGTGTTGTAAAATTTCACCCCCAAAGCCTTATTTTTAACCTTAAAATTCATTATATGTAACTTTGATAAACTGTGGGTCTGAAGAATACACGATCGATTCAAACAAGTTACAATGGTTCAAATTGAGGTAGTCGCGCCTATTTTCGGGCCACTTGGTTGCTGTTATAATATTTCACTCCCCAAATCTCATTTTTAACCTTAAATTGTGTTTATTTGTCATATTGATTAGCCAAGGGTCCGATAAGGACAAGATCTGTTCACACACATTGAAAAGGCCCATATTGAGGTGCTCGTCCCTCTTTTTGCGTCATTTGGTTTCTTTTTTGAAATTTCACCCCTCAAAACCCCATTTTTAACCTTAAAATTGAGTATACTTATCATTTTCATAAAGTAAGGATCCGATAAGGACACGGTTGATTCTCACACTTTGCATTTGTTCATATTGAGGTGTTCATGCCTCTTTTCGAGCCATTTTTTTGTTGCTTTAAAATTTCACCCCAACCTTTTTTTAACCTTAAAATTGCATTTAATTGTCATTTTGATATACCGAGAAGCCTATAGGGACACGGTCGGTTCACACTCATTGACATGGTCCATATTTAGGTTGTCAAACCTATTTTCGATCCATTTGGTTGTTATTTTCAAATCAGACCCCTAAAGCCCATTTTTAACCTTAAATTGGGTATAATTTTCATTTTGATAAATCAAGGATCCCATAATGACATGGTCAGTTCACACACATTGCAATGGTCCATATTGAGGTGATCGTACCTCTTTTCGGATCGTTTAGTTGATTTTGTAAAATTCCACCCGTAAAAGCCTAATTTTTAACCTTCAAATTGAGTATACATGTTACTTTAAGAAACCGAGGACCCGATAAGGATATGGACGATTCACACTTGTTGGAATAGTTCATATTAAGGTGCCTCTTTTTGAGCCATTTCGTTTCTCGTGTAAGATTTTTCCCCCCCTAAAGCCATGTTTTAATATTAAAATTCATTATACGTGTCATTTTTATAAACATAGGGTTCGATGATATGCTCAAAGTACACCTTCCTACTCAGAGACACTAACCTCGGCCTGACACACAGGTGAGGTGGCAGAAGCTCATAATAACCGTTAGTAATATCGTCTCTCATAGGGTTGGCCCTGACAGACGTTGCATCTACCTCACACATCAAACTCGACTGGGCATCATCCGAGGTCAGCAAGGCTTGTACCTGGGTTCAAGTATCCATCAACAACAACATCGGCCCCGACCGATGTTACATTTTATCAGCCAGCCAACAAAGCCTCATGGGCTTCATCATCATGACATGGGTCGGCCCAGGCCGATGTTACATCTACGTCGGCCAGTCGACTTGGTCGAGGTCCACATGAATATTGACCTCGGACAAAGGAACATTCAGACTTCACCAACCTCTTACTCATCCAGGCCGAGGTTGGCACCAACAGAAGAGAGCCGAGCATTTACAAGTATGTATGGCTTGGAACACGCGGACAAATCTGTTATAACTAAATCATTCCCTCCACGTCAGGGAATATTGAGCTCATCATTGTTTCGTTAAGATCAGCCAGGTGTCATCCTTACACTGGTTGGATCTTCATGCACATGCTCATCGCATGATTGGGGGGGGGGGGTACATTACACCCCCTAAGAACTATATATAGAGGTCATCCTCTACCTTATAAAGGGATCCGATATTACAACCCTAGATGAAACTCTGTCATTTTACACAGTTGAGAGAGAAAGCTTAAGAGATTGTATCCATGGCCATTAGTGCCTTATTTCAGTGATATTACTCACACACTCACAGTGGACGTAGGCCAGATTGGCTGAACCACTTATATATTGGCGTTCATCCTCTTCTCCTCACCTCAATCTCTTATATATATATATATATATTATACTCCCGTGCTGCCATTGTTATAATTGGTTTGACCTTGTAAACACCTTATCTAGTGGTGCTATTTCCAGCATCATCATTTTGGCGCCGTCTCTGAGAATGAGAAGCTATCTCTTCCTTTTTTGCTGCTTAACCTCGCCGAAGACTTTGGTGGTGAACAAGGCCTCACCCCTTGCGTGGAGTTGTTTCACCATGGAAAGAGGTCCTTTAAGGTATCAAGCTCTTTAATATTTTCATTACAAGCTCTAGTCATAAACATATGGCATCAAATTTACCACCACCTCCACCACTATTTGGTGCTGGACTACCTAGTTCCAGTCAGGCACCACCCCAATCCGAGATGGCTGAGGTGGAAGCAACCTTGAGTTCCTTAGCTGCAACACAACAAGCAATGAAGGAGAAATTTGCACAACTCAGTCAAAATATGATGAGGACACCTGGGGTCTCACCGGAGATGATTACTCTAACAGCTGTTCAACCCCATCCTAAAGCCAGGGGACCACCCCAGGCATTGTGAAAAGACCAACCTACCCCTCAACGGAGGAGGGATGTTGCTGACCCTAGGCATTTATGTCTGGTGAGGCAAGGAAACCCTTGCCCTGAGGATAGGCATGATGATATGGAGGCAGAAGATGCTCTAGAGGACTGCTGGGAGCCGTATGAGGTTTCGAACAACACTATACATCCTATCCAATAGAGCCAAGGTTATGGGGGCAGAAGAGATGGTGGTGCCAAATAAAGAGGATCAGTTTTTGATCGCTTGAGTAGAGGGTCGACCTTTGAAAAGCTCGGCCTAGTTAATGACCTAAGACAGAGGTTATACATGTCATGAAGTGTAGGAGGCTCACAAAGGGAAGAGTGGGAACATCGACCTCATCAGGGTCGACCCCATCATGGCCAACCCCATCAAGGTCGAGACAGGGATCAAGAGGAGGTAAATAGACGATGTTGTGCAGCGGCTGGGGAACCCTCAGTCCACCCCTTGGAGGTGGCTAGGGATAGCCCTGTCCAGGCCGACATTGCAAAGCCATGTAATGACTCCATTCAATATCTTGAAGAGAAGATAGGTAACCTCATCAAATGCCGAGACCCACTACAAAGAGGGTTATCAGAGGGCTCTCCTTTTGTGTCAATAATTGTGAACTTCCCAACTCCTGCCAAATTCAAACCACCTATGGTATCTCCCAAGTATGATGGAAGCACCAACCTTGTGCATAATATTGAGATGTACCAATCTGCAGTAGACATTTATTCAATCCTAGATGAGATGAGGTGCCGAGCCTTCTCAAGCACTTTAACGGGAGCTGCACATATTTGGTTCACTTCTCTTTCAAAGAACTCTGTTGAGAAATTTAAGGGCTTGGATGAACGATTTATTCACAACTTCTATTTTGGGGTAAGACCTCAAAAGAAGACCACTCATCTGTTGTACGTCAAGTAGGGAAAGAATGAGAGCCTAAGAGACTACATAACAAGGTTTAATAAGGAGAAGCTAGAGGTGGAAGATTATGAAGAGAATATAGCTATGACATCCCTTATAGGGGGACTTCAGAAGGTGAAATTACTATGAAAGCTTGCTAAAGACCCTACCAAGTCCATGGCCGAGCTGTTAACAACAGCTGGTAGGGTCATGAATGCTAAAAAAGCTATGGTTGCAAAATATGAGGATGAAAATGAAAGCAGCAGTGGGAAATTCTAGAGAAAGAAGGATGGAAAGAACAGGGCTGCAGACGACAAGTTTGCACATTACACTCCTCTAACGGTGAGCTGTGAGCACATCCTCAACGAGATAAAAAATGGAAGGTCCCTAAGATGGCCAGAGAAGCTAAAGGGTCCTCCATATAAGAGGAACAAGACCCTATGGTGTGAGTTCCACCAAGATCACGGCCATGTGACCGATAAATGTTTTGCATTGAAGGATGAGATTGAGAAGATGTTAAAGTCCGGGAAGCTCAGAAGGTACGTGGATGGAAGAGATTCCAAGAGGGGAAGAGATGACCCTAATAAGAAGCGAAATGACAGATGTCGGGAAGACGCCCTTGCCAAAAGAGCAGAGGATTCTGATAATGGTGATGATGATCCAGACCTCCTACCAAATGATGACAATGTCTCGGTGAAGAGGGTTGGTATGATCTCGTTCGGGCTGAATACTATCTATGGAGGTTTGGCAGAAGGAGGTTCATAGGTCACGAATCGCAAGGCTCACGTGGCAGAGGCCATGTCAGTAACCAAAGCCGAGGTCGTGAACTTAGCATCTACAGAGGTGAAACATGAGAAGAGAAAAAAGGTGGATATGGATAGCCTCATAGTTGGCTTTTCAAGACTCGATTTCAAAGGTATCTTAGCTCCACACGATGACCATCTGGTAATTACAATAAGGGTACATGGGTGTGAAGTTCAGAGAATCCTTGTTGATGGCGAAAGCTCCGCGGATGTTATGTTCTGGCCCTGCTTCAAGAGCCTAGGCCTCAACAGAGATATGCTTGTACTCTATCATCATTCGTTGATTGGATTCAGCGGTAAAAAGGTCCATTCATTAGGAATGTATGAGATGGATGTACGAATGGGAGACGAGTGGCCTAAGAGGTTGACTAAAAAAATTAATTTTTTCATGATGGATGAAAACGTCTTCTCGTCCTACAACCTCATCATCAAATGAGTGGCCCTTAAGGAATTTGAGGCCGTGCCTTCAACGGTCCATCAAATGCTAAAATTCTCGATCCCCTATGGGGTAGGGGAAGTGCAGGGTGACCAAACATCGGCACGCGAATGCTACTTCAAATATGCGAAAGAGAGAGAGGCTCATAATAGGGTAATAACAACGTATAACATTGATACACTTGATCCTAGGGATGAAACAAAACTCAAGAAGGGAGAGGCAGTGGAAGAGGTAGAATCCATCGTCCTCAATGAGGACGAGAAAAAAAAACTATCCAAATCGGCAAAGCCCTAAGACATGATATCAAGGAAGAGCTGATGAGGCTTTTAAAGAAGAGACAAAGTATTTTTGCTTGGAGCCATGCAGATATGCCTGGCATTGACCCTGAGATTATATGTCATAAACTCAATATGGAAGATGATGCCAAGATACTGGGAAATGGAGGATGTGCGTAGAATTCACTGATTTGAACAAGTCTTGCCTAAAAGATAACTTCTCCTTGCCTCGAAATGATTAGATGGTAGATGCCACAGCAGGACATGAACTTATGAGCTTAATGAATACGTACTCGGGGTATAATCAGATCTTCATGGATGCTAAAGACTCAGAGAAGACAACGTTCATCACAGACAAGGGGACCTATTGCTACAAGGTCATGCCCTTCGATCTGAAGAACGGAAGGGCAACTTATTAGCATCTTGTAAATAAGATGTTTGAAGATCAGATTTGCAAGACCATAGAGGTATATGTGGATGAAATATTAATGAAGAGCTTGAAGGCTGACACTCACGTGGCCGACCTGGAAAGAAATTTTGACGCCATGGATTTATACAGGACGAAGCTCAACCCCGCCAAGTGCATCTTCGGGGTAGGAGTAGGAAAGTTTCTTGGATTCATCGTCAATCAAAGGGGAATAGAATATAACCCCGACAAGATCAAGGCCCTACTTGAAATGAAGACATCAAGAACTATCAAAGACGTTCAGAGGCTAACCGGAAGAGTTGCTGCACTTAATAGATTTGTCTCGAGAGTGACAGACAAGTGTCTTCCTTTTTTCAAGGTTCTTAGAAAGGCCTTCAAATGGGACGAGGAATGTGGCAAAGCTTTTAAAGAGCTCAAGTCCTACCTGAGATCCCCTTTACTCTTATCTCGGCCTATTTTGGGGGAGAAGTTATATGTTTATTTAGCTGTCTCAGAATCCGCCATTAGTTCTGCCGTAGTAAGATAAGACGATGGAGTACAGAGGCCGGTATACTTAAATAGTAAATATCTTCAAGGGTCTGAACATAACTACCCTCGAATGGAAAAGTTAGCCTATGACCTGATACACGCTTCCAGGAAGTGTTGTCCTCACTGATTCCCCACTAAGATAGGTCCTCCACAAGCCTGAGAAGTCGGGTAGGTTGATGACCTGGGCCATCGAGTTGGGGGAGTATGACATTGTTTATCAAACCAGGGTTTCCATCAAAGGGCAGGCTCTCGCGGACTTTATAGCAGAATTTACCTAGGAAGAGGTTGAGATTGAGAATAGCCAAGAGATTGCAGACGAATCAGACAGTCACGTCTTTCGTGGTCCAGACGAGGTGGGGTCAAGCAAGTTCAAAAAAACTATAGCTGAGAATGAGGAAGACAGGTACCTCTTCAGGCAAGGGATCATATCAAAAGGGAAATTCTCTCCCAATAAAGATGTTTAGAACCTCTTCGTTGATGGGTCTTCTTGTGAAGACGAAAGCGGAGGGGGGCTGATAGTGTCAGCACCAGATGGTACCGATATTGAATATGCGTTGTGGTTCAACTTCAAAGCTTTGAACAACGAGTTAGAATATGAGGCCTTGATAGCAGGCCTCTCCTTGGAAAAAGCTCTTAGTGTTGGCCAACTCCTAGTCCACAATGACTCAAGGTTGGTCGTTAACCAAATCCTGAATGTCTACGAGGCCAAAGATGAAAGGATGGCCAGATACTTGAAGAGGGTGAGAATAATGCTAAAAAGTTTTAGAGAAGTGAAGATGAAGAGGATACCCCGGCTAGACAATAGTCGAGCAGATGCACTAGCAAGATTGGCCTAAAAAATAAGGACAGACATCAGAAGAACAGTACCAGTGGAGATCCTGCTCAAATAGACTATTGAAAATGAAGAGGTTACCAGGCTTTGCGTCAATTTAAATTTAGGAACCTCATGGATGGACCTTCTTATCAGATACATCAAACAGGGAGAGCTGCCAAAATCAAATTTAGAATGGAGAAAGCTGAGGTACAGGGCAACGAAGTTCTCAATTGTAGGAGACGTCCTATATAAAGAAGGTTTCCTACTCCCTCTCCTCAGATGTGTCCACCGCTTAGAGGTTCCACACATCCTGCAAGATGTACATGAGGGATCTTGTTCTAGTCACATAGGTGGAAGTCCTTCAGCTAAGAGGATAACTACTAAGGGATACTGGTGGCTAACATTAGCCAAAGATGCTCCTACCTATGTGAAGAAGTGTGATAAGTGCTAGAGGTTCTCCACTATTCCTCATCAACCTCATCAACCTATGACGTTAATCAGTTCTTCTTAGCCATTTGCAATATGGGGAATTAATTTAGTAGGACCATTGCCGAGAGTTGCCAACAACTATCGATTTTTGATAGTTGCAATTGATTACTTCTCGAAGTGGGTAGAGGCTGAGCCAATGATCACTATCACCGAGCAAAAGACCTTTCAGTTTATTTAGAAGAACATCATATGCAGGTACGATCTACCAAACACCCTCATCTCAGATAACGGAATGCAGTTCAAGAATTCTTTCTTAGAGAAATACTATGAAAGAGTAGGCATCAAGCAGTTCTTCTCTTCCCTTGGCCTACCCCAAGAAAATCAGACGGAGGTTACGAACCGAACAATCCTTGATGGGATTAAGAAGAGTTTGGAAGATGCCAAAGTGAGATGGACAGAAGAGGTGTATACAGTATTATGGGCCTATAGGACGACAACAAGGACACTAATGGGAGAGACCCCATTTATGTTGTCCCATGGATCAGAATCCATCATACCTATAGAGGTAGGACTCCCCACTCACAGAGTTCAGACCTATGACCCTGAGAAGAATGGGGAAGAGAGAAGACTTGATCTAGATTTGATCGAAGAAAGAAGAGAAGACGCATAGGTTAGACAGGCAACCTACCAGCAGAGAACTGCAAGGTTCTACAACCAAAGGGTGAAATTAAGACCTATAGCTGTGGGAGACCTAGTCCTAAAGAAGACATTGCAGAGGGAAAATAAGCGCCACCCAAACTGGCATGGTCCTTACAAAGTAGTCGATGAGGTTGTGCTCGGTACCTACCGGCTAGAAAATCTCGAAGGGAAACCTTTCTCCAATCCTTTGAACGCTGACCACTTGAAGAAATATTACATATGATGTCGCAGCCATTGCTTTGCAATACATGTATCATTTTATGAAGAGGATATTAATGAAAAGATCAGTTCTTGCGTCAATACTCTGTTGCATTATGCTGAAACATCATTAATTTGGTGAAAGGTATGAGGTAAATATCATATTATGATGACCTCAGACCTTAAACATAATTAATTTGGTGAAAGGTATGAGGAGAAACATCATAATTTAATGACCTCAGACCTTAAACATCACTAGTTTGGTAAAAATTATGGGATGAACATCATTATATGGTGACCTCAGACCTTAAACATCATTAATTTGGTAAAAATTATGAGGGTATGATGATCTCAGACCTTAAACATCATTAATTTGGTAAAAATTATGAGGTGAAACATCATTATATGGTGACCTCGGACCTTAAACATCATTAATTTGGTGAAAATTATGAGGGTAAACATCATATTATGATGACCTCATACCTTAAACATCTCAAATCTTAAGCATCATTAATTTTGTGACAAATTATGAGCGTAAACATCATATTATGATGGCCTCAGACCTTAAACATCATTAATTTGGTGGCAAATTATGAGGCGAAACATCATTATATGGTGACCTCAAACGTTAAACATCATTAATTTGGTGAAAATTATGAGGGTAAACATCATATTATGATGACCTCAGACCTTAAACATCATTAATTTGGTGGTATATTATGAGGTGAAACATCATTATATGGTGACCTCAGACCTTAAACATCATTAATTTGGTGGAAATTATGAGGGTAAACATCATTTTATGATGACCTCAAACCTTAAAAATCATTAATTTAGTGGCAGATTATGAGGTGAAACATCATTATATGGTGACCTCATACCTTAAACATCATTAATTTGGTAAAAATTATGAGGGTAAACATCATATTATGATGACCTCAGACCTTAAACATCATTAATTTGGTGGTAGATTATGAGGTGAAACATCATTATATGGTGACCTCAGACCTTAAACATCATTAATTTAGTAAAAATTATGAGGGTAAACATCATATTATGATGATCTTAGACCTTAAACATGATTAATTTGGTGAAAATTATGAGGTGAAACATCATTAAATGGTGACTTCAGACCTTAAACATCATTAATTTGGTGAATATTATGATGACCTCAGACCTTAAACATCATTAATTTGGTGAAAATTATGAGATAAACATCATATTATGGTGACCTCAGACCTTAAACATCATTAATTTGGTGAAAATTATGAGATAAACATCATATCATGGTGATCTCAGACCTTAAGGCAACATTCATTGAAAGAAGTAATATAACTTGAAGAAGGTGGTATTACATTAAGCCGTCAGAGTTACAAATCAAAGGTACTAAAGTGCTATCAGAGTTCGCAAAAGTTAGGTACAGATGAAAAGAAACAAAGAAGCAAAAATTACAACTTAAAGCTTTACATAATCAGGTCTGAGTATCTGCAGCCGTAGTGGTGTCCTCTGCGCCAACGTTAGTCACCTCGACTCCATCGTCCAGAGGATTAACATCTTCAGTCTCAGTGGCTTCCAAGGGAGTAGTCTCTGCAGGAGTAGCACCATCCTCCTCAACCTCTTGCAAGGCCTAAGCAAAACGGGGGTCACCAAAGCCTAGACCAACAAAGTCTGGGGCGATTAAACTCCCTGACTCCTATTCCTTATAAGCTGCCCATTTGCCAGTTGCTTTAACACCTCTTTCAAGGTATTCAAAGCCAAAGCTGATGAACTCATCAGAGACCTTATAGTCTGTAAGGATATTCTCTGAGGCATCCTCTAGTGAGGCTTTGACTGCAGCATCCACTTTGGTCTTCAGGGCATCATCTTTGGCCTTTAGGGCTATTGTATGGTCCTTCTTCAGGTTGATAATGTCCCTATCCCTCTTCTTAACTAGCTTGTCAACCTCCTTCAGCTCTTCCTTCACATGGTCAACCTCTGCATTCAATGAGGCTTGGACCTTCAGATCTTTTTTTCCCTTCTCTATAAGGGGCATCTTCTGCAGGTTCCAATCGACTAAGTGATGCATGGACAAAATACCCCGTAACGATAGATTAGATGTATGAGTTTTAAATTGTAACCTACAACATAGTCGAGGTTAGACTTAGGAAAAGAAAATGAGAAGAAATTAGTACCTAAATTTATCGATGAAGGGTGAACTTAGCCAATAGAGGGATGTCTAAGGATAGTAGGAAATGCTTATCCTCCTCGATCATTATGACACTGATGGCATCAGCAGCCTATAGACTGTGGCCAATCAAATTATCACTTATTTTTAGCTGAGAAAGATGAGATGCAAGGGCATCATTTGAGGAGATCGGAATGGCACGATTACCTTTTTTCTTTTTACTCCGCCTCTGATGCTCCGAGTTCGTTGTGGTCTTCTTTTTCTTTGTAACGTCGACTTTGGACATGTCGATGTTTGTTTGGGAGGAGGAGGGGCTACATTATGCCCAACCTTTTTCATCAACTTCACGAGGCTTGGGGCAGATATCTCCCATAGGTTGTTAGAAATACCTTCAGGGCGCTCTGCAAAAGAAGTGTCTGAGTTAGTAAATCAGAGGCATGAAAACTAAGAGGTACAATTTGTGAAATTAACACTTACGAAGCTCTGTCAAAGGACCACCTCCTAATCCTATCTGAGAGGGGTAATAGGGGGTTATCAGATGCTCATATTTCACTAGACGACCCTGTTCCCCCTGATCTTGAAGATCCTTAACTTTCTGAAGATTATCCTGGAAAAGTCCAGGGTTGGCTTTAATAGTAAGAGACACCTTCCCCCACTTCAAAGGTGTCCTCAGATCAGACGTTGAAAATGTTGTATATGGACTAAATTCCCATGCCCCTGAGGCAAAGAAATACCGAGGTTTCCAGTTGTAGTTTGAAGTCTGGGTAACCAATAACATTTTCTTCTCTGTCTTCCTAGCTAAGAAGTGGTAATATCTAGGGTGGTTTTTAGCAGAGGAAGGGATATAGCAACCAGTGAAGACCTTAACTGGAAGGTCTGAGTGGTGCACAACCCTCCAAAGGATGATGACCCCAATCATGACCCTCCAGGCATTGGGGGACAATTGAGAAAGGGATAAATTTATATGGGATAATATGGATCTGATTGAAGGATGGATAGGGAGACAAAATCCCAACTTGAATATCTGCTCATAGACACAAATCTCCCCATATAGGCCATTAAAGGCCCTCTCACCCCTCAGAGGTCTCCTAAGATTAATGGAGGGGCCTATTGAGTAGAGGTGCCTAAATGCTAGAAGATCATACTCACTAACCGAGCTCTCTGTCTCGATCACCTCAGAGGTGTCAACATTGCTCTCATGCCCATCATCTTCATCACTAACAATGTCGGCATGGGCAGGCGCAAGGATACCATCAGGAAACCTCTGAGAGAACTCAGCCTCGATGGTGGTCGACAGGAGGATATCATCAATAGGTGGGGGAATATCCACACTCGGCCCCACAATTTTGACATCAGTAGAAGACTGTGAGGTGTTAACACCATTGTGAGACGAGGCACGACTTTGGACCTCAACCTGATTAGGGACCTGATCTTGCCTAATAGAGTAATCCATAGTCTATTGGAAAAGAGTCTATAGACATAGGGTCTGAGGTAGACGACTTAGGCTCGGACATGGGTGTTGGTTCTACTGGAACCTCTACTGGCTCTGCAGGCTCGACTGGCTTAGGGTATATAACCTTCAGAGGTGGAGGAAAAATAGGTCTGAGGGGGAAGACCTCAGCCCTATGAGATTCCTCTTGGGCTAGCTCTATCTGCCTAATTTTTTTTAAAGGTCTTCTCTTTAAGTGAAGGGAATCTTCTATGAGTTGATATAGGGGTCTGAGCATAAGGACGACGACACTACACTTGGATTCTAAACCACAAACAAATAACTTAACTCAATCTAAATCGAAGATCAAACTTAGAGTTTGAAAAGTTTTTTAAACCAAGAACACCTAAGAATAGGTCACCGGAATATGCGAAGGAGGGTCGAAAAACCCAAAATATCACCAAAAAACATGAGCCTCCACCGAGAAATGCAGAAATGAAAAACAAAAGGCTAAAAATGGAAGAAATAGGATTAAAATGATACCTGGATGATTGTGAAATAAGGAAGAAGAAGTTGGAAGCGAAGAAACCCTCGAATGAGGCAACTTGTTGGATCTTGAAGAGAGAGAAATTACAGAGAGAACTCAGGCAGGAGAAGTGAGGAAATAAGGAAGAAATGAAGAAGAAAGAAGAAAAGAAGGTTTAATCCCAAAACCGTTCTAGCACGTATCCCAAGGCCCATCATTGCCTTGGGAACTTAAAGGGAAAATCATCATCATTATGCCTTGAAAAACACGCCACCTACTTCAGTAAGTGACATGTGTAAAGAGAATACTGGCACAAAAGAAAATTTAGCCTCGGCCTTGCAATACCCCTCACTTACCTACTCACATAGGTAACTAAGGGCTAGGGGGTGATTGATATGCCCAAATTACACCTTCCTACTCAGAGACACTAACCTCGGCCTGACTCACAGCTGTGGTGGCAGAAGCTCATAATAACCATCAATAATATCGTCTCTCATAGGGTCGGCCCTGGAAGACGTTGCATCTACCTCATACATCATCCTTGGCTGGACATCATCCAAGGTCAGTAAGGCTTGTACCTGGGTTCAAGAATCCATCAACAACAACATCATCCTCGGTCGATGTTACATTTTATCAGCCAACCAGTAAAGCCTCATGGGTCGACGTTACATCTACCTCGGCGAGCCGACCTGGCCGAGATCCATATGAATATTGACCTCGAATGAAGGAACATTCAGACTTCACCAACCTCGTAATCATCCAGGCCGAGGTTGGCACCAATCGAAGACAGCCGAGCATTTACAAGTACATGTGTGGCTTGGAACACGTGGACAAATTTGTTATAACTAAATCATTCCCTCCACGTGAGGGAATATTGAGGTCATCATTGTTTAGTTAAGATAATCCAGGTGTCATCCTTACACCGGTTGGATCTTCATGCACATGCTCATCGCATGCTTGGGGGGGGGAGGGTATATTATACCCCCTAAGCACTATATATATAGAGGTTACCCTCTACCTTTTAAAGGGATCCGATATTACAACCCTATATGAAACTCTGTCATTTTACATAGTAGAGAGAGAAAGCTTAAGAGATTGTATCCATGGCCATTAGTGCCTTATTTCAGTGATATTACTCACACTCTCATAGTGGACGTAGGCCAGATTGGCTGAACCACTTATATATTGGTGTTCATCCTCTTCTCCTCACCTCAATCTCTTATATATATATATATATATATATATATTATACTACTGTGTTGCCATTGTTATAGCTGGTTTGAGATTGTAAACACCTTATTTGGTGGTGCTGTTTCCAGCATAATCATTCGATAAGGACATGGTAGGTTCACACAAGTTCCAACAATTCATATTGAGGTGCCCATGACTCTTTTCGAGCCATTTGGTTGCTATTTTAAAATTACACCCCCAAAACCCATTTTTAACCTTAAATTGCATTTAATTGTTATTTTGATTAGTCGATGGTCTGATAAACACATGGTCGGTTCACACATGTTAAATTGGTCCATATTGAGGTTGTTGTGCCTCTTTTCGTGCCATTTGGTTGTTATTTTAAAATTTCACCCCCAAAGCCCATTTTTAACCTTATATTATGTTTACTTGTCATTTTGATAAATCAAGGATCCAATAAGGAAACAGTCAGTTCACACGTTACAATGGTCCATATTTAGGAGCTTGTAACTCTCTTTGGGCAATTTGGTTGCTTTTGTAAAATTTCACCCCCCAAAACCTTAATTTTAACCTTAAAATTTAGTATACTTGTCATTTCGATAAATCGGGGCTTAGAAAAAGACACGGTTGGTTCGCACATGTTGCAATGGTCCGTGTTGAGGTGCTTGTGCCACTTTTTGGTCCACTTGGTTGTTGTTTTAAAATTTCACCCCATAAAGCCTTATTTTTAACCTTAAAATTGAGTATACTTGTTATTTTGTCAAACTGATGGTCCGAAAAGGAAACGATCGATTCATACACTTTGCGATGGTTCATATTTAGGTGCTCGTGCCTCTTTTCAGGCCATTTGGTTGTTATTTTAAAATTTCACCCCCAAAGCCTTTCTTAAACCTTAAAATCCCATTTAATTGTCTTTTTGATCAACATGGGATCCGATAAGGACATGGTGGGCTCTCACACATTGCAATGGTCCATATTGAGGTGGTCGTGCCTCTTTTAGAGGTTGTTGCTTTAAATTTCACCCTAAAGTCCATTTTTAACATCAAATTGCATCTAATCGTTATTTTGATGAATCGAGGGTTCAATAAAGAACAATTGGTTTATACATGTTGCAGTGGTCCATATAAAAGGACTCGTGCCTCTTTTCAAGCCATTTGGTTGTTGTTTGAAAATTTATCCCCATAAAGACTTATTTTTAACTTTAAAATTGAGTATACTTATTATTTTGATAAACTAAGGGTCTGATAAAGACACTGTGGATTCACACAAGTTGCAATTGTTAATATTAAGGTGCTTGTGACTCTTTTAGGGGCATTTGTTGCTATTTTAAAATTTCACCCCTAAATCCCCATTTTAACCTTAAATTACGTATACTTATCATTTTTATAAACCGAGGTACCAATAAGGACACGATCATTTGTCACACATTGAAATGGTCTATATTGAGGTGCTCCTGCCTCTTTTCGGGCCATTTTGTTGCTGTTTTAAAATTTCACCCTCCAAAGCCCTATTTTTAACCTTAAAATTGGTTTAATCGTAATTCTGACAAACCGAGCATTCGATAAGGACACGATCAATTTTCACACATTGCAATGGTCCATATTAAGATGCTCGTTCCTCTTATTAGGCCATTTAGGTTTTAAAATTTCACCCCCAAACACCCCATTATTTAACCTTAAATTGTGTTTAATTATTATTTTGATAAATCGAGAGTCCGATAAGGACACAGTCGGTTCACACACGTTGTAATGGTCCATATTGAGGTGTTCATTCCTATTTTTTGTCCATTCGATTGTTATGTCAAAATTTCACCCCCAAAGCCTTATTTTTAACCTTAAATGGAGTATACCATTTATTTTGATAAACTGAGGATTCGATAAGGATACAGTCTTTTCACACACGTTGCAATCGTCCAGCGTGAGGTGCACGTGCCTCTTTTTGGTCCATATGGTAGCTTTTATAAAATTTCACCCCTAAACCTTATTTAACACTTAAAATTTAGAATGCGTGTCATTTTGATAAAGTGTGGGTTGGATAAGGACACATCAGTTCACACAAGTTAAAATAGTTCATATTGAGGTGCTTGTGCCTCTTTCTTATAAATTTCACTCCCAATGCCCATTTTTAAACTTTAATTGTGTTTAATTGTCATTTTGATAAATCAAGGGTCCGTTAATGACAAAGTCGGTTCATAAACATTGCAATGGTCCATATTGATGTGTATGTGCCTCTTTTCTGGTCATTTAGTTGGTTTTGTAAAATTTCAACCCCCGCACCTTATTTTAAACCATTAAATTGAGTATATGTGTTATTTTGATAAACCGAGGCTCCGATAAGGACACGGTCGATTCACATATTGTAATGGTTCATATTGAGGTGCTCTTGTCTCTTTTCATTTCATTTTGTTGCAGTTATAAAATTTCACCCCCGCAAAGCTGTATTTTTAACCGTAGATTTCATTATACATGTCATTTTGATAAACTGAGGGTCGATAATGACATGGTCGGTTCAAACAACTTCTGATGGTTGATATTGAGGTGCTCATGCCTCTTTTCGAGCCATTTGGTTGTTGTCATAAAATTCCACTCCCCAAAGCCCATTTTTAACCTTAAATTGTGTTTAATTGTCCTTTTTATTATCTGAGGATTCGGTAAGGACATAGTCGGCTCAAACACATTGAAATGGTCCATATTGAGGTGCTTGAGCCTCTTTTGGGGTCATTTGGTTTTTGTTTTGAAATATCACCCCCCAAAGCCCCACTTTTAATCTTAAAATTGAGTATAGTTGTCATTTTAATAAACTGAGGGTCCGATAAAGACACGATTCAATTCTCACACTTTGTAGTGGTTCATATTTAGGTGATTGTGCCTTTTTCGAACCATACATTTGTTGTTTTAAAATTTTAGCCCAACCCATTTTTAACCTTAAAATTGCATTTAATTGTCATTTTGATAAGCCAAGAAGCCTATAAGGACACAATTGATTCACACACATTGAAATGGACCATATTGAGGTGGTCATGCCTCTTTTCGGGCCATTTGGTTGCTATTTTAAAATTTCTCCCCAAAGCCCATTTTTAATCTCAAATTGCATTGAATTATCCTTTTGATAAATCGAGGGTTCGATAATGACACGGTCAGTTCACACACGTTGAAATGGTCCATATTAGGTGCTCGTACCTCTTTTCGGGTCGTTTAGTTGATTTTGTAAAATTCCAACCCCAAAGCCTTATTTTTAACCATTGAATTTATTATACGTGTTATTTTAATAAACCGAGGGTCCGATAAGGACATGGTCGGTTATCACTTGTTGCAATGGTTCATATTTAGGTGCCTCGTTTTGGGCCATTTCATTACTTGTGTAAGATTTCACCCCCCCCCCCCCCTAAAACCTTATTTTTAACATTAAAATTCATTATACATGTCATTTTTGTAAAGTGTCTGATAAGGACACGATATGTTCACACAAGTTATAATAATTCATATTGAGTTGCTCGTGCCTCTTTTCGGGCCACTTGGTTGCCATTTTAAAATTTCACCCCCAAAGCCCATTTTTAACCTTAAATTGCATTTAATTGTTATTTCGATTAGCCGATGGTTTGATAAAGACAGAGACAGTTCACACATGTATAAATGGTCCATATTGAGGTTGTCGTGACTATTTTCCTGTCATTTGGTTGTCGTATTAAAATTTCACCCTAATGCCTATTTTGAACCTTATATTGCGTTTACTTGTCATTTTGATAAACCGAGGGTCCAATAAGGAAACGATCGGTTCACACGCATTGCAATGGTCCATATTGGGGTGCTCGTACCTCTTTTTGGGCAATTTGGTTGTTTTTGTAAAATATCACCCCCAAAATCTTATTGTCAATATTAAAATTTGGTATACGTTTCATTTATATAAACTGAGGGCCTGATAAGGACACGGTAGGTTCACACAAGTTGCAATGATTCATATTGAGGTGCTCGTGCCTTTTTTCGAACCATTTGATTGTTGTTTTAAAATTTCATCCCCCCTAAAGCCTTATTTTAACCATAAAAAATTGAGTATACTTGTTATTTTGATAAACCAAGGATCCGATAAGGACACGATCGGTTCTCACACGTTGTAATTCTCCATAATGTTGTGTGCGTTCTTATTTCAGACCATTTGGTTGATTTTATAAAATTTCACCCCCTAAAGCCCATTTTTAACCTTAAATTGTGTTTAATTGTCATTTTTATAAACCAGAGGTCCTAAAAGGACACATTTGCTTCACATATGTTGTAATGGTCCATATTGAGGTGTCCGTGCCTCTTTTCGGGTCATTTGGTTGTTGTTTTAAAATTTTGCCCCTATAGCCATATTTTTTACCTTAAAATAGCGTATACTTATTATTTTGATAAACTAAGGGTCCGGTAGGGACACGATCAGTTCACACACTCTACAATGGTCTATATTGAAGTGCACGTGCCTATTTTCTGTCCATCTGATTATTCTTTTAAAATTTACCCCAAAGCCTTATTTTTAACCTTAAATTGAGTATACTTATTATTCTGATTCACTGAGGGTTCGATAAGGATACGGTCAGTATACGTGTCATTTTGATAAACTGAGGGTTCGATAAGGACACGACCGGTTCACACAAGTTGCAATGATACATATTGAGGTCCTCGTGCCTCTTTTCAGTCCATTTGGTTGCTTTTGTAAACTTTCACCCCCAAACTTTAGTTTACACTTAAAGTTGAGTATACATGTCATTTTGATAATTTGAGGGTTAGATAAGGAAATGGTCTATTCACACAAGTTAAGATAGTTCATATTAAGGTGCTCATACCTCTTTTCGGCCATTTGGTTGTTGTTTTAAAATTTCACTTCTCAAAGTCCATTTTTAACGTTAAATTGCGTTTAATCATCATTTTGATCAATTGAGATAAGGACACGATCGGTTCACACACATTGCAATGGTCCATATTGAGGTATCCATGCCTCTTTTCGGGTCATTTAGTAGATTTTGTACTATTTCACCCCCCCCCCCCCAAAACATATTTTAAACCTTAAAATTGAGTATACGTGTTATTTTGATAAATCACATCGGGTAGCCACGTAATGAAGTCCATCGATATACTCTCCCACTTCCAAATTAGAATCTTCAATGGGTGCAACTTTCAGTTGGTTTTTGATGGTCTACCTCCACTAACTGATAAGTGGCACACTTTAAGACAAACTCGGTAATATCCTGCTTCATTCTATCCCATCAATACTGCCTATGTATATCATGGTACATCTTATCCCCATCGGGATGTATCATAAATATGGACCCGTGGGACTCTGTCATAACATCATGCCTCAAATCCCCATCCTCTCGGACTATGAGTCTCCCATTGAAGCGTAAGCTTCCCTCCAAAATGATCGAGTAAAACTCTGCCCCCTCTGCCAATAACTATCGTACCCTGTTCTGGCAAAACTGATCCCCAACTTATGCCTTCACAACCTGCATAATAATTTCGGGTGTGATAGTCAGCACTGCCATACATGCCCTGGGAACAGTGTCATTAGGTGAAGATCACTCCACTTATCTTTCCAGATTGTCGCTGACTCTCCCATAGGTCATCGGCTCAATGCTTCTGCCACCACATTGGCCTTCCAACCATCTAGGCTGTCACATATTGAGATCCTTCTTCATGAACAGATACTGTAGCAACTTATGATTCGTAAACAGATTAGTGGTAAAAAATCTATTACAGCTAGCTCCAAATCGTGCGTGGGGTTGTTCCTCTCGTGGGGCTTAAACTTGTGATAATCATAAGCTATAGCCTGGTACTCCTGCTGTAGCACACCGCCGAGTCCCTGTAAGAACGCATCGATAAATACAAGATACTCCACTCCTCCCCTAGGAAGTGCGAGCACGAGTGCTGAAGTCAACTAGTGTTTTAGCTCATCGAAACCTAACTGACAAGAATCATCCCACACAAATGAAACCCCCTTACGATTCAGATTCGTTAATGGACCCATAATCTTTGAAACCCCCTTAATAAAATGACTATAATACCCAACCAATCCAAGAAGTTCTGAATCTCTGTCGGTGTCATGGACTGACCCCACTCCCTTACCGTTGTAACCATACTCGGGTCAACTGAAATGCCTCTGTCAGACATAATATGACCCAAGAACTTCACCTCGTGCAACCAAAACCCACACATCTTGAACTTAGCGTACAACAGATGTCCCTATAACATCTGTAGAACCATATGCAAATGCTCTGCGTGCTCGCCCTCTGTCTAAGAATATACTAGAATATCGTCTATGAACACGATCATGAACTAGTCAAGGATGTCTCTGAACACCCTATTCATGAGATCTATGAATGTTGTTGGAGCATTGGTTAGCTTAAACATCATAACTCTGAACTCATACGACCCATACCACGCCAGGAATGCAATTTTAAGGACATCTTTCTCCCTAATACGCAACTGGTGATAACCCAATCTCAAGTTTATCTTAAAAAAATAAGTTGATCATCTCAACTGGTCAAATAATTCATGAATTTGAGATAACAAATATTTATTCTGAATCGTGACCTTGTTCAACTCCTTGTAATTGATACAAAGTCAAAGTGAACCATCCTTTTTCTTCATGAACAACATTGGAGCACCCCACGACAATGTACTCCGTCCAATAAAACCTTACCCCAAGATTTGTTGAATCTGGTCTCATAACTCCCGCATCTCTTAAGGGTCCATACGATACAACGAACGTGCAATGAGCCTAGTCCCAGATGCTAAATCAATCGCGAACTCTATCTCTCGACTCGACGGTAAAATCAGTATCTCCTGAAACACTTCTACAAAATCTGTAACCATTTGGATTGAGTCTAAACATATAACCACCTCCTGCAAGGCCTCTTCCTCGATATAGTATAGGTGCCTGATCGACCCTCGCTTGGGAAGAGGCATCTTCACCAAGAACATGTCCTGTCCTGGAATGGAAAACATAATGGTTCTCCCAAAGTAATCCACCATCGCACGATACCCTGCCAACCAGACCATACCCAGAATGATGTCGTACCTTGTCATGTCTAATACAAGTAAGTAGACTCCTAAACACAATATCTCGACATCTATCCCCACTCCTCTACAAATGGAGTGAATAAGGGCCCCACTATCCAATGTCGACACACATAATAATGATATTGGTTGTCTCTAATAAACCAGTTGTGCGTGCAAATTTAGTAACTATGAAAGAATGCGATTCCCCCGTATAAAATAACACCCGACCCAAATTCCCATTTATAGGAAATGTACCCTCAACAGCTGGTGGCGCTTGCAGAGCCTATGGCATCATCACATTTTGTACATTATAGACATGCCCGTCATATTGCACATGTCCCTGCTATTATGGGACTGCTGGAGCTGGTACTACTCAAGGTGGTAATTGCACCTGTTGCCCTTATTGGGATCCCTATTGCTGCCCTCTGCCTAGCTCCGGACAATCTCTCTTCATATGACCCGTCACCCCATAGATAAAACAGCGGCCTACAAAGTCCCCCTATCTCTGGCCTAACTGTTCATGTCGGGATTATCCTAGTTGTTGGTCTTTGTGGCCTCGGCCCTGTTGGCCACACTTGTTGTTCTCTAAGCCTTGTTGGACCTAGGGAACACGCTGCTATTGTCCCTACCTAAAACTACTACCATTTGGTATGAATCAACCAGAATGAAATCTATTATCTCAATCCCCTACTGGGAATCCCGCTAGTGCTGCCTACCAGACTGCGACTGTTGTGCCCCACCGGCAGCATTACCTCCCACCTTGCCTAACTAGCTATACTCTCTTGCTTTCTTGCTCCCCTTCATATGGAAGCAATGGTCTTGACAGTGTAGTAATGCGGCATTGATGAACTCTGTGTACGCCTTCAATGTCGGGTTACCCCACAATTATTATCGGATCCTCCAATTAAACCCATCCATAAACTTTAACATTTTCTTCTCTTCAATGCTCACCTCCTCAGGCACAAAGTTTGCCAAACGGGTGAACTCCTCTTCATATTCATCCACAGTTCGGCCCTCCTGTGCAACATCCAAAAACTTCCTCCGTATCTCAATCTAAATCGCCGAAGGAAAGTACTTGCGGTCAAATCGCACTCAGAACTCTGCTATAGTCATCATGTAACTCTCCTCGGATATAGTGATTGACTCCCACTAGTGCCGTGATGTACACACTAAATTAAACGTAGCTATTATCTATTTCTAAGTGTCGTTTCACTCAACTATAATACCCTGTATTTTTGAGTATATAGAATTTAATTAATTCGATTTATTTTTAAATTACACGTGTGTTGTAACTTAATTGAATTAAATTTTTATGTGATTATTAAATATTAAGTGGGAGAGATAATTATTAACACTACACCAAAAATGGCAATCTGGCACGCTTAGGCAAGGAGATTCTTGCACTGTTTAAAATGGTGCCAGATTCTGGCACGGTTTTATCATAATCTGGCACGGTTTGAAATAGTGCCAAAATTTGGCACCGTTTTTAACTGTGCCAAATATGGGTACGCTTTGTTAAAAAAATAACCCCCTAAAATTTGGAGTGGGGACCAAATTTTCAAGACATTCCAATCCCCCCTCTCTCTCTCTCTCTCTCTCGCTCGCTCGCTCTCCCTCCCGGCTTCCTCATCGCTCTCCTTCCCGGCTCGCTCTCCCTCCTCGTCGCTGCTACTGCTCATCTCCTTCCCGGCTTGCTCTCCCTCCTCGTCTCTTCTACTGCTCCTCGTCGCTGCTACTGCTCATCATCGTAAGGTATTACATCTCTCTCTCTCTCTCTCTCTCTCTCTCTCTATATATATATATATATATATATATATATATATATATATATATATATATATAGAGAGAGAGAGATTTAGGGTTGCGATTTAGGGATTGCGATTCAGGGATTGCGATTTAGGGTTACCGACTTGCGATTTAGGGATTGCGATTTAGGGTTACCGATTTCGGGTACCCGATTTAGGGGTGCTGATATATATATATATATATATATATATATATATATATATATATATATATATATATATATCATATGGGTATCGCAGATCAGGTCAGTTGTGATTTCTGACCTGCGATTTCGCTCTCTCTCTCTCACTCGCAACTGGATATACATATATACATATATATATATATATGTATGTATATATATATATATATATCAGTATATATACATCCATATATACATATATATATATCAGTATATATACATATACATATATATCAGTATATATACATCCATATATATATATATCAATCCCTTTGATTTATAATCCGAGTTTTTTAAGCGGCTCATCAAAATACGGTTATGGGTTCTAAAATTAGAGATTTTGTTTCTTTAATATTTTTTTGCTGAAATTACTTTTGCTTTTACAGATATATAGGGATTTTTTTCATTTTGAATATCAGGTAAAATCTATGTTGGGGCATTTCATTTTGCTCTGTTTTATTTTCTAATGTTGATGATTTGTTGTTTATGTTCGTATATTGGTTCTTTGATATCTATTACCTCCGGAACCTATTATTTTACAATTGGGATTTGTTTGATTATGTGGAAAATGAGCTCCGAGTTTGATCTTCTCAATGAAAATGACCTCCGAAATCTATTACTTTACTGTTGGGATGTTTATATATATATATATATATATATATATATATATATATATATATATATATATATATTTGACAAAAACAAAACCTTGAATATGCACAAAAGCTTATGAAGAAGTTTGTTCCTAAAGCAGGCATTAGGTCTCAGGTATTACAATTCTTCATAAATGAGAAATTTCATATGTACGCCTCACGAGAACATGCTTGACTATTTAAAAATGAACCATTTGAACAAGTTTAGAGCAGAAGCATAAGGATGCAAAAAATACAGAGAATTGATTGTGATGTTTTTTTTTTCTGCCACAAGCACAAAAGTGTACCACTTACATTAACATAAAGGGTCTCAGATTAATCACAAGTATTGAAACCAATTAGGATACAGAGGGTTTAAGTCACGGGAAGATATGCAACACCCACTTAAATTGTTTTTCTTTGTCATTTGTTACTTGAAACAGTTCGAGCTACATTGATTTATCTTGGTATTGTTTCAATATTGGAAAATAAATTTATGCGTTTTGGTATACCCTGTTCACTATTTTTTATTTGTTCCTTGAACAAGGTAATGCTGAAATTTATGTTAATTTTGATTTATCTTAATTTTGTTAATGATTAGGTCCAATAAGGTTTATCATGCTGAAATTTTATTAATGATCATCAACAATGTATGCCATCTCATCTCTTCCTCTTGCACAGGTATAACTGATAATCCTCAATCCCTTGAAATGGTATTATCCAAATTCTTCGTAGACTTCATTACATTAGAACTAAGAAGTAGTCCTTTGTTTAGCTAGCAGTGTAGTAATTTTGTAAATGTGCCTCTTTATAAAGGAATTCTATAACTTTGTTTCAAGCCATCTAGGTAGGACTCTTCTACCTAGCTTTAATAAAATTTATGTTTTAGGGTCCAAAAGGAGATAAACAAGTTGATACATATCGGAAAATGAGAGTTGATAAACAAGTTAATCACAAGTTAATATATTTGTGTGTTACTGACCATGATACATACAAGTTATACTACTGTAAATATTTCTTTTATATGTAATGTACGACTGTTTATGTAATATACTATTTAGAATTTAGTGTAATATGCTTGAAGATAATGTAATATACTACTGTTTATGTGCCACTCATTTCACATACTGTTTATGTACATTACATATAAACAGTAGTATATTTCACACAAATAGCTGATATATTTGTGTGAAATAAATGACACACAAACAGTAGTATATTACATTATCTTCAAGCATATTACACTAAATTCTAAACAGCATATTACATATAAAGTCGTACATTACATATTACGCTCACAGTATAGAAGTTTATATGTATCTGGTATTAGCAACTAAGTAGCTACCAATACTAATTCATGTAGTATATATAGTGTGTAGTGGAGAACTGGTGTGTAGTTAACATAACTATGCAAGTGCCACTGAGTTTTGTGAGATTCAAATAAGTTTACAATGCCACTATATTTGTGTGATTCATATTCCTAGTGAATGAGTAACTTATTACCATGGCATATGGCCTGCTAAACATGTGTTGTAAATCAATAACCTAGTGAATTATTCATATGGCCTCACTCAACTTCTATTGTTCTAGAGTTTTTAAACCCGGATATGCATGTTATAATGTCACTATCCAATTGTATTAACTATTATTGTGTAATGAATTTCCTTAGTTAAATTTGTCGTGTTATAATGGTTCATTTTTCATGATAATTTGTTGTAGGCACGATAATATAATATAACAGGTTATGATAATATAACAAGTTATTTAGCAGATTGTTAAATCAGATATGACATTGTATCTATTTGTTCACTTTATCATGAAATATGTTTGTGCTTTTAGTTTAGAAAGAGACAAAGTTGGATAATGCTATTGTGATGCTCAAATGGATCTGTTATGCTCAAATTTCTCTCTGTCATGCTGTTGTGATGAAGACGCTATAATGGTTGTACATCAAATATCTATTTGTCCTGTTAGTCACATCTCATTGTATCTATCTGTCATGTTGTTGAGAAGAAGCAGAATAATTATGTTTTGATGATCAGTTGGATCTGTCAGCAAACACCATGTTGTTGGAAAGAAATTTGAGCTTGACATACCGTGATACTGAATCTTCCAACAAGAAAACGGTCATTTTGTGAAGCTTTAGTTTATTTCCTTGGTTTGACATAATGCTGTTGATATGATATTAACATCGAGAAGCTGCAATGAAACTGTTGATATGATATCACTTTCTTTCTTATGCAGGGGATGAGTGCATGTGGTTATAATTGTTCTAAATCGGGCTACAAAAATTGGAACCTGGAAGCGATGGGAAATTTTTTTGTAAGTTGACATGCAAACTTTTCATTCCTTATAAGTTGTTGTATTCTTTGTATGTTAATGTTGTAATTCATTTTTAAAGTATTTTCCTTTAGTAGTACTTTAAATTCATTTTTAAAGTAATTTATATGTTAATGTTGTATTCTTTGAATTTTCAAATAATGTTGACATTGGTTATTCATTTTAAATTCATTTTTTTTACAGGGGGCATGTTTAATTTATGCGAGTTTTTTCATCTCACCCCATGTTTGGTTATGCGAGTTTATGCATTAAAGACCTCACATTTTCTGTTGTCTGCATCAGGGACTGCAATAAGGCCATGTTTATTTGGGCGTTCTGTAGACAACTTATGGGGAAAGCACAGTGATGTAAATGTGTAAATGGTATGTTGTCTTATTTATTTCATTTGGAACATTTCAAAAGCAAGAAAAAGAAAGTATTACCAGCCTCATGAGTAAATATTGAATTAATTTAACATGTTACCTGTTACTGATAACAACCCCAGAGTAAAGATTGATTAGAAAAAATAAGTCAGTGGTATATATCAGACACTAATAGTATTTTTCCAAAGATGACATTGGATGATAAAACATAATTGGTAAAAATAACACTTAGACTTGAAAACAGGCCGTTAAAGGGTGAAAACCCAACCAGCCCCCAAACGATCCCGTAGGAGGCACGAACACCTCGCACGGGACCAATGTAACTTATAGGAACTGATCGCGTAGTTCCGGGTCTCCCGGTTTGAGAGTATGATGATAATTTGCAAAAATCAGACTTAGACTTGAAAACAGGCCGTTAAAGGGTGAAAACCCAAACTAGCACCCAAACGACCCCGTAGGAGGCACGAACACCTCGCATGGGACCAATGTAACTTGTAGGAACTGATCGCGTAGTCCCGGGTCTCCCGGTTAGAGAGTATGACGATAATTTGTAAAAATCACACTTAGACTTGAAAACAGGCCGTTAAGGGGTGAAAACCCAAACCAGCCCCCAAACGACCCCGTATGAGGCACGAACACCTCGCACGGGACCAATGTAACTTGTAGGAACTGACCGCGTAGTCCCGGGTCTCTCGGTTTGAGAGTATGACGATAATTTGCAAAAATCACACTTAGACTTGGAAACGGGCCGTTAAAGGGTGAAAACGCAAACCAGGCCCGAAACATCCCCGTGGGAGGCAAGAACGCCTCGCACGGGACCATTGTAACTTGTAGGAACTGACCGCGTAATCTCGGGTCTCCCGGTTAGAGAGTATGACGATAATTTGCAAAAATCACACTTAGACTTGAAAACAGGCCGTTAAAGGGTGTAAACCCAAACCAGCCCCCAAACGTCCCCGTAGGAGGCATGAACACCTCGCACGGGACCAATGTAACTTGTAGGAACTGATCGCGTCGTCCCGGGTCTCCCGGTTTGAGAGTATGACGATAATTTGTAAAAATCACACTTAGACTTGAAAACAGGCCGTTAAGGGGTGAAAACCCAAACCAGCCCCCAAACGACCCCGTATGAGGCACGAACACCTCGTACGGGACCAATGTAACTTGTAGGAACTGACCGGGTAGTTCCGGGTCTTCCGGTTTGAGAGTATGACGATAATTTGTAAACATAACACATAGACTTGAAAACAGGCCGTTAAAGGGTGAAAACCCAAACCAGCCCTCAAACGACCCCGTAGGAGGTACGAACACCTCGCACGGGACCAATGTAACTTGTAGGAACTGACCGTGTAGTCCCGGGTCTCCCGGTTAGAGAGTATGACGATAATTTGCAAAAATCACACTTAGACTTGAAAACAGGCCGTTAATGGGTGAAAACCCAAACCAGCCCCCAAACGATCCCGTAGGAGGCACGAACACCTCGCACGGGACCAATGTAACTTGTAGGAACTGACCGCGTAGTCCCGGGTCTTCCGGTTTGAGAGTATGACGATAATTTGTAAAAATAACACTTAGACTTGAAAACAGGCCGTTAAAGGGTGAAAACCCAAACCAGCCCTCAAACGACCCCGTAGGATGCACGAACACCTCGCACGGGACCATTGTAACTTGTAGGAACTGACCGCGTAGTCCCGGGTCTCTCGGTTTGAGAGTATGACGATAATTTGCAAAAATTACACTTTCTTGAAATCAGCCCGTTAAAGGGTGAAAACCCAAACCACCCCCCAAACGACCCCGTAGGAGGTACGAACACCTCGCACGGGACCAATGTAACTTGTAGGAACTGACCGCATCGTCCCGGAGTTCCCGGTTTGAGAGTATGACGATAATTTGCAAAAATAACACTTAGAGTTGAAAACAGACCGTTAAAGGGTGAAAACCCAAACTAGCCCTCAAACGTCCCCGTAGGAAGCACGAACACCTCGCACGGGACCAATGTAACTTGTAGGAACTGACCGCATAGTCCCGGGTCTCTCGGTTTGAGAGTATGACGATAATTTGCAAAAATCACACGTAGTCCCGCGTAGTCGTATATGCAATTTTTCTTCTTGTATATGCAATTTTTTTGCTTGAATATGATTTTTTTTAAAATGACTTGGTTACTAATATTGTATCTTTTTTGTGTCTTATTTTTTTTGTAGGATGACATTCAATCGTTAGCTTTTATCCACTTGGAACGCACGAAGAAGTCAATGCTTTACAACAGGGGGATTGTGTATTTAGTGTCGTTAATATTCAGGATTCTATTTTTTGTGTTATGGCCGAGCAGGCTTCAGTAGTTTTATGGTTTATTTTTATGGTCGTGCTGACTATAGTAGTTTTATTGTTGACTTTTATGGCCGTGCGGGCCTTTATATGGGCAGATTTTATGTTAGCAGGTTTTGGAATGCTCAAAAAATAGAGGAAATTCTGCCCAATTTTTTTTTATATGGGGACTATTAACTCTTGTAATTTTTTGAAGTTATTGTCGACTTTTATGGTCATGTGTTTCTTTATATTGGTATTATCTCTTGTAATTTTTTGAAGTTTGTATGCACATTAGTTTAACAACAACCTGCGATATTCATAATTTGTGAATTTTCTTGATTTTGTTTTTGCAAATAATAAATATTTTTCCTACTGAATTTGAAATTTGCAGATTTTCCAGATTTTGGTTCCTATTATTATTTTTTTTAATCAACTGAAAAATCTGGCACGGTTTTAAACCATGCCAAAACCGTGTCAATGCATAAAAAATGAGAACGCTTATAAAACAATCTGGCATGCTTTATAATCGTGCCAAAAGCGTGCCAGAAAATAGATAATTTGGCACGGTTTTGGCGTGTGCCAAAAGCGTGATAGATTTAACATCTGGCACGGTTTAAAAGCATGCCAAAAGCGTACCAGATTAAAAAACTGGCACAATTTAAAAGCGTGCCAAAAGCGTGCCAGTTTGGAAAATCTGGCACGGTTTTAAACCGCGCCAGAAAATCTGGCACGCCTGATTCTAGCACGGTTTAAAACCGTGCCAGATTGCGTCTGGCACGGTTTTAAACCGTGCCAGTTTCCTGTTTTTGGTGTAGTGTAATATTACGAAATAAATTTACTAAGTGTGTAGTAAATAAAATGTGGAAATTAACATACGTCGTAGCGAGTGATATTGTGGTCAATTAAATTATATCTCAATCGGGAGTCGCATGTAGATAATTTGAGGTCGTGATAGGGATTTTGTGTAGAGTGACTCAGATGGAGATTTCGAGGTCATGGTTGATTCTGAAACGGTCAAAATAGTTAGGATAGTATACCCGGGTGTATTTTTTGGGTCCCATGGCAATTTTAGATCAGACCGACGCCAATTAAGGGTGTTTCGATCATTTGGAAGAGTAGGGTTGGAAGAGCTACGAAATTATAAGTGTTATATCAGCATATAGTTTGAGAAGGCTAGAGTTAGAACCAAATAAAGTCAATAGAGGCCATAGAAAGGAAGAATAGAGGATTCTTAGAGATCCAATACCAATCTTGCATCCCCTTTACCATCATAGTGTGAATCGGAAGGAGAGGAAGGCACTTTCATTATCTGAAAACGAAATCAGACCTGCTATTACAAGTCAAGTGTTTATCTTACATGTTTTTTAATAGTTGTAATATCAATGGTAGAATTTTTATGTAATCTATCATGAACAAATGATTTTGAGATAAAATAATGGACTAAATTCATGTCACTGACTAGGATTTATGTTAGAGATTTGATTTTTGGGTTTGATAATACAAAATCTGAATTATGGAATATTATGAGAGATTAAATTATGGGATTCATGAAGAACATGCATGGAAAAGTGGAACAAGGGTTTCTTAGACAAACCCTTGATAAAATCTTCATTAATTATCAATTCAATTATGTTTTACCGTTTGAAATTCATTAGAAACGGTTTATATATTCATATTTAATGATGGGTGGATTTGTATAGGAGTTTGGGGAAGAATCATGGAGTTTTTGTTGGATAAAAATGGTGAAAATCGTACAACATAACAAAGAAGATAACTTGAACCATATCGAATCGATTTAGCTTAAAGAACGAATCGATTCGATAAGTGAGTCGATTTGGTCTCTTCACTGAATCAGTTCGTTACCCCAAATTGCCCATTTTCTTTTATTTATGCCCCAAATTTGTGAATAATTAATGGGGGGACTTTGGGGACATTTTTAAACTATAGTGAGGGATATAGTGAATTCCAGTAGACCTATAGTAGAATTGAGGCTTACCCAAAATGAGAGAATTAAGGTTAGGATTTATTGGGCATAACTTGATATTTAATGAATTCCTGAAAAGAGAACGGGTCTCAGAGAGTATGAGTGAACCAATGATTTAGATCAATAGTGTATGAGCTATTAAAATAACTTAAGGGGTAACTAGGAACCTTCAAGTAGAGAATAATACTCGGGAAAATACGGTATGAAGTCATAATTGTGAACTGATAGTATAACGAATATTCGAGAGATATATACTATGTCCAAATTATATTATGGGTTGTGTGTATACTTACTGAAGATATATATGTATATAGGTTGTGTGAATACCCATTATGTGGTTTTTGTTAAGTGTTAGCATACCTACACTGCCTACTATCATGGAGGTCATGTGCAGTGGGCGATCCCACCTTGGCAATTCCAGCGAGGTTTAGATGTGTGCCCCGGGACATAGAACTTAGGGCGCCTCACTATGTGTAGTGAATTAGTGAGATTGGCAGGTCTATTGGTTACATTAGGTATGTGTATATCCCAAAGTCTTATAACTATGTTCCCCTCCATTGTGTGGTATTTTATTTATGGTTCGAGGAAACATTTCGAACTGATAGTCCTAAATTTGGTACGAGAGGTAAAAGGACTGATATCAGAGTATGCATGCATCGCGGTAGTCATTCCGTGGATGATGTAGTAGCATATATATAGGTAGTACGATATGTATGATGGTAGAAAGGATAGATAGAGTACATCTAAAGACAACTTAAGTATAATAAACTTAATGAAATGGTTTAACAATAACATATGAGAAATGTTAATGCAGTAGCGTACTATATGGGCTGTACAGGGGAGACGAACCTTGTGTGGTTAGTTAGATACATAAGTCTAGTTAGGTTGGGTAGCATATCTGTGCAGGGGACATTAAGAGTATACTATAGTTGAGAGGTGAGAAACTCAAGGAAGTGTACGTGGAACTGACGTGTATATCTAATACCTACTTTTAATGTGTGATTTAAATACTTGCTAAATGTTTTCAACAGGTTTTGGTATCTGACCTGTGTCAAATCTATTTTCCAAAATATTTTAGGTGTCCAGCCATAGGGACGCCAAGTTTGATGATTCATTCCAGGAATGCGCAACTACAACACTTATGGAGGCCTGCGGGATTTGTGTAGAAACTTCAGTTATTCATTCCTAGATTAGGGTTATGATTTAGTATTTCATTTGGGCGTGTTGCCCCTTCAGCTGTTATATTCTTTCAGTTTTATTTATCAGACTATGTTTTGGATTTATTCCTTTGAACTTATAGTTGGATTTAATTTTGGGAACCAATTGTTTATTCGGTATTCTTTATTTATCTATTTATCGTGGGATTGATTCACACTATTATATTTGTATAGATAGATGAGTTACATTATTTTATATTCCGTATGTTGCTATATTAATGAAAGATATAAAATTGGCACCATCTTAATTTGACATAGGTGGTTTATAATTTAAAAAGTTTTTTGATGGTGATGCTAAGAATGAAGCAAACGAGAATCCGGTTTATTTTAATAAAGGACTTATCAACCGTGTTAAATTAGGTCGGGTGTTATAGATAGTATCAGAGCATCAGGTTCTAGTGTCTATAGGATCTGCATGACTTACAACGATTTCAACTTATCGTTCTTTGATATAAAGCCCTATTATTAGGACTATTGCATTCATGGTTACATATTTGAGATTACATTTCTTCTGTAATTGTATTAGTATTGATTGTGAACTAATACAATTTGATCTAGTTTCATATGCCACCAAATAGAGGACGACAAGCTAGAGCAGCGGTGAGAGCCGAAGAGAGAGAAGCTCAATAGGAGCCACAGGTACCACAACCACCGCAGGGGATGGTAACGGTCACAGAGGTGGCCACTATAGTGGCACAGGAAGTTAACTCATCTAAGGCTACCATGTCAGCCCATTTTCCTCAGGCCCATCCACAACCACAAGTGGAACGAGTTATCTAGGCCCATCCGGGACCATCTAATTGGCAGAGGGTTAGGTAGTCTTTCTACAATGGCCACTCACCGTAGTTCTAGGGGAGCTCAGATGTGACTGTAGTATTCTAGTGGAAGAAAGATCTACAATTCCATCTTTGTATGATTGAGTGCACTGACACTCAAAAATAGATGTTACCAACGTTTAAGCTCATGGGATCTGCCTTGTAGTGGTTGGAGTCTATTACCACCTTAGAGGAGAGGGATACGATTCCTATTGAGGATTCGATCGCAAACACTTCCCATCAGTTGTCCAAACAGAGATGAGGATGTTCATTTACGTAGGGCAGGGTGACCGTTCGGTGGCTGAGTATGAGGAGGAGTTCACCCGTTCGGCTAATTTTGTGTCGAACGAGGTGAATAGTGAAGATGAGAAGAAACCGAAGTATATGGATGGACTACCCTGGTGATTAGGCATAAATTCTTCACATTTATCCCCTTAATTTTTGTATTTTTATAATCCTGTGCGGTATAAATAACTTGGATTTGTCTCTTATTTATGCTACTAACCACTTTTGGCAATTATTTCATGTTTTGTGTACTTCTCATGTGTTTTACAGGAATTTCATGCAAGTTAATGCGAGAGAAAACTCAAAATAATGAAAGAAACCAAGAAACGGGAAGTTGAATGGCATTTTCATAATTTTTTAACCTTAGTCTGAATGTGGGTCCAATTGTAAAGTTGAATATCTTTCAATTGCAAGAACACTAGAAAAAATGGCATCTCAATCCGAGCTACGGTGAATAAGTTATGTTCCTTCGAAGTTGAGAGAAAATAATAAGAAAAAGAACCGAACCGAAGGCAAAGAAAAAGAACCAATTCGGTTTTGGAAAAAATTTCTATAAGAAGCAAACCGAACCGAAAATGAATAAAAAGAACCGAACCGGTTCTAGCAAAGCTTTCTGTTATAGTCAAATGGAACCGAATCCCCTGAACATGATCGGTTCGCTTGTTAAAATTTGGATTTATCCACTTGTAAAATTAGAGTCCTGCATGGTTGAAACTCTTGTAAATTCGTAGGTTATTTAGTCTAACTTCTTTGAAGACAGTGAGGAGCTTATTTTTACGTAGTTTTAGAGAGAGAACGTGCAAGATAACCCTAGGATCTCAGTAATACAAATTGTTGATTCTCCATTAAGATTTCTGTAGTAAAAATGATTTCTTTCTCTCTTCTATTTTTTTAATTTTGTTAGTTTATGCAAGCTTAGTTTATTTCAACAAAATATTGAATCCTTTTACTCATCTAGTTATAATCACATAATGATTTCAGTCACATGCACCGTAGAAACCATTGCTTTCACTAGTTGCACCATGCCATGCTAGATTTTTAGGGGTTGGGATAATGAACCCAACCCTATGTGGTTTGCATGTGTGTAAAATTAGTTCCTTAAATTAAATAAATGATCGAATCATGTTTTGTAGTGATCACAATCATCGTAGGACTTTTGATCTCGTTTGCCCTAGGTAACCGGGATGCTTAAGAGTGCGGTACGAGTGTAGCTATAACGACACCGATTTATTCTTACTTTTGATTATATATGATGCGGGCTTGAACCTCATATATATAATGCTTAAGATTAATAAAGATCGGGTTCAGTAAATTATCTAATTCATAACTAGTTTTATTACCGGCAAACATACTAGGGTTGGAGGATTGTATTCCGACCTTGCTTTTCTCATTTATAGTTAATCAGTCACAATTAGTTCACTCTTGCATTCTTAGTTCATACTCAGTTTCATTTAATTGCTCTAAGTTAATAGCTATAATCTCACTTAGATCACCTTTATATTTTCTATTTAGAGTCAGTTTAGGATTGACCATCTTACCTACCGTCGTCACGTTCTACGTCCTATTTCCCTGTGGATTCGATCCCGTCGTATCGAGTTTATTACTTTCGCGACCATTTTTCACATGAACCGTAATTAGCACGAACTTTAGAAATAAATTGAGTCGCGTCACCTGGAGGATCAGATAATATTTGATTGGCAACCTAGAATTGAAAACTTATATAAAGGTCGTCAATGATTCATTTCTACATTGCCAAGACCATCACTTCCATCTAAAGGGAAGTAAGAGGGTGGGTGAGCCGAGCCAACCAAGAAGGACAGGAGGTAACGGTGCTAGTGGGGCACCACAACAGCAGGTGGTGAGAGGATCAAGCCAAGAGATTTAGGCCAGGAGGCTACCGACCTGAGGCTCAAGGTTTTAAACAGGGCCATCAAGGTCCTCAGCAGCAGCAACAATAGGTTCCCCAAGGTCTCCAGGGCCAAGGGAACAATTAAGGAGGCCACTAGGGTCGAGGTTACGAGGGTCAGCATCAGGTCTAGCCTCGATAGGGGCAGCAAGGCCAGAGGTAGAGAGACTTCCCAGGCCAGTACTTTATTTATGGTCAGACGGGTCACAAGAGGAGAGACTGCCCACAACAGGGTAGATCACAATAGTAGGGTGCCCAGCAGGGGCAGGAGACGCAACTACCTCCTGCAGCACCAACTCCACTATCCCCACAACAGCAGGGGCAATTACCTATGGGTATATTTATAACGTCCGAGATGTAGCCATGTCGCTAGCACCACAGGCGCCGCCAGCAGTCGAGGGTACGTTTCATATTCATGGCCTTGAGGGTAGGATTCTGTTTGATACGGAGGCGACACACTCTTTTATTTTTACTAGATTTGCACGAGTAGCTAGACTATTAGAGACAACTGACAATCTCCTTATGTGTGTGGTGTCACCTTTGGGTAGTGGGTCGCTTATACTCTCAATTTGTAGAGGAGTAAATATCGTGGTTGGGAGACTGATGTAACACCCTGACCCAAATTTATGGATTACCCATGTGTCAACCCGGTCCGACCCGAGTATAGGTGTGAAGTGCAATGTAACAACCTACATAATGTTTCTAATCCAGTTTTATTTTAATTAACATTTAACTTGTTAGCATGCAATTCCAGTTTCAAAATAAACTACGTGAGGGACCCATGGGGAGCACCCTGTAGTCCAAGTAAACATAGTTACTAACGTAAAATAAATAAAATATACTTACCTGTATAACGCCCTCAAAATACGAACCTGCACCCAACCTTCCGTAACAAAGCAAGGGTGTGAGCCTATACCCAGTGGGAGTATATAAAGAAGTATAGAAATGAATGACAGAAAATATACTCACACGCTATAACCACATGCATGTGAATATATATATGCCTTTGAAAAATACAAATTCCAATGCATTAACCGTTTTACTTTCGAAAACCTTTCTTTCCAGATTAATTCACCTTAATCTTATAAATACTTTTTTCACTCATACTTGTCATTTCTCACTTTATTTATCACATCTGGTACAACACTTGAAACCATTATTTTTTATTTATCTGAACCCATTCCTTTATCGAAATTACTCTTTCTATTTTAATTCAATGCACCTTAGTGTTTTCATTGAAAATCACCATATCATCACATGCATTCACCATGTTAGAAAACACTTATTTGTCATTTGAAACCCTTTCAATACATACTTATTGAAAATTATGGGTTTAACAACTCGGTTGCTTGATCAGCCATACGCATTTACTTATCCATTTCACCTTTACCGGAACATTTATTATACTCATTCAAGTTAGGTTGTATTATCACATTTTACCACACAACCCATTTCTTGACATGTTCCAAATTTCCTTTATCTTTTCTCGAAATCTTCCTATATCGCATACTTCCACAGGCTCCACACTGCCGGCTATGCACACCATATACTCTAGCTAGTGATTTAGGGCTTTTCACCCAAGGGCTACGGGTACTTCTTGATTTTATCCCGGTGTCATCCGAGTTCCTTTTATGTGTTTTAATATTTTATAAATGTCCTCATTAATTCAATTTTCCCATTTATCTGGCTAAAGCCAAACCGGGGACTTTACCACCCCATCTTGTGTTACACTTTGAAACTTACCATTTCATGTCCTTTGCACTTTAACCTTGATTTTTATTCCAAAAATCATATTTATTTAGGACCACTTTATATAACACCTATTTCAACATTTTTATTTCATAAAAATGTTCCACTTAAGTAAAATTACCATTTTACCCATTTGTTTCCAAAATCACCTTTTACACCATTTCTCAAGTGTTAATTTCACCAAAAACACAATTAAGTTACTCATAAAACTTTAACACCTTTTTACCATTGGAGTAATATTATACCTAATCGAAAACACCTTTACACCTTTAATTCTTATTTACTTTCATAAATATTATTCACTTAAAACATTACAAAGTTACACACTAACTTTTCCATGTGTACCCATTAACACTTAATGAATAATTTTATCAATATTTTTCCAAACACGCATTTTTTTCCTTCTTTATTCAAGATATCCATTTACATATAAGACTACTTTTATAAGAAAATGACAGTTCTTTATATCAACATGCGTAGTCTTATAATCTCATGTTCATTATATATTTTAGTCCCAATTTCACACACTTGAAGACTAATTTCTAACTTTTATTATTTCATATTTAAATCTAATAAAAAATTCTATAAACTTGTTTATACACTTTATACAAAAAATACTACAAGTTTATATGCATGAGAATATGGATTTTAAACCCAAAAATTCTACTACATAGTTTAAACACATATTTCATCACGGAGGAATCATTATACTTGCAAAAATACATTTCTTTAGGTAGAAGAGACATTTTTATTTCTTTAACTTCAACAAGTGTCTATTTTTCATAAAATCTTCATTTTCCAAGAACTTTGAAATATTATTATTTCACAAAATATTTATCAAAGCAAATCATTATTTCCAAACATTTTATTTCATAAATTGTTTAACACCAATATTCTAGAAAATGCCCATTTTCATAATAACACCATATTTTAATATTCCAAAACCTTGAAATATTTACTTATTCTTTAATTTCAACAAAATATCATTTTCCAATATTTTTATTCCATAAAAATATTTATTATCTTCTACATAACAATTATACTATTTAACTGAATACACCCTACTCAATAGTCTAGCTATAAGACCATGATGTACAAAAATAAACTATTACACTAAGAGTAAGGCTTTTTCCATTTCTAATGGCTTTAATAGTGGTGTAAATTTTGGTCTAGGAGGAGCAAACCCCACCTCGAAAGGTGGCCTCAAGGGGTTACCAAAAGCAACCTCCCAAAACCCCAAAATGCTCCAAGCTAAGAACCCCTTCAAAAATCCACTTCATACTCCATTAGAGCTCCATCTTCATCTCCAAAAACTCCTAATAACACTTCCAAAATTCGTATCACTCCTTTATCTATGGTGGAAATGGGTGTATTTGGTTCAAATGTGGAGAAATACATCATAAAAACTATGTTTTATGGGTGGGCTATGGTGGAGGAGTGGGGGCTTAGTGGTGGGTGGTGGTGGAAGACCATCCACCTCTCTCCTTCTCTGTCTCTCTCCTTCTTCCATTTTCTCCCAACAACAAATAACCTTAAACACATCGGACAAACCCTTATAAAACCTCCCCTAAGCCTAAAAATCTTTTTTTACCCCTACAGGACATATCTGGGTTCGATAGCACACAGATCCTCCGCTCCAAATTGTAACAGCGCACAAGGGTAGTCAGATCTAAAAACTTGACCACCGTCGTTCGAACGGCTTCCCCATATCGTTCGAACGACTCATACCATGTTTCCCCTTACCTAGTTCGCACGACCCTTCATCCGACCTACTACAATAAACTAGTAGCACGTCGTTAGATGTCATGATTTTCACGACCTATCTCGTGACCTTAACACTGTGGTTCAAACGACAATCCCATATTGTTTGAACGACCCTATTTATTTTTCTCCAACTTTTCATCCATAATTCTTCCATGATTATAATCAACATATAATTTAATTAAGTTACTGGGCGGGATATTGCAACTGAGTTTAGCAGCCGACCTTCTTGTATTACATATGGATGGGTATGATATCATCTTAGGCATGGAGTGGTTGGCCGGGTACCGAACGATGGTGGATTGTTATGGAAGAACCATTGTGTTTTCCGTTCTAGGACATGAGATGTTCCTTGTGGCGATTCCTCTTGCTGAGGGAGGATCACGCACACCTTTATATTATATTGAGGAGGAGACCTCATAAGAGGTGGTTATCTCTTTGGACTCGATTCCAGTAGCTAGGGAGTTCGAGGATGTATTTTAGGAGATACTCAGGTTTCCACCTTGTTAGAAGATTGAGTTCATCATCAACTTAGCACCGGAATCGAGACCAATTGCCCAAGCGCCTTATCGGATGACTCCTTTTGAGACACGGGAGTTGAAGGAGAAGATTCAGCAGCTATTGAGGCAGGGTTTCATTCAATGGAGTACATTACGATAGGGTGCACGTGAAGAAGAGAGATGGTTCACTCCGCTTGTGTGTAGGTTACACGGAGCTGAATAAGATCATAATACGAAATAAGTATCCATTGTCGAGGATCGATGACCTGTTTGACCAGTTGAGAGGAACAACATACTTCTCTAAGATAGATTAGAGATCGGGGCATCATTAGTTGTGCATTTGAGAGGAGGACATTCCTAACTCCGCATTTCTTATGTGGTATGGATCGTACGAGTTTAGGGTGATGCCGTTTGAACTCACAAATGCTCCAGGAGTGTTCATAGATCTCATGAATCGGGTTTTTAGAGAGTTCTTTGACCAGTTCATCTTTGTGTTTATAGATGACATTCTGGTTTACTCTTGTTTGGAGGGCGAGCATGCAAAGCATCTTCGTATGGTTCTGCGAACGTTACGAGACCATCAGTCATATGCCAAATTTAAGAAGTGTGGATTTTGTCTATGGGAGGTGCAATTTTTAGGCCACACTGTGTCTGATAGGGGCATTATTGTTGATCCAAGTAAGGTATCGGTGGTGAGGGAATGGGGGCATCCCACGACACCGATCGAGATTCGTAGCTTTCTGGGGTTGGCCAGTTACTATCGTCGCTTTATTAAGGGTTTCTCAAAGATTACGGGTCCGTTGACGAACCTGACTTGCAAAGTGGCACCGTTTGTGTGGAGTGGCCACTGTCAGTTAGCTTTCGATGAGCTAAAAACAATTGATGTCAACACCTGTACTCGCATTGCTTGGGGGATGAATGGAGTACCATGTCTATATTGATGCATCCTTGCAGGGACTTGGGGGGTACTATAGCAGTAGTAGAGGGCTATAGCTTATGAATCTTGCAAGCTTATGCTCCATGAGAAGAATTACCCCACACACGACCTTGAATTTGCAGTGGTTGTGTTTTCCTTGAGGATTTGGAGGCACTATTTATTGGGGGAGCAATTTACTTTGTTCATGGACCACAAATCACTTCAGTATCTATTCACGCAGAGATATCTGAATATAAGGTAGAGGAAATTGCTAGAGTTTATGAAGGATTACCAGTTTGACATTGAGTGAAGTCTAGCATGGTGGAAGACTCCTTTAATCGACGGTCTAATGGGGAGCTAGCAGAGGCTTGGAAGGCGAAGTGGAGTGAGCTTCGACATGAGGATGAGGTTGCCAAAGCTTGTATGTCCGTATTGGTTGTTACTCCCGAGAGAGTTATTCGGGTAGTGAAAGCATAGGTAGAGGACCAGTTTGCCAGGATAGAGTACGTTAGTCATTAAAAGATGGGGCAGAGTCTTATTCAATTAGTTTCGAGGGAGGCTTACGCTTCAATGGGAGACTCATTGTTCCAAAGGATGAGGATTTTAGGCATGTGGTGATAACAGAGTCTCACAGGTCGAGGTTTGCGGTACATCTTGGTGGGGATAAGATGTACCAGGATATATGGAGGCAGTATTGGTAGTCAAGGATGAAGCAGTACATAACATAGTTTGTCTCAAAGTGCGTTCCATATTAGTTAGTGAAGATAAACCATCAAAGACCATCAGGGAAGTTACAACCACTAGATATCCCAATGTGGAAGTGGGAGAGCATTTCGATGGATTTCATTACCGAATTGATGACATCGCAGAGAGGTCACAACTCCATTTGGGTGATAGTGGATCATTTGACTAAGGTGGACCATTTTTTGCCAGTACGCACCGATTATGAGACGAGACAATATGCACAGCTACTAATTACAGAAATAATGAAGCTACACGGAGTAACGATTAATATTGTGTCCGATCAGGACAAGATTTTTGTGTCCTATTTATTGTAGAGTTTTTAGGAGGTTATGGGCACGGATTTACGTCTGAGTACATCATATCATCCATAGACATATGGACAGATTGATCGGGTAAATCAGATGCTAGAGGATATGCTAAGAATGTGTACACTTGATTTTGAGGGAGGATGAGAGCGGTACCTTCCATTGGTGGAGTTCGTGTATAATAACTCCTACTAGTTCATCAATGGCATGACGCCATTTGATGCACTTTATGGATGACCTTGTCATTCGCTCACTTGGTGGTTAGAGGTGGGGGACAATAAGTTATTGGGGACAGAGATGATCCAGGATACTACTGCCAAGATTGAGCTGATTCGGGGACGCATTCGTATAACTTAGTGCATATAGAAGAGTTATGTCAATGTAGACCGGAGACACATTGAGTTATAAATTGGTGACCAGGTGTTGGTACGGGTGTCTCCTATGAAGAAGGTCGTGATATTCAACAAGAAGGGGAAGCGAGCGCTGAGGTATGTGTGGCCTTTTTCGATTATTGAGAGGGTGGATCAAGTTGCGTATAGGCTGGGCTTACCAGGGCACCTACGACGGATTCACGATGTGTTCCACATGTCATCGTCAAAGAGGTACCGAAGGAGCGAGAGAGATTTTTGGCACGTTCCATTAGAGGAGATTGACTTACAACCAGTCATCTCATATGAGGGAAGATCAGGGGTTATTCTTGATCGTAGTGAGAGTAAGTTGCGATCTAAGGTGGTACCCTTGGTTCGAGTTCATTGGAGGCACCACAATGTTGATGAGTCAACATGGGAGCGGGAGGATGACATGCGAGAGCAGTATCCAGAGTTATTCACCGCATGTACGTTCTAATTTTTAGGGCAAAATTCCTTTGTAAGGGGGAAGTATGTGATACCCCGTATTTTTGAGTATATGGAATTTAATTAATTAGATTTATTTTTAAATTATATGTGTACCGTAATTTAATTAAATTAAATATTTATGTGATTATTAAATATTAATCGGGAGAGATAATGATTAATATTACAAAATAAATATACTAAGTGTGTAGTAAATAAGATAACCTATCCAGTCCATGTACAGCGTAATGAAGAAGATAACCTAAACCATTTCGAATTGATTTGACTCGAAGAGCGAATCGATTCGGTCTCTTCACCGAATTGATTCGGTTACCCATAATTGCCTAGTTTCTTTTATTCGTGCCCTGAATTTTTTAATAATTAATTGGGAAACTTTTGGAACATTTTTAAACTATAGTGAGGTATATAGTTAATTCCAGTAGACCTATAGTAGATTTGAGGCTTATCCAAAATGAGAGAATTAATGCTAGAATTTATTGGCCGTAACTTAATGTTTTATGAATTCTCTGAATATTCACTGTTGTATATGAGTGTATTAGCTACTGAAATAACCTGAGAAATAACTAGGACCCTTCGAGTATAGAATAATACTCGAAAAATTACGATTAGAAGTTATAATTGTGAACTGATAGCATGATGAATATTCAGAGATATATATTACATACGAATTATACTACGGGTTGTGTGTACCTATATATATATATATATATATATATATATATATATATATATATATATATATATATATATATATATATATATGTTGTGTGAATACCTATTATGTGGTTTGTGTTAAGTGTTAGCATACCTACATTGCCTGTTATCACGGAGGTCACGTGCTGTGGGCGATCCCGCAATGGCGATTCCAGCGAGGTTTGGATGTGTGCCCGAGGACATAGAACTTAGGGCATTTCACTATGTGCTGTGTATTAGTGCGATTGGTAGGTCTATTGGGTACGTTAGGTATGTGCGTATACCAAAAGGTTAGAACTATGTTCACCACCATTGTGTGGCATTTGATTTATGGTTTGAGGAGACATTCCAAATAGACAGTCCTTAATTTGGTACGAAATGTACATGGACTGATAGCAGAGTATGCAAGCATCGCGGTGGTCGTTACAGGGATGTCTTAGTAATATATATATATATATATATATATATATATATATATATATATATATATATATATATATATATATATAGGTAGTGCGATATATATGTATATACTTGTGTGATTAATCTACTTTTGTGTGATGGTAGAAATAATAGAAAGAGTACATCAAAAGACAACTTAATTATGATAAACTTAATGAAATGGTTTAACAGTAACTTATGAGAAATGTTAATGCGGTAGTGTACTATATAGGTGGTACGGGTGAGCCAAACCTTGTGTGGTTAGTTGGATACGTAAGTCTAGTTAGGCTGGGTAGCATAGGTAGGTAGGGGGAGTTAGGTGTGCACTATAGTTGAGAGGTGAGAACTAACGTGTGCGTCTAATAACTGCTTTTAAACTGTGATTTAAACACTTGCTAAATATTTTCAAAAGGTTTTGGGATCTGACCCATGTCTAATTTATTTTCCAAAACATTTTAAGTGTCTAGCCACAGGGACGCCAAGCTTGATGATTCATTCCAGAGATGCATAGCTGCAACACTTGTGGAGGCATGCAGGATTTATGTAGATGCTTCAGTTATTCATTCCTAGATTAGAGTTATGATTCAGTATTTCATTTGGGGGCATTTCCCCTTCAGTTGTTATATTCTTTCAGTTTTATCTATCACACTATGTTTTGAATTCAGTTTATTCCTTTAGACTTATAGTTGGATTTCATTTTGGGAACCGATGGTTTAGTGGTATTGTTTATTTATCTATTTATCGAGGGATTGATTCAGACTATTATATTTATATGGATAAATGAGTTACATTATTTTATATTCCACATGTTGTTATGTTAATGAAAGATAAAAAAATTGGCATCGGCTTAATTTGACATAGGTGATTAGTAATTTAAAAAGTTTTCGACAGTGATGATAAGAATGAACCAAATGAGATTCCTATTTATTTTAATAAATGACTTATCAACCGTGGTTAAATTAGGAAGGGTCACATCAACTATGCAAAGATGATGTTGAATGTTCTTCATCTATTGAATGTCACCTACCATATCTGGACTTCCCTGAAACTCTAGTAAATGCCCTTTTTGAAAGGCCTCCCAAATCCTCTCTGGCACTGATGGTCCCTAGTGGGCCTGGATGACCAGTGCCACTGGCTGTTGCGGTTGAGGTTGTAGGAACTACTGTGCCATGGCGATTATAATGGCATTAACTGCATTGGCCGACGATATTAGCCACCTTTGCGGTTGTCATTGTCCCATGTGGCACCTGTGGCTCCTACTGAGCCTCTCCCTCATTGGCCCTTCTGATGGCCATGGCTTGTCGTCCTCTCTTTGGCGGCATCTAAAACCAGACCAAATTTGTGCACAATTAATACAAATTAGATCAGCGGAAGAACATAAATGCATCTATGAATACAATAATCCTAATAATAGGGCTCCATATCAAAGAACGCTATGCTGGAAAATGTAGTAAGTCTGCACAGATCCTAAGGAAACTAGAACCTGATGCTCTGAAACCATCTGTGACACCCCACTTATAAAAGTAACGGGTGGTCAACGCTCTACTCAAATAAAACAGGAATCTCAGCTGGCTCATTCTTAGCATCACTGTCAAATAATAAAATTAATTACTAATTTCCTATTAAGCCCGATGTCAAATTTTAAAACTTAGTAAATTTACCATAAATAAATTTATTCACCATAAACCATTCCAAATAAATAAATACACATTTACCACAAATAATATCTGAATGTTGGAATAAATATAATAATCCAAATGACTAAATAAACCGTCGATATAAATCCCATACAATAATCCAATGCAAATGAATTAAAATAAATACTAAATAAATAATTGTATGACCATGGGTGACATGCACGAATAACAATAAAATAAATCCTATCTTGAATCTCAAGATAGAAGCGACTAATCAAATCCCTATAAACATCCACAGCTGCAACAGCATCGCCTGACTGAAATTTATAATCATGCTTGGTGTCCCTGTGGATGGGAACCTAAAAGTTTTAAAAATATTTTGCAACTGTTTAAAAATATGCAATGCAATCTTTCATATTTAAACTGGTGCCTCACTCCCATGAGATAATCCTCACCACTCATCTATAGTGCACACCAATGTATATATTTTAATCACCCTAGTTATGCTACCCTGTTTAACTAGTACCAACTCGTATTTATCCCAATATGGTAACCTTCTAGCAAAACTTTGTCACATATATTTATTCTTGATTAAATTCGTATTTATCTATTACACACGCTAAATTATTTTAATTCCCATCATTAACCGATGCACATAACTTCACCCCAGATATTAATTAAGTACCCACATATTAATTTTAATCACCCTTATATATCTGTCACACTTATATACATATATTCATATCACATATTGTACACAAAATATATATCGCTCGCTATATGCGTATAATCGCCATACCCATATCATTACCTTGCGGATGCATTCTCTAGTATGCTATCAGGCTCTGGGGGATATCACGTACCATTCCTGGGCCACCGGGTCGGAGTCTCACCATCGAACCCAAATCTTAAGCGTAAAATCGGAGGCAGTCATAGTCATACATACGTGGGTCATAACCATACCACATTACCCCACTAGACTCAAAACATATACAGTGGTCGCGCGACAGACCTATGACCTGGGAAATCGATCATACACCTGATGGTCAATGCCAGGGTGGACTGCCCACTACGCGCAACCTCCCCGATAGCATCCCTAGAGTAGGTATGTTTCACTTATATCAATCACACATATATAAGCATACATATACTCCCTCTCTCTCTCTCTCTCTCTCTCTATATATATATATATATATATATATATATATATATATATATATATATATATTGGCTAAACATGCATATGTCACTCGTAGCACTCGTTTAATATTTTTTTAGTCTTACCCCGACTCCCGAATATATAAGAAGTCCTTTACCTAAATAAATTCACACATATAATATTTAATCTGGACGCTAAGCCATTCCCATTCATCCAATATCCCAATTCTAACCGAATTTTCAAACTGAATCCATTAATTTATTTTTCGAGTGTCGTTCGTTCTAAACACCCATAATTTCTTACCCCCGATTTATCCTGACTATCCCAAGGTAAAAATAATGTTTCTAAATATTTTTCAGAAGCCCTAATCTCATTTACGGACATCTCAAAATAATATGGACCTAAACAACTTATTGAAATAATTAAATAACAAGCCTGGGCCAAACAGGACAGCCGAAACGATTTCGCTAGGGGGTGAGCCGGTTCACCCTTGGGTGCGGTTAGGCGGGGTTGCTATGCTTGTTACGAGTTTTCACCCAAATTCTCGCCCGATACGAGTCCCAATCTTCATCCCAATACAAATTAACACTACCTAATCAATCTCAAACATAAGGATACATGTTTTATTGCCTCAATTCATCCAAAAATCATTCTTAATCATGAGATTTAAGATCAATTTTTCCAGAATTAATTCGCACCTTGATTCAAATACTAAATTACACAATTCCCAAATTTCTAATTCAAGATTACATATTTTCATGATTCAATCTTGGATTTCTTTATCAAGATTCTATATTTCATATAGGATTCAATTCTCAGATTTCATATATACTCATCAATTAAATTCTACGAAATCATTTCCCAAAAATCCATTTTAACACGTGAATCCCACCCAAAATCATGTTTGTGTTACTACATCCAGGTACTTAATTTTGACTATTCCGACCTATTTCGGATCACTCGTGCACTCAAAATCATCATCCAAGTCACCTAACATCAACTTCTCATCTCATTTCTAACACGACCCCACACCTACGTCCCGAATGAGATACCGAAAAATCCAGCTTTTTCTCACTATGACGTAATACCATTTGACATAATTTTATTTACTTTATCACATTAAGAAATATATATTCACATAAATATTAATCCTTTTCTCGCTAATTAATATTCATCACATTCTCATTATTTCTCAATTTATTTAAATTGTGAGCATCCGTGTAATTTAAATGCTAAAAATATATATACTTAATATTACGGGGTGTTACATTTAGTTGTTTTTGTAAAATCCACCCATAAAACCTTATTTTAAACCTTGAAATAGAGTATACATGTTATTTGATAAATCGACTCGGACACGGTCGGTCCACACATGTTGAAATGGTTCATATTGATGTGTTCTTGCCTCTATTTGGGCCATTTCGTTGTTGTTGTAAAATTTCACCCCCCAAAGCCTTATTTCTAATGATAAGCTGAGAGTGCGATAAGGACACGATTGGTTCAAACAAGTTGCAATGGTTCATATTGAAGTGCTCGTGCCTGTTTTCGGGCCATTTGTTTGTTGTTTTAAAATTTCACTCCCAAAGCCCATTTTTAACCTTAAATTGTATTTAATTGTCATTTTGATTAGTCGAGGGTTCAATAAGGATACGGTCGGTTCACACACATTGAAATGGTCCATATTGAGGTGCTCGTGCCTCTTTTCGGGTCATTTCATTATTTTTTTTTAATTTCACCCCCTCAAGGCCCCATTTTTACCCTTAAACAATTGTTGGGTATGTCATTTTAAGAAATTGAGGGTCTAATAAGGACATGATCGGTTCACACACTTTGCAGTGGTTCATATTGAGGTGCTCGTAACTCTTTTCAGGCCATTTTGTTATTGTTTTAAAATTTCACCCCAACCCATTTTAACATTAAGGTTGCATTTAATTGTCATTTTAATAAACCGATAAGTCATTAAGGATACAACCATTTCACACATGTTGAAATGGTCCATATTGAGCTAGTCGTGCCTCTTTTCGGGCCATTTGGTGGTTGTTTTAAAAATTCCTCCCCCCCCCCCCCCTAAAGTCCATTTTAACCTTAAATTGAGTTTAATGATTATTTTGATAAATCGAGAGTTCGATAATGACATGATCAGTTCACACATGTTGCAATAGTTCATATTGAGTGCTTGTACCTCTTTTTGGCCATTTAGTTGCTTTAATAAGATTCCACCCCCAAAGCCTTATTTTAAACCTTGAAATTAAGTATACATGTTATTTTCAAAAAAGCGAGGGTCCGATAAGGACATGGTGGATTCACAAATGTTGCAATAGTTCATATTGAGGTGCTTTTGCCTCTTTCCGGGCCATTTCGCTGTTGTTGTAAACTTTCACCCACCAAAGCATTATTTTTAACCTTAAAATTCAATATATGTGTCATTTTTATAGACTGAGAGTCTGATAAGGACACGGTAGGTTCACACAAGTTCCAATAATTCATATTGAGGTGCTCGTGCCTCTTTTCGGGCCATTTGATTGTTGTTTTAAAATTTCACCCCCTAAAGCCCATTTTTAACCTTAAATTGCGTTCAATTGTCATTTTGGTTAGTCGAAGGTCCAATAAGGACACGGTCGGTTCAGACATGTTAAAATGGTCTAGTTGAGGTTGTCATGCCTCTTTTCGGGCCATTTGGTTGTTGTTTTGAAGTTTCACCCCAACCCATTTTTAACCTTATATGGCGTTTACTTGTCATTTTCATAAATCGAGGGTTCGATAAGGACACGGTCGTCTCACACACGTTGTAATGTTCGATATTGAGGTGCTCGTGCCTCTTTTTCGAGGCAATTTGGTTGCTTTTGTAAAATTTCACCCCCCCCCCCCGAAACCTCATTTATAACCTTGAAAGTGAGTATACATGTTATAATTATAAACTGAGGGTCCGAAAAGGACACGGTCTGTTCACACATGTTGCAATTGTTTATATTGAGGTGCCCATGCCTCTTTTCGGGACATTTGATTGTTGTTTTAAAATTTAACCCCCTAACGCCTTATTTTTAACCTAAAAATTGAGTATACTAGTTATTTTGAGAAACAGAAGGTCCGATAAGGACACAGTCAGTTCACACACTTTGCAATTGTCCATATTGAAGTGCTTAGGCCTATTTTCGGGCATTTGATTGTGGTTTTAAAATTTCACCCCCTAAAGGCTTATTTTTAACCTTAAATTGAGTATACTTCTTGTTTTGATACACTCAGGGTCCGATAAGGATGCGGTCAGTTTACACACATTGAAATGGTTCATATTGAGGTACTTGTGCCTCTTTTTGGTCCATTTGGTTGCTTTTGTAAAATTTCACCCCGAAACCTTATTTTACCCTTAAAATTTTGTATACGTGTCACTTTGAAAAATTGAGAGTCCGATAAAGACACATTCAGTTCACACAAGTTAAAATGGTTCATATCAAGGTGCCCTTGCCTCTTTTCGGCCATTTGGTTGCTGTTTTAAAATTTCATTCCCAAAACTCATTTTAACCTTAAAATGCCAGTTGGTTGCTGTTTTATAATTTCATCCCCCAAAGCTCATTTTTAACCTTAAAATTGCCTTCAATTGTCCTTTTGATAAACTGAGGTTCTGATAATGACACAGTCGGTTCACACACATTGCAATGTTCCATATTGAGGTGCTCGTGCCTCTTTTTCAAGCCATTTAGTTACTTTTGTAAAATTCCATCCCCAAAGCCTTATTTTAAACCATGAAATTGAGTCTATGCGTTATTTTGACAAACCGAGGGTCCGATAAGGACACGGTCAGTTCACACATGTTGCAATGGTTCATATTGAGGTGCTCTTGCCTCTTTTCGGGGCATTTAGTTGATGTTGTAAAATTTCACCCCCAAAGCCTTATTTTTAACCTTAAGGTTCATTACACATGTCATTTTGATAAACCGCCGATAAGGACACGGTCGGTTCAAACAAGTTACAATGGTTTATATTGAGGTGCTTGTGCCTCTTTTAAGGCCATTTGGTTGCTATTTTAAAATTTCACCCCCAAAGCTCATTTTAAACTTAAATTATTTTTAATCGTCATTTCGATTAGTTGAGGGTCCGATAAGGACACGGTCGGTTCACACACGTTGAAAATGGTCCATATTGAGATGCACGTGCCTCTTTTCGGGGTCATTTTATTTATTTTTTTTTTAATTTCACCCCACCCCCATTTTCAGCCTTAAAATAGATTATACTTCTCATTTTGACAAACTGAGGGTCCAATAAGAACACGATCGGTTCACACACTTTGCAGTGGTTCATATTGAGGTTCTCATGCCTCTTTTCAGGACATTTTGTTGTTGTTTTAAAATTTCACCCCAGCCCATTTTTTACATTAAAATTGCATTTAATTCTCATTATAATAAATCGAGAAGCCGATAAGGATACAGTCATTTTGAACACGTTGAAATGGTCCATATTGAGGTGGTCGTTCCTCTTTTCGGCCATTTGGTTGTTGTTTTAAAATTGCATCTCCCAAAGCCTATTTTAGCCTTAAATTGCGTGTAATTGTTATTTTGACAAATCGAGAGTCCGATAATGACAAGATGAGTTCACACACGTTTCAATAGTCCATATTGAGGTGCTTCTACCTCTTTTGTGCCGTTTAGTTGCTTTTGTAAAATTCTACCCTCCAAAGCATTATTTTAAACCTTGAAATTGAGTATAAGTGTTATTTTAAAAAAAACAGGGTCCGATAAGGACATGGTTGGTTCACACATGTTGCAATAGTTCATATTGAGGTGCTCTTGCCTCTTTTCGGGCCATTTCACTTTTGTTGTAAAATTTCAGCTCCCAAAGCCTTCTTTTTAACTTTAAATTTAATTTTACGTGTCATTTTTATAAACTGGGGGTCCGATAGAGACATGGTTGGTTCACACAAGTTCCAATAATTCATATTGAGGTGTTCGTGCCTCTTTTCGGGCAATTTGGTTGCCGTTTTGAAATTTCACCTCCCAAAGCCCATTTTTAACCTTAAATTGCATTTAATTGTAATTTTGATTTGCGGATGGTCTGATAAGGAGACGATTAGTTCATGCATGTTGAAATGGTCCATATTGAGGTTGGCGTGCCTCTTTTCAGGCCATTTGGTTGATGTCTTAAAATTTCACCCCCAAAGATCATTTTTAACCTTATATTGCGTTCACTTGTCATTTTGATAAACCGAGGGTCCGATAAGGACACGATCAGTTCACACATATTATAATGTTCAATGTTGAGGTGTTCATGCCTCTTTTCAGGCACTTTGATTGCTTTTGTAAAATTTCACCCCCGAGACCTTATTTTTAACCTTAAAAGTGAGTTTACGTGTTCTAGTTATAAACAGAGGGTTCGAAAAGGACACAGTCGGTTTACACATGTTGTAGTGGTTCATATTGAGGTTCTCGTGCCTCTTTTAGGCCATTTGGGGTTTGTTTTAAAATTTCACCCTTTATAAAATTGAGTATACTTGTTATTTTGATAAATTGAGGGTCCGATAAGGACAATATCGGTTCACACAAGTAGCAATGGTTCATATTGAGGTGCTCGTGCCTCTTTTCGGTCCGTTTGGTTGTTGTTGTAAGATTTTACCCTCCAAAGCCTTATTTTTAACCTTAAAATTCAGGAAACATGTCATTTTGATAAACTGAGGATCCGATAAGGACACGGTCGGTTCATATAAGTTGTCATGATTACTATTAAGGTGCTTGTGCCTCTTTTCGGGCCATTTGGTTGTTGTGTTAAAATTTCACCTCCCAAAGCTCATTTTAACCATAAATTGCATTTAATTGTCATTTTGATAAATTGGGGGTCTAATAAGGACACGGTCGGTTCATACCTATTTTTGACCCATTTGATTGTTGTTTTAAAATTTCATCCCCCAAAACCTTATTTTTAACCTTAAAATTGAGTATACTATTTTGATAATTTGAGGGTTCGATGAGGACATGGTTGGTTCACACACTTTGCAATTGTTTATATTGAGGTGCTCGTACCTCTTTTCGAGCCATTTGGTTGTTGTTTTAAATTTTCACCCCCAAAGCCTATTTTTAACCTTAAAATTCTGTTTAATTGCCTTTTTAATAAATATAGGATCTGATAAGGACACAGTTGGTTCTCACACGTTGCAATGGTCCATAAGGAGGTGCTTGTGCCTCTTTTCGGGGCATTTGGTTGTTGCTTTGAAATTTCATCACCCAAAGCCCATTTTTAACCTTAAATTGTGTTTAATTGTCATTTTGATAAACCGAGGGTTCGATAAGAACATGATCGGTTCACACACGTTGCAATGGTCCACAAATAGGTGCTCGTGCCTCTTTTCGGGTCATTTAATTGTTGTTTTAAAATTTCACCCCTAAAACCCATTTTTAACAATATTAAATCGATTTCTGATAAGGACACGGCCGGTTCACACACATTGCAATGGTTCATATTGAGCTGCTCGTGCTCTTTTTGGGCCAATTGATTGTTCTTTTAGAATTTCACCCCCAAAGCCCATTTTTAACCTTAAATTGTGTTTAATTGTCATTTTGCTAAACCATGTATCTGATAAGGACGTAGTAGGTTCTCACACATTTAAGTGGTCTATATTGAGTTGCTCATGCCTCTTTTCGGGCCATTCAATTGATGTTTTAAAATTTCAACACCCCCCAGCCCCATTTTTAACCTTAAAATTGAGTATACTTGTTATTTTGATAAACCGAGGGTCCGATAAGGATATGGTCGGTTCTCACACATTGAAATGGTCCATATTGAGGTGCTCGTGCCTATTTTCGGTCCATTCAATTGATGTTTTAAAATTTCAACCCACCCAAAGCCCCATTTTTAACCTTAAAATTGAGTATACTCGTCATTTTGATAAACCGAGGGTCCGATAAGGACATGGTCGATTCGCACACGTTGTAATTGTTCATATTTAGGTGCTCGTGCCTCTACTCAGGCCATTTGGTTGTTGTATTAAAATTTCACCCCAAAGCTCATATTTAACCTCAAAATTGCCTTTAATTCTCATTTTGATAAACCGAGGGTCCAATAAGGATACGGTCAATTGACACTCATTCCAATGGTCCATATTGAGATGTTCGTGCCACCTTCCGGGCCATTTGGTTGATGTTTTAAAATTTCTCCCTCTAAAGCCTTATTTTTAACACTAAAATTGAGTATACTTGTTATTTTGATAAACAGAGAGTCCGGTAAGGACACGGTCAGTTCACACACTTTGCAATGGTTCCTATCGAGGCGCTCGTACCTCTTTTCGTGCCATTTGGTTGCTGTCTTAAAATTTCACCAGCCAAAGCCCATTTTTAACCTTTAATTGTGTTTAATTGTCATTTTGATGAACTGATGACCCAATAATGACATGGTCTCAGTTCTCACACATTTCAATGGTCCATATTGAGTTATTCATGCCTCTTTTCGGGCCATTTGGTTGGTGTTTTAAAATTTCACCCCCCCCCCCCAACGCCCCATGTTTTACCTTAAAATTGAGTATACTTGTCATTTTGATAAACCTAGTGTCTGATAAGCGCACGGTCAGTTCATACAAATTACAATGGTTCATATTGAGGTGCTCGTGCCTCTTCTCGGGCCATTTCATTGCTGTTTTAAATTTTAACCCCCAAAGCTAGATTTTCAACATTAAATTTGCGTGTAATTCTCATTTTGATAAACCGAGGGTCCGTTAAGGGCATGGTAGGTTCAACTACCTTGCAATAGTTCATATTGAGGTGCCCGTGCCTCTTTTTTGGCCATTTGGTCGCTGTTTTAAAATATCACCACCAAAGCCCCGTTTTTAACCTTAAAATCGCATTTAATTGTCATTTTGATAAACCGACGGTCCAATAAAGACACGGTTGGTTCACACATGTTGCAACGGTCGATATTGAGGTTCTCTTACCTCTTTTCGGGCCATTCGATTTCTGTTCTAATATTTCATCCCCCAATGCCTCATTTTAACCTAAAACATGTGTACACTTGTAATTTTTTTAAACCGCAAGTCAGATCAGGACATGGTCACTTCACACACCTTACGATGGTCCATATCGAGGGGACTTGTGACTATTTTTGGACCATTTGATTTTTATTTCACATTCCGCCCTTAAACGACCAATTTTAGACGTATTTATTGGGTATACAACGTGAGATATCCTAATTTTAATAGCTAGAGTTTTAATCATAAACCAAGAATTCTAAAAACTTGGAAACCACATGTCATATCCCCTCATTTTCAACCATAAAATTAACCAAGCGATTGTTTAATGTGGACATAGTAAAATTAAAATCAATAATAAACAAAGAAAAATGTCACTACTTTGAGAATAATAAGAGATTCAGAGTAGCCCATCCCTGTGAAATTAAGGGAAATGTCGAATGTATAATTATTGACCATTTTTTTTAATTTCAAAGAAAGAAAATCAGAAAGACACCAACCCTTCGCATATAGTTGTATACAACAGATGAGGGCATTCAGCAAAGCAATTCATAGAAAAATTGCGTAATACCGATAACCGTTAACTAGGCCTGCCTCCAAAATGAGGCAGAGTATTCACTAGTAAGCCCAATACAACAAAGAGTACAGAACACTAAACACTCTTACCGTTAGTGTCTTATGTAAGTGAGGAAGAAATACCATAGTTTACACTAAACACTAATGAAACTATTATCCAAATATAAGAGAAGTAACTTCCTTAATCGGGTGGCAATGCCAAATAAACTACTAATGCTTTCCAAGAATGATTGGGTTATGGGACCCTTCAAATGCAGTACCATTGAACTGGTCGGATGGACATGAATGGACTGTAAAGCTGGTAAAAAAAACTGTCAATTTCCCATGAATGATTATAGAATTAATATGGTCAAAATTTTACACCAAAATTATTTGATATTTTTCTTTGTTTTAAAAAGGATATGCCAATTAGAAAATCAATCAAGCTCAAGTTGTTTAACACTACTACAAAATGTTTCACATTGATGCATCTAAGATGTATACATATTTTGCATATGTATGATAATTTTGCTGACAGTTTTAGATCTTTAGGTTATTGTAGTTACCCTAGCATGAGGATCTTCATGTTGTATGAACTTGCATAATCAAATTGTGAGATTTATGTGTTTGAATTGAATATTATCATTTCAGGTGAATTGTCATCATTTTTTTTACTATTTTTGTGAGTTCGTTGAGATTTATTGTATGAAATATGGAAATGCATCACCTCAGAATTAGCCTCACTCACACTTTTACAAAATGCTTCACTCTGATGTATCTAAGACATGTGCATATCTTGATAGTTTGGATCTTTAGGTTATTGTATTTTCCCTAGCATTAGGGTTTTTATGGTGTATGAATTTGCATAATCAAATCATGAGATTTGCGTTTTTCAATTGAAATTCATCATTTCAGGTTGTTTTTCTCAGTGTTTCTGTGACATTGTTGAGGTTTTAACTGTATGAAATATTGAAAAGCATCAGCTCAGAATTAGTCTCTCTAACAGTTCCACAAAACAATTTAGGCTTCACATTGGTGCATCTAAGATATATACATATTTGAATCCGTATAATAATTTTATTGATGTTTTACTGATAGTTCTAGATCTTTTGGTTATTGTATGTCTTAGGACCAAAGAGGTTGTCAGTTAGTTAGTTGGAGGCAGAATATTATAGATATGTTAAATGGATTGACTCTATATTCTGTTAGAAAGTTGGTGGAATTAGTTTTGTTAGTTGAATTAGTTTCTATTTGAAATCGGTTGTATTAGTCTATAAATCGAGGCATATGAAATGTAATGAGGGGGGAATGAATAATTTTTCTTGCTCTCAATCTTATTCTCTCTCTCTCAACTTTCTGCTACGTTCTAAATTCTTTTCAATTCTTCTATACTCAATTATGTTAAATGAGATTTAATCATCCCTTCATTTTTAAGGGCATGAAAAATGGTATCAGAGCCACCTCCTAGCCCAATCTTCCTTCCATCATATGTGATTCTTGGATTTCTTTCATTTTTGATCTCGCTCATATTCTAATGCCATCTTCATTCTTTTCTTACTCCTTTCTTCACCGGATTTGTTTGATCAATTGTCACAGAGAATTCATCCAATCAATTTTGAATTCTTGTGGAAACAGCAAACTATCGAATCATATATTCTTCTCATTGTTCTTGTTGACTCTCAAATGACAGAAACCAGGTGCCAATTAACCGAGAACAAAATTAATGAGTTAACTCAAAGACAAGATAAGGTGGCGGAGAATATTAATATAATGCAAGAAACCCTCGAAGCTTTGATGATCAATATTAATCATCACTTTGAGAAAAGTAAATCACATGAGGTGAATGAAGGCATCTTGGGACATCACCCATACATGTTTTTTTTCTTCACAAAACTCCCAAGATTGATTGTCCCAAGTTTGAAGGGAATGAACCAAGGCAATGGTTGCAATAAATGAATTGGTACTTCATGTTGAAGACGCTACCTGAGTCTGAGGAACAAAAGGTTTTGTTTGTGGCCCTCCATTTAGAGGCCAAGGCTGCCACTGGTTCCAGGATGAATTTACCGACCCAAGAAATGTCTCATGGGAAGAATTCAAGATGAAATTGTGTGGAAGATTTTCACAAGAAGGGATAGATGATGCGGTTGCTGAGTTTCACAAGTTACAACAAGAAGGTAGCCTAGCCGAGTATCAAGAAAAGTTTGAAATACTTAAACCTCTAATGATGGCCCAAAACATTGGACTCAATGAGTCTTATTATATTTCAAGATTCTTGAGTGGACTCAAAGAGGAGATTCGAAAGCCTGTTAATATGTTCCAACCCACATCCCTAAATCATGCGTACTTGTTAGCCAAACTTCAAGAATCCTCTTATTATTCAAGAAATCAAACCTTCCCTAATACTCACCCCCTAAATGTTAAGAGAAGTCCCAATACAAATTCCCAGCCTAGCTATGCTATGAAAATGTCATCCTCTTATCTGAATTATACCCCAACCAAAAATACTCCAAAACTGCTTACCAACACCCACACATTGTCCCAAGGCCAAAAACCCTTGTACTTGCCTCCTATCAAAAAAATACGCCCCTCATAAATGCAAGCCAGAAGAGAGAATGGGATGTGCTACAACTGTGATGAGAAGTACTCAATTGGGAATAAGTGTAAAAACATGAGGTTGTACCTTATATCGGGTGATGATGAAAGCTATGAGGAAGCAGGATGTAAAGTTGAAGAAGATCCAGTTTTGGAGGATGAAAAAAAAAAGAGCTCTAGCAAGAAGATATGACCGTTTCACTTAATGCTATAGCTGGTTCCCAATCACCAAGAAGCATGTTATTGGAAGGCCGGGCCAATAATGTGATAATTTCTTGATTGATTCTGGCAGCTCACATAACTTTTTGGATCCTTTAACTGCTAAAAGGATTGGGTGTGAAATTGAGGAAACTAAACCTATGCTCGTGACCGTCCTTAATGGCAGTCAAGTTAGTGTAAAGTCTCTATGTAAGCGGTTAGAATGGGTGATGCAAGGAAACCAATTTGAAGCAGAAGTTAGACTCCTGAGATTGGGATGTCGCGACATGGTTCTCGGAGTACAATGGTTAAGGGAAATAAGTCCCTTATGCATGAATTTATAGACCATGCAACTGCAATTTAACCAAGGAAACAAAAGAATAGAGTTGCAAGGAGAATAAGGCAGGTTCCAACTGCATATGATTTCTGCCAAAGCATTTTAGACTCTGCAAGAAACATATGTGAACTGTAATTGGTCAACTTTATACTGTATCTACTGAGAAAACAGAGGTTGACACTACTACTATTTTATTACTGATTCTCAAGAAATATGACATGGTGTTTAAGGAATTCCAAGGGCCACCACCCAAAAGGTCCCATGACCATCATATTCCTCTTAAGAATGCAAGTGACCCGGTGAATGTAAGACCATATAGATATCCACACATTCAAAAGACGGAGATAGGGAAATTAGTCAAAAAAATGCTTGAATCCGGAATTATTAGATCCTCTTGCAGCCCATTTGCATCTCTGGTTCTATTGGTGAGAAAAAGGGTAACACGTGGAGAATGTGTATCGATTATAGGGAAGTTAATAACCTTACTATATATATAAATTCCCAATCCCGGTGATAGAAGAACTGTTGGATGAGTTACATGGGGCCACAATCTTTTCAATATTGGATTTAAGATCTGGATACCACCAGATAAGAGTTCATGAGCCTGACATTCCGAAAACAGCTTTTAGAACTCACGAAGGACATTACAAGTTTTTAGTAATGCCTTTTGGGCTTACAAATTCTCCAGCCTCTTTTCAGTCATTAATGAACTTAGTCTTTAAGGACTATTTAATGAAATTTATATTGGTTTTCTTCGTTGACATATTTATTTATAGCCCAAACATGGAAGAACATAAACATTTAAAAATTACATTGGAAATCCTTAAAGAGCATGAACTCTATGCCAAGCTTTCAAAATGCTCCTTTGGACAGCCGAAATTGGAGTATCTTGGCCATATAATCTGTGCTCAAGGGGTGGCTGCTGACCAGAGCAAAATTTCTGCTATGACTGAGTGGCCCAGGCCAAAGAACATTAAATCTGTAAGGGGATTTTTGGGCTTGATTGGGTATTATAGAAAATTTATCAGATCATACGCTGTGATAAGCAAGCCTCTCACAAATAGGCTCAAGAAGAATCAACTCCGATGGACCAGTGAAGCTGTGGATGCCTTTGAGAATTTAAATTAGGCCATGACCACAACACTTGTATTAGCTCTGCCCAATTTCAACAAATTATTTGTTATTGAAACTGATGCCAGCAATGAAGGCATAGGAGAAGTATTAATGCCAGAAGGGAGACCTCTGGTTTTTCTATGTAAGGCATTGCCTCCATGAATAAGGGGGCTATCCACCTACGAAAAGGAACTTTGGGCCATAGTGTACGCTGTAGATAAATGGAGAACTTATGTCTTTGGTCTAAAATTTCGTAATAAAGACTGACCACCAGAGTCTGAAGTTCTTATTAGAGCAAAGAGTTGCTTCGATGATGCAACAAAAATGGCTAACCAAATTATTGGGTAATGCACTAGGGTAACATGGTTAAACGGATGGACTTTTTAATACATTAATGCTGCCTTCAAGTATCCAACTAGAAGATCAATCTGCAGAAATTCAAACTCTGTTAAAGGTATCCTTCCCTTGCTCTTCTTTGAAGTAGAAGGCACTCCTTCTCCTCTAAATTTGTGAAAATAACCAGTGTGACTTCACTCCAGTGCTAAAAAAAATATAAGTATTGTGTAAACTTTGAAATTCCTGTCTTTGTTAATTTAGATCTAAACAGATTGGATTTCTCCTCTAAATTTGTGAAAATAACCAGTATGATTTCTCTGTTACTTTTCTAGGGCAAAAAAATATTCATTGTTACTTCTTGCTTGTGGTGGATGAATTGATGATATTTTCTCCTCTAAATTTGTGAAAATAACAAGTATGACTTCACTCCAGTGCTAAAAAAATATAAGTATCATGTAAACTTTGAAATTCCTCTTTGTCTTTGTTAATTTAGATCTAAACAGATTGGATTTCTCTGTTACTTTTTCTAGGGCAAAAAAATATTCATTGTTACTTCTCGCTTGTGGTGGATGAATTGATGATATGATCTATTCTATCTGAGAAAGGAAGATCACATAGATGTTCTTTTTTTATTAAAAAAAAATATTATTTAGCTATATTTCTTGCAATCATGTCTACAATTTTCAATGATTGTTATAACAGATCCTCCTTTTGAGGTTATCTATTTAAATTGGGCATTAACATCCTTATGTCGCCAAGCACTATCTAGTTCTGATCACAAATTGGTAATACAAAACTCAGGGGGTTGCTACATGTTCCAACTTTTTCACTTTAATTTTAAAATATTTTATTTTCCTGTACTGATTTTTTATTGAATTCCTACTAGAAGCAAAAAGGCATTAGTTCAGAGTTCAAAACTACTGCAATATGAGCATCAAATGCAGGAGTGTCACATTCAATATAACATGTGAGGTGCATCCGTGTTGCAAAAGGCCAAACATCTTTACAATATATGATCAATGTGTAATTTACTACTTGATAGCAAACGTAAAAACATAAAATTCAATAAACTTATTGACAACTCAAACACATAATCTTAGAGTACATTGATACAACACAACATTTCAAAATATATGCATCACTTGCCAACTAGATTGCTAGTTTCTTCTCCCACGACCCCTCTGACCTCTTTTCATTGGCCTCTTCACCTTCTTATGTTGTCCTTTTCCAACGATTTCGGTAAACCATTTTGGTTTTCCTATCAAGAACATGAGGAGACCCATAACCAATCCAAATATAGTACCACAACCATATCCCATCAGAACAACCTTCCATGTAAATCCACTAGCAAAATTTGAATCTTCTTTTTGTTGGAATACTAGTGATTGTGGTGTCTCATCATCTCCACATTTTTTTGACAATGGAGGCCCGCACAACGCCGAGTTCCCAATGTACGAATCATTTTCAAATGTATTAAACTGCTTGCCTTGAGGTACGGGTCCCACAAGATGATTTTTTGAAAGATTCAAAAATTCAAGAAATGTTAGAGATGTTAGTTATTGAGGAATCTCTCCCACGAGTTGGTTTGAGGAGAGGTCTAATGATTCGAGGACGGAAATATTTCCCAAAGTTGATGGGACATGACCTGCAAGGTTGTTATGGAATAAGTTGAGTACTCGGAGTGAATTGAGATTTCCGATGAAATTGGGAATCTCACCTTTGAATTTGTTGCTAGATAGATCAACGGTTGTCAATGTAGTTAGAATTCTAACCATATGAAACTCTAATCCTTTCTCAACCACGGTTACTTCGTCATAATAACTGGAGCCATGGGATAAGTAGTTCGGTTCTATTCCAGTTTCCCGCACATTCATCACGGCCTTGAAATTTCTAAAATATTTTGATGGAAGAAAGCCAATAAATTGATTATTAGAAAGATCCATTATTCTCAGGTTAGGGAAAGGAAGTTTAGTCTTGGCCGTGCTATTTATGGAGCCATGGAACCTATTATATCTCAAGACAAGGACCTGCAGTCGTGGAAGAGTTTCTAACCAATGTGGGAATGTATCATTTATCTTGTTATTTCCAAGATCAAGAACCACTAACTGTTCACAGTTGGCCAAAGATCGAGGTAGAATTCCTTCTAATTGATTTCCATGCAAATTAAGAGTCCGCAAACTGTTGCCTTTTGCACCAAGTGTTGCTGGAATGGTCCCACGAAATCCATTGTTTCGTAAATCTAACACCCAAAGAATGTAGCTGAAGTTTCCCAAGCATTGAGGGATTGTGCCACTGAACCTATTATTAGACAAATCAAGGACGAAAGGGGAGCTAAAGTTGCAGATGGACGATGGGAGTGGTCCTTGTATCAAATTGGATCGAAGGTTAAGTTCTCGTAATGGATCAGCCCACATGGACAGTGGCCAATTAGAGAGTTGGCCATGAATTTGGTTGTCGGATAGGTCTACTTCTTGGAGATTCGGACTGTCTTTAAACAAATGTGGGAACTCTTTCATCTTACAAGACGCCAAGCTCAAATACTTAAGGTGGGGAAATGTTACATTGATCTTGGTATTGGTGGTGATCACAGATAGTCCATTGCAAGAAATATTAAAAATCTCAAGGTTTGTGAGATTTGAAAACATGTCTAGGTCAATAGTATCAGAAAAATTGTTCCCAGAAAGACGGGGACTGAGATGAGTAAGGTTCACAAGTTTTGAAAACGATTGTGGAATGGGTCCATGTAGGTTATTGTCCGTCAAATCAATAGTCTCCAGTGACTTTGATTGGATCTCTGGAATTTTTCTAGTGAACCGATTGGAGTAGAGAATCAAGTCCGTCAATGATGGAAGAGCAAACAACCAAGAAGGTATTGCCCCGCTGAATGAGTTAGAGCTGAAGTCGAGATGAGTAAGGTTCACAAGTTTTGAAAATGATTGTGGAACGGGTCCATGTAGGTTATTGCCATTCAAACCAATACTCACCAGTGACTTTGATTGGATCTCAGGAATTTTTCCAGTGAACCGATTGGAGTTGAGAAACAAGACCGTCAATGATGGAAGAGCAAACAACCAAGAAGGTATTGTCCCGCTGAATGCGTTATCGCCGAAGTCGAGATAAGTAAGGTTCACAAGTTTTGAAAACGATTGTGGAACGGGTCCATGTAGGTTATTGCCATTCAAACCAATAATCACCAGTGACTTTGATTGGATCTCAGGAATTTTTCCAGTGAACCGATTGGAGTAGAGAGCCAAGCTCGTCAATGATGGAAGAGCAAACAACCAACAAGGTATTGTCCCGCTGAATGAGTTATAGCTGAAGTCGAGAGCTTCTAGTCTGGGAAACCCAACTATGTTGGAGGGAAGGGGCCCAGTCAGTGGATTATGTGAAATTTCAGTGAAATTGTTAGATGAGAAGTCTAAGTAAGCCAGGTGCTTGAGATTTGAGAGCGAAGATGGAATCTGTCCACTGAAATTGTTGTCTCTGATGTCCAAGTGAGCCAACTGCGTAAGGTTTCCGAGCGATCTCGGAATGGACCCAGAGAATTTACAATGAGCCAGTCTCAATTGATTTAAGGACTTCAAATAGCCAATTGAATTTGGTAATTCACCATGTAAACTCGTGCCTGAAAGATCCAGATAATTCAAAGACTTCCAATAGCCAATTGAATCTGGTAATTTCCCGTACAGTCCAGTAAGAGAGAGATCGAGTGATGTTAGAGAAGAAGAGAAATTCAAGGGAACAGTTGAAGAGATGTTGATCCCCGAAAGAGAAAGTTGTTTCAACTGGGTTAAGTTTTGAAGTAACATTTTAAAATTGTGGCTTTCGAGTTGGATGTCTGGAAAATATCCAAAGAGATCATGTAGGATGTCTTGGTATCTAAGATACATGTATTCAATGGTAGAGAGATCAAGCGAAACCAATTTGGACATATGGGAGATTTGTGAAGAAATATGGCCTGAAAATCCAGAGTGAGAGAGGTTGAGATGTGTCAGAGTGGTAGCAAACTGGCTCAAGAATTGGTGGGAGATCCGAGAGGGATAGAAATTATTGAAAGCAAGATTGAATCTGTTGAGGTGAGAAAGCTTGGAGAGGGTGGTGGTGTTGGAAGGGATATATCCCAGAAGCTGACTGCAACTCAAGTCGAGCTCAATCACGTGACCCGTCAGCCCATCGCACGTGACTCCGTCCCATGTGCAGCAATCTGTATCCCTCTTCCAAGACATCGTCTTCGGTTGACCACCGGACTCGCACCTATAAGAAGGAAACCTATAATCAGAAGGAAACCTATTTATGGTAAACATTTGCTTAAATTGAAGCAAGGCAAGACTTTGGTCATGAGGGCACGAATGATTATAGGGTGGAGATGATGGCATGGAATACACTACTAATTGATGATGTGGAAGGATGACCAACAACACCAAGATGAATGGATAAAACCACACTGAGTTTCCCATTTGTAAGAGAAAATAATTCTGATTATGATGCTTTGTAGCAAAAGGGGAACATCTTTATATACAGAAAATATCTTTACAATTGGAGTTGACAAGTAAGCAAAGACGACCACAAAAGATTTCTCCAACTATTTGCTTTCTAAAGGCCTTAATTTCTTGATGACCCTAAAAGTGATTTTGTGGAAGAGATTTCTCCATTCACTTCGGCCGTGATTGACCCTTCAACTAAAAATGAAATTATTGAAACCAATAATTTCTTGATAACCCCAATCACACGTCCGAGCAAAATTTCATTCAAGATTTTTTAGGTTCAAATCATTTTCCGGTTTTAAAATTAAACTTATTTTCCTATTTCATGTTAGATTAGGCTTATTGTTTCTGAAGTGAGGTTTATATCATGGGTTTTATTGATTTATTTTTTGGGTTTAATTCTAGGCCGACTCATTTTTGTTTTCGTGATCTTACCAAAAACGAACTATTACACACATGACACGTTAGTGAATCATACAAAATGAGTCAAATTCACTAATATTATTTGTACAGTCTCCCTGTCCCTCTCTGAACTTAATTTTTTTTTCAATTTTTATGATTTAAGATCTATTTATACATCATATGTGAAGAAATAGTTTGAGGGTGTGTTTGGAAACTCCGGTTCAATGCTTTGAAAATGGAATCAGAAAAAAATTCAATTCAAAATTTTCAAAAATCGAACTAAATTTTTTCAATTTTAATTTCATGGCATGAAATTAGGGTTCTCAAACACATCCTCAAGGTTATTCTTTGTTTAAGATATATATAGAATTGTTGATTTTGATTCCATATACATTCTTTTATATATAATAATTTTATTTTGATGGATTTGTGAGATGGGTTTCTTAGTGTAACTAAATTAATTATTGGTGGATTTATGATATGGATTTCTTAGTGTAAATATATCAATTTTGCAATTTAATGAAGGCCGGTAATATTTGGGAGGACTAAGAAGATGACATGTCCCTTTCAACTTTACAAGCCTTTGATTTATCAAAGCTATACCAATTCCAATTAAAATTCCACTTTATTCTTAAAATACCAAAAAAACTAGAGTTCATTTGAAATTTAAAAAAAAAATGAACTATATCCTATAATATCAAACCAATTTTGATTATTGATTAAGTTAAACATTTTATCCTTGAAAAGAGTCTTAATTTTAAACGTCTCTGATTTTGGCACAAAATTAAAGTAATTAAGATGCGCTAATTGCTAACTTCAATCTCACATTATTCCTAATATTTTTTATAGAAAATAATTAAACTCAATATGTCCAAAGAAGATAATATTGCAACAACGTGTCCCTTAACCCAAACCTCATTATTTTCAACTGCAAATGAGAAGTAAGAAGATGGTCACAAAAGACTTTCCCAAGTCTTTGCTTTGTAAAAATCTTAATTTCTTGATGACCCACATGTCCAAGCAAAAGTGACATTAATGAGATGATATATCCATTGACTTGGTCGTGATTGACCCTTCAATTGAAAAATACAGGAAATGAAATTAGTGAAACCAATAAGTGTACAATATTATTAATATCCATCCAACTAACTCAAACATACCTGCCATGGACCAACAAAATTAAAATGTAAAAAATAAATCCTTTTTATATATAAGCTTTTCTTTATATATAAAATCGTTATAAAACTTTTAAAAACATGTTTTTTTAATGTTTTTATGTATATATAAAATCAATATAGAAAATACTTGTTTGTATAAATAAAAATATTTTTTCTAATTAAAAAAAACATTGAATAACAGTTTTTTGTAGGATTGGCTTATATGCACAGTTAATAACATTTTTAAAACAGAAAAAAAACAGTTAATAACAATATTTATAAAAAATACTTTTCTCATTTTTTTTATGTTTTTCTTTTTGCCATTGAAGCAAAAAAAACGTTATCATGTATTAAAAATTGTCTTAAAATGTTTTATTTATTAAAAATGTTTAAAACAGTTTCGATTTAGAAAACTTTTTCATTTACAATAATATTTTATTATATGAAAGTATTTTTAAACAAAGTTTATAAATAAAATAGTTTATATAAAAAAAAGCATCAAAAAAATGTTTTTTAACGTTTTTATATGTAAAAAAAATAAAAAACGGTTTATATATATATATATATATATGAAAACCACCTTATATATAAAATTGTTTTTGGCCAACTGTTTTTATATAAAATAATTTATATAAAAAAAATAGTTTATATTTGGGACAGTTTATATAAAAATCTTTAAAAAAAACTGTTTTTATGTATAAAATAGTTTATATAAAAAAAACATTAAAAAACTGTTTTTTAAGTTTTATAACATTTTTTAATGTTAAAATAAATAAATAAACAGCTTAGACAAAAAAAAAATAACGTTTTATTTTTTGTTTTGTTTTGTTTAGCTTTTAACTAAATTTGACCATTCATAGTTTTTTGCAAACAACTTTTCAGGTGAAGTTAGTTTAACCACATCTAAACACATACTGGGGGGGGGGGGGGGGATCGTACCACATGTGACGATTTATTATTTGATTGAAGAACTTCTTGTAAATAATAGGAGTTATGATTAACCATTACAAACCCTTCAAGTAAATAATTACAAGTTTTTCTTTGTTACAATTTTTTTTTAAATTCCAAGTGTGATGCTAAGGGCAACCATAGAATTTTTCCCTAACATCTCACATGTATAATATTTAAACATGATTGACTATATTTCTAAGCATCGTTACACTCCTACCTAGAAATTCGTGGTTGCTTCCAGCATAAACTTTTTTCAAAAGAAAACAACCACCACTTGTAATTAATAATTAAATTGGTTTGCTAAGTCATTTATTTTCCATGTATGTGAAGATTTTATTATTTCAAGACTGGCTCATATATTAGTGAAATTATATTTTTCAATTGCATTGCAGTTTGAATAGTAAATACGATATATTTGACACACATACGATATGTTTTAACATGCAATTCTTTCATTTAGCATTTCGAACTTTAATGCACTACATTTGACACACATGCAACATTTATTCCTACCCTATTTCATTTATATTAAAAAAATCATGTCATTTTGAGATTGATGTATTACATACAATTCCACAAGTAACTTGAATCAATGGTCACGTGTGTGTACCTAATAGTATAACACAAAATTGTGGTTATGATATACTCCACCCGTCTTAAATTAAGGGTCGTATATTTTTTTAGCATGTCTCAAACTAAGAGTCCACTTTCTACTTTAAGAGTATATATCAATGAACCAAATTCAAGGATACTAACTAGTTTTTTATCATTCGTATATTTTTAAAATAAGTCATTTTCGAAAAGGCTCTTAATTTGAGACGGATGAAGGTATTTCAAATAATACTTTACTAGACCCAAATTGGCCCCGAAATAAACTCAAATCTAAAAATACATGTCCATGGTTAATCGGTCCTAGTGTACATGGTAGGTCGATCCTGCACCCTAGACTTTTTTTTTAATATAAAAAGGGCTCTCACTAACCAGTTCAATTAGCAATAACTTCGCCTCTTAAATATTCCCTTTCTGACCATAAGTGACTTTTCTCCAAAAAAATCCCTCAAACTCCCTCATTTTACCTTCAAAGCCCCTTACAAACCAAGATATAGAGTCATAACCCAAAGTCCTAACTTCCTTCTTCTCACTCAAACTGAAAAGAAGCAAAAAGATTTTTGTCATCTCTTATTTTCTTTTTTTCTTTAGAAAGGTACTTTACTTTAAAAGTAAACTTAAATATCAAAATTTCAAACAGTGGTGTAAGGAAGCTAAAATCAAAATTTCACCGTTGATGGTGACGGTTGAAGACTGTGACCACCAAAATAGCTAGTGAAGCGAAAACCAAGCAATCGTGTAAGGAAGTTAGTCGTTGATTGATTTTCCACCACAATACAAAAAGCCTAAAGTTTAGCTACACTTGTCTTATAAGTACAGTGACGAATTCGAGTATTGAATCCCGATAAAATGTTTGTTAGACTTTGATTGATTTATTACTTCTAAAATAAAAGTGTTAAAGGTGAAGTTTTAATTAAGTCATTATAAACTACTTTTAATCTAGACAAATATTGAAACTAGATTAATCAACGATAATGGAAACTATTAGTTGAGAATTATCTCATTTAAATGGATTAGTTATCATAAATGATTTTCATGGAGAGCACTACACCGAAACGCGCTTAGTAACAGTATTTTATCGTTACAAAAAAATTAATTATGGTAATTCGCCGTTACAAAAAAGTAGGGACAAAATTAGTAACAATTATTTACCGTTACTAATAATAAATTTACCAACAATGTTTTACCGTTACTAATTCTTACTTACTAATGAAGTTTTTTGTTACTATTTATGACTTACTAATGGATTTTAGCTGTTACTAAATATTTTATAATAGAGTATTGTTCTAGTAGTAACACTTTTATTTAATTTTCTAAAGATACAACAATATTAATATATATTTAAAAAAATATTTTTCAAGATCCGACTGCCTATTTAAGTGATAAAACAACACATCCTGAATTTAAACAACAAATTCAACTATTCGTACCACACAATTACTTTTTAATAGGATTGTAGATATCATTATATAATATGATGCAACTCATAGAAAAATTCAAAAAATTACATTAACATTCAAAATACAATAATTTAAAAGTATCAAAAAATTAAAATTATCTTTCCTAGACCAACGTAATGCTATCAATAACTCGACTTCCACCTCCTTGCCACACTCAAGTTCATTGTCTACCACAAAAAAATTACATAACCACTACATAGCAACAACTGCATAAAAATTACCCAACCACGTGTTACAAACAACAATGTAAAAATCACACAACGATATCCTTGCGGCCATTAACAGCGACCACCAACATCTCTATTCTCTCGAATAGTGTCCCAGGACTTCTCATCCACAGCGGGGGGAAATTGTGCAGAACGATCATGCCAGTAGCGGGGCTGACTAAGAATAATAACTCTCGAACTCATTTCGTAGCTACAAAAAAGTAGTTATCAAAATGAAGTATTACAACTGAAAACATGGACAAAAAAATTTCCATGCCCAAAATATAACTTACTGAGCTAAAGTAAGAACCTTGCATTGGTTTCTTCACGAGCCCAGTTTTGATCTTCACCAATAAATTTAGCCTCAAACTTCTTGTTTAATTTTCAAAATATCATATGGTACGCCAACAACCCGTGTGTGGAAATAATCAACAAAATCAGACACTAAACAAAATGTAAACATTAATTCACATAATATTATTTGGAAGGAGTGCTAGTAAAAAGTGTAAGACTTCCATGTCTCTTATGAAACCCTTGAGTTAATTAGTGCTGAATTTAATAGCAGAACAACATGAATACATAACATCTTTGAAGTACATGCATTTTACATTCAAAAGAGAATTTCACTTCAACTTAATGCACATTCAAACATGCTACTGGTCTTTTAAATTTTTCACATGGTACTTTCAAAAGATTCCTCTGCACATGCTATCAAATTATTCCCTAACAAAAATAAATGATCTTGGCAATACCATATACCAATTAATGAGAAATAATACGAGTGACACAACTATGGTCAATGCCCCAAGAACACAGACATGCTTAAATATACGAGTATGGAAATAGAAAATAATAAACACAGACACATGAACTTAAAGAGTTGAACGACATTAAAGTAAAGAAAGATCAATACAAAACATTGTACTAAAAAAATATATCTAGCCATGAACTTTCAGTGGCTGCGACTATTTTGAAGGAAATTTATCGCAAAAATTCTCAAAACTTCTATTTTAAGAGCCTTTCATGGACCTCAAAAATATAGCCTGGTGAGTATAATATATTGAAAAGTAAAATAAAGCCCACATTATACCCGAATGAACCAAGATGTATCAAAATAGTGAGGATTATACCCAATAAATTAGTTCAAGAGACATGTATTGAGAACCAATCAATTCAGATAAAAACAAACAAATAGTTTTACGTTTTCACTCAAAGATCGGTATGTGTATAGGTTTCCACCTTATCAATTCATAATATTAACTCCACACAACAACTCTCAGTAAAAGAGACACGAAAGTTACTATAGTAAAAGAAATATTCATAAATAAATTGAGATGGACTGCATACACATAGAGAGATTAGGTCAAAGACTTTATCGGCACAATCAGAAATCAGAGCATCGGCAATGACTTTCACTCCATGAAACACATTTACACAGATTTTTCTCAACGGAGGCTACCATAACCTCAGTTCTCACCCTCCATATATGTCGATGATTATTACTGCTTCCATCAGAGCCATTTCATTTGCAATTAGAACCAACGCAAGTATACAAACACTAACTTGTATTTTCATTAATTGTGACTTGAGGTTTAAATAAAAATATAAGGAAAGTCGGTTCAGTTACCTTTCGTGCAGCGAATGCAATTACTGAAACTAAAAAATCCTAACTCACATAACTAGCATTTCGTCCCATTCGCAATGTTCAGACTGGATCCGGTCCTGTTTGTAGGTATCCAAAACAAAATTGTTTTAAGGAATAACAAAAAAAAACTTCGAAAGTTATTGTTGAAGTGGAAAATCAGTACAAAATATTCTAAAAAGAAATTATTAATGAAACTAAATTATGAAAGCAACAAGGAAGCCATGAGAACCTCTTGTTGACTAATTTCTTATATCTAAGTCGTTGAAGGACAACACTAGCAGCACCTGATGACAACAAAATAGCCTCATATCCTTGAGAATCTAGTTCTTGAATCTGCAAGTTAGTGGTGAAATTAGCATCGTAAGCATTAAGGCATGCCCACTGTATCAGAAGTCGAGAAAATAGATATGCCAACATAATAAAATCTTGAGAAAATGCATTCTCAAGGTTGGCCATGAGTTTTTAGGGTCCCTAAGAGAATTTGTAATTGCTAGTCCTTTATACAGATTTAAGTACAATTTTTTGCAATTGCATAATTCTTTAGTTTTTGAAATGTAGTTTTGTAATAGCTTATAGAGTTTCTTACAAATAAGGCAGAAATTGTATTACAGGAAGGTAGCTAGAATTGCAAAAGCATGAAAAAATAGATTTGTGGCATTGTAGTTGTTATGAATAAGGTCCCACATGGTTAAAAAAATTGACTTTTAATCTAAACTCAAATCTAGATGATAGTGTGATATCGTTATTACTTTGTAGCATATGACATTTCAAAACATTATAAAGCAGGGGCTTCTATTAGGTTATGTTACAAGAAGATAATTTGAATTACCATATAAATACAAAAAAACGGTTGCTGAAAATTTAACATTTAAACATATACATGTTCATCCGAAATTTGGGGCCCTTGTTGACTATCCTGGCTGTGTGGCTTCAGGGCCAATAAAGCCTCCCTATAGAAGAATACCTGCTCACAAAGTGCTCCTAGTCTTCCAACTTAAAGTATTCCATCACCTTGACTGACGATATCAATTCGCAAATAGAACTGTGTTTTTAAGAGTATCATAGAAGTCTTAAAAAAATTCATATATCTTGTTCACTCAAAGACATGAATCAACAACCTTGTATCCCACCCCATTTGCCCAGTTCAATCAAAATGAGAAAACGTATATTTAATCTATTCAAATGCACACAAACACAAAAATAAGTGTTATAATATAAATGGGGTTATTGGTCATACATGAAATGATATTTTTTCTACATCTATTCACATAAAACATAATTCAGATGAAAACTATCATCAAGTGGCGACTGGGAATTATAACTATCAAGAACTACTAAAATTGCAAAGTTGTCTTATCCTTGCAAAAGAAAAACATCATTCCACCTAATAATTTATTGGAATTAATAAAAATAAGATGATAGTCAATAAACATATTTAAAAAAATGATTCCAACTTTAAATTTTTTAAAGTACTGTAAGCATTAAAATAAAATCCAATATCATAAAGCCCAAAATACCTACCCTTCTTCGAATCCAAAAGGCGGAAACGAATACACCATAATGTTCAAACTGCATTTCAAAAAAAATATTAGAGTGTTGGAACAACAGAGCCCTTAAAATACTTAAAACCTCTTTAGATTGCAAATCACCGTCAATCTAAAACAATATGTCTACAGAATTCAAGTATTTGGTTAATATATAACGAAAAGAACAAGCATACCAAATATTTGAGGTTTACAAACTATTGGCAGGGGATGTAATCCAAGTGATAATGACCAAGACACTTTACTGCTATGAAATCAGGTATATGCATTCCTAAATCTACTCAGTAAAAATAATTTATTGGAATTAATAAAAATTAGATGATAGTCGATAAACATATTTAAAAATTGATTCAAACTTTAAATTTTTTAAAGTACTGTAAGAATTAAAATGAAATCCAGTATCACAAAGCCCAAAAAACTTACTCTTCTTCAAATCCAAAGGCTGAAACGGATACACCATAGTGTTCAAATTTCATTTCCACAAAAAAACAAGTGTGTTAGAACTACATAACCCTCAAAATACTTAAAACCTCTTTAAATCATAAATCACCCTTAGTTTTAAACAATATATGTATAGAATCCAAATATTTGGTTTATATATAACAGAAAGAACAAACATACCCACTATTTGAAGTTTACACACTTCTGGCACGAGATGTAATCCAAGTGATAATGACCAATACACTTTCTGCTATGAAATCAGGTATATGCATTTCTAAATCTACTCAGTAAAAATAATTTTAAAATGTTAAAAAGGTAGAAAGAAGAAGGAAGAAATGAGAAACATAGTATACCTAATTCGTGTTTGAACAAAACTCAAACTAAAAATTCAATCTCGAAAACAAAACAAAACGTAAATGATATGTATCTTATTCAAACAACCAAGATTATACTCTATAGTAATATATCAGTACAAAAGAGTCCTTTGCACATGCTATCATATTATTCCCTAACAAAAAGAAATGATCATGGCAATACCATATACCAATTAATGAGAAGTAATATGAGTTGCTATGGTCAATGCCTAAAAAACACAGAAATCTTTAAATATATATGAGTAAGACAATAAACACAGACACATGAACTTAAAAAGAGTTGAAGGACATTAAAGTAAAGAAAGATCAGTACAAAACATTTAACTAAAAAAACTATATCTAACCATAACCTTTCAGTGTTTGCGACTATTTTGAAGTAAATTCAGCTCAAAAATTCTCAAACTTCTATTTTACTGATTATCTGTTCTTTTCTTTATCTGCGGTTGTTGTCTGATTTTACTATACTACTCTTCTGGATAATCAAACTGATAGCTTCAAAAGAGAGCAAAAGCTGAAAGATGCTCAAGGCTAAAAAGTATACCTTTGCTGAAGTTGGGAGCGAGACAAAAAGAAAATGGCCAAGGCCCATGACACCCTTGAGGCGAACAATAAGGCAATGGTTGCTGAAAAGACCAAGCTGGTGGAGTCAAACGAAGCCTTGTTCAACAAGGTTGCTAAGCTGGAGACGGAACTTCCCCAATAAAAAGATGTGAGCTATTGCGAGGGCTTCTATTAAGCCTATGAAGATGCCGACCAGCAGTTGGCCTACGGGTGCAAGGTATCCTTCAAGAAGATGGGATCAGGCTTTAAAGGCTGCTGGGACTCCTGCTGAATCTAAGCTCTTCAACCTTCACTCCCCTGGTCCTGATCCTTTTGTGGAGGATGATCAGGATGGCGACCAACCTGCCGATCATGTCGAGATCATTTCTGCCGAGGTTGGTGTGATCAATGGTGCTGACAAGGATCAGTTGGTCGTCGACAAGGGAAAAGCCATTGCTGATGCTGATCAGGTGACTGATCAGGCTTGAGACTAGGATTTTGTCTTTTCCTTGTACGATCATCCCTCTACAAGTTTGTAACATTTTTTTTTTTTTGTGTGTGTGGGGTGGGGGGTGGGGGGGGGCTTAATGTATTGGCCTACAACCACCCTTTTAAAGTGAATGAGAATGGAACTTCTTCTTTTCTGTGTATGTTCACTCGATTCTCCATGTGCTAACGTTTTACTTTTAGTCTGGTGTGTGTCATTTGTAGTCTGCTGATTTAAATCGCTATATTCCTCCTAACTCCCAACTGGGAAAGATTCTTGGACCAAATATTAGCTTGAAGGCTCGCAAAGCCTTTGTAAATATTTGCAAGTCTTCAAGGGCAAGGAACGAGCAGTACAAGGACCAGACCGAGATGATTGCAAAACTGAAAGATGATCTTCAAGAGATGGAGGAGATAGGTGCCTCAGTACAAGAATTAAATTCGCTGAGGGCCAAGCTCTTAGAGAGAACCGAGGTCGAGCAAGTGGGCGAAATCCTTCGGTCTGAAAATGGTGCTCTGAGGAAGGAGGTCGCTAACTTGAAAGCATTTGTTGTTGTGCTCAAAGAGAATATCAAAAAGCTAAGGTATGCATTCAAATGGGACCTCGAGAAGCCTGGGGAGAGGGTTATAATGCTGGTTGGGCAGATGCTCCGGCAAGGCTTGAGGAAGCTGAAGAGGTTGCCTTTACTCGAGGATGGCTCAGTGCTCTCAACGAGGTAAAGGCTCCAAAGGAATCCAAGTTGTGGTATCAATACCAGATTAAGTGTGCTGCCTATCGCCAAAACCCCATCTCGAAGGACGATGAGCGGATTTCGGCTGACACCATTCCTGCCCAACTTTTAGACCCTGATCTCGATGAAAATGTAGAGCTCGTCCCGAAACCAGATGATGGTCAGAGAGCGATTGCGATAGAATATCTTGCTCGTCGTCCTGGGCCATATTAGGTCCTTATGTATTTTTCGATTTTGATGTAATTGTAACTTCTTATTGTGAATGAAAAAGTGTTATTTACTATTTTTTGTGTTTTGAGCATGTGCTGATTAAACATCCATGCTAGTCTACTGCGTAACACTTAATCGAACATTTCTTTGTTTCTGGTTTTGTCATTTTGAGGTTTTCAGCTGACTAAATGGTGTTAAAAGATAATGTTGTTTTGCGTTTAAACAATCTCCCAGTCCAACATGTTTTGACAATGTCAATCGATCTTCTTTACCTTTTAGGTTGTGTCGTCACACTTCCTTAAGCCTAAGTAAGATGATGGTGAGAATGCACCTGGCAGCTGGTCCATCCATCCGCCCGAGCAGGGATTTTTTTGCAACCAACAAAGTTAGCCAACTTTGTTGCCTAAGGATCCCTTGTAGGGCTGTTATGGTTGCCGAGGCAACCCCCAAGGTCCCTTGTGTTTGTAACAAGAACCTGAGGGACGTAGTAATTGAAACGAGTTTAATGACTCGCTATAATTGCTACGAACCCTGTTCGGCACACTGAGTTCTCTGATTTGAGAGCAAGTTGAATAACCTGCCGTAATCTCAGAAATTTTAGTTATACACGAATGAGATATCATTTGGGAAGGGTGCGTATTAATGAGGTGTTACCAATAAGAGTTACGCAGCCAATGTAAAAATATGAAAGTGAAGAGGCCAATTCGACCTTTATTCATTGAATACTGTCTCAGCAACATAAGTTTTGAAAATGAAAATTCTGCATAAACTAAACGTGCTAGTAAAGATTAAGAAGATTTAAAAGTAAAACTTGCGTTCCATGCTCTTGGTATTTCCCTGCTTCCAGCGTTTCTAAGTGATAAGCTCCTTGAAGGTCGTCCCTTGTGACCTTAAAAGGTCCTTCCCAGTTTGGCCCCAGTTTGGCGTTCGATGGTTTTACAGCGCTGTCGAGGACTTTCCTTAGGACATAGTCTCCTACCTGGAATCTCCTCAGGTTAACTTTTTTGTTGTATTGCTTGGACAGTTGTTGCAGATAAGAAGAGAGCTTGATTATGGCCTGCTCCCTACGTTCGTTTGCTAAGTCAAGTTCAACGCGTAAAGCAGCATCGTTTAGCCCTTGGTCGACCAGGCTAGTTCTCATCGTGGGGAGACCTGCTTCAAGTGGAATGACGGCTTCCATCCCATATGCCAATGAGAAAGGTGTTTCTCCAATCGATCTTCTCGACGTAGTACGATAGGCCAAGAGAACGTGGGGAGTTCGTCTACCCATGCACCTTTTGCCTTTTTCAGCCTTTTCTTTAGACCATCGAGCATGGTCTTGTTGGAAGCTTCTGCTTGACCATTGCTTTAGGGGTATGCCACTGAGCTGAAATGGTGCTTTATCCCATGTTCATCACAAAAGTTCTGAAAAAATACACTTTCGAACTGTGTGCCATTATCAGTAATGATAGCTCTTGGTACCCAAAGCGCGTTAAGATGTTCCTCCAGATGAATCTTGTCATGTCGGCATCTCGGATGTTTGCTAGTGGTTCTGCCTCTACCCATTTGGTGAAGTAATATGTGGTGATCGATAGATACTTGCAATTTCGAGGTGCAGTAGGTAGTGGTCCCACTATATCCAATCCCCATTGTGCGAATGGCCACGGGATGGTTAAGACTTTCAGGTCGTTGGCTGGTTGATGAACCATAGGAGAGAATTTCTGACATTTCTTACACTTCCGAGCATAAGCGGTTGCGTCCTTCTACATGTGTGGCCACCAATAGCCTTCTTTGATTGCTCGGAAGGCTAAAGACCTACCCCCAGCTTGACTTCCACAAATGTCGTCATGAAGTTCACTGAGAACTTGCTCGGTATCTAGTGGATGAACGCACTGGAGGTAGGGGCTTATGAAGGACCTTTTATAGAGTTTACCCCTTGGATCAAGATGGAATCGAGTTGCCTTCACCCATACCTTTTGCTTTCCGATCGTCGGGAAGCGTTTCATTTTGTAGATAGGCGGTGATTGGATCCATCCAGCTAGGAGCTTTTTCTACGGGGAGGATCTGCTCAGCGATTTTTGCTTTGTTGATGATATGTTGGTCGATGAATTCTATGTTAATAGTTCTTCTAAGGTCGGAGTCCTCCACTGCCGAGCTTAGGACTGCTAAAGCGTCAGCGTGACTGTTTTGACCTCTAGGGAACTGCTGAATGTTGACTTCCTCAAATCCAGTTATGAGTTCTCGTACAACCCCGAGATAGGTTGCCATCCTGTCATCTTTTGCATTAAAATCTCCACTAAACCTGATTGGAGACCAATTTCGAATCGCCGAAAACATTTAGATGCTTTGTCCCCAGTAATTTGGCTTTCCATAGACCAGCTATAAGTGCTTCGTATTCAGCTTCGTTGTTGGGGGCTTCGAGTCCCAATCCTATCCCCTGCTCGAGGAGAGTGTTTTCTGGTGTAACTAATACGATGCCCACTCCTGTCCCTTTGAAGTTGGAGGCTCCATCAACGTAAAGAGTCCAATCACAAGATTGTGCTTCCTTAGTCGCTGATTGCTCCATCATTGTTCCTCGGTTGGCTCATTTCCCTTGATTTCTGCGATGAAATCAGCAAGGACTTGCCCCTTGATTGCTATTTTTGGCCGAAAATGAATATCGAACCTTCCTAGTTCTACCAACCATTTGGATAAAAGCCCAGAAAGTTCGGCTTTCCGAAGAACAACTTTGAGGGGAAAAGAAGTGATTACCATTATCGAATGTGCTTCGGAATAGTGTTTGAGCTTTCTTGAGGCAACTACAAGGGTGTATGCTAACTTTTGGGAGGGCAAGTAGCGTTGCTCTGCTTCCAACAGTGTTTTGCTGGCGTAGTAAACGGGGTATTTCATGTGAGGCCCATATCTTTTCTTAGCAATTGAAAGGAAGATCGGCAGTGTTCTGAGACTTGGAGATGAAGCGACTGAGGGCTGCGAGTATCCCGTGAGCTTCTGAACATTTGCATCGATCTGATCTGGATTGACCTTTATCCCTCTTTTGCTGACTTAATAACTAAGGAATTTCCCTAACTGGACTCCGAACGAACATTTGCTTGCGTTAAGTTTCATTCGGTACTTCCTGATGATTCCGAAGGTTGTAGCTAGGTCTTGGAGGTGATTGCTCGTCTTTACTCTTGACGAGCATGATGTCGATGTATATTTCTATTGTATCCCCCATTTGTTGTTTGAACATCTTTGTGACTAGTCTTTAATAGGTCGCCCCTGCATTCTTCAGATCGAACGGCATGACTTTATAATAGTATAATCCAACTGAAGTTATGAAGGACATTTTGTCCTGGTCGGGACCGACCAATGGGATCTGATGATACCCAGAATATGCATCCAGAAAACTCATCCTTTCATGGGTTGCGGTGGCATCAACCAGTTGGTCGATCTTTGGCGGGGGAACTGTCCTTTGGGTAGGCATGGTTAAGATTTGTGAAATCGATGCAAACTCTCCAACTGTCGTTGCTCTTGCGGCCATTGGGGAAAATGAACTTCCCTAATGGAGCCTGCATCCAGTAATTTCCCAACTTCGTTCCCCACTGCCTTAGCCTTCTCAGGGGCTGTTCGACGCGCTTTCTGAGAGATCGGACTGAAGGTTGGGTCTGCATGCAGGTGGTGGCAGGCTATGTTGGGATCAATCCCCAGAAGATCATAAGGTTCATAGGCAAAGACATCAAGATTGCTTCTCAAAAAAGTTACCAGCTCTGTTTTCTCGTGGTCGACGAGAGTAGTCCCTATCAGAAATTTTCGGTTGGTCAATTTATCATCGGCCTCAACCTCTTCCAGGCTTTCGACGACCCTATCAGCGGGATGGATCCTGGTCTCTTCCACCCCTAGTCGATCGTACCATAATTGCTATTTAGAAGGAGTGACACCCTCTTGTGTCTCTAAAGGGACTCCTTTTATCTTCCTTTTTCGCCTTCCGAGGACGAATGGCAGCTACGAAGCACTTTCTAGCGGTCGCCTGGTTACCACAAATCTCAACCACGCCCCGGTCGGTGACACATTTCAGTTTCTGGTGGAATGTGGATGGAATGGCTTTCATAGCGTGCAGCCATCCCCTTCCCAAGATGGCATGGTACGGCGAGTCAATGTCAACCACCAGGAACTTGATCAATTCGGAGATGTTCCTTGCCCTAACTGACTGGACTATCTTTCTTATTGGCATCGTCATCTTTCCTACGAAGCCAACCAGCGGAATGGTCGCCTCTTTTAAATCAGCTAGATTGAGCTTTAACTTATGGAACAATTCCAAGTACATTACTTCCGACGAACTTCCTTGATCCACTAGTAGCTTGTCGACGTCCTAATTCGCAATCCTAAGGGTGACCACGAGTGCATCATGATGTGGGGTTCTTACCCAACCAAGTCTTCTTCTGTGAAGATGACGTGTTTGGTATAGTCGACGTCTTCTAGTCGCGGCGCTTGCCAGCCTGGCTCTTCGTAGGATCTGTCTAGAATGCTTCCATGACTGCAGTGACTTTCTTAAGCTCCATTCGAACAGAGTTCCCTTGAATCTGCTTTATCGGAAGCTCTATGGATGGCTGCAAACTCGTGTCCAGCATCATCGTCAAGGACGTTGTCAAGTTTCTGGTCGCCATTAGCTACGACCTTGCTACCTTTTTTCTCCAAATACTCGTTTAGGTGCCCAGCTTAGGCGAGTTCCTCTAGATGCATTTTCAGTGCTTTGCAGCTGCCTGTCAGGTGGCCACCCTCTTTGTGGAACGCGCATCTTCGCGCGTTGTTCCTTTTGGTCGGATTGCCGCCCATCTTCTTGGGCCACTTGACGAACGGCTTATCTTTGATCTTAAGATTTTGTAGATGAGCTCCTTGAAGACCGTGTTAACAGCCTGGAATGTCTTTAGCGGATCTTCCTTGCCTCCATTCTTGGAACCATTCTTGCCCCCGTTCTTGCCTCCCTTCTTCGAAGCATCGTCTGCGCGGCCGTTACCCCCTGCAACAGAGTGAACCACGTCTCTAACATTGGCGTATTTTTCGATACGCGCCATCATATCGTCGATGGTGTTCACCTCTTTCTTCGTTAAGGATTGGTACACCAAGGAGGTAGTCGGTAGACCAATCTTAAAGGATGCTACGTCCACTTGCTCCAAGCAATCCTCCACTTCGTTGAAGATCTCCTAATATCATTTGGCATAATCGCGGAGGCTTTCCTATGCTGTTTTCTTCATCGTAAGCAATGAGTCCATTCTCTTGGGGTGATTGTTGCTAGTGATGAAACGAGTTGTGAAGGCCTCTGTAAGTGCTGGAAAATTCCTGATTGACCTATGTGGCAGCCTCACGAACCACTTATGTGCTACATCGTGTAGGCTAGAAGGGAAGATGTTGCACATGGGGGAGTCATTGTTGCTCCATAAGGTCATGGCTTGTCTGTACTAGCGAACATGATCAATAGGATCGGTCCATCCATCATACGTCTTGAACCTGGGGATAGTGAACTCCTTCAGGGGTTCTTCTTCTTCAATCACCCTTGAGAAAGGGGATTTCATCTGAGTATTAGGAGCTCTCCTAGCTAGCTCTTTGGTGGACCTGGTTCCACGATTGGCTAGATGATGATCCATCTCTCTGCGAATTAAATTCTTGAGGTCATTGTCTTGATCATTATCTCTGTGACGCCGCTCTGGTCGGCCACGTTCATCTCGAGCACGCTCTGACCTGCTGTACTGAGAGTGATCCAGCTCATGCCTTGGACTCCTACCTCGGCTGTGAGACTTGCTCGCCTGAGGGCTGGGAGACCTGTTATGGCGTCTCCTGGGATCTCTATGGAGGTCTCTCTCCATCCTTTTAAGTCGCCTTTGTAGGCGAGCATTTTCTTCTATCTGGAGGCGAGTCGCCTCCTCTTGTTCTAGAAGTCTGGCTTCATAGGCATCGACCAGTCTGGAGATCTGGAAAAATCTGGGCGGTCCATGGCTATCCTCGGAAGGTTGCCTCTCTTGGCGAAACTTTGGATTTTGTGGTTGGCGAATCTCGGACCTAACTCTAGGTTGGGCAGGTTCTTCATGTACATCGCCAGCTTGAGGGAGGTTGCTACTGTGGTGATACATCAAGGCTTTCGTTTTGATAAGTGCTTTCGTAGGAATAACAAGTCGATTCGCACAGACGGCGTAAATTGTGAGTGCAAAAAATATCACAATAGAGTAATTACGAAGCAATATCAAAGGGAAAGCAATTAATCGATCACACAACCCAGAATATACGTGGTTCGGCAATGTGCCTACGTCCACGGAGAGGCTATTGTTTTTATTAATATCTCTCGAAAGTTTTTTGTTACATCCCTTTGCCCTGGGTCAAGGTTTACAATTTATAGGTGTATCAAAGTAGAGGTTGAGTTGTTCAAGGAACTCAACGAACTTGTTGGATAGCTACGCAAGTGCCCCTGAATATCTTTGCGAGATTGTTGGAGACTGATTCGTGCTTATCTTGGTATATTTGAGCGCATGTCAAATATGTGGTCAAGCAGTAACTAATTTGGAGTTAGGCCGAGCAGCCTGCCTTGTGCGCTGGGCTGGGTAGCGAGGTGTGAATTGATTTGGGCTTGAGAAATAAGCTTCCACAGTTTCCACCTTATCAATTCATAATATTAACTCCACACAACCACTTTTAACAAAAAAGACCGACATAAATTACTAGATTATATTAAAAAAAATATTCCTAAATAAATTGAGAGGGAGTGAATACAAGTAGTAGAGATATTAGGTCAGAGACTTTATCGGCACAATTAGAAATCAAAGCATCGGCAGTTACTTTAACACCATGAAACGTATTTACACATATTTTTCTCCACGGAGGCTACCATAACCTCAGTTCTCACCCTCCAGATATGTCGATGATTATTATTGCTTCCATTGGTGTCATTTCATTTGCAATTAGAACCAACGCATGTATACAAACACTAACTCGTATTCTCATTCATTGTTATTTGAGGTTTGAATCGAAATATAAGGAGAGTTGGTTCAGTTACCTTTAGAGCAGCGAACGCCATTACTGAAACTGAAAAATGCTAACTCACATAACTAGCATTTCGTCCCATTCACAGCTTTTAGACTGGATCCGGTCCTATATGTAGGTATCCAAAACAAAATTATTTTAAGGAATAACAAATTAAAAGTTTTAAAGTTATTGTTCAGGTGGAAAATCAATACAAAATATTCTAAAAATAAATTACCAATGAAAGTAAATTATGAAGGCATCAAGGAATCCATGAGAACCTCTTATTGACTAATTTCCTATATCTAATTCGTTGAAGGCGAACACTAACAGCACCCGATGACACCAAAATAACCTCATATCCTTAATAATTTAGTTCTTGAATCGGCAAGTACATTTTTTGTAATTGCATAATTTTTGAGCTTTTAAATGTATATTTGTAACATCTTATAAAGTTACTTACGAATAAGGCAGAAATTGTATCACAGGGAGGTGGCTAAAATAGAAAAATCATGAAAAAATATATTTGTGGTGTTGTAGTTGTTATGAATAAGGCCCCACATAGATTAAAAAAATTTACCTTGAACTCAAATCTAGATGATAGTGTGGTATCGTAATTCTTGTGTAGCATAGGACATTTCAAAACAATATAAAGTAGGGGCTTCTATTAGGTTATGTAGGTTATGTTGCAGGAAGATAATTTGAATTAAGGGTATAAATACAAAAAAATGGTTCCTACAAAATTAACATTTAAACATATACATGTTCATCCGAAATTTGGGGCCCTTGTCGACTATCCTAGCTGTGCGGCCTCAGGGCCAATCAAGCCTACCACTAGAAGAATACCCGCTCACAAAGTGCTCCTAGTCTGCCAACTACCAGTCTTCCATCACCCAGACTGGCGATCACAGTTCCAAAATAGAATTGCATTTATAAGAGTATCAAAGAAGTATTAAAATTTAAAATATTCATATATCGTGTTCATTCAAGGACATGAATCAACAACCTTATATCCCACCCATGGTTCAAAGTCAAGGCCGATACCGCGACGATACGGCCGAGTTGACTAGGTATCGGTGCCCACCGATCCGATTCCGAGTTACGATTTGAGTTTTCAATTATTGATGTGAATCGACCCTATATTGGTAATTTCTCGGTAGTATCGGTGATATAGCGGTATAATCGGCCCATATCGGCGATATCGCGATGGAATCGGCCCATATCGGTGATATATTGGCCCAGATGGTATAAGTTACTAAGAATCAATCTCTCTCTCTCTCTCTAGTGTTGTGTTGGTAAGCGTAATTTTTTGGGGGGGTTACGAAATGCATATTATTTTTTTAATTTAGTGTGATGTGTGTGTGGGTTATTTGGTCATCCTGTGGATTTAATTTAGTGCGTTGTATATGTACCATTTTTTTTTAAAGAATGCAAATGATCCAAATGTTATTTGTTATTATTTTTTATAATAACGTTCCCAATGTTATATTTTAATATGTTATTATTTATAAAAAAAAAAACGTAAATGTTATTCTGTTACAAAAAAATATACAATTGTAATTATTGTAAAAAAAATATTTGTATCCTCTAAACATTTGTAAAAATAATATTTGCATCCTTTATGTAAAAATAACATTTGTAACACAAGTAAAAAAAAATATTTGCATTCTCTTTGTAAAAAAATAACATTTCCATCAATTTAAAAAAAAACATTTGCAACCCAACAACAAAAAAAAATAACATTTACATTCCTTTTATAAAAAAATAACATTTGCATCATTTTTTGTAAGAAAATAACATTTGCATCCTTTTTGTAAAAAACGATTGTAAAAAAAATGTAGTGTTTTGTCAAAATCCCTATTTGTGTCATCTTTGTAAAAAAATAACAATACTAAAAAAGAAACATTTCTATCCTTTTTAGAAAAATATAGCATTCTTAAAAAACACATTTGTATCCTCTTACTAAAAATAATACTAAGAATATAATAGTTGTATCCTCTTTGTAAAAAAAAATTATCCTCTTACTAAAAAAGTAACATTTGTTTTTCTTTGTAAAAACATAATATTTGTATCCTCCGTGAAAAAAAACATTGATTTATTATGGAACATTGAATCTGGCAAGTTCGCAGCACGTTAATATAAAATGTTATGCATATTAAAGGATAGTTTTAAACTTATCTGATCCACATTGTTAATCGTATTTTTTTAAAATTATCTAGATTTTTTCAGAATTTTTTGCATTCTCTAAATAGTGTATCTTTGCGTATCGCCCGATACCGCGCCCAATACCGCGACAGAATTGAAAATCGAGTGGCCGATACCGGGACCGATACCGAGGCTTTGAACCATGATCCCACCCCATTGGCCCGGTTCAATCAAAATGACAAAACATATACTTAAATCTATTCAAATGCACACGAACACAAAAATAAGTGTTACAATATAACTAGAGTTATTGGTCATACATGAAATGATATTTTTTCTACATCTATTCACATAAAACATAATTCAGATGAAAACTATCATCAAGTTGCGACTGGGAATTATAACCATCAAGAACTACTAAAATTGCAAAGTTGTCTTACCCTTGCAAAAGAAAAACATCATTCGAGCTAATAACTTATAGAAATTAGTAAAAATAAGATGATAATCAATAAACATATTTAAAAAAATGATTCAAACTTAAAATTTTTATAAAGTAGTGTAAGAATTAAAATGAATCCAATATCATAAAGCCCCAAATATTTACTCTTCTTCGAATCAAAAAAGGCTAACAATTAGAGTGTGTTAGAACAACAAAATCCTTAAAATACTTAAAACCTCTTCAGATCGCAAACCACCCTAAGTGTGACTTTGTAAATTTAGGACTTATAGTAATACAGATTATGGAAAAAGGACAACAAAATTTTTATTTACACTTTTAGTCCCTATTTTTTATGACAGCATACATCCACTACCATAATGTATTAACCAATCAAAATATGAATTATTCACTACCACAAGAATAAGACTAAAAGTGTAAATGAAATGTTTGGTGTTCTATTTTCATAATCCACATTATTTCAAGCCCTAAAAATGTATAACCTATTAAAACAAGGATCAAATACCAAAAAGTTCCTCAAACATTTTTTAATATATATTTAGTCCAAGCCTTTTATTTTGTACCAAAAAGTCCCTTATTCTCTTATCTTTAAAGGTCCGTGCCAGCAGCATGGTAAAGCCTTTTTGGCATGGTGAAGAATTTTTTAGTGCAAAATAAAAAGATTTGGACTAAATATGTATTAAAAAAAGTTCGAGAACTATTTGGTGTATGCCCCTTAAAACAATATGTGTATAGAATCCAAATATTTGGTTTATATATAACGGAAATAACAAACATACCCAATATTTGAAGTTTACACACTTCTGACACGAGATGTAATCCAAGTGATAATGACCAAGACACTTTCTGCTATGAAATCAGATATATGGTTTTCTGAATCTACTCAGTAAAAATAATATTAAAATGTTAGAGAGAATAAAAGGTCAAAAAGGTGGAAAGAAAAAAGAAGAAATGAGAAACATAGTATACCTAATTAGTGTTCGAACAAAACTCAAACTAAAAATTAAATCTAGAAAACAAAACCTAATTGATATGCATCTTATTCAAACAATGGAGATTATACTCTAAGCTAACATATCTATTTGAAGATCCAAAAGTAATTCAAACCGGGTTTATTTTGCAATTTTTTAAAAATTGAAGCTAAAACCAGAATTATTATTTTAAATTTTCCACAAATAAAAGCATTTTAACTGTGATTTGGAGCTTTGTAAACAAAAAATTAACGACCATAATCCCAAATCCCTAACAGTAATTGGTGAGAAAACATGGAAGAAAGAGATGGAAGGTGATAGAGAACAACATACCAAAAGTTGAGAAATCAAAGTCTTCTGCTGTTGCCTGAGAGAGATTCGTGAGAGAATAGGAAATTTTAGGCCTTGGCAACAATGGAAAATATGCTCTGTCGCTTGGGATGGGAGTCGAGAGAGGAGAAAAAGGCCTTTTGGTTTGGGGAGGGAAAATGCCTTGCGTGTCTAGTTTATTTTAGGGTATGCGATAAAAATTATTGTGTTTTTTATTTATTACTTTTTGAGTAAATTATCTTTTTAGTTCCTCAACTTTCAAAAAAGTTTTTAAATGGTCCATTATCTTATGTTTAACTCAATATAGTTCATAAATCATGTCACTTATTTCAAAGAAGGAATTTCGTCATTCCAGCCGTTATAACTTGATAGCAAAAACATCATGTACCTCTCACATGTCAAATTTATAAGGGTAAAACAGTATTTACCCCTTTATTTCTAACGTTTGGTATTCTTGGATCAAATTACATGCAAGAACCCTAAGTTTACTGCTCAACCCAACATTAAAATCATTTTTTGACAAAATGGAGTGGAAGTTCTGTCGTGTTGTTGTTGAAGATTTGGTACTCGACCCTCAAACGCTATATGGTATGTGAAATTCAAATTTTTTTTTATCTTGGAGTTAATTTTTTATGCATGGTTGCTGACATTCATGATGGTCGTAACCTTATACAAAAAAACCCTAATTTTTGTTATATTTTTGTGCCTACGAAATCTATTATCTACACATTGTTATTGGTCATTAGGGTTTTCAGTAATAACCCCTTTTTTCATGTTTAATATGTTGTATGCCTCATAAAATTGCATTTTTTTTTACCCTTTTTCCATTATGCATTTGTTTTTACAGATGAAAGTGAACCTTATTTCACTCTTGAGTTGCACCATGGTGACTGTTTTGAAGATAAACCAGAGAAATCATATGTTGGTGAACTTGTAAACCATTTTAATTTTTGTGATCTAGATAGATAGTTCCTCCAAGACTTATTTGAAATGCGTAGAGAATTATGATGTAATAATCCCAACCAATTGTGGTACAAGGATCAAGATTTAGGTTTAAGGTTTGGTTTGTACAAAGTTGACAATGACATAGATGTTTTGGAAATGTGTAAGTGGGTTCCTACATATAGGAAAGTTGATGTGTACATGGAAATGCCTCGAGATGATTTGAGCTTTGGTCATACTGAACTTGGGATTGATTTAGATAAAATAGAAGTAGAGTAATTTAAAAATGAAGGTCCTAGGTCTGAATGTGAAGAAGATGTAGGGGAGAATATACATGAGGAGGTAGAAGCTACTAAATGTGAAAATGAAGGTCCTAGGTCTAAATGTGAAGAGATAGGAGTTATTAAAAATAAAGGGAAAGAAAATATGCCTATGGATGAGGATGTGGGAGTTAATGAAGATAATTTGGGATTTGTGTCTTATATGGATGACTCAGATAAGCTTATTAGCTTTGCTTCTTCTGAAGATGAGAGAGGCAGTGCTTGTAAATCTAGTGTTAGATTTATAAGTTTGATCCAAAAAAAGATATGTCAAACCCCCAATTTGAACTTGGCCAGAAATTTTCAAGTATTCATGTGTTTAGAAAAGTAGTTAGAGAATATGATATTCTTAACGAAAAGGACATTAAGGTCACAAAGAATGATACAAGGGGGATTATAACTAATTGTGCTTGTCCATGCCAGTGGAGGATCTATGCTTCAAAAATCAATGGTGAAGAAACATTTCAAGTGAAAACTCTATAAAATGTGCACAAGAATTGTAAGGCAACCTACTTCAATAGATTTGTGACATCAAAATGGTTGTCAAACAGGTACTTGGACACATTAAAGTTCAACCCACATATACCTCTCATGGCAATTAGGGAGACTGTTAAAAGGGACCTTACAGCTGGGGTGTCAAGAAGCCAGGCATATAGGGCAAAGAAAAAGGCTGAAATATTATTTGAGGGAGGCTACAAAGAATAATATGCAAACCTGTGGAGTTATTATGCTGAAGTGAAAAGTAGTTAGAAAAGTAGTTAGAGAATATGATATTCTCAACGAAAAGGACATTAAGGTCACAAAGAATGATACAAGGGGGATTATAACTAATTGTGCTTCTCCATGCCAGTGGAGGATCTATGCTTCAAAAATCAATGGTGAAGAAACATTTCAAGTGAAAACGCTTCAAAATGTGCACAAGAATTGTAAGGCAGTCTACTTCAATATATTTGTGACATCAAAATGGTTGTCAAACAGGTACTTGGAAACATTAAAGTTCAACCCAAGTATACTTCTGGTGGCAATTAGGGAGACTGTTAAAAGGGACCTTACAGTTGGGGTGTCAAGAAGCCAAGCATATAGGGCAAAGAAAAAGGATGAAATATTGATTGAGGGAGGTTGCAAAGAATAATATGCAAACCTATGGAGTTATTATGCTGAAGTGAAAAGAGTTATTCCTGATTCCACCATTATAATTCATATCAATGAAGCTAGCATTGAAGGTGAGAACCCCAAATTTTAGAGAATGTATTGTGATTTGGGACCACTTAAAAAAGGATTTGTTAAAGCTTGTAGACTTATTATTGGACTAGATGGCTGCTTTCTAAAGGGTCCTTACCCTGGTCAGCTTCTGTCAAATGTTGGTATAGATGCAAACGATAACATTTGGCCTTTTGCTTATGCTATGGTGGAGAAAGAGTGTAACCGTTATTGGATGTGGTTTTTAGAGTTGTTATGTGATGATGTTGGGATAGAAAATGAAGATAAATTTACTTTCATGTGTGATCAGCATAAGGTAATTACTGATATTCATTATGTTGATTACTTTCATCCACTATATATTTACTTTCATCCAGGTATAATTACTAATATTCATTATGTTTGCAGGGGGTGGTATTATCTCTTCAACTTATTGTCCATCAATCTGAGTTGAGATTTTGTGTTAGGCACCACCACAACAATTTCAAGAAGGAGTTTAGGAGAAAACAGTTGAAAATTTTGTTTTGAAAATGTGCCAAAGCAAGTACACCAGAATACTTCATCAAATGCATGGAAGAAGTGAAGAAGGAATCTGAAAAAGGATACATATGAATGGATACAATGCTACCACTACAGAATTAGAATAGGTCACACTTCTCTACTCGGCCAAAATGTGATATTCTCATAAACAACCACTGTGAAGTCTTCAAAAATTTCATAGTTGATGCAAGGGATAAGTCTATTATCTCAATAATGGAAATAATTAAGGAATTGATAATGAAAAGAATTCACAAGAATAGACATAAGATGGTTAAACACCCTGGTGTAATTTGTCCAAGAAATGAGAAAAAGCTTAATTGCTTATTGCAAAAGACTGTGGGGTTCATTTTTAAATGGAATGGAGACTCTTAGTTCCAAGTAAAAGGTCATTTTGTTCAATTTGTTGTTGATTTAAGGGAGAGGAGTTGCTCTTGCAGGGTTTGGAAGTTGAGTGGGTTGCCTTGTGTTCATGGTTTAGGGGAAATTTTATACAAAAGGGATAAACCCGAAATATGTGTGGATGAATGATACACCAAAGAAAAGTATCTCCAAGCTTATTCAAACATTTTCATGCCCTTAAATGGCAAAGACTTATTGCCTATCTTTGTAAAAAAAAAACATTAACACCACCTGATGTTGAGGCACAACCAGGTAGACCAAAGAAAAAGAGGAACAGAGAAACAAGTGAACCTCATACAATTGGAACTAAGCTTGGAAAACATGGCATTACGATTAAATGCAGCAGGTGTGGTTACTTTTGCCATAATGTAATGAGTTGCCCAAAAAAGAGTGAAACTAAGGTTGTTCCAAAAACGATTCGGAACAAGACTATTCCAAAAAAGAAATTCAAAGTAAGTCTCACATCCTAAATTCAAAATATATTAAAAATCATTAGTTTTTAAAATTTTCACTCATTGGAACTCTTGTAAATGCAGGTGAGGAAGGACAAACAACCTCAAAGCCAACAATCTCATATAACAAGTTTGAAGTGAAGATTTGGATGTTTTTAGCTAGAGCTGTAGTGTATATGGTTTAACTAGTATTATGGTGTATACACATGTTGTGGTTGTAATTGGTATAACTATTTTTGTATGCATCTATTGCGGCTGTAACTATTAATGTATTGTGCAACTGTTTTGATTTGTTTGGGTGTAATGTTCCATAGGTGGAACTGTTATTAATGTTGCATAGTTTGAACCCCTATGAATGTAATGAATATGGGTGTTTCTAATTTGTATTGCTTATGAGTTGCTACATTTTCATTTATTGATTACAAAATAAATTACAACGACACATTTTCATTTGTTGATTGTAAAACGGTACAATAACATAAATTGATTCAACCAAAAGTTTGCATTTCATTCATTCAAGCAAATAAATTACAACGACACATTTAATTCCTCATTTCACTTCACACTTACATTTCTCACCCTCATTTCTAGACAACAAAACCCAAATTACAAACACATAGAACACCAAGACAATCCATAACAACTTCTCTCTTTTTCGAACCCTTCCAACGTCGAGAACCCAATTGAGTATGTCTTCCCATATGAAAAATCCACAACCTCCCTTTTCAGTGCGGCTTGGATAAGCTAAAAAGGTTTTACCGGGATTTTGTTGCATCCACGAGGTATGTCGTTCGGCCAAATGGTCACAATAGTAATAAACCACCATTTTCTTCTTCACCCGATTGTGTTTTCAGTGTTCATGGAGTGAGTGGTGAACGTTTGGTGGGAAATGGAGTGAATGGCGCCAAAATGGAGAAAAGTGGCGGGAAAAGTTATTTTTGGGCTAATAATAGTGTTTAATGAGGGTAGAAATGGAATTAGTCATTTTGTTGTCAATTTATAACGGCTGGACTGACGAAATACCTTCTTTGGAATAAGTAAGATAGTTTAGGGACTATATTGAGTCAAACATAAGATAAGTAACCATTTAAAAACTTTTTTGAAAGTTTGGGGACTAAAAAGGTAACTTACTTTTACTTTTATCGATGTCATCATTCTTGCCTTAATCCCATTCAACTACATGAATTCTCATTTTTCATTTTAATCTATTATAAATAATATTATCATTCAAATTTAATTCCTTAAGATATTTTCTAATAATTTATTCTCAAGATAGCTTAGGACGACCCCTTTATCTTTTACGCTCTATTTCAATAATCTTTCTCTTGTTACAGGGGCATCTATTGTGTAAACCAGCACATGTCTGTACCACCTAAGTCTATCGTCTCTTAATTTATCACTAATGGGAGTTACTCCTAACTTTTATCTCACATAATGATTTTTAATCTTGTCATTTCTAGTAATTCCTATCATCCATCAGAGCATCCTGAGACTAGTTAATGACTTTAAGTTGTTGTATGTTGAAGAAGCTTGGGCGAGAAATCTTGACACTTCTTGCATTTCTTGACGTGCTCTGAATGCCAAAAATCTCCCCCTAATATGAATTCTACATATTCCCCCATGTAGCTTGTACAAAACTAGATAGACAGCATTTGGATGCACGCATTGGAGGTACATAACATATAAATGATTTCATATAAAAAATTGACTTCATGTGATAAGTAGAACTGATTAAATTTTACCCTAATATGATAGGATTGCTTCGTTTCGACTGACATGACATCCTCTAGAATATATGCTATGATTGGGTCCATCAAGTAAGGATATTTTTAGACAATGAGAACTTATCCGGAGGCCTTTGTTTTTACAATGTTTACTTGGTCAAGGTACTCTACCTCAATTGTTCTTTTGAGGTTAGAATTAATGGTTGAACCTGGAGTGATTAAGGCATCTGCATGACTAGTGTTTACTCAAGAAAATGGTTGAATATGAACCTTCTCAAATCAGGTGACCAGGTCATGGATAACCTGTAAGTATGCTTACATTCGTCTTTAGCATTATAGTCTCATAATAATTGATTAAATACCAACCTTAGGTCAGGGAAAATGTTAAGGTGTATTGCACCAAGAGATAAGGTCATCTTCGGTCCGACAATGAGAGCTTCATATTCTACCTCATTTTTAGATGCTTCAAATATAAGTTTGATCCCTAACTCGACAATGTTTTTTTTTTGAGTTATTCAGATAATTACCACTAGTGCATTTTTTAAGTTAGAAGCCTCGTTAACATTGAATATCCACTTATTAAGTTGGTCAAATTCATCACTAGTTGTTTGGTCAGTGAGTTCACCTCCATTGGGCTTATGCCTTCCAGTGAAACCAGTGATGAAATACGCTAACACCTTCCCTTTTATTGCAATCCTTAGTTAATAGTGTATGTCGAACCTTCCTATTTCCACTAACTATTCAAACTTCTGTCCAGATAGACCAGCCTTTATGATGACTGCTTTGAACGTAGACAAGGTGATGATTGTGATTGAATGGGCTTCGGAGTAGTGTTTTAACATCATTGAAGAAATGATCAAAGAGTAATATAGTTTTTCCAAAGGTAGGTGGCATTTATCGATGTCCAATATCATCTTGCTAACATTATAAACTGGGACTTAGTGCCCTTCCTTTTTGCATGCTAAGTCCGAGATAACTATGTGGTCAGACACCTCAAGATATAGGTAAACTGGATCCTTGAGATTTAGGACCACAGGTAGAGGTGGTCGGCTCAAATAAGACTTGATTTCTTCAAGCACCTTTTGTGACACCCAGCCTAATTAAATATCCGGTTATCAGTCCTTTATTAAATTAAAACAAAGTATCCTGTTGGTTCATTCTTAGCATCACTGTTGAAAATAAAATTTTCTTTATTTACCACCTAATAAATAATTAAGACAAGTGTCAAAACATTTAATTGTATCAATTAAGTCCCAACGATACGAATTGTTATACATACACCATTTTATTGAGAACAATTCTAATATTGAATACCAAACCATCAAAATGAAATAAACAAGCTAGATTAATCGTTCCCAAATAAAATATCTCAAATCTAAGGACAATATAATAATTACAACAATCCCAACTGAAAACGAAGTACTGAAAAATAAAGAAGTACAATGTCTCTCTAAACTAAATGGAAACTAATAATGGGCGACTCATGCCCTATCTAACATGACTAAGTGAAGAGCTGAGATATCAAGTATGAAAACGTCTAAATGCAAGGACCTACAACTTCCACACTAGTTGCACCACGTCAAAGAGTCCAATGATCTAAGTCTGATGCCCCTGTGTGTGTGTGTGTGTGTATATATATATATATATATATATATATATATATATATATATATAATATATATATATACCCACACACAAGAGAAAAAAGAGATGACAAGAAACGGGTCAGAGACCGATAGTTAAAATTTTAAAAGCAGTTTAGCAAGTATTTAAATGCTTACTAGAAGATACTCCATACATGTTAGTTGCATTACCCTCACTTGAGAATTCTCACCTCTTAACTAGTGTGCACGCCTAACGCACTACTAACTATTCTAGTTCATGATAACCCGGTTAACTAGTCTACACCCAGTCTTCTCTCATCAACCCTTATTCATGTTTTAGCATAATTAATAATTTATACATGATCAAAATTCTGAATTTAATAAGTCATGTATATATATATATATATATATATCAATACGACCTTAAGTTCTCAAACACTTGAGTTATAAAATATCATTATTCAATTTCTTTCTTATTACAAGCACAGTAAATGAACCCCGGGTATATATATATTTATCACTAGGAATATATATACTAATAAGGCACCCCAAACTAAAATTATGGTGCAGGCGTACTCTGCTAACAAGTCCCTGTACCTCTCGTACAAATAAGGGAAATACTAGTTCGGATACACTCTTGAACTCTATTAACACAGAATACACATATTGGAGGCAAAACATAGTTCCAAGTCACTAAGAGGTCAGCACATACCCTCGCGTCTCTTAGGACCATCTGTACTATCATTCTCAGATAGTCTGTACCAAGGATTCTATGTTCTAGGATACAAGTCAATATTCCCCATAAAGGTCACATCAGAATAAGACTATCCCGACGCAAAAACCTCCGTGATAGCAAGTAGCGCGAGCATGATTAAACAGAGATATTCATATAATATATATATATATATATATATATAGGTACACCCACGACCAATAACATATCCTAACCATACATAGCACGTAACACTCGAGTTCTACGTATAATTAGTTCATTCTTTTATTTTCTCATTTACCACAAGTTTCCAAGTACTTCTCGGCCCTCGAAGTGTACCATTTTGATATGTATAATACCTCTAGATGTGCTCTCTATATCCTACTGGCCTAACTCATCATTAATATGCACAAAGCCCAATTTACCCCACACATGATCTTAACCCCTTTCATACCCTCGCGACCCTACGGTTAAATCTCATATAAAATCGCACTACCCGAACCTTACCACAACCCTACTGGTCTTTCCCAAGTCCTATCATGGTATATAAATTATGTATAAGGATTCCCATAAAGCGGCATTGGGTTAATCATTAAAAGGGAACAAGTTTCAAATTCTAGGAGGGGTCGATCGATCGATCAGATATTGGCCTCGTTACTGCAATTCATTACCTATGGGTTTCTTCCATTTTAATCATCAAAAACTCCATTAAAATGTCCCAAACTCCTAACTAAACATCACCAACATTATATAAACAGGTTGTAATAACCCGCTTAATTAAATACCGACTGGTCAGTCCTTTAACCAATTAAATCGAATTATTCAATTGGCTCATTCTTAACATCATTGTAGGAAAAATAATTTTCTTACTTTATTAACCACCTAGTAATTAATTAAGCTAGTGTTAAATATTTCATTTTTAATTTTAAATAAAATTTCTTTTTAACAATACCAACAATTTAACATATAATTCAAACCACCACAATGAATAATAAATAGTAATCATCACAACTTATTTAGTATAATTGGAATAAACTCCCCAGTTTAAAACATCTCAATAGAGTAAACCGACATAATAAAACCACTAATTGAGATAGAATGAAAATGGCACGAATCCTTTGGCAACATGCCATAAAGAGAAGTGACTACAGAATACATGAATTAATAGAATGATGCGTCTAACGCAAGGTCCACAACTCCATAATATCCATAGAAAAAAAATATCCAATCCTCTATGCTGGGCATCCCTGCGGCTGGACACCTGATATAAAATATACAAGAGGGAAGAGAATATGCAAGAGAGAATGGGTCAGAGCCCGATTGTAAAAAGATATTAAAAACAACAAGTGAATAAATGCTACAATTAGCAATTATTATATACATGATAGTTCTTCGGACTCTCACTTGAGATTCTCACCTCTCAACTAATGCGCACGCCTAACGTATTCTCAAATTATTCTAGTTACTATTTCCACTTTCACTAGATTATCTCATTGTATCAACTAACCATAGCCTTTATCTTTCCCCACGTATTTCCTTCATAATACATGTAATAAATAAATATATTAATTCAATTCTCAATATAATTAAGTGTTCTCATACTTAATTAATTTCATATTTCACCATCTTTCATGTTTACTCAATTCACACAGTAGATAATATCACAAGTATATATATATTCACTCTATTATATATATACAATACTGCACCCCGAGACACAGTTGCGGTGAATGCACTACTCTGTTATCATGTTCGGGTACGTCTCGTCACTTTACAAAGGACCATTGGTTCAGTATCTCACTCGAACCATCATCACAAATCACACATTTGGAGGCGACTATAGTTCCAAGCCTATGGGATACGCACATACCTACGCACTCATATGATCGACATCACTATCAATATCACAGATAGCCCGTACCTAGGTTTCATATTCTGAGGCACAAGTCAAAAATCCCCCCAAAGGCTCATCATGATATGACTGTCCTCAACGTGCAAACCTCGCGTCAATAGCAAGTAGTCTAGGTGTGTCATACACATAAATCATCATATAGGTATACACTCAACCTATATATATATATATCAACAATAGGGCATAAGCACATCCCATATTACAAGTCTCATACGTAGTATACTAGTATCTCGAATATCTTACGTATCATGGTATTTTAAACTTCAATTATACTATAGGTATTCGCTCTACCTACATATATATATCAACAAATGGGTATACTCTCATCCCATATACAAATCCCACACGTAGTATATTTCAAGTTTATCCCATAAACTAATAATTCACATTTTAATCACACTTTCCATTACTCCTAACATATCTTGTTAACCGAAAGGATTTAATTAATTATTCTAGTAGCTACCTTCAATCCATACTTATTGGTCCAAAACCCAGATTCATTATAACAAGCCCGGATTATATTTTAATTTCCAATAATCCTTTTTTTCGATAAAGTTACAATCTACCCAGAAATATAAAATTACAATTTTGAGGTTTTTCTGATCCGATTTTGGGAAAACTTAAAACTACAAAGTTGTGCAGAATGTGATTTTATACAAAAACTCGCGGGCACACTACCGAATTCCACTTAAAACAGTTCTAAAATTATCATATAATGTGCGTCCTTTTCTACATATTTCTACCTACGGGTTGTATCATAATTCATCCTCAAAACCTCAACCAAATGATCCCAAAATCCTTATAATTCATCCCAAATGATATATCCAAATATCCAAGTATGTACATGATTTATAACATCAAATAATATCAAAATGATCATGAAATTTCGATGAATCATACTAATCTTATTTTAAATTCAAGAAAATCTACATAATAAAATTCTTTCTCAAGAACACATATAAACCCCAAATTCCCTCCTCAATTAAACCCAAAATTTCATGGTGTTAATTTTAATTTCATCAAAGGAATAATCCTAAATAATTTTCATTTCAAGAATTACATCAAAATCATCAAATTTTCATCTTTGATATAGAGTTTTCATGGATTTTTATCACTCCTAATTTAACATGGATATTATACTCACTAATTGGAACAAGAATTACACTTACCTTAAGGTGTAGGTCTGATCCTTTGGAGAGGATGTGTGTGGGATATTTCATCCTTTCCAATCACTTTTTCGGTGGTGGTGCAAGGTGGTGCACCCTTAGTTTGCTCTCATAACCATTCCTCTTCCAAGAGAATTCTCTCCCTTCCTCTCCTTAGCCTTTTGGTAAATGATCTCTTGGTTTAACAAACTCTAAACTTAAATCATAAAACTTAAATCTCGCAGGTAATACTCATCTCCCAAGAAAAATGACCAAAATACCCCTCTGGGGTGTCCTTTTGGTTCCCAATTGACCCTATACCCAAATCAAACCCACTGGTAGACTTTTCTCCCTATTTTGACCATTCCGAACTAATCGGCGCAGTCAAAACGACCATATGGATGACTCAAAAATAATTTCCCTCTTTTCCCTTTTAATTTAGTCCCGACACGACTCACACGCGCATCCCGACTTAATTTCATTAATTCACGTGTTATTCACTCGCGACCATATAATCACATATTACTTTTAATCACTAAGTAATATTCAGTATCAATTATATATTACTTTATTCTCTAGTAATATTCAATTCAGATTAATTCCAATTATTATTCATAATTAATTCTAATTAACTCCCATTTTAATTTTAATTAATCCCATATTAAAAGGCATTCAAATTACGGGGTATTACATACTCCCTCCTACAATGGAATTTCGTCCCAAAATTCGAAAAAAATATACCAGATAAGAACAACTCTTGCTATATGTTGCGCATCGCATCCTCGCACTTACAAGTAAACTACTCCGTACCGCCCATACAGTACGCTATCAAATATCCTCAATAATGAATACCTCACATATGTTTATTTTAAACTCTAGGTTACCGTGTCACATAGGTTCTTATCCAAGCCTTACCGTTTAAGTGCTACTACTTAAGCGGTATTTTAGATATTCGCTATCTAACCTTCTACTATTCGCACCTTAGTAGATTAATCGCTTTTAAGATATATACGATCTCGTCTCGCGGCGATCGCACACAAGTAGGTTATTTGTGCATTATATATTTTACGCACCTGATATACTAAGTACCAACTCATCATCAATCTTCACAATAATACATGGTCCCCTATCTTTAACTAACAAACAGGAGGACAACAAGGCTTACCGTGTCATACCTCAAGTGGCGACATGGCCAAAAGTGATCTTATATAAGTTATTGTACACAAACTCTACGAGTGGAGCAGACTATGCTCTTCCTCCCCTAAGATCCAAGGGTACACATAATTTATTTTCGAACATCTAATTAGTCCGCTTATTCTGCCCAAATGAGTTTAATACTTTTACATTTGAATTTATCCTTGACCAATCCCCTTTGTCTCTATCAAATGGTTTATTATTCCAAAAAAGATATGGAGCAAGTCTTTCAGCCGATGAGGTGAATTTTGAAAATGTGGAGATTTGGTTGAGAGTTCATGGATACCATAAAAACAAGTTCAATGAGCAAATTGTCTTACTTATTAGTCAAATAATAGGTTCTACAATCAAAGTTAATGTCAGACCTTACACAAGGTTAAAAGTTTATATGCCAATAAAAGCTCCTCTATCAAAGGGATTTAATCTTCAACAAAATGAGGGTGATAAATGGATTTTCTTCACTTATAAGAAGATCAAAAGTTTTTTTTAAGCATGGTGAGATCAGCCATATCAAAGATGAATTCGCATTTTTCCCTTCAGACTTTAAAATCTCATTTTCACTCAAACTACAAAGTTGCGAGTCTTTTAAAGATCTTTCTGAAAACCTATGGCACGCCCTCAAGGGACACCCGAGTTAATAAATAAAAACCCTTTTGTACAGCTATGTCAAGTGACACTAAAAGATATTTGTAAATTTTTATAAATTCACTCGATTAAACGTTCTGATCGTACCATGACTTTTTGAAAAGGCCTTTAAAAGACTCACAACTTTGTAGTTCGAGTGAAATGAGATTTTGAAGTCTTGACAGCCAAAAATGCGATTAAAGATGGTGTTGTGAATATTGACGAAAATATTTTTATATTATTTCTGAATTTATCAGAGTTTATTTCAATATTTTTCATATTTTCTAAATATTTTTCCTATTACTTTCAATTTTTATAGGGTTTTCCCTATTTTTTTATAAGTTTTTTTGTAATTTACATTGTTTTTTTCTATTATTTTTGGATTTTTAAATATATTTGAATTGTTTGTTGTAAATTATATTTATTTTCATGATTTCCAAATTTTAAAATGTGATCTCTAATTATCAAAAAATCTATCATTTTTTCTATAATTTTGAGTTTTTAAAATATGTTATTAATGATTTATTATGTAATTTTCATTTTTTTTAAAACTTTTATATTGTCTTGGATTAAAACTGGGTTAAGATAGTCTTTTCTGAAAATTTTGACAGCAACTAACAGATTTTACAAACGGTGGGGTTAAAACACAAAGAAACAAAAATGTCGAGTGCAAACACAAATATCATTATAAAACATGGGTTGACAAGTAAAAAAAATTTAATTTTCCCAATTAAACTCATAAATCCATACACACGCGTGGAAATCAAGTACTCATAAAAGTAAGGGGCGGCACGCTGACATGACATGTGGTGATTATTTATTGCCGTATTGGTGTGGGTTCGTGCCAGTGACATTAAGCAATCGCGACATGTCATGTCAAGGTGTTGCGTTCGTCACATGAATATCATGAGTAGTCGTAGAAGCACAAATATATAATACATAATAAAATAGAAATTCTATTATATGCGAATCAAGTAACCAAAAAATGGTTACATGAGAGACGTGACGATAGAAAGGATAAAGTAAAAAATAAGAGTCTTTTTATGTCGACAGAAAAAATCGACACGTTTGGTGTGGCCAATTAACGTTTCAAATTCGTATTGGCTCGTGTCTCATCTCCACAATGAACAGAGCTATGAAGCCCAGACACAAGCCATTACGCGCATCAAAATGTGTCAATATTGTATGTCAGGCTAGAATTATCCAAAAAATAACTATTCAAGTTAAACGGTGATCTCTTAAACTTTTTCAACCCTCTGTCCTTAAATGGTATATGTAATTTTAGGCCGGTCTTTAAATTACAAATTTCGTCGACTGAGCCCTTAAAATTATTTACTTAACATGAGCACGATTCAATTAAAATAAATCGTAATTTTTTCTTATTACCTAACACGAATCGATTAAAACTCGACACGATATAACTGCATTACAATATTATTATTTTTACTTAACTCGAACATGACACAAAATCTTTTTATTTTTACATAACACGGACACGAACCAAATAAAACATGTCATGGCACGACAAGAAATCACATTTTTTACCTAATACAAATATGATTAAAATATAACGCGACACGACACGACTTGAAATTGTTTTTACTTAACATGAACACAACTTGAATAAAACACAACCCCACACAATTTATTTTGCCTAACAATAAAATGATGAAACAAAACGCACCCCGAAATATTTTTTTTAACTTAAAACGAACAATACCCAATTGAAATACGATGACACAATATTTTTATTTTATATCGGTTATGTTTGTATTAAAAAAATCTGTGTTTCTTTTACGTGTGCACGCTTTAAAAAACTTATTTGACAGTTTCCTCTAATTTTCACATGGTTTTAACTATATGTTTTTCTTTAAAACATTGCATTTTAGATGAAAAATGGGGTCAACTAGCGGTCAACCGGTTAAATGTCGATTTATGTCAGTTTTAGACCCCATATAACTATCGGGAAATACTAGTGGACCCTAACCCCCGATAACAAATAACTACTGGAACCCTACCAGTAAATTACCAAAAAAAAGATTTTATTTTGTATCGGATTTTAATTGGGTCATATTTGATTGAAGTAAAAAAATTGTATCATGACGTGTTTTAATTTGGTCGAATCTGTAATGATAACCTTGAGCATGTGCAAGGTTGACGACCATATAGATCAACTTGTTAGAAGTTATATGTTTATGGATTCATCATTTAATGGTCAATATAGTTAAGAGGACAGACTCCGTCTAAAATGGGTGTCAAATGTGTATTATGAAAATTATTGGTTTCCAAACTATAATATATACAAATTAGTGGTGGTCAAAGGTCAAATGACTCTTAAATTATTTTGCAATTGAAAGTGTCGAATAATTTTTAGCATTTTTGGCTTTAGTTCCACTTTGAAAGTTATAATTGTCATCGATCTGATGATTCTACAATTGTAATTAGTCTTAAAACATGACACATGGCCCATGAAATTTTTAACCATCACTCAACAGGACCAACAACTAAAAATAAAAATATATGGGATCGGATGTAGCTAAATCATCACAACTCAGTCAAGAAAACTAAGTTCATTGAATGATTATACGAGTATAAAAAATTGTCTCAAATCATCCCCAAATAAGTTGGGATGACATTAAATGTTTTTTTTTTTTATTGTAATAATGACACAATATAGTACTTTATTGATACACCAACTCATTTGAATGAAGATTTAGGAATGTAGTTTGGACACATAGTATTACTCCTCCTAATGAATTTACAAGCACGATAAGTATATATAAATGGTGAGAAGCACAATGATTAATTTGAGCAGGGTAACTATACCTAGAGGGACAAAACCATGATTTAATCTTAATGGGGGGCCTAAATTAAAAGAAAAATCTCGGCAATATAATATATATTCTTCAACAAAAAAGGAAAAGTTCCAGGAGAAACGAATCAATTTTTTTATTAAAATGATTCAATTATATCGTACTTTTTTTTAATATAATCATTTTAATTATTGCAATATATATTATTACACAATATTTTAATCAAATACATTCAATTTCAAAGTAAGATGGCCATGCAAAAATAATTAATGAGAATTATTTGCTGATATCAATAATGTGTATCATTTTCTCTAATTTTCTTATTCTTGTGACAAAATTTGTATAAACTTAAATAATTAGTAAATAGAATAACATTTAGAGTAAAAAAATATATTTGCAATGAAAATAAGTATTCAAGTAAAAATTTAAGTTTGCAATGAGGTAAAAACAAATCTATCATTTGAATGAATTTAAGAGAAAAAATAAATTAACAATTTAAAAAAAAATATTCGGGCCAAATTATGCATGATAATGGCCAAAATTATGCATGATAATAAAAAAATAGAATTAATAAATTAAAATTTTATGTGAGTATCTTTTGTAAACTTAAGGGTGGCAAACAGTGACAATGGTTAGAACAAGAAGATTTTTTTGAACACGGGCACGACATGACACGATTTCTTATTTTTTTTATTTCACACCAACATTACTTGTTGAAACCTGAAATGATACCGCTAACATGAATAATTTTTTAAAAGGATTTAAATTATAAAAAAAAGCAGCCGACATCATTCTTAAATTCATAAAGGATAAAGATGTGTGACACAAGGGATGCCTCCGAAGTTGAAAATGGTTGCAGGGTTTAAAAAATTAAAAAAAACATACAAATCTATAAGTGGGCTATGTTTAATTTTTTTTAAATATAATTCACATACATTTTTGCTTTTGTACTTTTCGGTCAAATAGAGGGAACAAGCTAAAATTAAATAGAACAAAAAAACTAGGATTTTTATAAGGATCATTCCACACCATCACACAAAATTGACACATTTTTATGTGATACACTGATGTGTTACACTCGTACTGGCTCATGCCAGATATCCACATGGGTCCACCAATAATGGAGAACAAACACAAGTCAATCCGAGTGCAACACATCAGTGTGTCGCACCAAAATATGTCGATTTTGTGTTTCAGCCTAGATTTATCCTTTTTAAAATTTAGCTCTAGGTCAAATTTGTTGGGTATATTGGTATATATATTTATTTTGAATGAACTAAATAAGTTGGTGTAAGTGGCCTAGTGGTAAGTTTATGGGGTTTGGTTCTTGAGGTCTTGGGTTCAATTCCCAGGTAGCACACTAATTATTAAGGGTCAAAGATTTGGCCTTGGGCCTTGGGCGCTTTGGGCTTCTCTTGAGTGCCCAGAATTTTTACCCTTTTATTATTTCGTTTTTAATTTTTGACTTAGTCTCCTATTCTAAGTAAACTACCCGTTAGTGAAGATATTAGTGGGTTAGTTGGCTAAAACTTCTACCCACATTTTTTACCAAATTCTGTATATATCAAAGGCTACACCTTTCAGAAAATTACACAGAAAAATTCTATCTCTCTCACTTTCTCTGTAGAAATAATTTTGCTATTTTCTACAATACACTTACGTTCGTTATTTTTTTGGGTGTGCTGGAGTATTATGAGAGTTCAAAGATTTAACATAAAACTGATGTTTAAATCTGATCGTTGAATCCTGGGAGGTGTATGTTCACGAGGCTGACAGCTACAAATATCAGCGAACAATTTCACCTTTAGGACTTTGTGTGTAACACAAACCTCGATCGATAAGTTCTTCTAATTTTATTTATTTCGAAATTGGGTTTTTTCGTTTATTCTGCATATATTATTTCCAACTTGTCGTATATCAGCTATATTTGTTGTATTTTGAAAACAAAATCTAGGCCGACTGTTGTATTGTGCATTGATATCTACGTTTGACGTGTTTTGCTTATAGATTCTTATATTTGTTGTGGTTTTCACTACTTTTGTTTACATATGACTCTATTTTCTGTTTTTATGGTTTGATTTTTTAAATCTTTCTTGAATCTGTTATGGTTTGATTTAAAGGTTTGAATAAGTATTGAAATGAAAAACGTTGTGGGTAATGTTGAAAATATGTTATTTAGTACTTGAAATGTCAATAGTAATAGAAGAGTTGAACTTTGTTTATTTGGTTTTGATTGACTTTGATTATTGGGTTAATAAGGTATAATATAATAATGTAGATAATACTCATACACATTTTTCTATGTCAACTTGTCTTTGCATTTGCATTCGTGGTCACCACAGATAACAAAGCTAAAAGTTATGTTCTGCAAAAAAAATGGTAAATTATTTTATGGGTTGGGAAGTGATTCATTTATTAGCTTTACGGGTGAAATTTTGATTCGAGGTTAGGTAGAGTAGCCCTTTCTTTATACGTGGCTATAATATTTGTTGGATATGAAATGTATATTTGTGGTGGTGCTAGTGAGAGTGCGAAATTTGACTTTATTGCAAGTGAATATGATGTCACTGGGTTGAATTTAGTGAAACTAATAAAATTAAAACCATGCATAAAAATGGGTCATTTAGACTTTATTACAACTATATTAGACTTGAACACAATTTAATTTGCAACTTAGCATGCAACTCATGTGATGCGCAAGTGCGTTATAATTTAAAACAATACATATATAGTACTTATAAACGTGCTTAACTTTACAATGATAAATAATTACGGAAAATAATTCATGATAGCGTCATGTTCTTGTGCAATAAGATCCGTGTGTGCCAGATGAACATTGGACTAACTTTGGATCTTAAAAAAAAGACTCATTTTGCATACAAAAAATGAAAAAAAAAACTCCAAATCTGTGATTCGTTTCGTTACCATTTAAAAAAAAACAGTGTGTGAGATTCATACAAATGAATAAATTCAAGAGGATTACAAAAGTTAAGACCTCGAATCTATGAATGGGTTTGTTCAATTGATGATCCGCAACCCTTTAATGACCTATTCACTGAATTTGTCATCCTTATCAATGTACATGTGCAAGTTCTTTAATACACAATATATCTACACAGATACACCAACAAAGTAGGGTGATACCGGTATAAATTGTTTTCATGTAAAAATAAAGAAATAAAAAAGATTGAAATATGTTTAGTAAGTTAGTCGTTAAAAATATTGGTAAATATTAGTTGTAAAAAATATTTTTTTATTGATTTTTTTTTATATTTAAACATTTCAGGGTAACTTAAAAAAATAACTCAAAATAATTTTTTAACTATTTAAAAAATGAAAAAACATATTATTTTTTAAGGAGCTTAAATAATGACATATTTGGCCAATTTTTTTAAAATTACAAAAATAATTATTTTGAACTGATTTTGAGCATACTTGAAATGTTTATAGGCTCTAAAAAATAATCAATTAAAAAATTGTTTTTTACAATTTAAAAAAATAGGTGTTGCATGGCGCTACGTATAGTGTACAGGAGCATGTATATACTTTCTTTTTTCCTGACAACAACTATTCTTTTCCCGAGAGAGAACAAAGCAAAAATGTGCGAACTATCACTCACCAAACTTATACACATTCATCCAAAAAAACTTCAAGTGAACTGAAACAAAATACTGGCATCGTTGACATACTCCCCTTGCATCATTTATCTGGAAGGCTTCCGCTTTTCATTATAGATTGGATTCACAAACATAATTTTTTAGCACAATCTTTGGTCGTTTCACCTCAAGGCAACATCATTTTCCATCATCTTTGTAGATGAACGGGATCTTGGCCTCATACCCCTAGTGGTCTCAAAAGAAGAATAAGGAGAATGCAGTTGGAAATAGTAATTGCAGAATAAACGAAATAATCCAAATTCGAAATAGATAAAATTAGAAGGACTTATCGATCGAGGTTTGTGTTTGACACAAAGTCCTAAAGGTGAAATTGTTCGCTGATATTTGTAGCTGTCAACCTCGTGAACATACACCCCCCAGGATTCAACGATCAGATTTACACATTAGCTTTGTATTAAATCTTTGAACTCTCAGGATATTTTAGCACTCCTAGAAAATTAACGAAAAGTATAAAGTAGCAAAATTATTTTTGCAGAGAAAGTGATTTGCAGAAAATAGCAAAAGAATTTTTGCAGATAACGTGAGAGATATTTTCAATATGTTTTTGACTCTATAGCCTTTTCTTATATAAGGGAAATGGTAAAAAATGTGGGTAGAGGTTTTAGCCAACTAACCCACTAATATCTCCATTAACAACTATAGTGGAAGAAACAGTCAAAGACTTAAAACGGTTTAATTAAAAACGATTTTGAAAAGATTTAATGCACATTCGAAATCCCCAATAGACCAAGGCCCAATCTTTGACCCTTAATAATTAGTGTGCTCCCTAGGATTTGAACCCATGACCTCATGCACACCCCCCCACTAACTTACCACTTGGTCACTCCCACTAACTTATTTACTTCATTCAAAATAAATATATGTAGTAATAATATACCCAACAAATGCCTGCTATGTGGAGACCTCAAAACTTGTCTTCTAGAACTTACAGGTGATGGCGATAAGTTGCGCCTTTTCGAATGCACATTACTTCCTAAAACTTGTCTTTTTCGAATGCACCTTACTTTTAGAACTTACATGACATTAAATGTTGTATTTTTTTTTACTGTAATAATAACACAATCCAGTATTTTATTGCTATGCCAACTCTTTTGAATGAAGATTTTGGAATATAGTTTGAACTCATAGCATTACTCCTAATGAATTTACGAACACAATCAGTATATATATATGGTCAGAAACTGATTCATTTTAACAGGGTAACTATACCCTGAGGGACAAAACCATGATTTAATCTTAATGGGGACCCTAAATTAAAAGAATTTTTTTGACAATATAATATATATTCTTCAACAAAAAATGAAAAGTTCCACGAGAAACAAATCAATTTTTTTATTAAAATGATTCAATTATATTGTATTTTTCCATATAATCACTTTAATTATTTCATTATATATTATTACACAATATTTTAATCAAACACATTCAATTTCAGAGTAAGATGCCCATGCAAAAATAATTAATGGGGTTTAGTTGCCGACCTCTATAATGTGTATCATTTTCTCTAAATTTCTTATTATTGTGACAAAATTTGTATAAACTTAAATAACTAGTAAATAGAATATAATTTAGAATAAAAATATATATTTGCAATGAAAATAAGTATTTAAGGTAAGAAATAAAGTTTGCAATATTTGAATGGATGTAAGAGTAAAAAATAGAATTAACAATTTAAAAAAAAATATTCGGGCCAAATTGATGCATGATAAGCAAAAAATAGAATTAACAAATTTAAATTTTAATGTGAGTATCTTTTGTGAACTTAAGGGTGGCAAACGGGATAAGGGTCAGAACAACAAAAAAATTTCGAACACGAGCACGGCATGACACGATTTCTTATTTTTTTTTATTTCACACCAACATTACTTGTTGAAACATAAAATGATACCGCTAATATGAATAATTGTTTAAAGGGATTTATATAAAAAATAGCTAACATCATTCTTAATTAAAAAAGGACAAAGATGTGTCACACAAGGGATGTCGCCGGAGTTGAAAATGGCTGTAGGGTTTACAAAATAAAAAAAAATACAAATCTATACGTGGCCCACGGTTTAATTTTTTTTAAATATAATTCACATAATTTTTTTCTTTTGTACCTTTTGATCGAGTAGCGGGAACAAGCTAAAATTAAACAGATAAATAAAACTAGAATTTTTAAAAGGATCATTCTACACCATCACACAAAAAATGACATATTTTTATGCGATACACTGATGTCTTACACTCGTATTGGCTCGTGTCTGATATCGACATGGGTCTAGCAGTAGTGGAGAACAAACACAAGTCCATGCGGGTGCAGCACATCAGTGTGTCACACCAAAATATGTTGTTTTTGTGTGTCAGCCTAGATTTATCCTTTTTGAATTCCATAATTTGAAAATAAATTGGAATTTGGGGAATTTTCTTAAATAGTAATTTTTGAGATTTTCGAGGATTAAATGAGTTTCGAAGGATTTTGTGATTATTTTTGGGACTATATAGGTCGAAATATTTTAATTATATGTCGTCATGGAGAAAAGTGACAAAGAGGTAAGATTTTAATTGGAAATACCGCATTTAGTTATTTTGGGTTGGAATAGTGATTTGCGGTCAAGTACCTCGGATGGGAATTTCGACTGCGCCATGATTCTCGGAATGGTCGAGATAGTCGGAAAAGAGTGTCCGATAGTCGAAAATGAGTTTCGGGTAATTTTATAGGTAAAAGTAACTCGTAATTGGGTAAACGAGTCGTTTTTGGGTTTTAAGGGGTTAAACCCTTTTCTTTCTATATAAAGAGAGAGAAGAGAGAGAGGAAGAAGAAAAGGGGAGATTCCGGCCTACCTCCGCGGGATTCGGCTCGAGGTCGTCGGATTATATCCACGAGGCAAGTGTTTACTTGCTTTATTTATCTTTTTGCATAAATATCTCATACCGTAGTTTGGTACAAACAAACCCTAAAGGTTTTGGGGTGGGTTATCGTGGATAAAATGGGTTTTGGGGAGTTAAAACAATTAAACCCCAAATAATATTTCAATTTATGGAACTTAGGTTTTAACCTAAATTAATTGGTGGTTTTGGGTTCAAGGATGTTTAGAGCCCTTAATATATGTGTATTTTTAGTTGGTTGAGGTTGTAGGACGTTGGGTGAGGCGACAAAAGCTTGGGAGAAGCTTTAATGGCCGAAATCGTCTCGGAGAAGATCATGAATAGTAACCCATCACTTTAGGGGGCCTTTTTGGCCAGGAAAATAATTGATTTAGCTTTCGGCCAAAACACGAAAGTTGTAGATCTTTTCGATACGGTCGCGTGGGCACTGACCGCGTATTTTTCTGATTTTTCTACGATTTGATATGATTTTTACAATATGACAGCTCCGGGTTGAAATCATCAACTCGGAAATCAAATCGGGAATTGGAACAATTACGGCTAGAATTAATTACGTAGATGTTCGGGATAATTTTTGGTGTAGTTTAGAAACCCCGTTAATGAATTTGGGTTTGTAAGAATAAATCCGACTTATAGTTGAAACGGTGAGTGGATTAAATTTTGGGGTTTTGGGTTATATATGAAACCCTAAGCAGATTTGGGATTTTCGGACAAGCCGAATCGATTCGGACAGGCTGAATCAATTCGGTAAGAGTCAGTTTGAAAGTAGAATCATTTCGAATCGATTCGGACAGGGCGAATCGATTCGGTGGCCAGCGAATCGATTCGGGCAGGCCGAATCGATTCGGTCCTGGCAAAATTTCGAGGTTTTCTCCTTTTAAGTTTAGGGATACTTAAATTATGGTTTTGGAGATTATTATAGGAGTTTCTACATGGAATATTAGGACTCCTAGATGATGATTTGAGGAGGATAAGAAAACCTCGGATTAATTTAGAGTGTGATCCGGTGTATGGAGTTAATTAATGTTTTGGCATAAGAGACATTCGGGTTTATGTATGAGTCCTTAAATGAAATTAAGGTATTTCGTTAGTTATTAAAGTAAGAGAATACTTTGGGTTTAGTATCATGCATATATGAATGCATGATTATGATTCCTTGAGGGAATCTTTGGGATTAATGGTCATCGCTAGATGTACTTGGCATATGGCCATTTTTATATATTCAGGTAGGAATATATGGTATATATATATATACTATGTGATTAAAGTATATATATGAATTAAGAGAAATGACTTTTGAAAATGTAAATATAAATGTTTTCAAAAAGGAAAGATAAATGATTTTCTTAATTAATAAAATATGGATACACACCTCTTTAAATCGCTATCATAAGGGAAGTTGCGTGCGTATGGTGAAGCCCCCTGACAAATTAACGCAGGGTGGATATAGTCCTATAGGCCATATGAGCGTTTGTTGTATTTTTTTTCTGCGCTGGTTAGGAGATTTCGGGTGTGGTCTTGTCTATCCCGCAGGCATATGGCCGCTTCCCGACGTCTTGCGATGTAGGATCCCAGGTTGTCTTGATGATAGGCCCTGGAAGATGATAGCCATTTAGGGGCGCGCACAGTGGAGAAATCCGGACGGGCGGTCTTAGAACGCGTTATATATTAAAGCAATTCATGGTAATGGATTGGCTTTAATTACATTTCCTGGATATAGGAAGGGAAATGGGATAAAGGTTTGGCTTCGGTAACACTCCCGGATGGAAGAAGGGATGTGGAAGCATATGATATGATCAAAGCATTTTTATGATAATGAATATGGCTTTGCATACATTTCCTGAGTATAAAAAGGGAAATGGAATGATATAAAACGGAAAAGCATTTTTATGATAATAAAATTAGCTTTTAAAAGTATATGATTTGTTAAAGCAATTCATGATAATGAATTGGCTTTTATATTTACATTTCCTGAGTATAAAAAGGGAAATGGAAAGTTTTGAGAAAAATGAAAGTATTTATAAATACTTGATATATGAATCCTCAGTCCGGGAGATAGATCCGGATGATTATGGAAATATGTATATATAAATGGATGAATCGAGTACCGAGGGTCTAATGGATCCCGATGATTGACCTCGCCGCATAGTAGTGCATCGGGGGGGTTCCTTGTTTGGTTTTCGCTTTGCGAGACACCCCACGCACGAATATGGCAATGTGTTGAGACTGGGGAGAAGTTTAATCCTTAGTGCTCTAATATTATAAATGCTTATGGTATATAATTAAATATATATATCTTTATGTACCGAGGGACTGGCGGATTGCGATGATCGATCGTGCTGCGTAGTAGTGTATCGGGGGGGTTCCTTGTTTGGATTTCGCTTTGCGAGACACCCCACGCACGAACATGGCATAGTGTTGAGACTGGGGTGAAGTTTAGACCTTAGTACATTTCTTGGACTATCTAGGATTGATAGTGGGTTGGTGATAGACTAGTTTAGTAGGATAGCTTAACTAGGATGTTAGAGGGATGCGTTAGGAGTGCACTATTAGTGGAGAGGTGAGGGGTATCTCATGGGAGTGCAATACCAATTTTAAATATGAGATAAAACCTTTTTCTAAAAATAAGGCATTTATGCACTTGCAAAATATTTTCAAAACTCTGGATCTGACACGTTTATCTACTTTTCCTTTATTTCTATATTATATATATATAAATAGGTGTCCAGACACAGGGACGCCTGGATGACACTTCTTTCGAGTCAAACGTCAGCTGCAGCAGCTGTGGATGCGTGCAGGTTTTTGATAGTTGCTTCCATTATTGTACTCTAGATAGGAGGTATTGTATAAACATTCGGGCCAATGGTCCAATTGCATTTAGTTATTCTTTCAGTACAGCATTCGATATGGTTGTATATTTTGACCGAGTGTTCGGTTACTTTATTTCATTTCAGTTTCATTTATGCATAAACTATGTGGATGTTTTATTTATTGTTGTTAAAAAGAGTAGTAAAGTTAAAATTTTGACACCGGTCTAATAGGTTATTAGTAATTAAATGGATTTTCGACAGTGATGCTACGAATGATCCATATGAGACTCCTGTTTTAATTTAATATTGGAGTGATCGCCCGGTATCTTATTAGGCGGGGTGTTACAGATGGTATCAGAGCATCAGGTTCTAGTGTCCTTAGGAATCTGTGCGGACGTACTACGCTTTCAGCGTTCCTCTCAATTTTTATAGAGCCTCAGGACTGGGATTGTCAATTTCTCTTGTGAGATTTCGTTCTCCTGCCATGTTATGAAATTATAGAAATCTTTTGCGCGCTCATTTGAGAATCGTGTGTGGAGCTTGGATGGTAGCAGGAGGTGAGGCATAGCTGGAGCAGCTGGTAGAAGGTTGGGATGAGGACCTTAGTAGAGGTCACTCTCCCTATGGTAATTGTTAAGGATTTCGGTGGCGACTACCAAATAATAAGTAGTTATGAGTACTGCAGTACCGCTGAAGTGGAGAGTGGTACTAAAGTCGAATTCCTCATGGAAATTGAGGGTTCGAAGGGGATCTTACGAATAGTCCTAACCGTGAGTCCCCATGAATAAGCAGGATGTGAAGAATGCTGTTTTGGGAATTATTCACCTAAGGTTCAGCCAGAGGCCGACGGTGAATAAAGAGTATTCTGGCGAAGTGAACCTTGTACCTAAATGAGTTAGGTGCAATGAATAATGAGTCCTTTCCAAGAAGGATGGGCTCACTAAAGAATGGGTATGTTCGAGGACCCCATGGTTGGATATCCACCCGGGGAATTTGTTAAAATGAAGTTGTTGTTATGAGTTTTACCTCAATCGAGGAGGTATATTTGGTATGACTAGATAAAGTCGCGGTATTAGTTAGCCCTAGACTCGTGTGTGTAATTTGAGTTATGGCGGTCATGATAACATAATATCATGTGTGTTTATGTGTTCTTCCGCGATAGCGGAATTTTATTTTCCTTCATTCGCCATAAAGGCGGGTGTTGATATATTGTATATCTATATCTGGTTTGGGATACTCATTCTATATGTTTATACGAGTATGGTATTATGATGGGTATATATGTATTGGTGTATTTTTGGAGCGATAGCAGGCTAAGAATGGCAAGTCTATCTTGTCCATGGTTCCTGGAGGGAACATGTTGTTGTTACGGTGTCTCACCTAGATATAGGTTGAGTTCACCTTATTTATTGTGGGATATGAAACTTCGATTAGTAGAGGTTTCATTATCGTGATTTGGGTTTATAGCGACCTTATATATATGATTTAAGGCCGCAGGATTTGGGTTGAGCTGTAAGATAAAGCTGATTACTATTTGCGCAAGGACTTAAAAATGAGTGCGAGCGCAGGGTGGTATGACTCTTAGTTAGAGATAGGAGTTCAGACCACCTTTTTGTTGGATTAGGGGATAGCGATATCCCGGTTGCATGTTGAAATGACGGAACTCCATAACCAATGAAGTCAAGGGTTAATGTGTGGAGGGGTTCCTTATTTGGATTTCGCTTTGCGAGACACTCCACACATGACTCTTAACGGTATCGGGAGTGGGGAGCTATTATGGGATGCAAGGATGTTGATTTTGTGGAAAGGTCTTATAGTGTGGATGAACCACTATAGGCTATGAGCCACATGATGTCGATATACTATGGAAAGATTGTTCTATGGAAAAGCACTAAATGGGTCCCCTCGCCACAAGTGGGTGGGTGAGGTTGGACTTAGAGAAATTGATTTGAGGACAATAGTCAGGCCTTAATGAAAAGGCAAATTTTGAGGAGATAAATTTTGGGTATTATGTTCGTGACACTTTCTATAGACAGTGGGCACTTCGATTGGTTAGGTTTCCTTCCGTATGGGCGGAAGGATATGATCATAGAAATGCGTTCGTAGTTTAGCGTAGGCAGTATTTAGGACGTCCCGCTGGTGTGCCTTAAGTCGCTATATCTCGATGACCGACTACGCGAGGGAGTAGTGTAACGGGAGGGTTCCTTGTTTGGATTTCGCCTTGGCGAGACGTCCCACGCATGAAACCAAGCAATTGTCAGGAGTTGAGAGAGGCCTTGGGCACTAGGGACATATTTAGGATACTCGTTTTGCTTAAGTAGGGTAACGCTTAGACCGTAGCATTAATAGGATGTAGGTTCGCTAGAGTTAGTGGTGCCGAGGTTTGGAGGATTGAATTTTCGCGGGTCGGGAGGACCCATAGATGAGTATTACACCGAGGAAAGGAGATCCTTATTGGGAGAGAGTGTTACGTGTCAGACGTTCACTACGGATGTGAATATATGCACAAGTTAGAAAGGTGTATGGACACCTTGGTAAGATGGTTTTATATACCGCCTGGAATAGAATGGGCGTAGTATATAAGGTTGAAATTCCTACCGATAGGCATTATAGATGATGGGTATTATGTGACGTATTAGAGTCACTTTACGATCGTGGTAGTCGTGTAGCATATGGTTGGGAACCATTGGGTTAGTATCGTTTCCATTGAGGTATTAGGATTTGGAGTGATCCTAGTTAGATGGTGTAGGTTTATCCGAATTTCGAGGAAGAAATTCCGTTGTAAGGGGGGGAGTATGTAACAACCCGCCCTTTTGGAGACGATTAAATTCCATAATTTAAAAATAAATTGGAATTTGGGGAATTTTCTTAAATAGTAATTTTTGAGATTTTCGAGGATTAAATGAGTTTCAAAGGATGTTGTGATTATTTTTGGGACTATATAATTATATGTCGTCATGGATAAAAGTGACAAAGAGGTAAGATTTTAATTGGAAATACCGCATTTAGTTATTTTGGGTTGGAATAGTGATTTGCGGTCAAGTACCTCGGATGGGAATTTCGACTGCGCCATGATTCTCGAAATGGTCGAGATAGTCGGAAAAGAGTGTCCGATAGTCGAAAATGAGTTTCGGGTAATTTTAGAGGTAAAAGTAACTCGTAATTGGGTAAACGAGTCGTTTTTGGGTTTTAAGGGGTTAAACCCTTTTCTTTCTATATAAAGAGAGAGAAGAGAGAGAGAGGCAGAAGAAAAGGGGAGATTCCGGCCTACCTCCGCAGGATTCGGCTCGAGGTCGTCGGATTATATCCACGAGGCAAGTCTTTACTTGCTTTATTTATCTTTCTGCATAAATATCTCATACCGTAGTTGGGTACAAACAAACCCTAAAGGTTTTGGGGTGGGTTATAGTGGATAAAATGGGTTTTTGAGAGTTAAAACAATTAAACCCCAAATAATATTTTAATTTATGGAACTTAGGTTTTAACCTAAATTAATTGGTGGTTTTGGGTTCTAGGATGTTTAGAACCCTTAATATATGTGTATTTGTAGTTGGTTGAGGTTGTAGGACGTTGGGTGAGGCGACAAAAGCTTGGGAGAAGCTTTAATGGCCGAAATCGTCTCGGAGAAGACGATGAATAGTAACCCGTCACTTTAGGGGGCCTTTTTGGCCAGGAAAAGAATTGATTTAGCTTTCGGCCAAAACACAAAAGTTGTAGATCTTTTCGATACGGTCACGTGGGCACTGACCGCGTATTTTTATGATTTTTCTACGATTTGATATGATTTAAACAAGATGACAGCTCCGGGTTGAAATCATCAACTCGGAAATCAAATCGGGAATTGGAACAATTACGGCTAGAATTAATTGCGTAGATGTTCGGGATAATTTTTGGTGTAGTTTAGAAACCCCGTTGATGAATTTGGGTTTGTAAGAATAAATCCGACTTATAGTTGAAACGGTGAGTGGATTAAATTTTGGGGTTTTAGGTTATATATAAAACCCTAAGCAGATTTGGGATTTTCGGACAAGCCGAATCGATTCGGACAGGCCGAATCGATTCGGACAGGCCGAATCGATTCGGTGGCCAGCGAATCGATTCGGGCAGGCCGAATCGATTCGGTCCTGGAAAATTTTTGAGGTTTTCTCCTTTTAAGTTTAGGGATACTTAAATTATGGTTTTGAAGATTATTATAGGAGTTTCTACATGGAATATTAGGACTCCTAGATGATGATTTGAGGAGGATAAGAAAACCTCGGATTAATTTAGAGTGTGATCCGGTGTATGGAGTTAATTAATGTTTTGGCATAAGAGACATTCGGGTTGATGTATGAGTCCTTAAATTAAATTAAGGTATTTCGTTAGTTATTAAAGTAAGAGAATACTTTGGGTTTAGTATCATGCATATATGAATGCATGATTATGATTCCTTGAGGGAATCTTTGGGATTAATGGTCATCGCTAGATGTACTTGGCATATGGCCATTTTTATATATTCAGGTAGGAATATATGGTATATATATATACTATGTGATTAAAGTATATATATGAATTAAGAGAAATGACTTTTGAAAATGTAAATATAAATGTTTTCAAAAAGGAAAGATAAATGATTTTCTTAATTAATAAAATATGGATACACACCTCTCTAAATCTCTATCATAAGGGAAGTTGCGTGCGTATGGTGAAGCCCCCTGACAAATTAACGCAGGGTGGATATAGTCCTATAGGCCATATGAGCGTTTGTTGTATTTTTTTTCTGCGCTGGTTAGGAGATTCCGGGTTTGGTCTTGACTATCCCGCAGGCATATGGCCACTTCCCGACGTCTTGCGATGTAGGATCCCAGGTTGTCTTATTGATAGTCTATGGAAGATGATAGCCATTTAGGGGCGCGCACAGTGGAGAAATCCGGACGGGCGGTCTTAGAACGCGTTATATATTAAAGCAATTCATGATAATGGTTGGCTTTAATTACATTCCCTGTATATAGGAAGGGAAATGGGATAAAGGTTTGGCTTCGGTAACACTCCCGGATGGAAGATGGGATGTGGAAGCATATGATATGATCAAAGCATTTTTATGATAATGAAAATGGCTTTGCATACATTTCCTGAGTATAAAAAGGGAAATGGGATGATATAAAACGGAAAAGCATTTTTATGATAATAAAATTGGCTTTTAAAAGTATATGATTTGTTAAAGCAATTCATGATAATGAATTGTCTTTTATATTTACATTTCCTGAGTATAAAAAGGGAAATGGAAAGTTTTGAGAAAAATGAAAGTATTTATAAATACTTGATATATGAATCCTCAGTCCGGGAGATAGATCTGGATGATTATGGAAATATGTATATATAAATGGATGAATCGAGTACCGAGGGTCTAATGCATCCCGATGATCGACCTCGCCACATAGTAGTGTATCGGGGGGGGTTCCTTGTTTGGATTTCGCTTTGTGAGACACCCCACGCACGAATATGGCAATGTGTTGAGACTGGGGAGAAGTTTAATCCTTAGTCCTCTAATATTATAAATGCTTATGGTATATAATTAAATATATATATCTTTCTGTACTGAGGGACTGGTGGATCTCGACGATCGACCGTGCCGCGTAGTAGTGTATCGGGGGGGTTCCTTATTTGGATTTCGCTTTGCGAGACACCCCACGCACGAACATGGCATAGCGTTGAGACTGGGGTGAAGTTTAGCCCTTAGTACATTGCTTGGACTATCTAAGATTAATAGTGGGTTGGTGATAGACTAGTTTAGCCGGATAGCTGGACTAGGATGTTAGAGGGATGCGTTAGGAGTGCACTATTATTGGAGAGGTGAGGGGTATCTCATGGGAGTGCGATACCAAATTTAAATATGAGATAAAACCTTTTTCTAAAAATAAGGCATTTATGCACTTGCAAAATATTTTCAAAACTCGGGCTCTGACCCGTTTATCTACTTTTCCTTTCTTTCTATATTATATATATAAATAGGTGTCCAGACACAGGGACGCCTCGATGACACTTCTTTCGAGTCAGACGTCACCTGCAACTGCTGTGGATGCGTGGAGGTTTTTGATAGCCGCTTCCATTATTGTACTCTAGATAGGAGGTATTGTATAAACATTCGGGCCAATGGTCCAATTGTATTTAGTTATTCTTTCAGTACAACATTCGATATGGTTGTATATTTTGACCGAGTGTTTGGTTACTTTATTTCATTTCAGTTTCATTTACGCATAAACTGTGTGGATGTTTTATTTATTGTTGTTAAAAAGAGTAATAAAGTTAAAATTTTGACACCGGCCTAATAGGTTATTAGTAATTAAATGGATTTTAGACAGTGATGCTAAGAATGATCCATATGAGACTCCTGTTTTAATTTAATATTGGAGTGATCACCCGGTATCTTATTAGGCGGGGTGTTACATTTAAATGTATTGCAAGTGAATACGATGTCACTGATTTGAATTTAGTGTAACTAATAAAATTAAAACCCTGCATAAAAATGGGTCATTTAGACTTTATTACAACTACATTAGACTTGAACAAATTTTAATTTTGAAATTAGTATGCAACTCACATGATGCATAGGGATGGCAACGGGGCGGGTTTTGGCGGGGACCCGATCCGACCCCAATCCTAATGGGGCCAATTTCGGATAAATAAATGGGGCGGGTTCGGGGGCGGGTTTGAAATAAAAAAAAAACTGTCGGGTTCGGGTCGGGGTCGGGTTTAGTATGAAAAAACCCCGAACCCGCCCCGTTTAGGGGTATTATTACAATTTTACCCTTATATATATAGAGGCAATAAAATCTTAGGGTTTAACATTTTACCTCAGTCCCTCCCCCGTCTCTCAAGCTATTCTCTCTCTCTCTCTCTACTCCCTTTGACGATCGGCTATTTTCCGTCCGGTCTGCTATTTTCCGTCCAGTCTCCTGCTATTTTTCGTCTGTCTCCCTCTACTCCGGTAAGAACCCACCTATTTTACTTTTTTTTTACAACGAGCTGTGTTGTCTCCTGCTATTTTCCTTTCGTCTCAAACTTATATTGGGTATACTGCTGCTGTGGGAACGAGATGTAAACTCATATCATATTATATTGGGTATACTTTTTTTGTGGATGGGTATATCATAACATATTGAGTATACCTTTTTCTTACAAATCATATTGGTTATACTTTTTTTATGGATGGGTAAACTCATAAGATATTGGGTATACCTTTCTCTTACAAATCAGCTGCTTAAAAAAGTATCATATTGGGTATATCATATTGGGTTTGTAAACTTAAAAAAGTATACAATATACTTTTGTTTGTAAACTCACAGCTACAGATATTTAGAGATCAGTGATCACTTGCTTGCGTTGCCTTTCTCAAATCACTCGCTTTACTTTTTTTTAATTACACATATTTTATTTATTTACACAAATTTTATTTATTTACACATATTTTTTTATTTACACAGATTTTTATTTACACAAATTTACACAGATTTTTAAAACAAATTTACACAGATTTTTATTTACATTCTGATTTCAGAACGTTTACTGATTTTACGATATTTAATTTGTGTTTTGAACAGATAAATGTCTGAGCAAGGTGAAAATAAAAGTCAACCTTCTATCAATCTAGAGTCAGGTAACCATTCTTCAACTCAAAATGATCCGAATACTAGTGGTGTTGTTCTTGGTAGAAAAAGAAAATGTACATCGGATGTTTGGTTAGATTTCACGAAAATAAATGTTGATGGTGAGGACTTTGCTATTTGCAATACTTGCTCAAGTAAACTCAAAGCAAATAGTAAAAATGGAACCAAATCCTTGCGTGCTCATAGAGATAGACATGATAAGACTAAAATTATGGATATACGACAACAAATGTTGAGAGCTAGTGAAAAAAGAAAGGATGGGAATGTAGACATTAATAATAATTATTTTGATCAAGAGAAATCACGTTATGAGCTTGCATGTATGGTTATTCTACATGAATACCCTTTATCAATTGTAAATCATGTTGGGTTTCGAAAGTTTGTGAGTAGCATTCAACCTCAATTCAAAATACCCTCGAGAAATACCATGAAAAGTGACACTATCAAGATCTTTGATTGCGAGAAGGCAAAAGTAATGCATTTGATGGGGAAACTTGGATGTAGAGTAGCAATCACCACCGATATGTGGTCGTCCAAACATACAAATAAAGGTTTTATGGCTATTACATCTCATTTCATTGATGATGAGTGCACTCTACATAGTCACATAGTGAGGTAATTTAATATATTATTTTTTATGTTTATGTATGCATGGATTCTGGACAACCATTTTATATTTTTTTTATTATTTATATTAAGTTATAATTTTTCCAGGTTCATTTATGTTCCCGTACCACATAACAAAGAAGTGATTTCTGATGTTATTCTTGATACATTTTTTGATTGGAACATTGATAGAAAATTAGCCACAATCACTGTTGACAATTGTACAACGAATGATGCACTGTTGACAATTGTACAACGAATGATGGAAATGTACTTCATATGCGTTGTTGTGCCCATATATTAAATCTTATTGTGAAGGACGATTTAGAAGTGATTAATGAGGCGGTTGAAAAGGTTCGAAATAATGTTCTGTTTTGGATGGCTACGGGGAGTAGGATTGAAAAATTTGAGGAGGCGGCTAAACAATTAAATATCCCTTGCACTAAGAAGTTGACACTCGATTGTAAAACTCAATGGAACTCAACATATTTGATGGTTCAAACCGCAATCTTTTACAAAGATGTGTTTCCACGATTGCAACAACGAGAGAAACTATATACTTCTTTACCAACGGATGAAGAGTGGGAGTTGGCCATTGAAATTTGTGGAAAATTGAAATTATTTTTTAATATAACCGAAATGTTTTCTCGCACCCTTTATCCCACTGCTAATTGTTATTTTCCAAAAATATGTGACATAGCATTAGCATTATTTGAATGGAGTAAGAGCCCTAATCCGGTTATACATGATATGACAATGAAAATTTTGGATAAGTATGAGAAATATTGGAGTGATATACATGTGATCATGGGGGTGGCGGTTGTTTTGGATCCAAGATACAAGATGAATTTGGTGGAATTTTATTTTCCACTAATTTATGGTAATGATTCGATTGAGGAAGTTCAAAAAGTTCAGCAAAGTTGCTACGATTTGCTACATGAATACCAATCTAAGTCGACGTCGTTCGATACTTGTAACATGTCATCTTTATCTTCTAGTTCGGATATCACTAATTTTGGTGGTGTAGAGGAAGTTGATCCACTATCTAGTTTTGACAAATTTGTCAATGTCTCCTCTACTACTTCTTTGGCTAAATCGGAGTTGGATTTTTATTTGGAGGAAAGTGTGTTGCCAAGGACACTAAATTTTGATGTCTTAAGTTGATGGAAGACAAATGGAGTCAAGTTTCCCACTTTACAAAAGATGGCTCGAGATATTTTAGCAATTCCAGTTTCGACTGTTGCATCTGAGTCCGCTTTTAGTACTAGCGGTAGATTGATTAACGCACATCGTAGTAGACTCAATCCGAATACTTTGGAAGCATTGATGTGTTCACAAAGTTGGTTACGAAGTGAAATAAAGGGTGAGTAAATAATAAATTTCATTTAATTAATTATTTTATCATTCATATCTAATATATATTGTTTTGTATAGCTAATTGTTCCACAACCGATAGTTCATCTTGTGTTTCCACCATATATGATGAGGAGGAAGATGTTGACTAGTCATTATATATCATGATTTTTGGTAAATTTTTTAGACTTGATTATTTACCTTCTCTTTAAATATATTTTAGAATTTCTAGTACTTAACACTAACAACCTTGTTGTTATATTTTATATGCAGGAGGTGGGAAACTTGGTTTCTTGGTGAATTTTGCAATTGAATCATTTGGATGATTGGGCACTTCCATTTAGATGTTGATATATTTCATGTTTTTTATTTGGCTGATTTGGCACTTCAATGTGTGGCAACCCGCTCAAAATAATAATGGGTGGCCAGCCCTATACTACATTAAATCAGGTATCTCAGATGGCACAGTCACAACATCAACCGACAATAATAACAATATAAGGCTAACTACCCAAAACTATTAAAAGTGAACTGTCAAAAATTTAAAACTTTTCTTTTGCAACAACAACAAAACCAACAATGCAACATAACCAACAATAATCATCTAACTATGATGAGTGAAAAGTGAAAACTCCATAAATATACAAGAGTGCGATACAATATACAAATAAAATACCCGAATATGCTGTCGGGTAACAGACAATACAAATCTGAGAAATGAAATAAGAAAGTGTTAATCTACAACACTTGAATACTAACTCAATATACAACTGAATCCTAATCTAGATATACAAAGATAGGAATCGACTAAAACAAAGTGCCGCAACAGTCCGCAATTGCCACAGCTCCACGAATACTGGATGGATTAACATCAAGGGCGTCCTTGCGGAGAAACACCTAAAGTAATACAATATATACATGGAGGAAGAAAATATAAACGGGTCAGAGACCGAGTTGAAAAACATTTTATAGCAAGTGTATTAAAATGCATAATAATTATAAATGCATTATTACATGAATTAATGGAATCCAACTATCCATAAAAATCAACTCACCCCTCCACTAATGCGCGCGCTAAACGTATGTACGTGATCTCCAAAGGATGCCCAATTCTATTAAGGATAAAAGGATTCTAACTTAAACCCAAGTGAATTATTTAATTGAAATCATCTACCTTCTCTCCTAATCTACGCTTATCTATTTTATTTAAATTGAATACTTTAACGTTAGTATAACAATTATCATTATAATGTTCATTTGTTGAACATACAAAGTTTCATCATCATGCCTATAATCACATCATCATTCTCAATTACTAGAATTTCATATATTCTAGTTATGCCCTTATTTGGCATGTAAACAGTATATATAATTATTATATATGAGTTATTAGCATCAAGAGTTAAGGACTAAACTCCTCCCGATTCTCAACACGGCACTGCGTTTCGTGCGTGGGACGTCTCGCAGAAGCGAAATCCAAACAAGGAACCCCCCCGTTACACTACTCCTGACCTTGTCGATCCTCGGGGCTCATTACGCCCTCAATGCAAGATGTATGTAACCCAAATTATTATCCAATTTTAATTAATTAATATTCCCAATTCTCAACAGTACACGGCGTTTCATGCATGGGACCTCTCGTCGAAGTGAAATCCAAACAAGGAACCCCCCCCCCCCCCCCGTTACACTACTCCTGGCACTGTCAATTGTCGGGATAGGTGATATATATATAAGTCTAAGTATGAGCATTAAGGGCTAACTTCTCCCCAAGTTCCAACATTACACTGCGGTTCGTGCGTGGGACGTCTCGCCGAGGCAAAATCCAAACAAGGACCCCCCCCCCGATGCACTAATCCTGGCAATGTAGGTCATTGAGGTTCATTATGCCCTTGATACCCAAGTACAAGCACAAGAAATAATAACTATCCAACCGAGCTATAATTCAAAGGACGCAGGCTCACATGCTATCATCTTCCAGCAGCCCATATACGTAGCAAACTGGGGCCACCTGGTGGGGTTCAACGACACCCACCTCATGATCAACTCACGCACACAACATCCGGGAAGTGGTCATAGCTCCTAACCGGCAAGTGAGAGCGACATATACCCACGACCTCTCACCCCCAAAATAAATAAATGTATATATATGTCATTTGCTGACCACCATGGATGACTATGACCTGGGGAATATCCACATCCTGCTCTTTGAGTCAGGATGCTCACCCTCATCGCACGCAACTTCCCAATGATAGCAAGGAGGGGGTATGCTTCACTCTATGTAGATATACCAACATATAAGGTATATATACATCATCACATTATATAAAGATATACTGTAATATAAGGTATACTTGTCACATCATTTTCATATTTATGATATGCCCATTGGCGCAATTTGATTAACATCATTGTTTAGTATATCACTCTCTTTTGATACACTAACCGTCAAATCTCACACATTAACCCCACTTAGTATACATTATACTATTTCTCGCTTGAAGCTCACAAGTCGCTTCTCATTATGAATTGTTTCTCAATTCTTTTAAGTTAAGGATATTATTTATCCTAATGCACCTCAATTTACATTTCTCACTGTGTGAGACATCTCCCAAATCAATCATCGTTAAGGATATTTCTATATCCATATGCACATCATATAGCATTTATAATTCTCCATTCATAATAGGGTCTAATTCATTTTATGAACCTTTAAGTTATCCCATTTTGGGATTGGATCTTAAGATCCAATGTCTCTAAATTAATCTCTTTCTTTCATATGAATATAATTATCTTCTACAGATAGAATCTCCAATAAAAGTGGGCTTCTCCACTTAGGAAATACCAAAATCTCTAATCGGTATTCCTAAAATTAAGTCTATATGTCTCCAATTATATCTTATACGGGAAACTCTCTAAAAGTCTCCAAAACATACTCCAAATATCTCCTATAGAGGTTCCCAATCGACAACCTCGAACAAAATGGAATGAAATTCTCCTTAGAAAAACATCCCTAAAAAAGACCTGCTTCAAAATCGATTCGGGCCAATTCTGAATCGATTCGGCCCAGTGAATAGATTCGGCCAGGAAGGCGAATCGATTCGGGTCATCAGACATGGGATTCTGTCTCAGGCCGAATCGATCCGGCTGGGGTCCGAATCGATTCGGTCACTCAGACCTGGGCAAATACATAATTCCAAATCGATTCGGTAGGAGGCCGAATCGATTCGGTCCTTCAGAACTCTCGAAAATGGCTACTTTTTAGTAAGCCAAAAATCCCAAAATCCATTTTAATCATTTTCTCTCCATTTTTCTTCAACCCAATCACATATATATCATCAATATTCATCCTAGAATTCATATCATACAATTTCTAACCTTAAATCCATTTATACATTACAAATCTAAGATTTTCCCAAAAATTAGGTTTTGACAATTTAAACCTAAAACCCAAAGTTTTCATCCACAAATCATGAAATAATAGTACACAACAATTATTTATCAAGTTTAATCACTTGCCTCGGGTTCGTAGGGTCTGAATCCGCCTTGAGATCGCGTGGATGCCGAAAAATCCTCTTTCCCTCTCTTTTCTCCTTCCTTTTCTTCTTCTTTCTTCTTCTCTCTTTCTTTCTTTCTTTCTATATCTCTTTCTCTCTTTGGAGAAATATCTCCCGTAGGCTTAATAAGCCTTTCTCCCAATTGCACACATCTTTAAATGATAATACACACTTTAAATGACCCGGAAACTTTAATTCGAGTCAAACGGTCCTAATTTATTTCGGAACCCAAATAGACCCCAAGTACAGTCATTTCGACTTTCTCAACCCTTCCGGAAACAATGGTACCCTTAGAATCTCCATTCAAGACACTTCCTGACGAGTTTAAATTTTGACTTCAAGTGCCAATTTAATTATTCTCCAAATAAAATAAGATCTCCCAAAATAAATAAATCACCGTCTCCAAGACCTCGGGTTGTTACACAATGTTTATTATCATTTGGATATTTTTATTTGGATTCTATGAGCTGGTCGTTTGATGATTTGGATGATTTGGATCATTTGGCACTTTGATGCTTAGTACTTGTAATTGATGATTTGGATATTGGTAGTTTATTTGAAGTTTTTTCACTTGATATTAAAGTAAACAAAATGATGCAGATTTCTTTGTTGTTCCAAAGTTATATTCATATGACATGTTAAGAAAAAATTGTTATTTTCAATAGGATATAAAAAATTATATAAAAAAAATGGGACGAATTTGGGGCGGGTTCGGGGCCCTCGCGGGGTTTTTAAACGGTGCGGGGGCGGGGTTGGGGTTGGTCTAAACGGGGTTAGGGTGGGGTCGGGGTTGGGGGACAGTAAACGGGGTCGGGGTCGGGTTTGGCCAAACCCGCCCCGTTGCCATCCCTAGTGATGCATAGGCGAGTTATAATTTAAAACAATACATATATAGTACTTATAAACGTGCTTAACTTTACAGTGATAAATAATTATGGAAAATAATTCATGATAGCATCATGTTCTTGTGCAATAATATCCGTGTGTGGGGGATGAACATTGGCCTAACTTTGAATGTTTAAAAAAAAGTTTCATTTTCCAATATATTTTGCATACAAAAAATGAAAAAAAACTCCAAATCTGTGATTCATTTCGTTACCATTTCAAAAAATCAGTGTGTGACATTCATACAAATGAATAAATTCATGAGGATTATGAAAGTTAAGACCTCGAATCTATGAATGGGTTTGTTGAATTGATGATCCGCACCCCTTTAATGACCTATTCACTAAATTTGTCATCCTTTTCAATGTACATGTGCAAGTTCTTTAATACACAATATATCTACACAGCTACACCAACAAAGTTGGGTGATACCGGTACAAATTGTTTTCATGTAAAAATAAATAAATAAAAAAGATTGAAATATGTAGCAAAAGGGAAAACACTTTGGTAAGTTGGTCGTTAAAAATATTGGTAAATATTAATTGTAAAAAATATTTTTTTTTGTTGATTTTTTTTATATTTAAACATTTCAGGGTAACTTAAAAACATAACTCTAAATGATTTTTTAACTACTTAAAAAATAAAAAATAAATATTATTTTTAAGGAGCTTAAATAGTGACATATTTAGCCAATTCTTTTAAAATTGCAAAAATAATTATTTTGAACTGATTTTGAGCATACTTGAAATGTTTATATACACTAAAAAATAATCAATTAAAAAATTGTTTTTTACTATTTAAAAAATAGGTGTGCACGACGCTATGTATAGTGTACAGGAGTAAGTATATGCCTTTTTTTTTCCTGAAAACAACCATTCTTTTTCAGAGAGAGAACAAAGCAAAAATGTGCAAACTATTACTTACCAAACTTATACACATTCATCCCAAAAAAGCTTCAAATTAACTGAAACAAAATACTGGCATCATTGGCATACTCCCCTTGTATCATTTATCTGGAAGGCTTCCTTTCATAACTGAAGAATAAGGGATAAAAGGGGAGAGATAAATGAAGAAAAGGAAGAGACTTGTAATAAATTAAGGGAGATGAAAAGACAATCAAGTAAATGGAGAAACAATGTCTCGAGAATAGAACAAAGAAAGTTTTCTCATGTGGTTTTACAGTTCTGTTGCCATATGTGGACAACTTGAAATAGCAGGAACATTAAATATATGTATAGCATTTTATATTATTACTAGATTTCAATCCGTGTGATGCATGTGCGCATGAACAAAATTCGATATATACACTTTTAAAATGAATAAAAAAAAAATAGCATAATGTCATATTTTATAACTAAAGAAAAATAGTTGATCATTTCAATAACAATGTTAAATTCGAGGATATATTATAATAAAATTAAGTATCTCTCCTGTTAATTTTGTTTTATGAATAAAGCATATTCACTTTAAAGATATATTATGCGTAGAAAATTATTGCTTTTTGGTACTGTTTTTGTCCACCACAATATATGTTCAAAACACTTCTACAACCAAGGCTTTTAGAAGTAGATTTTAATTCCCAAAAATCTTAGACAAATATTTTGTTATGATGTTCCATATAAGGATCTTTTATGTTTATATTAGGGGTGTGCAAAAAAACCGTTAACCCGAAGAACCGAACCAAACCGACCTTCGTGGGTTGGGTTGGTTCAGTTTTTTTCTCCACGGGTTGGTTCTGGTTCCAAAAAAATGAGAACCGAAGTGTTCGGTTCGGTTCGATTCTCGATTTTATACCTGAACCAAACCGAGAACCGAACCCATGGAACCGAACCAAAAAACCAAACCCAAGAACCGAACCAAAAAACTGAACAAAAGAACCTACCCGAGAACCGACCCATGAACCTTAACCATTAACCAGAACCATTAACCAACCCGAGAACCAACCCACGAACCAGAACCATTAATGAAAACCGCGAACCAGAACCGCGAACTAGAACCGCAAACCAGAACCACGACTCAAACCGCGAACTAGAACCGCAAACCAGAACCAAGAACCAGAACCATGAACCAACCCGAACCAAACTGAGAACCGATGGTTGGGTTCTGAACTGAACCGACCAATTTTGGTTCTGGTTCTGGTTCTGGTTCCAAAACCACGAAACCGATCAATTTCGGTTCTGGTTCTGGTTCCGTAGTGGAACCGAACCGAACTGAACCATGTGCACTCCTAGTTTATATGGTGTATTTAAAAAATTGTTACAATGTTATAGGTCAATTTATTGTTGTAAAAAACTTCATAAGTCAATGTATGAAATGAGCACTTTATAGGTCAAAAGTCGCAAACTTACATGTTATAAATGACATGTACAAAAAAAAAGTCTTGCTAAATTGTAAATTGATTTTACAATACTAGTTGAGTATCATATCAAAACTTATTGCATAGTGTATTTATGCTAAGCAATAATTTTAAGTTTTATGTTTAAGGAGGAAAAATTTAGGTCCTAGAGAATTTCAAACAAATAGCTATTTCACGTAATAAATTGAGATATAATATGATCAACAACAAAATATAAATTATCTTCGATTTAAATAGCATTGTTTTCTTGGATGATAACCATCCAAAACCAACTTAAATGGAAGACCAAATTTAAATCCAATAGTAATTATCACACCAAAAGCGTGTAAATATCAACTTTGATTTCTATATTTAGGTAGGTTATCATTGAATGTACTAAAATCCATTGAAGCAAATGGAAGGAAATTTAATAGTTAAATATCACAATTATAATTGCATTCACCCCTTGATGATATATATATATAGCCAGGGTCATGTGCACACTAAGTTTGCACATCGTTTTTTTAAAATAATAAAAAAAATATTTTACAGTTGATTTTTTTTGTTGATATTTAAACATTTCAACGGATTCATGTAAAAAAAATCAGCTTAAAAAAACTTTTTTTGCTATTTTTAAAAAATTGCTCAAACTTTCGCTGCTTTTAAACACTTTAAAAGGTGTGAAAGTGTGACCGATTTTTTAAAAATAATAAAAAATATTTTTGAGCTGATTTTTTAAATGGGTCCGTTGAAATGTTCAAATATCACATAAAAAAATCAACTCAAAATTTTGTTTTTTAATGCTTTAAAAAAATTGGTGTGCGTCAGCACCGTACAAATATATATATATATATATATATATATATATATATATATTGGTGAAAAAGTAATTATTCTCTACCGGTCTCTATCGACAAAGCCGTCAATAGGCAATTACATGGCTTGTGGGAAAGGTAATGAAATATTTGAGATAGGAACTTTGCAGATCATTAATGAATAGGAGCCCCGTGGCTTAGTAAAAGAAAATTAAATGCATGAACAATTGGTTTCTACTCCATGTCGTGAGATACAACCCAATCTAATGCCCAATAGTCAAAACCACATGTCAAAACCACTTGCCCAACAATCCAACCACAACTCTCTCCCACAACCCTAAACCCATATGTATAGAAACTTTACCCAAAAATAATGACGGAATAATCCACTATATCCTCTTTAACTCAAACCCCAGTCGTAAATGTACAAGGATTTTCCTCTAGCTTTGGTAGGAGAACTTCAGACACTTCAACAACACCCACAAAGAATAGTGGCGAAACTTTGGATGTATGTGAATATGGAGGAGGTGGTATTCATACCAACAATTTGGGATGTGGCTCAAACAGAAATGTGCATTATAGGAGAGTCGTTGGAGAAATTCATACCAACAAACTAGGATGTGGCTCAAATAGAAACGTGCGGGATAAGGGAGTCGTTGGAGAAATGGTCTAGGGTCTGCTGACTGTAGAAAATGTCCATATTTCCTGATTATATAGAGATCAACGGATGTGTTTGAGAGAGACTATTGGGTTCCCAACAAAGTAGGTGGGGAGAGGAGAGAAAGAAAAAGTATTTTTATTTTCACATAAGGATGCAAAAGATAGTTGGGGAAATGGGAATGTCGTGTAGAGTCAGGGAGAATGGTGAGAGGATTTAGGCTAGATATTGAACAATGGACCATTTCCTCATCGTTGGATATTGGATAATACGATCTCTTCAAATACATAATGCCACATGGATACTCTAGTTGAGGGGGAGATATAACTCTTGTTGTGCATTTTATAAGCATATAAAGATTAGCTTCGCCCAAAATTAAGGTTCATAACCACGTGCCATTTTGAACTAATTTTTTTTAAAAACCCAACCAAAATACAACAAAATTAAAAACTACAAGCAAAATGAATAAAAAATCTTCCTTTCTATAAACATTAAATTTAGGGAGATCCAACTATCAGGAACTTGGGTAGAGTAGACCTCTCACCACCTGTCGTTTCTTTGTAACATACTAAAGAAAAATTGTTCTTCACAAAATACCATTTTGACACAAATTTATGTAATTTTGATTAAAGTCAATGCAACTATACAAATTAAAATGAAACATTAAACAAAAAAAATACTGCCAATCAAATAAGAACTTAAACTATTAGTTGTATGCTATGACTACTGATTTTCTCAGATGAATACATAAAGCAAAGAGGATGTAGAAAAGAACACATCAGGGTCCATTTGGTTCAGATTGAAATACTTTAATCGTGGTGCAAAGTAAAATGGTGAAAAAAATTAAATTTGTGTTGGGTTGAAATTGTGAGTAAGTGCACATCCTATAAATATGCTACTTTAAACAAAAATGGTGTATGAGAACGTGTGATAATTGATTAACCTCGCAACTTTCTAATATAGCACAATTATTTAATTTCAGCCCCTAATCATGCATCTAAATCAACCCATCAAATATAAAGCATGCGACACAAAATATGCTGAGACACAGAATTCAGGAAAAAACCCCTTTCGGGTAAAACCTTTATTTCATTATGAATATACAAGCCGCAACTTACAATTACATAGTGAAATCTTCAATGGATCAATGCGCAGCCAACCCACAAAGACACGCAGTCTTGAACTCAGTAAGAGAATACACGCAGCACCCTCCAAGGACTCGCAGCCCAAACAACGAAGAAAGAACCGCAGCTCTCCTCAATGACACGCAGCCATAATACTTTGTAGAGACTCCCTCAGCAATGACACGCAGCCCTCGGTTGCAAAGATCTCTCCAAAAAGATGAACAACAACAAAGTTTGTGTTCTAGGGTTCCAAAAGATTCACAAAAGTAATTGGGATTTTTGTGTGTGAATCAAAAAGATGTTTGTCACATCAAAAAATGAAGTCTTGTTGTGTTTGTACTCTTAAAGACGTTTTCTCAAAGACTTGAAAAATACACCACCGAAATAGGTATATATATAGGAAAAACAAGTTGGAAGAAAAACAACTCAAGGAACTGTTCGAGTTTATCCCAGGCGGACCGGTCCGGCTTGGGGGCGGATCGGTCCGACCTCGGATCGGTTCTTTTAAAATTTGCCTTCTTCGGTTCGCATTCGATCCGGGGTTTACTGGCTTTCGAGCAAGGCGGATCGGTCCGGGTAGAGGGCGGACCGGTCCGGTGGCGGATCGGTCCGGTAGGGAGGCGGACCGGTTCGGTTTTCCCAGAAAAATAAAATCCTTTTAAAAAGCCTCATTTTGCTTGAAAAAACTTACTTCTTATTTTTATAAAAAACATTTTATAAAAATTTCCCAATACTAAATATGAACTTTAAGGAACGTAAAAACAAAATTTTACAAAGTTCATTCTCGCAGAGGCTATGATGTTGTAGATGCTTTGATATTCGGATCCATTGATGTAGGTGTGATCTTGAGTTTCTTCAACGGTGTAACGGCGTACGACATACAAATTGATAATGGACAAAAATGTCCTTACAGTGTACAAAATTTAACTCTAAATGGGTGAAACCATATGTCACAATTTCACTTTTTATCGTGATGAAAAATATTTTACTCTGAACCAAATGGACTCTCAAAGAGAGAACTTCTGCACTTATATGTCATATGATAAGATCAATAATATTTTCTCGACTTCCTATATATATATATATATATATATATATATCACCCCAACAAATATATACATGGGTTTGAACTAATTCAACTAAGAATCAAAGAGAAACATAAAATTCTAAGGAGACAAACTTCACATCAAGTTTTGTGCTCTTAGTAAAAAGTATACAGTTGATTAGTTCTTGCATGAAGCGAGTTTAAGTTTAAGGAGGGAACAAAAGAAAACAAGCACACGTTATATACTAAAACAAGTTCACATGTGTTCATCATTGTTTACCAAATAGTGCAAGTAAATTTCACATTAAAATAGAGATCTGCATGGTCAAGTTTTATAGCACGAATTACATAAGACAAACAACCAGGGCCAGAGCGACTTGAGGCCGAGTGGGTGTTGAGGTGTAAAAAATTATTTTTTTGAAATACATTGAAATAAAGAAAAATGATCATAACGCCTAACAAAATCAACATAAACTTAATGTTTGCAATTTGGAGTGTAAAATAATCAATTAATATTTGTTTCACTTTCCCTTCAATTAAAAAAATTAAGTTATTATTTGGTAAGTACTAAAAATTAACCAAACAAATTCGACTCGGGGCTCCTCCCAAAACCCTGGAAATCACCATTAAATTATCCATCACTCTTCGAAAACGTTCGTTTCATCCCTACAAATAACTATGTAGACTATTAGACTTCCATGAATGTAAAAATATGATATTGTTAATAATTTTAAGTTAGGAGAACGAGATTGGAATTAACACGACTATGAATCCAAGACAAGTTTGCACACCTCCACATACAATGGAAAATATTTTCCAAATTGTGATTAACTACTACTATTTTTTGGTCAATACAAAGGAGGGAAAACCACTAACAAAGGGTATCTAACCCATTTTATTAAACAAGATCTCCTCCAGCTCGACAAAGATGTTAGCTAGACAACCATTTTGAAAATGAATCTCTACACCTTTGGATGTTATCCAATTTGAAGGAAAGTTGGCAAACCGTGGAGCCTATGTGACAGCAATGTCACGCCTCTTAGCTAACTCAAATATGACAACCCCAACCTATCCTAAAGTAAAAATTCTTTCAACTAAAAAATCCAAGAAAGTTTAGTATTCTACTTGCTTCCAAAAAAATGGATGGGTATCACCCTTCGAATTGTAAACAATTCCACCTATTGATGAACCATTCCAATCTTTCAAAAAAGACCCGTTCACATTAACTTTTTTCTTTCGCAAGGAGGGGTTTTCAGGTATTGATTAGTCACGATTATTTCATTTAAAACACCATTTATTTGCACATTCTAGCATTCCCGTTCACGTTATTCCCGGAACATATGCTTATTTATTAGTTGACCCCTATTTTCATCATATATATATATATATATATATATATACACACACACACACACACACACACACACACAGAGGGAGGAAGAGAGAGGCCCCCTCCTGTAAGGACTCCTTATGATGCAGACCCCGGTACATACCATTTTTTTAAAATAGTAAAAAATGATTTTTTTTATGAATCTTCATGGATATGATATCCATGGTTAGAAGATCATCTCCAATTTTTTTTATCAAAAAATTCAATAAGAAAACAGTTGAGATGAGGTGATATGTAAAAAATTGGTATAAAAATATGCATTTTCGACCGTTGAAATGTTGACGATCATCTCACCCACTTTTTGATTGAATTTTTTTATAAAACTTCATGGATATGATCTCAACAGTGAGAAGACCATATCCGTGAAGTTTCATAAAAAAAATCAATCAATAAAGTTGTTGGCGCCGACCCAGCAGTTCAACGGTTGAAAATGAATATTTATACCATTTTTTTACATATCACCTCATCTCAACGATTTTTTATTTAATTTTTTGATGAAAAATAATTGGATATGATCTTCTAAACATGTACATCATATCCATAAAGTTTCATCAAAAAATTCATTTTTTTAGTATTTTAAAAAAAGGTTTGTACCGGGGTTTGCACCATAAGGAGTCCTTACAAGAGACTTTCTGTGTGTATATATATATTTGTGCTTGGTTTATTTGAGATTTAATAGTTGACGAGAATGCATGACTTGAAGTTTGATTGAATCTCGGGAAAGTTTCATTGACAGTCGCAATGTCGGGGCATTTTAGTAAATTCAACATTTGGGTTTTGATCCCAAACTCTTCACAGAAGTAAAAGCTCTTGAGTCATCTTTCTGTGACCTCTGACGGTGCATGAATCCTATCTATAACGAAGAAGTTACGAAATATTCTTCGGAGCGAATGCCTAAATCATACCATACCAACTCACCCCTCTATTTAGAAGCAGGTCTGAATCTATTCGGGCATCTGGCCGAATCGATTCATTTTGGTCCAGTGAAGGATTTTTCCTATGAAAATCGATTCGGGTCTCAAATCGAATCGATTCACCACTATTTCTATGTAATTACAAGTTTTCCATTTTGAGATTTTTGGGTATATCCCTTTGTTTTATCCACTTGTTAAGGATCAAATATTTTTAAGAAACTTTCTAAGTTTAGAAACTCTCTCTTCTCTCTCATAGGTTAAAGAGAATTTATGGTTTAATGCAATCTTTGTTCACCTACATCTTCCTTGCTTGCTTTATTAGCTTTAACTTGTATTTATTGATCTCTCTTTAGTTAGTTGGTATATAAATAGATGGGTTCTTCATTAATGATGTTCTCTTGCATGTTTTACTTAGTTTTTATCATGAGTGGCTAGTCCTATAGGTTGGGGATCATGATCCCAACATGGATACTTGAGCTTCATAGTTAAGGTTTGGTTTATAATTATTCTAATGGAACTTCATGTGTTGGTATTGGAGTATCCTAGGTTCTTAACTTCTCTTGTCTTGTAAGGGTAGTATTTGACGCTTTACTACAACCCCAACCCATCTAGCACCATAACTAATTAACCCCTAATCCTCAATTGATGAGTTTGGTCTCTACATGGTTGATGTTAGGACTTAATTACTTATGATCAATTAGAGTTAATTTGAACCAAGTCCATTACCCTCTTAGCGAATCTAAGGTGGGAGAATGATCCTCAATCCCTTTTATCTCTCGAACTCAAGCTTTTATTAGATTATTCCTTTATATCTTCATAGTTTACTCGTTCTCCATTAATTAAACGCATGATAGGATAGCGATTAATTAATCTCACAACTTCAAACAACAAGTCATGTTTTACATTCCTGGTTCACTCGAGCCTTCCCAAGATGCCCGTATAAAAAAAACACCCGATTATTCATCCCAATTTTCTTATTTTATCATTAGAGTGTTAAACATCCTAAACACCCAAATTTACCCCGGGGTTATCGCAAATCATTTCCCAGTAATTACTAATATGCCAAAGTCATATTTCAGTAGCCCTAACATCCTTACGAATACCCCGAACCAACCTGGAATCATTCCAATACTAAATTCCATTTAAAATGGAAAACTGGGTGACACAGGGATTCCGAACCGGTTTAGCCAGGGGGCGAATCGGTTCACCCCTGATGTCGAACCCAAAACTACACAGTTTCCTATTATACGGTTTTTTGCATATATCTTTAACCTAAAACAACTCAAATCTCCATCCCCACGCATAGAAACATTACCATATAAATTACTAACATAAGTATACATGTTTAATTCTCCAAATTCCTAAAATCATTACTAATCACGAGATTTAATTAGCACTTGTTTCTAGAATTAATCTAGCCCTTATCTAGCCCTTAATTCTAATACAATTCCTAAATCCACAATTCAAGATAACATCTTTTTGATTAAATTTACGATTTTTCCATTCAAGAACGATATATATGTTTTTCATTCTTAAATTTCTCTACGGAAAACCTACTTTTCACATGGGAGTTATTCTAAGAGGATCATAAGGAATCATCATCAATTTCACTTTTCTCAAAACACATTTACATTTTAATCCCACCCCAAAATTTATTATAAGTCTCCCAAATTTTGGTATGAACTTAAAACTAAACAAAAAAATTAATCAAGTTTAGTCGCTTGACTTAGATGTAGAAGGAATTATGATTTTCTTCTTGTAGGGTTGAATCTAGCCAAAAACTCCCAATGATTTGCCTCCAATTAAGCCTCCCCTTGAATCTCTTGTGTTTTTTTCTTCCTCTTTTCTCACCAATTTAGCTGTGAGATGTTTTAATATGTAAAGTGGTCGCATCCTAGCCCTTAACCTCTTATTTAAAGCCCTAATCCCAAAATTAGGTTAACTACATAGTGTAAAATGACATGTATGCCCCTAAGTGGGTCCCGACTAGTCTAAAAAGCCACATGTATCCAATCTCTACCCCAAGTACTTGTTTTTGACTATTTTGACTCATTCCGGATCAACCGTGCACTCGAAATCATCATTCAAGTCACCAAACATGAATATCCTATCTCAATTCAAAATAATCCACCCGTATGTCCCGGTTGAGATACTGTCAATTCACGTCATTTCTACCCACTTACGACGTACTAACAATTGACCGAATTTTATTTACTTAATCACGCCTAGTGAATTTATTTTCACATAAATATTAATTCTATTCTCACCAATTAATATTTATCGAATATGCAATATTTCTTATTTTAATTAAACTAGGAGCACACGTGTAATTTAAAATGCTAAAATTAATTATTTAAAAATACGGGGTGTTACAATTCTATGATTCCTCCATGCTTTCCTCACTGGATCAATTACGTTCGATACTCTTACATAATGAGTACCCAGAGGATTAGGGGTTACGGGTAGGGTAAATCGATATCCACTCACTATTGCATACCTAATATATATACACTAGAATAATCAGTGTCAACATAAAAACCTCTAGTCCACAATTTCTCTCTCTCAAAGCCTCTTGATTCCCTAAACCCTAAAGGTCTTGAGTTATGATGATCTGAAGGTAACGATGGCCAATCGGTATGTACCATCTCAAAAATCTCAAGGGTAAATTATTTGGAGGAAGCAGAACAGAGGATCGTTGAGCTCCCATCAACCATTATTTCATGAGATATAAGGAACAAACAAATCTTATCGATTAACCACAATCGAGACACCCCAAACAACCATCTAGATATTTTAACCAATATACCTATATACCCCTCCTAGGACATCATTACTCCTCTTTAATACAACCAAGACAATGCAATAACTCTTCTACCAACCCACTTTTTTGAATATATTTGACATGACATCCAATTTTTTAACACAAGTCTAACACCGTTAAAAAACATCCCTAATGTATAATAGCCCCTGACAACATTTTGAGATAAAAATATCAAAATAAATACTCGAACATTGTAATGAAATAACCCGATTCTTCCTAATTAAAGAAAAACTAAATCTAAAGCTATAGACATACCCAAACACTTTGTCATCCCATCCCTACACATCTTCCGCTTTCTTAACAAAATCCATCCCACCCTTACATGCTTTTGATATTAACATTCATACTATTATATTTATGAATACTCTCATATCTAGTAGAATGAACTAATACAATACTAGACATAAAAATGCATCTCTACAAAGACCAAAGCTATGACAATATGTATTCTAAGCACTCTTTTTGGCATTTTGACATCCAGAATTGACACTTAGAAATGTATATCAGGACGTCGGCACATTTTAGGTTTTTGTTATCATGATGCCGTTGAGAGATTTGTCCAGGGGAAAAACTATGCAGCTTGTTCAAGAATGTATTGCATGCGAGTATAAAGAAAAAGATGGGGGAATGCAGTAACATGGGAAAATAGTACTTAGCAGTATATATTTTGAGATAAAATCTGGGGGTTTAGTTATTGCTCCTTTAGTGAGTAGGGTGCATGAAAAAGTTCACTGAACAAGTAAAATATCTCAAAATTGACATGTAAAATAGTTTTTTCATTCATTATTATCATGGTTTTTTAAAATAGTCCTACAAAGAAAATAAGCAGAATGCTAAGAAACAACACTATATTACACTGGTTACAAGTGAAAAATGTGATAAATAGACCTCTGAGACTTAGCAAGTTGATTTGAAGGGGTACCACAACAAGGCAACAAATCAAACCTTTGTTGAATGCTGTTATCCCAAATTTCGACCTTCTATTGATGCCACATGGTATATCATGTAATTAACACGAGGAAAGGAATACCAATTAGTGGGTAGGGGGATGCTGGCTTTCCTAAAGACATCATAAATAGTGAAAAAATGATATAAATAATTATAAAACTTGATTTTCAACTCTTGTACATGCAGAAGTGCAAGTGAAGATTACAATGGGAAAACTAAACGTCCAAAAATAAAAGACAACCAAATTGTAAATCACCTTCATCTATAAATATTTCGTTAATAGGGTTAAATGAGTTTTAAATCTGTAACATCATCTCTAGAGCCGTCACCATATTTACAAAAGTTGCATGGGCCAGCAAAATTTGTTGCAAATGTAACCAATTATCTGAAAGTGATAAACTAGGCTCCCGCGATACATTACTTGACGTGCGAGCCTTTTTTCTTGTCTTTTAGCCTTTTTCAGCATAATTTACTTTCTTAATTTTTGGGGGATTTCTAACGGTACCACATAAATTGCTTCAAAATACCACAAGGAAAATAAATCATATTTTTGCTAAAGGCCACCACCTCACACCCACACACACACACACACACACACACACACACACATATATATATAGATAGAGAGAGAGGAGAATTCTATCCTACATCATTTATACATCACACCTAGCTGTAGGTCCTTAAATACTTTTTTTACAAAAAAAATATTTTTCTCTTGAAATTAACATTCGAATAAACTCATATTCAAAAAATTAGGTCAAAACACATTTTGTAGCTATCTTAAAAAAATTCAAAAAACTCCCGCTCAAAATACCTTATTTATAAGGGTCTGCGCCAATAGTTTTTTGTGAATTTTTTAAAATAGCTACAAAATGTATTTTGACCTAATTTTGTTAATACATACCAATCCGGCGATGTAACTCTCTATCGACATAATATAATAAACCGCCGCTTTTCACTCGTAAACGACAATAATAAACCACATCTTTATTTACTTATCACAAGCAAATAAATAGTAATAATAATAATAATAATAATAATAATAATAATAATAATAATAATAATAATAATAATAAATATTAATCCGTAACTCGCTAATTAATATGTACCAAAATTCATTTAATTTTGATTTTTTTTACTTGCAACCCCACATTCTATAACGATATTTATGTTTGCACCCCACTTTTTTATTTCTTTGTGTTTGCGCCCCACTGGTAGTAAAATCCGCTAATTATTGTCAAAAATTTTAGAAAAAAATCATCTTATCCCTGATTTAATCCAAAACAATATAAAAATTAAAAAAAATTGCCTAATAAATCATTAAAATCATATTTTAAAATCTAAAAATTATAAAAAAAGTGTGAAATTTTCGAAATTAGACAAAATATTTTTAAAATTTGAAAATCATGAAGTAAATATTAATTAAAAACATTTAAAAATATTTTAAAATCCAGAAATATTAGAAATGTTTTTTAAAATTATATAGAACATTTTAAATTACAAAAGATATAATTTCTGAAAAACACCAAAATACTTTTAAAATATGGAAATAACCAAAAATAAATAAATAAAAATTAGAACAACTAGAAAAAAACTAATGATATGTTAAAGAAAAATTCCTTTTTTCTTTTGTAATACTTATGTAGTGCAAGAATATCAAAGTGGATGTCACTACGCACACCCAAAATATTTTCTTCAACAAACTAAATATGAAGAGAAAAGTTTTAGCAATAAATTAAAGTATTTTAATCTAATTGTTGTCAAATTTACAAAATTACTGCAAGTGCACGAGCTACCATTTCGTGACTATTCACACCACTAACGTTAATCGCATTTTACCCCTCAGACTTCAAAATCTCATTTTCATCCAAACTACAAAGTTGCAAGTCTTTTAAAGATATTTCTAAAAACCTATGGCACGACCTCAAGGGGCACCCGAGTGAATAAATAAAAATCCTTTAGTACAGCTATGTCAAGTGACACTAAAAGATATTTGTAAATTTTTATAAATTCACTTGAGTAAACGTTCTGATCGTACCATAACTTTCTGAAAATGTATGTAAAAGACTCACAACTTTGTAGTTCGAGTGAAAATGAGATTTTGAAGTCATGACGGTCAAAAATGCAATTAAAGATGGTGTTGTGAATATTGACGAAAATATTTTTTATATTATTTATGAATTTATCAGAGTTTTTTTTCAATATTTTTCATACTTTCTAATATTTTTCCTATTACTTTCGATTTTTTTTTTATAGGTTTTTCCCTATTTTTTATAAGTTTTTTTTATAATTTATATTATTTTTCTCTTATTTTTGGATTTTTAAATATTTTTTAAATGTTTGTTGTAATATTTATTTTCATGATTTCCAAATTTTAAAATGTTTTCGCTAATTACAAAAAATTTTATCATTTTTTCTATAATTTTGAGTTTTTAAAATATGTTTATTATGTAATTTTCATTTTACTTTTATATTGTTTTGGATTAAAACAGGGTTAAGATAGTCTTTTCTAAAACTTTTGACAGCAACTAACGGATTTTACAAACGGTGGGGTTAAAACACTAAGAAACAAAAATGACGAGTGCAAACATAAATATCGTTATAAAATGTGGGTTGGCAAGTAAAAAAAAATATTAATTTCCCCATTTAAACTCATAAATCCATGCACACGCGTGGAAATCAAGTACTCATAAAAGTACGGGGTATCACACCCTACTTATTATTTTCATGTATCGGTCGCGACATGCTGAAATGGCATGTGATGATTAGTTATTATCATATTGATGTGGGTTCGTGGCAACGACATTAAGCAATCGCGACATGTCATGTCATGTCAAGGTGTTGCGTTTGACACATGAATATCATGAATCAACGTAGAAGCACTGATATATAATACATAATAAAATAGAAATTCTATTATATACGAATTTTTTTTTTTAAGAAAAGAATTTATTAAAAAAAAGGGGTGAGGAAAAGCCCCTCACCGATGGCTTACATAGCAAGAGATAGAAAAATCTGAGATAAAGCCTAACAACAATCTAGTCTTGAGACCGTTATAAGGTTTAGCTTTGAAAGCTATTCGCACATCCTCATGAATTAAATCAATAATCTTTGAAGTCTTCATACTTTCCCCTTCATATTCCTTTTTGTTCCGAGCACACCAAATTCTAAAGCAAATGTAACAAGGAAGGATAATAGATAGTATATATTTTATATTTCATATTGTTCCCTTTCGAATATAACCACCAAGACATGAGAAATCTTTTAAGAGACGTAAATTCAAAATTATACCCAATCAAACCCGAAAAATGATTCCACACTTGTTAAGCAGTGATACTAGTACCGAATAAGTGATCAAAATCTTCTCTTATCGGGTTGAGGCAGCATCTACACTTTGAAGCCAAGAAGATATGCATTATTTTTAATCTCGAGTTTATGGGTAGAGCTTGTTAAAGAAGACGCCACATAAAGAAAGAAACCTTAGGAGGAATTCTTGGATTCCAAATGATTGAAAAGGAGAAAAGGTTGCTGTGACACCCCGACTAATTAAATACCGGGTAGCTACTCCTTTATTAAATTAATTCAAAATGCCAAGTTGGCTCAGTTAATAGCATCACTGTCGAAAACATTTTAAAGATTACTAACCACCTAGTATTTAAAAAGTAAGTTGCCAAATTTTTAATTTAAGTCTGATTAACATGCAACAAGTGTAATGAAGAAATAAATAACACCATTCACCATACTGAGGTAAAACGAATAACCATCACAATAGAGTAAATAAAGTCTGGAGGAAAACTCCTCACTACAATCCCATAACTGAAATAGATAACCGAATACTGAAATAATACATGCTAAAGTTTGAAACTGAAATGTAAAAGATGTCTCTAATAGAAATGGGCAACATGCCCTACAACTGATAGATAGTGACTCTGGAATCCAAAAGATAGAAGCGTCTACATGAAAATCCCTGTAGCTTCCACAAGCAGCTACAGCTCGTCACCTGAATGAGTATCCTATGCTTGGTGTCCTTGTGGCTGGGCACCTAAAATGGTTTTACAAGAAAAGTAGATTTGAAAAGCAAACGGGTCAGAGCCCGAATGTGGAGATATTTTAAAAACCTGCAAGTGCTTTAAAAACATTTAAAACATTAAATGCAAAGTACATGTTAGGACGTGCACTCACATGATATTCTCACCTCTCGTCTAACTGTGCACTTCTAACGTAATTACCCATCTACAACGACATAAACCACTAGCTAAGTGACATCATAACTAGCTAGACTGTAATATTTCCTACCCTTATTACTCGGTTCTATTAACATAATAACGCTCGTAATTAAGTAGGGGTTTAACGCAAACTCAGATGCTCAATATACAATATATATCACTATCAGTTAACTCGTTATATTTCTCGAAACAATACCGTAATTATATTCACAACATTAACATGAAGGTTCCCATAATTAAGTGTATATTATTCACATCATAATTATACAATACAAGCACCCCGAGAACTAAGCTGCGGTGCACACATACTCTGCTATCCATCCCGGTACATCACGTACATAAGGATTGCATATTCTGAATCTCTCAGGAATAATCCAGATAACACAAATCACAAATAGTGGAGGCGAACACAGTCACATCACATGGGTCACGCACATACCTACGCTCCCACGATCAGCGGACTTATTAACATCCCAATAAGTCTTTCTCTGACCTATGTTCATCGAGGTAACCAGTCTAAATCCGGGCAACACAAGGATTAGAGGGCCCCAAGCGAACGCAAACCTCCCGTGATAGCAAGTATGGTAGGTATGTCATACACACAATCCATATACCAATACTAAGTAAACACACATCTTAGTAATACCGTATTTTAATCGTAGTACATATCGCATTCTTGTACTAACTTATAATTATCACAATATATACTATTCCAGTTTGTTATCATACGCGCCATAATGTATTCTCACGTCGTAGTAGACCCTCACGTCTCAACCCAAACCGTACATGTAATACAACTCTCGTATATAAATTCCTTCTCATAAATACCCAAATGTCCCAATCTTATCATTACTACATCTATGGAATGATATCTATATCCTCGAATAAGTTTACGGGACTCCAAAAATCAAAACAGTCCAAAATGGCCCAAACTGCCAGCTCGTTAGAAGTCTCGTTCGAACGAGGCTGTTCGAACGAGATCCAGTTCGTTCGAACGAACTGTCCCTTCTAACAATATCTCGTTCGAACGAGATATCGAACGAAATCCCTACTCATTAGCAAAGACTGGTCAACTCGTTAGAAGCTCCTTCGAACGAGTTCGTTCGAACGATCTGGGGCCTGCTTCTAACGACTGACCAGTTTCGGCCCAGATTTTCCCCAAATTCGTTTTTCACCATTTTTACTCCTCAAGTCTTCTCCAAAGTTCGTTCTAACAGTGTTTTAAGTCCTCTAATCATATTAAATCATGCCAAGGTCATAAACTAACATCTTTTAAGGTATCAATGCAACCTAAACACCATTTAATCACAAGATTTAATATTATTCCCCAATTTTATCAAGAACATGAACCCTAGATTCATATCATCATCAAATCCCAGAATTTAATCCGTTTTAATTTCTTCTAATCCCGATTATCATGAGAATAATCATCTACCTATCATTCTACATGCAATTTTCTTCAAAATATTCAAGTTCTAAACTCCAACTACATGGGTTTTCATATTTCACCAAGAATAAATACAAAATTCGAATCTTTCTAACATGGAAAGGACATTCTCTGAAAATTAAATGGAATAAAGTCACTTGCCTTGGTTTGATTTCTGATTTTCGTGTAGGTTTGATGAAGTTTTCTGCAGAAATTCCTCTCTCCAAGCTCCTTCTCCAATGGTGGCTTAAGGTGGCTAGGGTTTGATTTGGGGAACTTAGAAAACCTAAATGATAACCTACGTAGCCTTCTAGGTTAATATGGGTTGGTTATGGGCTTAGTGGGTCAAATCCACATCAGATTTAATTAACCAATTTTCGTCACTTTTAATTCCTCAAAATGTGAAATTACCAAAATACCCTTTTAGTTGCCGGTATGTCTAAGAATACCCCGGGACCCAAACTATACCCCCGGCTAGTGTTTTCTGACTATCTCGACCCTTCCGGACGCGTTGGCGCACTCAAAACGACCATATGGGTTATAGATTTTAAATTCACTTTTATAATCAAAATATTATACCATGACGCGGCGGTCCCACGCGTCTCAATAAAATTTCCAAATTGCCGTATATAAATCTCACGACAAATTTCCAATTTCCAAATTCATATAAAATCATATATGCATATAATCAAATACCAACTCGCATCTCGTTAGTATTTTTAACTCGGATTAATTACCAAAATAATACGCATTTAATTAATTAATCCCAAAATAAATATAGCCCAAAAGTACGGGGTATTACATACTCCCCCCCTAATAACTGAATTTCGTCCCGAAATTCGAAACTAGAAAGTACCTGCTAAAAATAGCTCTGGATAACGTTCACGCATCTCATCCTTGCGCTCCCATGTGGACTCCTTGACATTGTGATGTCGCCACTGAACACGCACTAACGGAACTATCTTTGACCGCAGTTTCCTCTCGCTTCGGTCCAAAATAGAAATTTGCCCCTCCTCGTAGGAGCTATCCGGCTGGAGATCGATGTCCTCCACAACAATGTGAGAATGGGCCAAATTATCTCTAAGATATTTCCTTAGCGAGGAAATATGGAACACATCGTGAATCCGATGCAAATGTTCCGGTAACCCAAGTCTGTACGCAACCGGTCCGATCCGTTCAATAATAGGAAACGGCCCCACATACCTCGGTGCCAACTTCCCCTTCTTCCTGAAACGCATAATCCCCTTCATAGGAGATACTCTGAGCAGAACCTGGTTCCCCACTTGGAACTCTCTGAAAAACCTCTTTGCATCAGCATAACTCTTCTGCCTGTCTTGAGCTACCCGAATGCGACTCCGAATCAGCTCAATCCTTGCCGAAGTGTCCTGAATCACTTTCGGCCCAAGTAGTTTGTTGTCCCCCACTTCCAACCAACATGCTGGGGAACGACAAGGTCTACCGTACAACGCCTCGAACGGAGCCATGCCAATAGTGAACTGATAGGAGTTATTGTAAGCAAACTCCACCAGTGGAAGGTACTGCTCCCATCCACCCCCAAAGTCAATAATGCACATGCGTAGCATGTCCTCCAACATCTGATTGGTGCGCTCTGTCTGCCCATCGGTCTGCGGATGATAAGCCGTACTCAACCGCAATTCCGTGCCCATTGCCTCCTGGAAACTCTCCCAAAACCTCGAAACAAATATCTTGTCTCTGTCAGACACGATATTCAGGGGCACACCGTGAAGTCTCACAACCTCTGAAATGAAGAGTTGGGCATACTGTCCCGTAGTGTAGTCAGTCCTTAAGGGTAAAAAGTGAGCGACTTTGGACAACCTGTCCACAATTACCCAAACGGAGTCGTGACCCCTCTGCGACGTAGGCAACCCCGTGATAAAGTCCATGGATATGCTCTCCCACATCCACACCGGGACCTCCAACGGCTGTAGCAATCCTGCCGGTCTCTGATGATCCACTTTTACAAGCTGACAAGTGGCGCATTTCGAAACGAACTCAGCGATATCCCTCTTCATACCGCTCCACCAATACTGGCGTCTCATGTCCTGGTACATTTTGTCCCCTCCGGGATGTACCGCGAACCGTGAGCCGTGCGACTCTGCCATCACTTCGTGTCACAATTCCTCTCCTTCCGGAACTACCAATCTCCCATTGAAGCGTAATCCCCCGTCCGATCTGACGGTATAGGACTCGGCTCCCTCTGCAAGTAATCGAACTATCTGCTCCTGACAGAACGAGTCATTAGCCTGTGCCCGTACAACCTTCGTGACGATTTGCGGCGTAACGGTCATCACAGACATGAAAGATCAGGCCACTGCATCCTGGTGTCCCAATTCCTTCCACTTTGCCTTCCACACCTCTGCCACCTCATCTACTGGTCTACGGCTCAACGCGTCTGCTACCACGTTAGCCTTACCCGGGTGGTACTGGATGTCGAACTGGTAGTCTTTCACAAACTCAAGCCACCTACGCTGCCGTATATTCAACTCCTTCTGCGTGAACAGGTACTGTAGGGACTTGTGGTCCGTGAACAGTTGGAACTTCTCCCCCAAAAGATAGTGCCTCCAAATTCGCAGGGCAAAAACTACTGCTGCCAACTCTAAATCATGCGTGGGGTAATTCTTCTCGTGAGGCTTAAGCTTACGGGAAGCATAAGCTATGGCCTATCTCTCCTGTTGTAATACACCTCCAAGTCCTTGCAAAGACGCGTCGGTGTAAACCAAATACTCAACTCCCGGTCTCGGCAATGCTAACACAGGTGCTGAGGTCAATTTGTCCTTCAATTCATCGAATGCCAACTGACAGGCATCACTCCAGATGTATGGCACACCCTTACGAGTAAGATGTGTCAAAGGACCTGCTATCTCCGAGAAACCCCGAATAAACCTCCTGTAGTATCCTGCTAGTCCCAAGAAACTACGAATCTCCGTTGGTGTCGTGGGCTGTCCCCACTCCCTCACCGCTGATACTTTCCCCGGATCGACAGATATCCCTTGATCGGAAATAATGTGACCCAAGAACTGGACTTCCTTCAGCCAAAACCCGCACTTCTCATATTTTGCATACAACTCGTTCTGACGAAGTGTCTGCAAAACCTGCCTCAAATGCTCGGCGTGCTCCTCCTCTGTCTGAGAGTAAACCAGAATGTCATCAATGAAGACAATGACAAACTGATCTAGGAAATCCCTGAACACTCTGTTCATCAAGTCCATAAACACTGCTGGAGCGTTGGTCAAGCCGAAAGGCATAACCCGAAACTCGTAAGAACCATATCTCGATAAGAATGCAGTCTTCGAGACATCCTCCTCCCTAATACGCAACTGATGGTAACCCGATCTCAAATCAATCTTCGAGAAGAAAGAAGCTCCTCTCAGCTGGTCGAATAAGTCATCGGTTTGAGGCAACGGATACTTATTCCGTATCGTGACCTTATTCAACTCTCGGTAGTCCACACACAATCTCAGTGAACCGTCCCTCTTCTTCACAAACAAAACTGGAGCGCCCCAAGGTGAGGTACTCCTGCGAATAAAGCCCTGTCCTAACAGCTGCTCTATCTGATCCCGTAACTCCCTCATCTCAGCTAGAGCCATACGGTACGGTGCGCGTGCTATAGGTCTCATACCCGGTAGCAAATCTATAACGAAGTCTATCTCTCGACTGGGTGGTAAGCCTGGTATCTCCTGAAACACATCTGAATACTCCCTGACAACCGGGATCGAATCTAAAGGAATAACAACCTCCTTAGAGGTATCCTCCTCTATGTAATATAGATGAGCGGTCGATCCTCCCTCTGGGCGAGGCATCGCCACTACAAACATCTCTTGCCCCGAAATGGCAAAAACAATGCTTCCGCTGAAGCAATCAATCATGGCTCTATAAGCTACGAGCCAATCCATACCGATGATCACATCGTGAACATGCATATCTAATACTAACATGTCCGTAGGTAATACCAAACCACCAATCTCTACCCCCACTCCCTGGCATATAAAGAAAATAAGTGACCCACTCCCCAATGGTGAGTCGACACATGTCACTGTGCTCTCTGCCGTAGCTAACAATCCTAAATCTTTCGCGAAGTGTGTAGCTATAAAATAATGTGTAGCACCCGTATCAAATAATACCCGACCCATAGTGCCATGGATAGGAAACGTACCCTCAATCGCGGGCGGTGCCTGTGGAACTGCAGCCTGGTGAACGTTGTAGACACGTCCATACTGTAGCTGCCCCTGCTGAGCTGGGACTGCTGGAATGGGTGGCAATGCTGCCATCTGCGGCGGTGCGGGGAGAGCGGCGGGAAACATAGGCCTCTGTGGCTCCTGGCGAGCACCCTGCTGCTGCTGCTGCGGGGCCCTGCCCCTATCAGGACAATCCTGCTTCTTATGGCCAGTCTTGCCACAAACAAAGCACTTCCCTGGAAAGTTCCCTCCTCTCTGCCCTTGCTGTCCCCGGCCCTGGTGGCCGTTACCGTTCCTCCCTTGGCCCTGCTGGCCCTGATGAAACTGCTGCCCATTCTGCCCCTGTCGGCCCTGATGGCCGTTTGGACCCTGATGGCCCTGACGGAAACCTCCCTGTCCCTGCCTGTAGTTCCCTGACCGAAACCTCTTATTATCCCCCTGCTGGGAGCCCTGCTCATTCTGCCTCTGCCCCTGACCAGATTGTGCCCCGCTGGCACGATGTCCTCCAGTCCTGCCCTGATGGCTAGACTCTCCCGACCTCTTGCCCTCGGCCATGTGAAAACGGTGGTCCTGGCAGTGTAACAATGCAGCGTTAACCACATCAGAATATGTGGCCAACGATAGGTTCCCTAGCAGATGCTGACGGATCCTCCAAGTCAACCCGTCCGTGAACTTCTCAATCTTCTTCTTCTCTGTTGGTATCTCGTCTGGAACGATATTCAACAGGTTCGTGAACTCGGCCTTATACTCGGCCACTGTCTTGCCTTCCTGCCTCAGACTCATCAGCTTCCTCCTCATTTCCGTATGAACAGCCGACGGAAATTACTTGCGGTCGAACCGCACCCAGAACTCCTGAATCGTGAGGGTATCCCTCTCCTCCGCGGTGGTAATGGACTCCCACCACTGTGGCGCAGATCCAACTAGCTTGAAAGTAGCTAGTACTTGCTTCTGAACATCAGTGCACTCATGCATCCTCAAGTGCCTCTGCATATCCTTCCTCCATTGGCTCGAGACTACTACGTCCGAGCTACCTGCAAACTCTGGTGGATGCGCTTTCTGAAAAGCGTCACGTACATGCTCCCAAGCAGACGGGAATGCATTAGCCTGTACCGGCGCGACAACCGGCGCCTGAGGTGGTGCCTGCTGAATAACGGCAATTGCGGCGTTTACCGCTTGAGCTACTATAGCTGCAACCTCAGCGGCGTTCATCATCCCATGAACTGGAGCGGGCTAGGGTTCGGCCGTTGCATCCCTGGGAACTCGTCGTGCACGTCGTGGAGGCATCTGAAATAAGAACAAAGTTTATAAGTTCGCTGTTTATAAACTTAAAATAGCTGAAGAACGAAGCATACACAAGAAGAATACAACAGTCCTAAAATATAGGGCTCTATATCAAAGAAACGTAGCGGAAACATAATAGCCGTACAGATCCTAAAGGACACTAGAACCTGATGCTCTGATACCACCTGTGACACCCCGACTAATTAAATACCGGGTAGCTACTCCTTTATTAAATTAATTCAAAATGCCAAGTTGGCTCAGTTAATAGCATCACTGTCGAAAACATTTTAAAGATTACTAACCACCTAGTATTTAAAAAGTAAGTTGCCAAATTTTTAATTTAAGTCTGATTAACATGCAACAAGTGTAATGAAGAAATAAATAACACCATTCACCATACTGAGGTAAAACGAATAACCATCACAATAGAGTAAATAAAGTCTGGAGGAAAACTCCTCACTACAATCCCATAACTGAAATAGATAACCGAATACTGAAATAATACATGCTAAAGTCTGAAACTGAAATGTAAAAGATGTCTCTAATAGAAATGGGCAACATGCCCTACAACTGATAGATAGTGACTCTGGAATCCAAAAGATAGAAGCGTCTACATGCAAATCCCTGTAGCTTCCACAAGCAGCTACAGCTCGTCACCTGAATGAGTATCCTATGCTTGGTGTCCTTGTGGCTGGGCACCTAAAATGGTTTTACAAGAAAAGTAGATTTGAAAAGCAAACGGGTCAGAGCCCGAATGTGGAGATATTTTAAAAACCTGCAAGTGCTTTAAAAACATTTAAAACATTAAATGCAAAGTACATGTTAGGACGTGCACTCACATGATATTCTCACCTCTCGTCTAACTGTGCACTTCTAACGTAATTACCCATCTACAACGACATAAACCACTAGCTAAGTGACATCATAACTAGCTAGACTGTAATATTTCCTACCCTTATTACTCAGTTCTATTAACATAATAACGCTCGTAATTAAGTAGGGGTTTAACGCAAACTCAGATGCTCAATATACAATATATATCACTATCAGTTAACTCGTTATATTTCTCGAAACAATACCGTAATTATATTCACAACATTAACATGAAGGTTCCCATAATTAAGTGTATATTATTCACATCATAATTATACAATACAAGCACCCCGAGAACTAAGCTGCGGTGCACACATACTCTGCTATCCATCCCGGTACATCACGTACATAAGGATTGCATATTCTGAATCTCTCAGGAATAATCCAGATAACACAAATCACAAATAGTGGAGGCGAACACAGTCACATCACATGGGTCACGCACATACCTACGCTCCCACGATCAGCGGACTTATTAACATCCCAATAAGTCTTTCTCTGACCTATGTTCATCGAGGTAACCAGTCTAAATCCGGGCAACACAAGGATTAGAGGGCCCTAAGAGAACGCAAACCTCCCGTGATACCAAGTATGGTAGGTATGTCATACACACAATCCATATACCAATACTAAGTAAACACACATCTTAGTAATACCGTATTTTAATCGTAGTACATATCGCATTCTTGTACTAACTTATAATTATCACAATATATACTATTCCAGTTTGTTATCATACGCGCCATAATGTATTCTCACGTCGTAGTAGACCCTCACGTCTCAACCCAAACCGTACATGTAATACAACTCTCGTATATAAATTCCTTCTCATAAATACCCAAATGTCCCAATCTTATCATTACTACATCTATGGAATGATATCTATATCCTCGAATAAGTTTACGGGACTCCAAAAATCAAAACAGTCCAAAATGGCCCAAACTGCCAGCTCGTTAGAAGTCTCGTTCGAACGAGGCTGTTCGAACGAGATCCAGTTCGTTCGAACGAACTGTCCCTTCTAACAATATCTCGTTCGAACGAGATATCGAACGAAATCCCTACTCGTTAGCAACGACTGGTCAACTCGTTAGAAGCTCGTTCGAACGAGTTCGTTCGAACGATCTGGGGCCTGCTTCTAACGACTGACCAGTTTCGGCCCAGATTTTCCCCAAATTCATTTTTCACCATTTTTACTCCTCAAGTCTTCTCCAAAGTTCGTTCTAACAGTGTTTTAAGTCCTCTAATCATACTAAATCATGCCAAGGTCATAAACTAACATCTTTTAAGGTATCAATGCAACCTAAACACCATTTAATCACAAGATTTAATACTATTCCCCAATTTTATCAAGAACATGAACCCTAGATTCATATCATCATCAAATCCCAGAATTTAATCCGTTTTAATTTCTTCTAATCCCGATTATCATGAGAATAATCATCTACCTATCATTCTACATGCAATTTTCTTCAAAATATTCAAGTTCTAAACTCCAACTACATGGGTTTTCATATTTCACCAAGAACAAATACAAAATTCGAAACTTTCTAACATGGAAAGGACATTCTCTGAAAATTAAATGGAATAAAGTCACTTGCCTTGGTTTGATTTCTGATTTTCGTGTAGGTTTGATGAAGTTTTCTGCAGAAATTCCTCTCTCCAAGCTCCTTCTCCAATGGTGGCTTAAGGTGGCTAGGGTTTGATTTGGGGAACTTAGAAAACCTAAATGATAACCTACGTAGCCTTCTAGGTTAATATGGGTTGGTTATGGGCTTAGTGGGTCAAATCCACATCAGATTTAATTAACCAATTTTCGTCACTTTTAATTCCTCAAAATGTGAAATTACCAAAATACCCTTTTAGTTGCCGGTATGGCCTAAGAATACACCGGGACCCAAACTATACCCCCGGCTAGTGTTTTCTGACTATCTCGACCCTTCCGGACGCGTTGGCGCACTCAAAATGACCATATGGGTTATAGATTTTAAATTCACTTTTATAATCAAAATATTATACCATGACGCGGCGGTCCCACGCGTCTCAATAAAATTTCCAAATTGTCGTATATAAATCTCACGACAAATTTCCAATTTCCAAATTCATATAAAATCATATATGCATATAATCAAATACCAACTCGTATCTCGTTAGTATTTTTAACCCGGATTAATTACCAAAATAATACGCATTTAATTAATTAATCCCAAAATAAATATAGCCCAAAAGTACGGGGTATTACAGTTGCAATCTCTGTGACGAACCATGTCCCATGCTGATTTTAATGAGAAATTGCCATCTGAGTTAGGTTTCCAAATAGTTGGGTTGATGTCGTCAGCATTTTCATGATAAGTTGTCCAGATTTTTTGCATTCTGCGCCATGCTGAACTTGAATAAGCAGGAGTGCCATAGTAGCTGGAAGTTGCAAGGAACCTATATCTCTTATGCGAATCAAGTAACCAAAAACTGGTTGCATGAGAGACGTGACAATAGAAAGGATAAAGTAAAAAATCGACACATTTAGTTTATCCTTAACGCTTTTTTACTTTAGTGTGACCCATCTAGTGTGACCCATTTTGTGTGTCGACAGACAAAATCGACACATTTAGTGTGACCCATTAACGTTTCAAATTCGTATTGGCTCGTGTCTCAACTCCACAATGAACGTAGCTATGAACCCAGACACAAGCCAATACAGGCATCAAAATGTGTCAATATTGTATGTCAGGCTAGAATTATCCAAAAAAGAACTATTTAAGTTGAACCGTGATCTCTTAAACTTTTTAAACCCTATGTCCTTAAATGGTATATGTAATTTTAGGTCGGTCTTTAAATTACAAATTTCGTCGACTAAGCCCTTAAAATTATTTACTTAACATGAACAAGATTCAATTAAAATAAATCGTACTTTTTTCTTATTACCTAACACGAACCGACTAAAACTCAGCACGATATAACTGCATTACAATATTATTATTTTTACTTAACTCGAACACGACACAATATCTTTTTATTTTTACATAACACGGACACAAATCAAATAAAACATGCCATGGCACGATAAGAAATCACATTTTTTGCCTAATACAAATATGATTCAAATATAACGTGACACGACTTGAAATTGCTTTTACTTAACATGAACACAACTTGATTAAAACACAACCCCACACAATTTATTTTGCCTAACAATAAAATGACGAAACAAAACGCACCTTGAAATATTTTTTTAACTTAAAACGAACAATACCCAATTGAAATACGATGACACAACATTTTTATTTTATATCGGTTATGTTTGTGTAAAAAAAATTCGTGTGTTCTTTTACGTGTGCACGCTTTAAAAAAACTACTTTGACAGTTTCCTCTAATTTGCACATGGTTTTAACTATATGTTTTTCTTTAAAACATTGCATTTTAGATGAAAAATGGGGTCAACTAGCAGTCAACCAGTCAAATGTCAATTTATGTCAGTTTTAGACCCCATCTAACTATCACGAAATACTAGTGGACCCTAACCCCCAATAACGAATAACTACTGGAACCCTACCAGTAAATTACCAAAAAAAGATTTTATTTTGTATTGGATTTTAATTGGGTCATATTTGATTGAAGTAAAAAAATTGTATCGTGACGTGTTTTAATTGGGTTGAATTTGTAATGATAACCTTGAGCATGTGCAAGGTTGACGGCCATATAGACGTCCGTTGATCAACTTGTTATAAGTTATATGTTTAGGGATTCATCATTTAATGGTCAATATAGTTAAGTGGACCGACTCCGTCCAAAATGGGTGTCAAATGTGTATTATGAAAACCATCGGTTGCCAAACTGTAATATATGCAAATTAGTGGTGATCAAAGGTCAAATGACTCTTCAATTATATTGCAACTGAAAGTGTCGAATAATTTTTAGCATTTTAGGCTTTAGTTCCGCTTTGAAAGTTTTAATTGTCATCGATCCCATGTTTCTACAATTGTAATTACTCTTAAAACATGACATATGGCCCATGAAATTTTAAACCATCACTCAACATGACCAACAACTAAAAATAAAAATATATGGGATCGGATGCAGCTAACTCATCTCAACTCAATCACAAAAACTAAGTTCATTGAATGATGATATGAGTCTAAAAAATTGTCTCAAATCATCCCCAAATAAGTTGGGATGACATTAGATGTTGTATTTTTTTTATTGTAATAATGACACAATACAGTACTTTATTGATACACCAACTCATTTGAATGAAGATTTAGGAATGTAGTTTGGACACATAGTATTACTCCTCCTAATGAATTTACAAGCACGATAAGTATATATAAATGGTCAGAAACACAATGAAGAGGGACATAACCATGATTTAATCTTAACGGGGACCCTAAATTATAAGAAAAATCTCGATAATATAATATATATTCTTCAACAAAAAAGGAAAAGTTCCAGGAGAAACGAATCATTTTTTTTTATTAAAATGATTCAATTATATCATAATTTTTTTAATATAATAATTTTTATTATTGCAATATATATTATTACACAATATTTTAATCAAATACATTCAATTTCAAAGTAAGATGGCCATGCAAAAATAATTAATGAGAATTAGTTGTTGACCTCAATAATGTGTATCATTTTCTCCAATTTTCTTCTTCGTGTGACAAAATTTGTATAAACTTAAATAATTAGTAAATAGAATAACATTTAGAGTAAAAACATATATTTGCAATGAAAATAAGTATTAAAGTAAAAATTTAAGTTTGCAATCAGGTAAAAACAAATCTACCATTTGAATGGATTTAAGAGTAAAAAATAGAATTAACAATTTAAAAAAAATTATTGGGGCCACTTTATGCATGATAATGGCCAAATTTATGCATGATAAACAAAAATTAGAATTAAAAAATTAAAATTTAATGTGAGTATCTTTTGTGAACTTAAGGGTAGCAAACCGTGACAATGATCACAACAAGAAGATGTTTTTTAACACGGGCACGACATGACACGATTTCTTATTTTTTTTATTTCACACCAACATTACTTGTTGAAACCCGAAATGATACCGCTAACAAGAATAATTTTTTAAAAGGATTCAGATTAAAAAAAAAGCAGCTAACATCATTCTTAAATTCAGAAAGGATAAAGATGTGTGACACAAGGGATGCCTCTGAAGTTGAAAATGGCTGCAGGGTTTAAAAAATTAAAAAAAAAACATACAAATCTGTAAGTGGGCCATGTTTAATTTTTTTAAATATAATTCACATACATTTTTGCTTTTGTACTTTTCGATCAAATAGCGGGAATAAGTTAAAATTAAATAGAACAAAAAAATTAGGATTTTTATAAGGATCATTCTACACCATCACACAAAATTGACACATTTCTATGCGATACACAGATGTATTACACTCGTACTGGCTCATGCCAGATATTCACATGGGCCCACCAATAACGGAGAACAAACACAAGTCAATGCGAGTGCAGCACATCAGCGTGTCGCACCGAAATATGTCGATTTTGTGTGTCAGCCTAGATGTATCCTTTTTAAAATTGAGCTCTAGGTCGAATTATTGTCGTATATCAGCTCTATTTGTTGTATTTTGAAAACAAAAACTAGGCCGACTATTGTATTGTGCATTGATATATACGTTTGACGTGTTTTGCTTAGATTTCTTATATTTGTTGTGGTTTTCACTACTTCTGATTAAATGGGACTCTATTTCCAGTTTTTATAGATTGTTTTTTTCAAGGTTTTAAAAAACGTGGGGCGTGATTGAGGCGTGGAGGCCAAGCCTTAAGCCTTAGAAGCCTAGGCGGGGTAGGCGTAAAAAGGCGTGAAAAGGCGTTTAGGCGTTTAGGCCTTCTTAATATATTTTAATAGTTTTTAACCATAAGAAGGATATTAAAATACAAAAATTGCACATATCATAAAAATATGTCTGATATATGCAAATTAAAATACTATTTGATTATTTTGGATGAGATAATGGTCCGATTTGTAAACAAATTCTTTAAAAGGCGACATCGTTTCACTAAAGCATTGTTGTTTTTAGAAAAAAGTGCGCCATAAGGGTTTTACCAAGAATAAGGCGTGAAAAGCGTAAGGCGAGGCGTTTCTCCCAAGCCTTAAGCCTAGGCGGGTTTTTTAGAACAGTGATTTTTTTAAATCTTTCTTGAATCTGTTATGGTTTGATTTGAACGTTTAAATAAGTATTGAAACGAAAAACGTTGTGGGTATTGTTGAAAATATGTTGTTTAGTACTTGAAATGTTAATAGTAATAGAAGAGTTGAACTTTGTTTATTTGGTTTTGATTGACTTTGATTATTGGGTTAATAAGGTATAATATAATAATGTAGATAATACTCATACACATTTTTCTATGTCAACTTGTCTTTGCATTTGCATTCGTGGTCGCCACAGATAACAAAGTTAAAAGTTATGTTCTGCAAAATAAATGGTAAATTTTTTTATGGGTTGGGAAGTGATTCATTTATTGGCTTTACGGGTGAAATTTTGATTCGAGGTTAGGTAGAGTAGCCCTTTCTTTATACGTGGCTTTAATATTTGTTGGATATGAAATATATATTTGGTGGTGGTGTTAGTGGAAGTGTGTAATTTGAATTTATTGCAAGTGAATATGATGTCATTGAGTTGAATTTAGTGTAACTAATAAAATCAAAACCACGCATAAAAATGGGTCATTTAGACTTTATTACAACTATATTAGACTTGAACACAATTTAATTTGAAAATTAGTATGCAACTCATGTGATGCGTAGGCGAGTTATAATTTGAAATAATACATATATTACTTATAAACATGCTTAACTTTACAATGATAAATAATTACGGAAAATTATTCATGATAGCATCATGTTCTTGTGCAATAAGATCCGTGTGTGCGGGATGAACATTGGACTAACTTTGGATCTTTAAAAAAAAGCCTCATTTTCCATTATATTTTGCATACAAAAAATGAAAAAAAAAACTCCAAATCTGTGATTCATTTCGTTACCATTTCAAAAAATCAGTGTGTGACATTCATACAAATGAATAAATTCATGAGGATTACGAAAGTTAAGACCTCGAATCTATGAATGGGCTTGCTCAATTAATGATCCGCAACCCTTTAATGACCTATTCACTAAATTTGTCATCCTTATCAATGTACATGTGCAAGTTCTTTAATCCACAATATATATACACCGCTACACCAATAAAATTGGGTGATACCGGTATAAATTGTTTTCATGTAAAAATAAAGAAATAAAAAAGATTGAAATATGTAGCAAAAGGGAAAACAATTTGGTAAGTTAGTCGTTAAAAATATTAGTTCTAAAAAATAATTTTTTTCTTGATTTTTTTTTATATTTAAACATTTCAGGGTAAATTAAAAAAATAACTCAAAATAAATTTTTAACTATTTAAGAAATGAAAAAAATATATTATTTTTTAAGGAGCTTAAATAGTGACATATTTGGCCAATTCTTTTAAAATTGCAAAAATAATGATTTTGAACTGATTTTGATCATATTTGAAATGTTTATATACTCTAAAACATAATCAATTAAAAAATTGTTTTTTACTATTTAAAAAATAGGTGTGCACAACGCTATGTATAGTGTACAGGAGCATGTATATACCTTTTTTTTTTTTTTTCTGAAAACAACCATTCTTTTTCAGAGAAAGAACAAAGCAAAAATGTGCAAACTATTACTTACCAAACTTATACTCATTCATCTAAATAAAGTTAAATAAAGCTTCAAGTTAACTGAAACAAAATACTGGCATCGTTGACATACTCCCCTTGCATCATTTATTTGGAAGGCTTCCGCTTTTCATTTATAGATTGGATCCTCAAACATAATTTTTTAGCACAATCTTTGGTCGTTTCACCTCAAGGCAACATCATTTTCAATCATCTTTGTAGATGAACGGGTGACCTGGATCTTGGCCTCATAACCCTAGTGGTCTCAAAATAAGAATAAGGAGAATGCCTGCTATGTGGAGACCTCAAAACTTGTCTTCTAGAACTTACAGGCGATGGCGATAAGTTGCGCCTTTTCGAATGCACATTACTTCCTAAAACTTGTCTTTTTCGAATGCACCTTACTTTTAGAACTTACATGACATTAAATGTTTTAAAATTTTTTTACTGTAATAATGACACAATCCAGTATTTTATTACTATGCCAACTCATTTGAATGAAGATTTTGGAATATAGTTTGAATTCATAGCATTACTCCTAATGAATTTACGAACACAATAAGTATATATAAATGGTCAGACATTGATTCATTTTAACAGGGTAACTATACCCCGAGGGACAAAACCATGATTTAATATTAATGGGGACACTAAATTAAAAGAAAATTTTCGACAATATAATATATATTCTTCAACAAAGAATGAAAAGTTCCACGAGAAACAAATCAATTTTTTTATTAAAATGATTCAATTATATCGTATTTTTCAATATAATCACTTTAATTATTGCATTATATATTATTACACAATATTTTAATCAAACACATTCAATTTCAGAGTAAGATGCCCATGCAAAAATAATTAATGAGATTTAAATGCCGACCTCTATAATGTGTATCATTTTCTCTAAATTTCTTATTATTGTGACAAAATTTGTATAAACTTAAATAACTAGTAAATAGAATATAATTTAGAGTAAAAAATATATATTTGCAATGAAAATAAGTATTTAAGGTAAGAAATAAAGTTTGCAATATTTGAATGGATTTAAGAGTAAAAAATAGAATTAACAATTTAAAAAAAAAATTATTGGGGCCAAATTGATGCATGATAAGCAAAAAATAGAATTAACAAATTTAAATTTTAATATGAGTATCTTTTGTGAACTTAAGGGTGGCAAACTGGATAAGGGTCAGAACAACAAAAAAATTTCGAACACGAGCACGACATGACACGATTTCTTATTTTTTTTTATTTCACACCAACATTACTTGTTGAAACATAAAATGATACCGCTAATAGGAATAATTGTTTAAAAGGATTTATATAAAAAATAGCTAACATCATTCTTAATTAAAAAAGGATAAAGATGTGTCACACAAGGGATGTCGCCGAAGTTGAAAATGGCTGTAGGGTTTACAAAATAAAAAAATATATAAATCTATAAGTGGCCCACCATTTAATTTTTTTTAAATATAATTCACATAAAATTTGTCTTTTGTACCTTTTGATCGAATAGCGGGAACAAGCTAAAATTAAATAGATAAATAAAACAAGAATTTTTAAAAGGATCATTCTACACCATCACACAAAAAATGACATGTTTTTATGCGATACACTGATGTGTTACACTCGAATTTGCTCGTGTCTGATATCGACATGGGTCTGCCAGTAGTGGAGAACAAACACAAGTCCATGCAGGTGCAGCACATCAGTGTGTCACACCAAAATATGTTGTTTTTGTGTGTTAGCCTAGATTTATCCTTTTTAAAATTGAGCTCTAGGTCAAATTATTGTCATATATCAACTTTATTTTTTGTATTTTGAAAGCAAAAACTAGGCCGACTGTTGTATTGTGCATTGATATCTACGTTTGATGTGTTTTGCTTAGATTTTTTATATTTGTTGTGGTTTTCACTACTACTTTTTAAATGGGACTCTATTTCCAGTTTTTATGGTTTGTTTTTTTAAATCTTTTTTGAATCTGTTATGGTTTGATTTGAACGTTTAAATAAGTATTGAAACGAAAAACGTTGTGGGTAATGTTGAAAATATGTTGTTTAGTACTTGAAATGTTAATAGTAATAGAAGAGTTCAACTTTGTTTATTTCGTTTTGATTGAGTTTGATTATTGGGTTAATAAGGTATAATATAATAATGAAGGGACTTGTACTAAATTAAGGGAGATGAAAAGACAATCAAGTAAGTGGAGAAACAGTGTCTCGAGAATAGAACAAAGAAAGCTTTCTTTCGTGGATTTAAAGTTCTGTTGCCATGTGTGGACAACTAGAAATAGCAGGAACATTAAATAGATGTATGGCATTTTATATTATTACTAGATTTCAACCCCTGTGATGCACATGCGCATGAACAAAACTCGATCTATACACTTTTAAAATGAATACAAAAAAAAATACCCTAATGTCATATTTTATGACTAAAGAAAAATAGTTGATCATTTCAATAACAATGTTAAATTCGAGGAAAAATTATAATAAAATTAAGTATCTATCCTGTTAATTTTTTTTTTATGAAGAAAGCATATTCACTTTAAAGATATATTCTGGGTAGAAAATTATTGTTTTTAGGTACTGTTTTTGTCCACCGCAATATATGCTCAAAACACTTCAGCAACCAAGGTTTTTAAAAGTAGATTTTAGTTCCCAAAAATCTTAGACAAACATTTTTTTATGATATTCCATAAGGATCTTTTATGTTTATATGGTGTATTTAAAAAATTATTTCAATGTTATAGGTCAATTTATTGTTGTAAAAAACTTAATAAGTCAATGTATGAAATGAGCACTTTATAGGTCAAAAGTCATAAACTTACATGTTATAAATGACATGTACAAAAAAAAGTCTTGCTAACTTGTAAATTGATTTTACAATACTAGTTGAGTATCATATCAAAACTTATTGCATAGCGTATTTATGCTAAGCAATAATTTTAAGTTTTATGTTTAAGGAGGAAAAATTTAGGTCCTAGAAAATTTCAAACAAATAGCTATTTCACGTAATAAATTGAGATATAATATGATCAACAACAAAATATAAATTATCTTCGATTTTAATAACATTGCTTTCTTGGATGATAACCATCCAAAACCAAATCAGATGGTAGACCAAATTCAAATTTTATAGTAATTATCACACAAAAATCGTGCTTTGATTTCTATATTTATGTAGGTTATCATTGAATCTACTGAAATCCATTGAAGCAAATGAAAGGAAATTTAACGATTAAATATCACAATTATAATTGCATTCACCCCCTCTTTATAATTGCAAACCTAACTTTTACTTAGCAAAAACCCTGATGACATGATTATAGCTCAACTACAACTAAAGTAAAGCAAAATCTATAAAATTATAATAAAATCATAAATATATATAATGCTCCGGTGCGGACTAGTCCGCATTTTAAGAATGCGGACCGGACATGTGTCACCTAACGGTGCGCCTAGAAATTATCGCCTAAATTATAGGCACACTCTCTCTTTTCTGGACTCACCACCAGGTGACACATGTCCGATTCACATTCTTAAAATGCGAACTAGTCCGCACAAGAGCAGGACTCTATATATATATATATTATATATTGGTAAAAAAGTAATTATTCTCTACCAGTCTCTATGGACAAAGCCGTCAATAGGCAATTACATGGCTTGTGGGAAAGGTAATGAAATATTTGAGATAGGAAATTTGTAGATCATTAATGAATAGGCCCCCTGTGGATTAGTAAAAGAAAATTAAATGCATGAACAATTGGTTTCTACTCCACGTCGTAAGATACAACCCAATCTAATGCCCAAAAGTCAAAAGCACATGTTAAAACCACTTGCCCAACAATCCAACCACAACTCTCTCCCACAACCCTAAACCCATCTGTATATAAACTCTACCAAAAAATAATGACCGAATAATCCACTATATCCTCTTCAACTCAAACCCCAGTCGTAAATGTACAAGGATTTTCCTCTAGCTTTGGTAGGAGAACTTCAGACACTTCAACAACACCCACAGAGAATAGTGGCGAAACATTGGATGTATGTGAAGATGGAGGAGGCGGTATTCCTACCAACAAATTGGGATGTAGCTCAAACAGAAACGTGCAGGATAGTGGAATCATTAGAGAAATTCATACCAACAAACTGGGATGTGGATAAAATAGAAACGTGCGGGATAGGGGAGTCGTTGGAGAAATGGTCTAGGGTCTGCTGACTGTAGAAAATGTCCATATTTCCTGATTATATAGAGATCAACGGATGTGTTTGAGAGAGGCTATTGGGTTCCCAACAAAGTAGGTGGGGAGAGGAGAGAGAGAGAAAAAGTATTTTTATTTTCACATAAGGATGCAAAATAGAGAAACACGTAAATTTACAGCCCGATAGTTGGGGAAATGGGAAGGTCGTGTAGAGGCAGAGGGAATGGTGAGAGGATTTGGGATAGATATTGAACAATGGACCATTTCCTCATCGTTGGATATTGGATAATATGATCTCTTCAAATGCATAATGCCACATGGATACTCTGGTTGAGGAGGAGATATAACTCTTGTGTGTTTTATAAGCATATAAAGATTAGCTTTGCCCAAAATTAACGTTAATAACCACGTGCCATTTTGATCTAAAATATTTTTAAAACCCCAACCAAAATACAACAAAATTAAAAACTACAAGCACAATGAATAAAAAAGCCTTCTTTCCATAAACGTTAAATTTAGGGAGATCCACCCATCAGGAACTGGGGTATATTAAACCTCTCACCACCCGTCGTTTCTTTGTAACATACTGAAGAAAAATTATTCTTCACAAAATACCATTTTGACACAAATTTAAGCAATTTTGATTAAAGTCATGCCACTATACAAATTAAAATGAAACATTAAACAAAAAAAATACTGCCAATCAAATAAGAACTTGAACTATTAGTTGTATGCTATGACTACTGATTTACTCAGATTAATACATAAAGCAGAGAGGACACAGAAAAGAACACATCAGGGTCCATTTGGTTCAGACTCAAATACTTTTTTTATAATTAAATGATTTCATAAAACCAATCGCTAAGGGAGCGAACTCGTATATAGGGAGTATACACAAAAATAAAGCACGACAACAAAATAAAGATAAAAAACAGTCTACAAGAGGGCCATAACTATAGAAACTCTCGAATTACGCTACATAGACCTGTGTATCTCTTCCAAGAATTCAAGAAACTCCTGTGTCGTAACAAAGATCCTCTCCTTATGCCAATAGAGAAGAGTGCTCAAAAAGATATAATGCAGTCTCACAGGAGGCGTCTTTGCACCTTCGAAACATCTCATATTTCTCTCCTTCCAAATAGTCCAAAAAAATACAATGAGGCACCATTCTCCACACCCTCTTGCCTCCCATCCATCCCCATGGGGGTTCCACATATCTAACATCCCTATAACTGACTAAGGCATGACCCAAATCGTCCCAGTTATGGTAAGGAAAATGTCCCATAATCCTCTACTTACCCTGCAGTGCATCAATAAATGATTGGTCTTCTTCTCTTCCTCCTTGCATAACCAACAACGACTAGCCAATATGTACCTTCTCTTCTGCAACCCCTCAAGTGTCAATATGGCCTGTCTAGCTGCAGTCCAGAAAAAAAACTTAACCTTCGACGACGCCTTCACTTTCCATATCCTCTTCCACGGGGAATGGACCCTGGGATACCCTTTGTCAGACAAAGTGGCATAGAATCTGCGAACCGAGAAAACACCATTCCCTCCACCCTTCCACCACAATGAATCCTCTCTATATGATGGTCTTGTAGCCGATCTCAACCACTCCACAAATAAGTCTGCCTCATGCAACTCCCAGTTCCAGAGTCTTCTCCTAATCTTAGGCCTCCACAAAACCATATTATCACTAACGGTCATATGGTCGGCCACCATCCCCTCAGGATTTTGAATTAAGTTGAACATCCCAGGAAAGAGTTCCTGGATGGACCCATTCTCGCCCCAATTATCTTTACAGAATCTGATCTTAACCCCTTTCCCTAAAATATATTTCGTGTTACTAGAGAAAACCCCCCATCCTCTCGTAATATGATTCCACATACCCACTACATTAGATGCATTCCCCACAACTGGCCTCCACCCCATCTGAGTAGAACCCCCATCTAGCTTCGATGAATTATCTCCATAATCTATTTTTCACTTGAGGTAATCTCCATAGCCACTTCCCTAACAGTGCTTTGTTAAAAACTCCCAAATTCCTCACACTCGCCCCTCTGATGGGCTTGCATACCTCCTACCATCCCACCAGGCTGTGTTTGAAGCAATCTTCAATACTTATACACAAAAATTCTCTCATGAGCTTCTCTATTTTGAGACGCAGCGCTGTAGGCAAAGGCAAGATGGACATGAAATAGGTGGGCAGACTGGACAAGCAGCTCTTAATAAGGGTCAACCTCCACCCTTTTGAGAGATAACCATTCTTCCATCATGTCAATCTCCTTCTCATTCTCTCCAAAACGGGGTCCCAAATAGCCGTAGACTTATACTTTGCTCCAAGCGGCAACCCCTAATAAGTACTAGGTAAGAACCTAACCCTACCACCGACAATGCCTGCTAAGCCCTCCACTGCCCCCTCGCCCCCAATTGGAATTAGTTCGCACTTCCGACCATTAATTCGGATCCTCGACACCGCCTCAAAGCAAATCAAAAGAAGCTTGATAGCACGAATTTGCCTACGATTAGCGTCACAAAAGATAATCTCATCATCTGCAAACAGAAGGTGAGACACAGAAATCACCTTCGTACTTATTGTCCCAAGGCCAAACCCCCTAATCCACCCTCTCTCGACAACTCGACCCATAATCTGACTAAACGCCTCCATGACCAGGCTGAATAGGAAAGGGGATAACGGATCTCCCTCCCTCAACCCTCGGTTACTTGAGAAAAAACCTTCAGGAACCCCATTAATCAATACTGAGAATCTGGTCGCCGAAATACATCTCTTCATCCATAGACACCACCGATCTCCAAAACCCATCGTCTTGAGTAGGTATAGAAGTAAATTCCAATTAACATGATCGTACGCTTTCTCAACGTCTAATTTACACGCTATGCCCGGATCCCCACTCTAATCCTCGCCTCCACCTATTCATTAGCCACCAAAGCTGCATCTAATATCTGCCTACCACCGACGAAGGCATTTTGAGACTTCTAAATCAGAGGATCAATAATCTTACTAAGTCTACATGACAGAAATTTAGCGAGAAGCTTGTACACGCTCCCAATTAAGTTGATCGGTCTGAAGTCTTTTATGTCATTCGAACCCCCTTTCTTTGAAATTAGAGTGATAAAAGTTGCATTCATCCTAGGCACAAAGTAGCCTCTATCGTGAAATTCATCAAACAAATCCATTACATCGTACCTGATCACTGCCCAATTTTGCTGAAAAGGGGCCATAGCAAAGTCGTATGGCCCCGGAGCCTTGTCCCCCCTCATAGACTTCAGGACCCAAACAACCTCCTCTTCGGATAAAAGGACCTCAATGCAAGCTGCCTCGTCCACCGATATTTTCTCCAGCCCATCTCCATCTAGCGTGGGTCGCCACTCCTTCTATTCCTTAAATAACTCCTCATAATACTGCACAATTTCCCCTCTCACCTCACTGACATCTTCGAATTCCATCCTTCCTACCTTAATCTTACCAATGTGGTTCTCACACCGATGGGAATTAGCCACTTTGTGAAAGAATTTGGTCTTTGAGTCTCCTTCCCTTAACCACATGATCCTAGATTTTTTCCTTCAACTAATTTCCTCCTGAATTAATCTGTTCCCTAAATCTCCCTTTTAGCCTCTCTATCACTCATCTCTTCCTTCGAGACTCCATCTCTCACTTCTTTTTCATCCAGCCTCCTAACTTCTTCCATAATTCTCATTGTGACCACTTGAACATTACCAAAAACCTTTCTATTCCACTCACTCAAATCCTCTCTAAGTAACCCCAATTTAATAGCCAATCTGTAACTGACATTCCCCTCTACCTCATACCCTAACCACCACTCTCTCACTCTGTCCTCAAAACCAGACTCCCTGAGCCACATATTCTCAAATTTAAATGGGGTCCTCCTTTCCCTCCACCCCCACACTCTAAAAGAATCGGGAAATTATCCAAAAATAAGACTGAATCACCCCCAGAAAATGGTCCTCCCAGCTCTGACAAATAAGGAAGCGATCCAGTCGAGACATAGAAGGAGTGTCCCTAAAACTGGACCAAGTACACAATCCCCCTTCAAGAGGTAAGTCCATTAGCTCCATCTCGTCAATAAAATTTGAGAAATCTCTCATATACCTGTCAGTTATACCACCACTACTTTTTTCCACCCCAAATCATACCTCATTAAAATCCCCTCCCATGCAAAAAGGGACATCCCAACCGCTGTAAAAAGTAAAATGGTGAAAAAATTAAATTTTTGTTGGGTTGAAATTGTGAGTAAGTGAATATCCTATAAATATGCAACTTTAAACAAAAATGGTGTACAAAATTTAACTCTAAATGGGTGAAACCATATATCACAATTTCACTTTTTATCGTGATGAAAAATATTTTACTCCGAACCAAACGGACCCTTAAAGAGAGAACTTCTACACTTATATGTCATATGATAAGATCAATAATATTTTCTTGACTTCCTATATATATATACATGGGTTTGAACTAATTCAACTAAGAATCAAAGAGAAACGTAAAATTCTAAGGAGACAAACTTCACATCAAGTTTTGCGCTCTTAGGACAAAGTATACAGCTGATTTGTTCTTACATGAATCAAGTTTAAGTTTAAGGAGGGAACAAAAGAAAACAAACACATGTTATATACGAAAATAAGTTCACGTGTTCATCATTATTTACCAAATAATGTAAGTAAATTTCACATTAAAATAGAGATCCGCATGGTCATGTTTTATAGCACGAATTACATAAGACAGACAACCAAGGTCGGAGCAACTTAAGGCCGAGTGGGTTTTGTAGGACCCATAGTTATATATATATATATATATATATATATATATATATATATATATATATATATATATAATGTTTGAGGTGTAAAAAATTATTTTTGAAATACGCTGAAATAAATAAAAACGTTCATAACACCTAACAAACTCAACATAAACTCAATGTTTGCAATTTGGAGTATAAAATAATCAATCAATATTTGTTTCTCTTTCCCTTCAATTAAAAAAAATTAAGTTATTATTTGGTAAGTACTAAAAATTAACGAAAAAAATTCAACTTGGGGCTCCTCCCAAAAACCTGGAAATCACCATTAAATTAGCCCTCATTCTTCGAAAACGTTCATTTCATCCCTGCAAACAACTATGTAGACTATTAGACTTACATGAATGTAAGAATATGAAATTGTTAATAATTCTAAGTTAGGAGAACGAGATTGCAATTAACATGGGCATTAGGGGGCGAAAATTGTATTCAATATCTTAGCTACCTAGATTTAGGTACAAACGCATCAAGAGATACCAAAGTAACTTTCCTAAACTAACCATATCTTCATCGGACTCTCAGTTGCCGAAATTGACCAGTGTACGCTTTTTTGGGGTTAAAAATGGGCATTGGGGAGCAAAAAAGAAAAACAACCACCTAGCGGCCTAGGTTTAGGTTCATACACATCAAGCGATACAAAACTAACTTATCTATACTAATCGCATTCTCATTGTACTCTCAGTTGGTGTAATTGACAAATATACACTTCTTTTTTGGGTTAAAAATGGATGTTGAGGGTGAAAATTGAAAACAACATAAGGTAAAAACATCAAACGATACAAAAGTAAATATGGTTGATTGTTGTGTATCGATTACTCCTTAATAAAATTACATGTGTGTTATTGGCATGTAAATATACTAGTCTTTTATGTTATTTACTCATTTATGATTACACATTTACTAAGGTTGATTTTGTTTAGTAGATTCTTATTGGGAAATAAGAAGATTAATTTTGGGAGAATGGAGTCTACTTTTGCAAGGAATATCATGAAGACTACTTTTGGAAGAATAATATATTTAGAACTTTAATGATGTTAGAATTTGTTTCCAGTTTATGGTTAAAAGTTTGATGGTTTATCTTGTACTACAATTGTTTTGGGAAGTTTAATGGTTATGAATGAAATGTAGTTTTAGATCGGTTTATCACTGAAATGTAGTGTCATTCATTTTGTCACGTGTGTTTTGAAATTATGTTTTGAGTCAGTTTTGTGGGCATTGATTCTGCATTTCCATTGGTTGAGCACGAGTTATTAATAGTGTATTTATATTTATTTATTTAATGAGATATTAATATTTTTTCAAAATATAATAACATTGCTAATAGACTTTAACCTCTACAAATAAAAACATATAACACTCCTATTTGTAATGGTTTTTATCCATTACAAATTATAACGGGTCAAAACCTTTACAATTTAGTAAATCCGTTACTAATATATGGGAGTGTGTACCATTGCCAAATCCGTTACAAAATAAATTGTAACGATTTTAATATGTTACAATTTATAAATTTCTAACGGATTTTATCCATTACAAATTTCATTAGTAAAATAAATAACGATAATTTTCTAACGGATTTATTACATTAAAAATAATTTTTGTAACGATTTTTGCCCGTTACAATGGACCTGTTTTGTTGTAGTCTACATATTTCTTCCCATCTAGCAAAGACAAGAAACCTCTCTTCTTATCTTGGAACATCTCAAAATACTCTCTCTTGGAGAAAACATGATTTGAATATATCGAATCCAATATCCATTCATTTTGCAGAAAAAGCGATACCTTTGAAAAGTGTGACAAACTTTCCAAAATCTTCATCCTCCACAAATGTCACCAACGCATTAATAAGGCCACCTCCATCCTTCTTTAAACGATAATTTATCTTTATGTGAACACACTCCTCGCACTTGTAATATTACTGGCCTTTTCCACTACCCCTTGATCCAGACCTATTACTACCTTCATTAGATCCCCGATTGGTATTCCTTCCTCGATTCCCACCATGTGCATAAAAACCTGAGCCTGAACTCTCATCCTCGAAACACTTCATCTTCTCATAAAATAATATAGTCAATTCCACCGCATCCATTTTTAACCGTATTTTTACCATATAAAATGGCGGTGACAATGTTCTCATACGACTCTAGAAAAGAACTAAGAAGAAATGAGGCCCGTTCTTCTTCCTCTACTTTCACATCAAACCAAAAGACCGTTGTTACTGAAATAATATGAAATTGAACGATAACAATGCACACATGTAAGCTAAACCTTTCCTCATTTTATATGTATTTTCGTATTTTGTTTAACCCGAGTTAAGTAATCTTTGAGTAATCCCTTATTTAGTTAATCTGCAATCCCAGGAAATACATTCATGTGATCTATGAGATTTTCGTCCTCCTCCATCTGCAATCGGTAAAGCTCCCATTTGAGATTGAGCTTTATTATGATACTTTTTGTTAACTATATATTTTCTAGCTTCTCCCACAACTCTCGATTCGTGTACTCATCATTGACAGTTTTGATAATATTATCACTGATAAAGAGTTCGTTAGTACTTAAGAACCCTGACTCTATATCTTTCCCATTATCATCTGTCATCTTCTCCTAGTTCATATGCTTACCTTTCAAAGCTCTCGATAATCTTTGTTGAATGAGGAGATTTTTCACCCTACCTTGCCATAAAGTGAAACTACCACTTCTACAAGAATGATCCATCTTCCAATGTGAAGCTACATTTACGGACATGGTTGAATGAAACAACAAGCCTAAAACTTACAAACATGACTCGTTTAACACCAAAGACACACTTAGGACTTTTGTTATAAACAAGCTAGAAAATAACAAGATTAACACAAGAAATTTAATGTGGTTCGATAGTAATACCTTGCCTAGATCTATAAGAGAGAGAATAATTCCACTATTTGACAAAATAAGTTACAATGGAAGGATTATCCAAGAGATATACTCATTATCAATCCAATCCCTGAATACACCCAAATCTCAGATACGAATCAAGTTTAAAACCATAAACCTCACTCTTTTTGCCTCTCTTTTATACTCGAAAGGTTACATGTGAAAAACCCAAAATACCCCACACTAACAAACACATTTTCACAGATCTGAACCGTTCGTTACAGTGAACCTCCTTCGTTGGTCGCGCACCATACACGCCAATCACATTGTCCGCATTTCCATGTGGGTGTGAGTGACATAAACGGATCTAATTAACCATATATTGTGAAATTTATATAAAAACATATAAGCAAATAATATGAATGTTTGCGTTTAGGATGGCAAATTTCAAGTGGATTTTTTTTTGTCAAAAAATGTTAATTTGTAAGAGAAGTTGGGAATATTTTCCATAAAAAATATAACAGTGGGGGACCTATGTCCCTAATGTGAAAGTCAATCTTATGAGCATGACTTTTGAAAATTCATTCGGGAATGAAAACTCAAAGGTCACTAGTGGAATTTGTCCTTATTTTTATATAAAGAATTCTTGTATAGTAAAGATCAAATATTTCCTTTATCAATAGGGATATTAGTTTGAATCGTTTGTTATGATCTGGTGGACATAAGTAGATAAGTTGTTGGCTGACAAAATTCAAGTCATTATGTACCGAATGCTATTTCGTCTAATGTCTATTCTTTGTTACCACAAGAGTTCCAAAATTATTTCATTTATTGGAATATGCTTATTTTCATTCATTCCCTATTCTAATTAATCACATACTATTATGTGAAGTGTATATGTTCAATACTAAAATATAACAATAAACTTAGCATTTTCCAAGAAGATTTTTATTTTTCCTAAAATAAAAAATAGTTAAAATAACAAAGTTTTTATTTGTAGAAAAAATATTGAAAAATTGTTCTTATATGGCATGTAGTTAAAAACATACGATTGTTTTATTAAAGTTATATCACGTACAATTTTTTATATAGAAAACACAACTAAAAAACAGTTTCCATTAAAAAAGCAATTTTTAAAAACAAATTCCCATTAATGTTTTTTTAAAAACAATCAAAACACTTAATTTTTCTATTTAAACATTTTTTCAGTCAAATCTAATTTTTTAAATAAATACTTTTTTATCTATAAATGGTTGTTGTTAGGTAATGAATGAGGTCTATATTAGACATTCTTGACCCAAAAATGAGTGACTCAACAGTCAACTAACACAATCTATCAAAATGGGGTCCAAACTCAAATAATTAAAAATTATAGGGTTTAACTCAATGACGACTAATTAATAGAGACCAAAACCCAAATAGCCCCCCAAAAGACTTAATTTTAAAAAAGACTTCACCTATTTTAAATTCAATTATTTTCTTATATTTTTAATCTAATTTAATTTAAGATGGTTAACTGAATTTGAATTCGGAATGAAGTCATTTTTAATATAAATTACTTTATTTTATTTTAATATTTTATATTAATTATTACTACAATTTTTTTTAAGTCAAGTTAATGAGGCCCACATTGGCCATAAAAACTTAAATGCGCCGATTGTTTGAAGAACTTTTCATTATGCAATAAAAATTGAGTAAATTATTATTTTATAATTATTTCCTATCTACATATATTTGAGGTTAAAAATGACTTCACTTAAAAAAAGACTTCACAAAAAAGGACTTTTTTAGGAGTCCTATTTTGAGATTGTAATTAAAACTTGTTGGGTATTGTAAAATAGGGGCATTCGCATTTAGATCCTATTAAACCTTTTTTTATACATTCTAGTCCCATCATGTTTTTCCCTTACATATAGGTCCTACACCTAATTTTTTGAATTTTTTTCTTCACAATTTTACCCTTTTAAAACCAACGATCCATAACTTCCTTGAGGAAGTTACATAAAATGTTGGATTTTTTTTTAATTTTCAAATGATCATAACTTTTAATTGACATATCTGTTTTTCGCAAAATTACTATTTTTGAAATCTATTCGACGAGATCAATCAAACAAGATCCAAGAAGTCTATATAATTTCAAAAAAAAAAAAAATTACACAGATAATAAACTTTACTGCATGCACCAGAAAGAGAAATAGGTTTATATATGTAATATTTTTACAAACAGTAACATTTGCTGTGTTATAACACAGTATATATATATATACACAGAACTGCTCTTGTGCATACCAGTATGTATTTTAAGAGGACGGACCGAACATGTGTCACGAGAGAGTGTTCCTATAATTTAGCCTTTCTTTTTTGGGCTCACCGCCAGGTGACACATGTTCGATCTGCACTCTTAAAATACATACTGGCATGCACAAGAAAAGTAATATATATATATATATGGTGGATCCAAACCTCTTTTTTTCGATATTATCTTATTTTTAACGGTCCGCACTAGCAGCATCCAATCCCCACCAACACCCACCCCCATTGTCGGAGCTCCAACAACCTTCATCAGAGCTATGATTTTGGGTGACATGGGGTGCCGCTGGCGCGGACCTTAGGAAGTAAGAGAATATTGGATAAATGGGGTTTGGATCCGCCGGAGCTCCGGCTTGGGGTCCGTAGGAATAGTATTGGGTTAGGTTTATATCTGTAACATTTTCACAAACAATAAATGTTACTGCTTGTGAAAATGTTACAGATATAAACCTAACCAATGCTACCCCTACTCACCCCAAATCGGAGCTCCGGTGGATCCAAACCTCATTTATCTAATATTCTCTTATTTTCTAAGATCCGCGCCATCGGCATCCTTTGCCACCCTAAATCAGAACTATGATGAAGGTTATTGAATCTCCAACAATGGTGGTGGGTATTGGATGCCGCTAGCGCGGACCATTAAAAATAAGGTAATATAAAAAAAATAGGTTTCGATCCACCGTATATATAATATATAGAGAGAGAGAGAGGGGATCAAGTGAGGTTCCTCACTTTGAGGACCCTGAATGAGGTTTATTTTTTTTAAATAGTAAAAAAATTATTTTGGAGCTGATTTTTTTCTATGATTTTTAAATATTTCAAATGGATCATAAAAACAATAATCAGCTTAAAATGAATTTTTTTACTATTTTAAAAAAATCAATCAAGTTTATTAGTTTTTAACAGCTTAAAAATAACTTAAAAACTCACACAGTTTGACCGATTTTTTTAAAATATAAAAAAATCATTTTGAGCTGATTATTTTTTTATGGTCCTACTGAAATGTTTAAAAACCATAAAACAAATCAGTCCGAAAATATTTTTTTATCATTTTAAAAAAATGGACCTCATTCGAGGTCCTCAAACTCGAACCTCAATTGATCCTCTCCATATATATATATATATATATATATATATATATATATATATATATATATATATATATATATATATATGTAGAGAGAGAGAGAGAGAGAGAGAGAGAGAGAGAGAGAGAGAGAGAGAGTTCGGCTCTCATGCAGATCGTTCTATGTGGATTAGCTAACGTCCAAATACGTTTTAGGAACGCGTTTGTCTTTTATGGACCGCCTAAGGACCACCTTCTCTTTCTAAGGTTTCTGGGAATATGAATTTCTACCCAATGATTTCTAAAGGCTTTTAAGATTCTCTTAACGCTTAATTAATCTGGAAGTCTAAGTGTAGAAGTTTCAGGGCTACTGCTACTTCTCAAGCTTCTCCCGCCACTATCGTACTGGAGTTATGAATAGCGAGGATTATCTATATAAGAAGTTTCTTCAGGGATTCTAGAAATTGCAAGAGGTCTTGATGGAAAATATTCTAGTCTTAAATACCTTGTACGGTATCTTGGGTTTATCTGTCTAGTTTCTTTATATATTTGATTAATAATATCAATTATATCGTTATCTATAAATTCGTCTAAATTATTATCACCATAAGATGACAAAAATCTACGTTACGTTCTAGGGGCAGCTGTCTCTACGTTTTTAAGAAGAGGGCGGATTCCTCTGGCTCTAATTAAAATAGCTTTTATTTCAGCTAACCTTTTTCGTCTAATAAATTTCAATACGTCTATATTGTCTTCAAGTATCCTAGTGTATTCTTGATATTTTTCAGGTCTTGACAGTTCTTCTGCAAAATCTTCAGTTCTTAATTTTTTGTCTAAAGAGATCATGGATCCCTCTTCTAATTATTTCTATTCTAGGCACTTCTCTTCCTAACCACTCAATGATCTGATCTATATATTTGAAAGTACCACATGCGTATATTAAAGAAGATTTTATAAGTTCTTTATCTTTAGTGTCTGTAAGAGTCCAATCTTAGATTTCTCTTGTTAAGCCTGGATTTTTTTTTATTAACAAATGCTAAAAAGTCTTCAGTAATTTGTAGGCTCATATAAGTTTCTTTTTAAAACAATAATATGTAAAATAGTTAAGGGTTTGGTTTGAGTTATACCTTCCTTCTGGTCTGCAATATTTTTATCTTCCTTCCTTCCGGTCTCGGCCTCCTACAACTCCCTATTTATGTGTCGCACCTCAATCCACTATTTTGGCATTAAACCCGTTTCCTGCCTGTACGCCTTCACGCCTTACGCCCACCTAGCTAACGGCTCACGACTAATCAGCACCTGACGGCGGTTCACCAGTATAACACCTTGTGTGCTACACCAGAGGTTTCATACAATAGGCCTCTATGAACAGAAAGTTAGAGATAATTTGGAAAATAATAACAACTCAACATAAGAGATTTCTGGAAAAGAAAATACTTTTATTGCATTGCATAAGTAAATACAACTCTCCCCTCTCCCCTAACTATGAGAGGTTTACTCACTCATGTACATATTACTTACTACAAGCATATTCTCTCTCTAATATCAAATACTAGAAGTTTAACAACTCATATCTAATAACACAACCTTAACATCCCTTTTATAGCACAATGGAGCATACATATGAACTACTACCGGAGGCTAAAAGCTAACCGATTAAAGAGAAACAACAAATATTTAAAGTCTATAACCTTATATCTTCATAAAGTAATCCGTCTTCTTTTGGCAGGTCTGTGTCTGAATGGGACCGTCTGATGGCCATAGCCCATACGTCTGTCATTTTATGATAATGCAAGAGAATCAAACAACTAATGTCTTCGTCTTTTTATTAGTCTGGTGGCCCATGTAGGGCAGGATTCTTTTTGCTTTCTAGAAAGCAGAGTTTAAGAAAATGAGTCTTTCGTCTTTAATAATTCTTCCACTACTGAGGGGCCCTTCTTTGTTGTATCTATGTCTTCTTCTTCCTTGTCTTGGCCTAGGAGGGCATTGTTGAAAAATTCATCAATGAGGCCCCCAATTCTAAGGCTAGCTGGCAAAGCTCTCTCTACCAATTCCTTGGCTTATTTCTTTAGCCTTCCGTTGAATGGATCATCGGCTTGGATTATTAGGTCTTCTTTGAGGTAGGCAATGTACCATCTGTCTTCGCCTGTCAATAATTCCATGATTTCTATTGTCTCCATGGCTTGAGCAATTTGAAGCTTGGACTTATCAATAATTAAATCTTTAGTCTCGTCTTCTGATAGAATCTCAACATCTTCAAATATATAATTGGAAAATCTAATAAGTCTAAAACCTTTAACTCTCATTCCTTTACAGGAACTTGGAGCAATCTGATAGATTATAGCAAATAGAGGAAGGAAGTCGTCTACCTTCTTAACATACTCGTGGTCTATTTTTCCAAGAGCAACAGAGTCTTCTATAGTCTCAATTTGGATGAGTCCAATGAACCCATAGTCTGCTTAGGTTATCTGGGCAATATCTGCTTTCCTAAAAAGATAAATCTTTGGAACGTCTTTGAAGAAACCTTTCATCATTAAGGCATCTCCATTAGTCTCAGATAATAATATATTGAAATGTTCAATAATGTTATCAGATTCTTTCTTATAGTCTTCTGATAATGGAAGATTATTATGACCAAAAGGTATAACAATCTTAGTCTTAAAAGTCTTTTTCTGATAACAAAAATTATCAGCGGGTCTAATTTTGGACGATTCTCCAAGGGTCTGAGCATAAGTCTGCGTTTGTGGTCTAGGAGTAGCAGTCCCACTAAGCTGGGTTACTGCAAGTCTTTGAGTCCTCATGAATCTGGCAATGGCTACCAAATTTTGTTTGAACCCTATCCATAGTCTATTCTTCACATTCCACCATATGACGTCTATAAGAGTATTTTCATTATCTGAAAATTCTTGTCTAAATTTAATCAAGTCTGGGTATCTTTGATCAGGTCTATATTGGGGAAAATATATTTTCCCAATGAGTCTATTTTGAGCAATAATCTCTTGTCTAGATTTTCCTAGAGGAACCAATATATCATCAAAGTTCTCTCGGATTGGTCTTTCTTGAGAGTCTTGAATATGAGTCTGTCTTTGTGTTGCACCAGCATTTGGTCTTACGCGTCTAAGATAGTCTGCAATGTCTTCTCTATTCAGTCTATTTGTTCCAGAGGAACTCATTTTGTCTGGGTCTTCTGTTTGCAACATAAAACATGAAATTATATTAGTGTTAGCAAACATTGATTCTCTTGATATGATGTCTGGAATGGTATTTTTACTTCTCTTAATATGTATGACAGAGAAGTCATAACCATTAAGTAATTGTTTCCATCTAATAAGTCTATTAGTCCTTAATTTGGACAAGTCTAAGTCTCTTAATTTTACTGCATAAGAAGAGTTGGTATAAACGATAAAATGTTTAGGTCTAAGAAAAAGCATATATTTTTCTATTGCCCTTACTATAGTTAAAACTTCTTTTTCATGGACAGTGTATCTTGTTTCTGGTTCTATAAAGGTTCCAGAACTATATCTACAAAGTTTCTTCTTTTTTGTCTGATGATCAATGGCAAAGTATATTGCTCCCCATTGTTTATCAAAGGCATTTGTTTCTACTATAAACTGGTCTTCTGCATTAGGTAGTTCAAGTAAAGAAATATTCTTGACTACATCTTTAATCTGTCTTATAACTTCAAAATCATCTTTAGTCTAATAAAAATGATTAGTTTTTTCTGTTCCTTTTAATTTGGCAGTTAAGCTTTGGCCTTTTGAGGCAAGGTCTTTAATAAAGTTTGCAGCACAATTAAGCAATCCTAAAAATGATTGTAATTATTTTCTATCTTTAAGTTGGTCTGGAAACTCCAGAATCTTTTTGGTTATGTGTTCTGCCAAGGGTAATTTTCCTTTATTAATATGCATTCCCACAAAGTCTATCTCAGTCTGAAATAATTGCATTTTCCTTTCGAAAATAACAATACTATGCTTGTCTAATTCTAAAATAATCTTTTTAAGATGGTCTACATGCTCTATCTCAGTCTTACTGGCTACAAGATTATCATCTATATAAACAACACAAAATTCTTAATAGGGTCTAAATATATTATCCATTCTTCTTTGGAATACTTGAGGAGCGTTCAAGTATCCAAATGGCATTACTAGCCATTCGTATTTTCCTTGGGGCACACTAAAGGTTGTCCAAGTAATGCTGTCTGGATGCATCTTAATTTTGCCAGAAGCCTAATTTACAATCAAACTTACTGAATATAATTCTATCTTCAATTAAATTAATCAAATTATTCTTGTCTGGTATCTTATAAGAATCAAATTCACAATTCTTATTTAATTGTCTATAATCTATAACCATGCGTCTTTTTCCTCTTTTACGTTCAGATTCATTTTGAACATAGAAGGCTAGGCTATTATGTCTACTTTTACTTTCTCCAATGATGCCTAACTTAAGCATTTCATCTATGTCTTTTTTAAATTCTTCCCTATCTTCTTGTGAGTATCCTTTCTTATAGGTTCCACCATTAATAGTGGCGTCTGGGTTAATAGGGATAATTTCATAGTAACTTTGGTCTTTATCTCATTTAGTGATGGAATTTTCTCCTAAAGTAGTCTCTTCTAGTTTCCTAATCTTTTCCTTTTCTACTTCTATAGCCATTTTCTTCTGTTTGGATATAGCTTGAACCTATAATAAGGTATGTTGGGCTTGATCTAAAATGTCTTGTTGTATAAGAGCTATTTTCTTATAGCACTTTTGGTCTGGACACTTACGTTCTTTTTGTAAGGGCTTAGTAATTTCTAAGGCTCCTTGTTGGGTTGTAGATCTAGGTCCACCATGCTCTGCTGAAGAAATCTAAGGATTTATGGGTCTATAATTGGGTTTAACCTGCATAAGGTCAAAGGCAGTCTTGTGATCTATTAGAGGGGCTTTAATATTAAATTCCTCTGTATCAGTAATTAATATCTTATCGTTATACTGAGTATAAGGATGATATTTACTAATAAAGTCCTCTCCTAAAATAATGTTTCCTGTGAAACTAGGATGAGGATCCATTATCCAAAACCGATGATTAACGATTTTGTTGGTCTAATTTCTTAATTTAAAATAAATAGGAATAGTTTAGAAATACAAGGTAAATGGATCTCCATTAGCCACTTTACCATAGATTTCTTGAGTACTTTATAAAAAATAGTCTTCAGGAAAGGCATTAGCCTTGCAAATACTCTGAGAGCATCCTGTATCTATAAAAGCTGAAAGTCTTTTAGGATAGTCTTTGTGTTGAACAAATAATTCTACAAAACAAGCATGTGGTTTAGTAGAAATTCCTAAATTGTTCTTTTTTAAAATAAATATTTCTTTATGAGGTTCATCTATAAAATCTAAGGGTATTTGGTCTTCTGAACTACTATCAGAATGGTATTCTTCTAAATCATAGGAAATTCCCTTTCCTTTGAAGTCTTAATTTTCTTGCAATCTCTTAGCTATATTTCTATCAATGTCTTGATAATATGTTTTAATATCTAAGTCTATTTGAGCGTCATATTGGCTAGTATAAATTGCTCTAAATCTAGTTCTTCAACAGTCTTCATGGTAGTGTAATTGACAAATAACACAAACCATAAATAATTATGTTCGTATAACCTCAAAGCATTCTACACATCTAAAGTCTTTCTTATTACATTTAATTTCAAATGTACAATAATGTTTTTCATCAAAGTAGCATCTAGGTATATAGGTTAGTAACTAACGACTACTAACTGTCCATCTTTTCTTTAAAAAGGGGCTTAATATACATTTATACCAAGCTTCTTCAAAGTCTATATATTCATTATCTAAATTATCTTAATTAGTCTACATCATATACAAGTCTTGAGTATCTTGAGAGTCTTCATACTCATCAGTATCGCCATAGTCTTCTAAATCACTGTCTGTATATGCACTATTGATACTAGTATTGTCATCATCTTCTATATCTGATATTTTAATAGCATATAGGATGTCTAACTCTTCTTGATCTGCATAGTCTAATATTATATTAATGATCTTAATACCTTCTTTATCTTTCTTATTAGGGCAGTCTTTAGCAAAGTGTCCTTCTTTGCCACAAGTCCAGCATTCTTTGATGGTAGTTTTAGCTTGAGCTATATCTTTGTCTTTCCTATAATTAGGAACCTTTTTATATTTACTAGTACTCTTCTTAAAGTATCTTCTTTGGTTAAATATATTCTTCTTAGTCTTAGGATTCATTTCTCTAATTGTCTAAATTTATACTTCTTTGGAAATCCTAAAGGTCTAGTCTTAAACTTCATATGTTTCCATTCTAATTTCTTTTTTAATTTCTTAGATTCACTTCCACATCCCCATTGGATTGGAGTGATGTCTCTTTCGTCTTTGATTGGAGGGATCTACTTGAAAGTCTCTTCTATTAACTTTCCTTGATTTATATCACGTCTCTTAGATATGATATAGTCTTTGGCGAAATTGATTCTTTCACCAAGGGAGTTGTTCTTAACTCCAGCTACTCCTGGACAATTCCTATATTCATTAATTAGGATTTATCCTATGGCAGGTATCTTTCTAAAGTATTAATCTTTTAAGGTCTCTCCAAATTCTTTAATTTGGTAATATAGTTACTTATAATTATTGCTATATTCATTTATCTTATCTAATTTGCAAATACTAAGTGTGACACCCCGCCTAATTAAATACCGGGCGATCACTCCTTTATTAAATTAAATCAAGGTGAACAGTTGGTTCATTCTTAGCATCACCGTCGAAAAAAAAAGTTCCAATTTGACACCCTAATTAATTAAGCTAAGTGTCAAAACCAATTTCAAACATTACTTTCCAAATTTTATTTAAAGAAAAACTATTTATTTATTAACAACATTCAATAAGTAAGAGTCACAACACAATAATCCTGGAACATGATCCAATAATTTAAACATTCGTCAATCTAATCCCAACAAGTAAAATTTAAAGTAAAACAATCACACTGAATAAATCCCATAGTAACAGTGCTAGAAATGACAAATACAAATGTCCCAATAAAACAGATAAACAGTGGAATGGGCGACACGTGCCCAATAAATGAGAATGATAGAAGTGGAAACAATAAATGAAGCAGTCTACGCAAGTGGCCTGCAACTCCCACCTAAGCTGCAGCACGTTCCTTTCAAGGGATCCTAAGCAAGACGCCCCTGTGGCCGGGCACCAGTAATATATACATATATAAAAGAGAGAGAGAAAAAGAAACGGGTCAGATCCCGATAGTGTGTATGATTTAAAATTCATTTAGCAAGTATTTAAATTGATATAGGCCAATGCAACAACATATTAGTACGACTCTCTCTTGAGAAATTCTCACCTCTCTTCTAATGTGCACGCCTATCGTACTAACCTTCCCTACGGGTTATCAATCATATATAACACTAATCTCACCCCAACGATTAAGTTTATCCTTGATTATTCGCTTAATTGAAATCTGAACAACACGATTGTTTATAAAGTAAGATTTCAGATTGGTATTCAAGATCCTCATTACAACTTTATTAATCAATAAAGACTTCCAGTGTTATATTATACTTTCTCACAACATGTATTTACAATTTGAGTCATCACCATGTCCTACTTAGCAAATCACAGTAGGCAGTTCCAAATCTCATATTTTCATACATATATTAACTACTCATACAATATATATATTATAACAACACCCCAAATAAAACTATGGTGCGGGCATACTCTGATATCCGATCCCCGTATCGCTCACACTAAGGGAAATACAAGTTCGGAATCACTCTCGAACTGTACCAACATATATATAAACAAGATTTGAGGCGAGGCATAGATTCCAAGTCTCTAAGAGGTCAGTACATACCCCATGCCTCTTAAGACCGTCTGAACTATCATTCCGATAGCCTGTACCAAGGATATCTATCTCCTAGGGTACGAATCAATATCCCCCATAAGGCAACACAGGATAAGATCGTCCCAGCGCGGTAACCTCGGGGATAGCAAGTAGCGCGGGTACGTTTTTCACACGTATGTAATGTATGCATACACAACCATATAAATATACTACTTGTTATCATATCAATATAGGTTTCTCTCATCACCCATATTTACAATATTTATCCTTAATTTCCACATTAAGTATTTCTTATAAGGGTTCGTCACTAACCTTAACTCTAAGGGTTTCTCCAACTCATTACGTGACACTCGTGGACTCTATCCTCCCAAGTATAAAATTCAGTAGGTGTCCTTTTTAAGTCCCAACGTAACTCTCTTACGCACCTCTCCCTTTAATACATCAATTCATCGATCCATAAGTAAATTATTCCAAAAATACAAATTCTCGGCTCACATAAAAAACCCCAAAAGTTATTCATATGACTTACTGGTCTTCCATATCTCCCAAAACATTTTATTAAGGATGCCCAAGAATTATCTCACATTAACTTGAATTTCAACTAATTAAGAGGGGAAAACATGAGTCTGCAAGGAGGGGTCAATCGATCGAGGTCTGGGGCTCGATCGATCGATCAAGCAGGTCTGCGAAAACTAAAATTCTGCAGTTCCGGGTTTCATCTCCTAACTTCAACAATTTCCATATTTTCTAATCCCAATCATCCCAGAATTGATACTACTAATATTATATTATCATATTAGGTATTTTCAACGTAAAGCATGTGGGTTTCTGTCATTTAATCATGGATTAACAGCCCAAGATCTATACAATTATCAAGAACCCTAGAAATTTCTTAATCGGTGTTCTAATCTGTTTTTCCCAGAATTTCCTTCTAATACATCATTAAAATTTCGTGGATTATTCTTCTACATCACCAATAATTTCCAGAATAAGGTTTAAGTCATCACTACATGCAAATTCCTATCACAATTTAGGTTTTCTTCCATGCAAATCATCCCTAATCATTCCTAAACTAATATGAAAGATGCACCAACGAAATAAGCAAGATAAACACTTGCCTGGGATTTTCAAAAGTTTGGTTGGAGGCTGGTTTTGGTGTGGTTGCGTTTCCCGTCTCTCGATCTACGCGTTGGTGGTGGCGGCGGTGCAAACCGTTGAGTTTTGAGCCTTGGAATGCTTTGAGAGCTCTCTCTTCTCTTCTCCAATGGCCGTTCTAGAGTTTTGAGCTTTCTAACCCTAGAAGGTAACCTAGGTATCTGATATAACTCCTCTAATTTTCGTGGGTTTAATTACCCAAAAATGTAAAATGACCAAAATGCCCTCTCGGGTTACTAATTAGGCCTAAAAATGCCCCGAGACCCAAACTAAACCCCCGGGTACACTTTTCTGACTATCTCGACCCTTCTGAATGCATTGGCGCACTCAAAATGACCATATGGACAACTTATAAAATATTCACTTTTATTTATCAAAATTTAGTCCCGACGCGACACGAGCACGTCCCAACTTAAATTTTCGAAATTGTCATTTTATTCACTCGTGACATTCAACATAATCAGTATAATATATTACTTTGATCATTAGTAATATTCAACAAATTTCATATAATTACTAACTCTCGTCACGTTAATAATTATAACATAATTAATTTTCGGATTTTTATTAAATAATTAACTCACATTAAATTTAATAAATCCCCAAATTAATACATAAAAATACGGGGTATTACACTAAGGAGGGATAACTTAGTTTTTGCTAGGTCTTGTTCATTGATTTGAGCTAGATGTCTAATTCCAATGAATTCTGATGTAAACAATTGAATATATTCTTCAATTGATCTTTCTTCTAAGTTTTCTTTCATCTTCTCAATCTTAGTTAAGGAGTCTTCATCTGTAGCCTTTCTTAAACTATCTAAGTAATATTTTGCAATACCTCTAATGGATTGCTCAGCGTACTACTTACATGAACTTGTATCACATTGTTCATTAGATGCAAAATACATGTTCATATGATGACGCCATTCATCTAAGGCCTTCTTCCTATCTTGAACATTGTCTAGGTTAAGGTATATACCTACTGGATTTATGGCTTGGCTTGCCATAGTCTTAACTGGAGTGAAACTCTTCTCACTATTTGGAAAGTCTTTTATATAATCAGGTTTAGTCTTAACTACGGTGCTTAAGTATATAGGAATAGTTATTCCTATTGGTTTACTAAAGAGTCTAGGATCATCTTCTAGCGTACTACTACTTTCTATCTCTTGTTTACTTGGCTCTACTTGTGTAGTCAGCATTAATCTTTGTTCTCCTTCTTCTATTAGACTTAGGTTTCTAAGAAGTTCTTTCGTATTCTTAGATTCTTTTAATTTTAATATGCGGTCTTGGGCTATCATATTAAATCTTCCTCTTTCTTGAAATCTAACATAATGACTTTTCTTAAGGTTATCTTTGAATTTCTTCATATCCAATTCTGAGGGTTTTTGCCCAAAGTTTTGGATCCTAGCTTTTTCTTTAATTAAGTCTTTTTGTTCAAATGATCTTCTAGGTCTAATTATCGGGGCTCGTCTTAGTAAACTATTACTAGTCTTACTACTACATTCTCCTTCTGAAGGATCATTGATTATCTCTTCTTCCATATTCCTAAATCTAATTTCTTCGATTTGGATATTCTTGTTGACAATCTTAGGAGGTCCAAACTGGATGGTAACATTGCCAATGACATCATCTTGATTAATAAACAAAAGTTTATTTTGTATAGTCTTTGTTTCTTGAAATTCTGACAATTGCCAAAGGGTCATAGCTTTTTCTTTCATAGGTCCAGTATTCCTAATACTGTAAGTATGATTATAGTCTGAGACATTGGTTCTAACTAATATTTCTTCATTAAGTCTACTACCAGGAATTCCCGATTGCATTCCTTCAGAAGGAAATTGGGAGAACTTCCCACACCTTTAGAATTCTATATTTATATTAGCGTCTGGAATAATATAGTCTTCATAGCCACTAGCATATAAGATTAACTTAAAATGTTTGGCTATGTCTACGGTTACTATAAATGCCGAAATGACATTAAAGCATCCTATATTGTCTGACATTTCTAATTGGGTTATCCCAATAAGGATTTTCTCAAAATATTTTCATCTTTTATCTACTAAACAACATAATATGTTGATATTATTCTGAGGTCTATGTAATCCTTGGATTCTTGCTTAAAAGAGTCCAAAGGTTAGGAATTGGAACTTCCTATCAGTTCCTCTAAATCTAAGCCATTCTGAGTCAAATACATGTAGCTCAGTATAGGATTTGTCTAAAACATGATTCCTACAATGGTAAGTCATGTTATAATTAGGAGTCTTAGGAGTGGCACCTTCTTTAAACAAGTCTATGTATCTAACGGCTGGAAGTTGTCCATAATGAATGGAATCTTCAACAATCTTCTAGTCAACTTCACCCCATTCTTTCCATTAGAGAGGATTTGTGAAATTTATTTCTTTTCACCATGTCCTAACATTGGAGGATGAATCCTTAAGTCTTTGGAGCATATGATTACTCTGTCCAATATTTGGGATAGAGCTAACTATCTTAATATTCTTATATAATCCGTCATTTATGGCTCGTCTACCTATGGTATTCCTTTCTCTAATTTCTATAGGAGGGGGTTCTCTAAATTTACAGGTGGCAACCTGTTTTTGTTCAAGTCTTTTTTCAATTCTCGCTAAAAAGTGTGAATAATCTTTTTATCTGACCAAGGATTTCTTCTTTAAAATTCTTATTCTCTCTTCTTGTCTTTTCAGAAATTTCTTCACCATGTCTAGCTAGAGAATTAACTAAGGAATTTGCAATATTTGTAATATAGTCTTTTACTTCATTATCTTTTTCTTGTTGTTACACAGATCTAGCTTCTATAGATTCTACAGTCCTTTATATTTTATCTAAACGAGTTAGAATAAAAGGAGAGTCTATTTTTGCTTGGGAAGGTTTATTATATACGACCTTAATTCCGCTTATAATTTCTTCATATTTTTCTTCTACTTGGGTTATATTTACTCTAAGTTCATTAATAATGCTATCCATCTTGGATAGGTTATGGCTTTCCATATTATTAAAATAATTTTCTAAATTTTGTTGGAATTTAACAAAGTCTGTGTAGAAGGTGGTTAATCCTTCTGTCTTAGCCTTTAAGACTAAAGGCAAGTCTTTAACAAAGCTACTGTTATAGTCTTGGGTAGATGCTATGTATGTAGAAATTAAATTTAATCTTTCTAATATAGGTCTAGTTGCTTTAGCAGCGTTAACAATCTCATTTTCATTTATCTTATAATAAAATCTATCATCATTTATCTTTTCTAAATTTTTTTGACAAAAGTCTGATAAGGTCTGAATGGAGAGGTCTCTTAGTACCTCATTCTAGTCTGATCTAACTATCTATATTTGGAAGATAACTATCTAATCTAGGGACAAGCTTAGCTTGTTCTTTGGTAAGTTTAATTAACTCACTGTCTTGATTTTTAATTAAATTTTTAATTTCTAAAATGTCTTTGTTAAGGACTTCTATATGATTAGTCTTAATATTTATTTCTTGTAAAATATGTACTAAGTCTATTGGGATTTGATTATCTATTTCTAGTAGTCTTTTAAAGATATTTTTTTATCTCTGTTTTTAGGGTTTGAGTGTCTTTTATTAATTGTCTTAATATAAGGAGTATACACTTATTTTGGTCTATTATGCTATTAATAGTACTACCAGTAACTTGTCTACTATCTGCATGTTTGGCGATGTGTTCAGTGTGTTAACAACCGTCTATGTGAGAGGTTAAACAATCTACTGGGTCTAAATAAGTTATGGGTATGTGATGGTAGTCTGGGTTGGTTCAAAAAATATCTTTATAAATGCGAGGGATAAATCCCAAGGGCTTTAATGTCTTTTTACTATAAGTCTAAAAGGAGCGTTTTATGGCTCTGGTACCAGAATTGGGGTTTGGGTCGGAATTCGGTGAGTTTCTAAAATCTTTAAGGGCTTGATACCAATTTGGGATTAAACTATAAATCTTTTAAATATCTAGTCTAAAAATAAGGGTCTCATATAAAACAAGAGGGGGACCATCTAAAGATAATAACAAAATGTCTTTAGGGACCACTTGAGGAACAGGACAAAGTCCGCACCGGGTGCGCACGGTTTAGTCCGCACCTGAGAAAATCCCTATATATATATATATATATATATATATATATATATATATATATAATGTGTTATATGAACACAGTAAATGTTAATATTTGTAAAAATGTTACAAATATAAACCTAACCAATGCCACCCCTACTCACCCCAAATCGGAACTCCGGTGGATCCAAACCCCATTTCTCTAATATTCTCCTGATTTCAAAGGTCCGCGCACACGGCCCCCTATCCCAACACTACCCACCCCAAATCGTAGCGCGGATGAAAGTCGTTGAAGCGCCGACAATAGGGGTGGGTAGTGGTTGAGATTGAATGTCGCTAGTGCAAATTTTTAAAAATATGGTGATTTCGAAAAAAAGAGGTTTGGATCTAGCGTGTGTATATATATATATATTGTGTAATATTAACACAGTAAATGCAACTGTTTGTGAAAATGTTATATATATTAAACTATTTCATAAATATATTAACACAATAAATGTTATTGTTTGTAAAAATGTCACAAATATAAAACTATATTATTTTCTAGTGTATATAGTGGCATGAGGTGCCTCTGACGCGGCCCTTTGAATATAAGAGCGTTATATATATAACAATAAATGTTACTGTGTGTTTGTGAAAATGTCACATATATAAAACTATTTCATATTCTAGTGCATTTGTGTAATTTTTTTTATTTGAAATTTTATACGCTTCATGGATTTTGTTTGATTGATCTCGTCGACTAAATTTCAAAAATAGTAATTTTGTTAAAAAATGATTTGTCAATAAAAAAATTATGATCATTTTAAGATTAAAAAAAACTCCAACCACTTATGTAACTTTCGGATGAATGGTTTTAAAAAGGGTAAAATTGTGAAAAAAATCCCAAAAAAGTTGGAATAGGACCTATATGTTGGTTGAAAAGTCTATAGGACTTGTATATATGTTGACGTGACAAATGGGACTTAAATATAATTTTCCCTTATTATCTAAATATGAATGTTAAATGTTTGGTATAAAAAATGGCTAAAAATGTTCTATATGATACGTATCAGGTGACCCTTAATTGATACAAAAGGCTAAAATAAGAATTTTATTAAAATGACGACAAACGTAAAGAATTTTGATATTAAAATGATCTACTAATTGACAAGAACCAACAATGTTTTTTTTAATATTTTGTGATTTAAAATTTAAATTATATGTGTTTTCAAAGTTCTATATTAGAATAAATAAAAAAAATAAAATAATTTTTCAAAGTGCTAGCTCTCTACTTCATTTCTCTTTTATTTTCTTCATTTCTCTCTCACTCTATCTTTCCTCTTGTCACCTTGCAACCCAACCACTTCTTCTCTATCTTAACTCTCCCTATCTCTCACACACCAAAAAAGACGATGATCAGGTTGTTGGCAATAAAATTTTAATGATAGGACTATTTCAACAAGCCACCACTATGTAACAAAAATTTATTGAAGTAATTATTTATAATTATTTTCTCCCTACATATATTTGAGTAAATAATATTTCACTCATATATAAAAAAGACTACACATAAAAAAAGACTTCACAAAAAAATAAAAAATAAAAAAAAGTTAATTTGACATCTCTAGGCCCTTTAAAACCCCTGATTTGGTGGAGCGTTTGCTTACTCTAAATTTTTCATAAACCGGTAAAGAAAATAGAAATAATAAATGGCATAGAAGGTAGGTAGCATTCCCTTCTTGGCAACCTATCCAACCCCGGTGTCGCTTGACATATTTTCATGCCGGTGATTCTCTTGTTTATGTCACCACTAAAGACCCGGCTGATGATCATCGTTAGCCCTAGATTTCCATTTATAAAACCAATCTTAACATATATGGAACGTAATATTTTTTATGTGCCATATATTAGTATTACTACCTACATATATGGCACATAATAATTTTTACTCAAGTGTATATGTGTTTGCAATACTCCATAATGTCACACATATTTATTAACGAAAAAACTACACACATACGAAAATTTCATAATCCATGACATTCACCAAATCAAGTCGTAGTGGAATGTCAATTTTCAATGGGTTAGTAGGTGTGTAAACAGGCAACTCATTGCTCTGCTAACGATGGCTGGTTCTCTTCAATTCCTTATGAGTTAGACATTATTGTAGCAGAAGCCATTTACTCTATTGGTTACTATTCAACCTTTAGTTTGGGATGGCAATGGGTCATCTCACATTAGTTTCTTGTCAGGTCTAGTCGGGTTTGTGTGAAAATAACCTATACCCAAACTTGACCTCTGAAACTTTTTGTGTGTACCGTGTCTCTTATAGAGTCTAGTCCGTGTTCAAGTCATGTCATAACGATTCATGTCGTGTATTTACACTAACGGGATAAATCGAAATCCAATTCTTTAAGTTGGCATGCTTAGCGAGTCCACCCGATAAGCACTCACATTAATTAGAGAGCTTGACAAATAAGTCATATTTACATAAAATATTTTCTAATAGGTCATATCAAAATATTTGTTTCCCAATAGGTCATATTTATGCATATAGTTAATATTCAATGTATGTTTACAAATAGGATCTATTGAACCAAAAAAAAAAATTCATGAGATTTATTAGAGCAAAAAAAAAAAATAACAAGACTTATTGAATTACATACTTAATAAAGCGACTACATGTTACAGAAACCCTATTAATTAAGGCTTCCCCCAAATCCACCGAAAAATTGCGTGGTTTGTGGCACGTGGTACATGGCAATTTGATATCCTCACCTTCAGTTTTGTCCAAAAATAACATAGAGAACACCATCCCCAAACATCAATGGACAATACACCGTAGCACCCGATAGTCTAAAGTAAAACAATAAACATAAAAAGCCCATGTGATATGTTGTAACACAATGTACCGCTGTAAAATTATTGGAGAAAGTTGGATGAATCACAATCAACCTCAATTGACTGTCTAAATATTGTAGTATCATAAACAATGGAATCCCTTCCGGTAGCTGAACAAAGTGCCCATACATATCTTTCCATAACCATAAACTAAAAAAAAGCGAAACATAACTCAAAATAATAAAGAGCTCTATGAAAATCACTACGTTCTTCTGCATAGATTGAATGTTCCCGCTGTTCAGTCGAACACATAAACACAATGAATGTCATAATATGACACAAAAATAACTATTTGAATAGATTACTTTCCAACAACCAAAATAACTCATCAAAATGTCCCAAACTCAATAAATCCTAAGTAAAGTTTCGTAATTTTAAAGATAATATTATTTAAAATGAAACTTACCTCTACTGAACATAATGAATCCCCGAAAACAATAATTCATTCAAATTGCATATCTTAAAAACTAAACATCTGAGACATACGTAGTCCACTAATCTGTCAAATTAAAAAAAATGAAACACAACAGATAAAGGGAAAAAAACATAACATAACATAAATTTTTAATGATCTATTTTCATTTTATATATACCTTAAACTTTATCAAAACCTAGGGAAATATATGTCATACTGAACCATTTTACAAATACCCATTTTAAACACAAACTGAGTAAGCCAACATAATTCAAGCACATTGATTATGGGTTCAATTTCAATCTTCCAGTGAAGGGTAAGCAATACTCAAAGATATCAATAATTAAAAAAACAAAAAACTAACGATCACAACTAATACCTACACAAATGTTAAATGACTTATATCGAGCGCTTAGGTGTATCAAAAGAATGACATTGAATAATAAAAAAAATAAGATACCTGTAGAGTGCTTAAATGAACCAGAATTGAATACTAATTTACAATACAAATAAATGAGTAGTATCTCTCAAAATCATACAGAACAAACCATAAGTCAAATTTTACCTAGATGTTTCAATATAACTCAAGTATAGAGAAAACACAAACTATAAACAAATGAGGTATAAGTAGTACAATCAAAGCATCACTTCATTTGAAATTTTTTCAATCAATTTTCGCTCAAGAAATGAGGTTTATATTGAAGGTTACATGTGATGATGACACTCTCGTTGTTTTGTCCACCATTGCAATTATCTTAAGAGAACAATTATTTTTCTCAAAGCAATGTAAATTCATAATATGTTGGATTAACCCAAAACCTTTTACCAAACCCAAATAATTAACATTAGCTGGACCACATTCTCCAAGCTTTCTATTTATCCTAACACTCCCTAAGAGATTTTTCAAATAGGAGCAACATTTGCACTATTAATATTGGAATCATATTTTTTTTTCAATTAAAGGAGGCATGCAAAACGAAAAGTTGGAACCCCTGAGTGTCCATGTCGTGCCCACAAACTGTTTGCCTTCTTTAAAATGCCAAACAATTCCACACGCCCCATGACGTGTCCAAGGAGTGTTCGAGTTTAGTCGTACGCATGTCGGAGTGTTCAACACAGGAAGTGGAAGATCCAGGATTACAGTCCAATTGGGGTGAAATCGGTTAAAAAATACATATGCGAAAGTTTCGAGTGTTATCGGGAGCTCGGGGGCGGGAGCCCCCGAGGCGATTTCTTTTTGGGTTATTTCTAATTTTAAACAAATTGTAGCTTTATAATGCTCAAACAATTACTCTCAATCATTATTAACAATATCTAATTAATTTCTCCAGGACTTCCTATTTAAAAAATACCACATATTTCAGACTACATATAGCACCACATATTTAAATGAATCAAATACCAAAAAGTTCTTTAAACAATTTTTAATACATATTTAGTCCAAGCCTTTTATTTTCTACCAAAAAGTCCCTTTTCTCTTATCTTTAAAGGTCCACGCCAGCGGCATGGAAAAGCCACCTGTGGTATGGTAAAGTTATTTTGGCATGGTGAAGGAATTTTTGGTGCAAAATAAAAAGGTTTGGACTAAACGTCTATTAAAAAAAGTTCGAGGGACTATTTGGTATATGCTCTTATTTAAATTGAACATTGAACAACTTCAAATTAAACTACACATACATAAAAAAAATTAAATTTAACAACTCCACGTACAAAAAACTAAACTGGACAACCCCACATACATAAAATTTCTATCACATACAAACAATATATAAATACATTAAAATAATACCAGGAAAACCCTATATTTTTTTTTTTTGAAAAATTGAACAACTTCAAATTAAACTACACATACATAAAAAAAATTAAATTTAACAACTCCACGTACAAAAAACTAAACTAGACAACCCCACATACATAAAATTTCTATCACATACAAACAATATATAAATACATAAAAATAATACCTGGAAAACCCAATATTTTTTTTTTGAAAAATTCAACCGGGGCCACCGCCCCCCTTGGCCCTTAGGTGGCTCCGCCACTGAACACAGGTACGTCGGAAGTGTCCGTTCTTCCTAGATAATAACATCATAAATATCTCGAGTAATACGTACTTAATGTTACAAAAAAATCAGAAAACTCGTCTCCAACATCTTAGGTATTTATCTCATATTGAGTGTAGGAGTCTTCTTAATTTGCAATCTCACTGGCTTCTTAAATTTATTAACTCGTCAAGCTCATTCAAATTTTGAAGGAAAGGGAGTCACAAAAATGGCGCACCTAACAAATAGTGAGGCTAATTAGTTTCTACACTAAAATAATTATTGTTAACCAACTATGATTTGATATATTAAATACGTCAAAGTTATGGGGCCATAATGAAAATGTAAAAATATAAATTTTGAAGTAGAGAACCTACAAAGTTTCTGAGAACATAATGGAGAGATCTAAGGGTCCTTACCTATTAAATGCATACCAACCTGGAAAGTGAAGGAAATGTGAATACAGAATGAAAGAAGCAATTAATTTAGAGAACTATAAAAAAATAATAAAAACCTTCATGTATTATACAACTATCAAATAAAACTAAAATAAAACAAAAAAAGCATAAAAAAGAATATCGTGTTTTAACTATGTTTCTTCTAAAAATTCAAAAAAATGAGCTTAAGAATGTACCGACCCCTCTGTTAGGGATATGAACCGTCCACGATACTATTGCACCTAAAAAGGCATAAACAGTGGAGCTTAAATGAAATTAATTGAATGTTCATTAAGGGGATAAATGGTAGCTTCATTGTATATTGCAAATTGTATACAAGCACAATAAGTGTTGCATTTTTGTAATACCCCATTTAATTAAACATGGGGGTTTTGGGAAAAAGTCAAATCCAATTCATAATGTATAAAAATAGGACACTTCACATAATTTTATAAATTTAATCTTTGTACTAAAAACACCATGAAAGATGACAAATATGTCATTTGACAACGCATACAAAAAAAACCATCAAATTTTTAAAACTCCATAACTTCAAATTTAGAAATTCAAAATTCACAAAATTTATATATTTGAAATCTACTTGTCAAAGATCTATCCAAGAACACACATATTTGATATTTTTTGTCCAAAAAATTGAAACCGGAAAATTTATTATTTCACTAAAACCTCCATTTTTTTCGGCGAAAACCCTTTTTCTCCGGCGTTGGCAATGGTGACGCTGGCGCGGAGCAAAAAAATGAAAAAAATAAATGAATGGAGAGTGAAACGAGGAGAGAGTAATAATCCGGTGAGAATTCCGACGGTCTCTGGTGAGGATTTCGTCATTCCGACGAGGATTTCGGTGGGTGGGGTAGGGTGCGGTGGAGGTGGGGTTATGTGTTTATTTTTAAAATGCTTTTTAAATGAGTATGACTAAGGGTATAAATATAAATAACTCGTTTACTAAAACAATTGAAATTACATATTTTTATTTACAATTATTTTCTCCCTATATGTATTTGAGTAAATAAGACTTCACTTATATATAAAAAAGACTACTCATAAAAAAGACTTCAAAAAAATAAAAAAATAAAAAAAGTTAATTTGACATCTCTAGGCCCTTGAAAACCCCGATTAGGTGGAGTGTTTGGTTACTCTAAAATTTTCACAGACCGAGAAAGAGAATAGAAATAGTAAGTGGCATAGAAGATAGGTAGGATTTCCTTCTTAGCAATCTATTGACTAGGCTTGTAAACGGGTCAGATTCAGACTGGAACAGGCCAATTCAAATCCGAATCCATTTATGTTAAACGGATTCGGATCCGATCCGATTATCCGACGGATTATCTGTTAGGGTTCCGAATGCAAATTCGTTAAGAATCCGTTAATCCGATCCGATCCGATTATAATATTATAAATAATTTTTACAAATTTCAAAATACAGTATATATAATAAATAAATATTATAATATATATTTCAAAAAATATATTTAAATAATTATTATAATATAAATTACTATTATAAATAAATACAATATATATTAATATAGGACTATTATAAATAACTATTAAAATATATATTAATATAGGACTATTATAAATAACTATTAAAATATATATTTAAAATATTAATAAATTTCTAAATAGAATATATACATTAATTAAAAATATTATAAATATATATAAATATATATATTAATCGAATCAGATTATTAATGGATCGGATCATATGAATCCAAATCCGCTCCCTTTAATAAATGTCTAATTGGATAATCGGGTAATCGGATTTCAGGCATGATCCAAATCCGTGTAAATGGATCGGATTCGAATTCGGATTCGGATAAAATCCGATTAGTTGACAGGCCTACTATCGACCCCCGGTGTTTCTTGACACATTTTCATGCCGGTGATTCTCTTGTTTATGTCACCACTAAAGACCCCGCTGATGATCGTCGTTAGCCTAGGATTGCCATTTATAAAACCAATCTTAACATATATGGCACATAATATTTTTTATGTGGTCATATATTAGTATTCAAGCCTACATATATGGTACGTAATAATTTTTACTGAAGTGTAGATGTGTTTGCAATGCCGCATAATGTCACACGTATTTATTAATGAAAAAAATACACACATATGAAAATTTCATAATCCATGACATTCTTCAAATCAAGTCATAGTGGAACATCAGTTTTCAATGGGTTAGTAGGCGTGTAAAGAGGCCACTCAGTGGGCTGCCAATTATGGCTAGTTCTCTTCAATTACTTGTGAGTTAGCCATTATTGTAGTAGACCACCTTTACTCTGTTGGTTACTATTCAACCTTTAGTTGGGGTGGCAATGGATACTCTCACATGAGTTTCGTGACAGGTCTAATCGGGTTCGTGTGAAAATAATCTATACCCAAACTTGACTTGTTAAAACTTTTTGTGTGCATTGTGTGTCTTATCGAGTTTGTGTCGTGTTTGGATCGTGTCTTAATAAGTCGTGTCATGTATTTCCACTAACTGGCTAAACCCAAACCCGATTTATTAAGTTATCGTGTTTAGCGAGTCCACCCATTGAGCACTCATATTCGTTAAAACTTCTCCCAAACCCACTAAAAAGTTGTGTGGATCATGTCATGTGACAATTTTCCATCCATACCTTTAGTTTTGTCCAAAAATATCTTAGGGTCCATTTGGTTGACATTATTTGTCATGACAAATGCCAAAAAATTAACAAATATGAAAATCTGCCAACTTTTTGGCTTTTTAGTTGCACAATTTGCCATGACATTGTTTGCTAGTGTACAACAATCATTATGCATAAGATGTTGACAAACTTTGCTTACCTATTTGAATGAGAAATATATGCCAACAAATTTGCTAACTTATCAAACGGTTTTAATGTTTTAAAAAAAAATTAAAAACTGTTATAAATATTTAAAATCTGTTTTTTAATGTTTTAAAAATTGTTCTCAATATTATAAAAAATTTGTTAAGAAAATGTTTTACATTTAAAAAAAAACGTATTATAAAAATATTGTAAAAACAGTTTTTAACATTTTTAAAACATGTTATAAATATATTATAAAAACTTTTTAAAATTTAAAAAAAATATATTTAAAAATAGTATAAATAGTTTAAAAAACTGTTATGAATTTAAAAAATTATTTTGTAATGTTTTAAAAACTGTTTTTAAGATTATAAAAAATTGTTAAGAAAAACTTATTAACTGTTTTAAACCATTTTTAAAGTAAAAATCTTAAAAACTGTTTTAAACTATCTTTAACGTAAAAGTTGTTTTTTTGTAACATAAAAAATGTTTTTTCGTAACGTAAAAACTGTTTTTTCGCAACATTTTTAAAAACTATTTTTTAATAAAATACTTTTCCGTAACATTTTTAAACATCTTTTCGTATTGTAAAAACTATTTTTTCGTAACGTTTTTTAACATTTTTAAAAACTGTAAAAACTGTTTAATAATAAAAACGGGGAGAAAGAAAAAAAGAAAAAAACAGTTCGTTTGTTTTTTTAATAATAATTTTAGGTTAAAAAACATTTTTTATATATAGTTTGTTACTTTTTTTAATAAATAAAAAAAGGGAGTAAAAAGAAAAGAAAAAACTATTTTTTATTAAATAAAACTTGGGATGAAAATAAAAAAAACATATTTTTTATTATTATATATGAGAACATGGACGAAAATGTGTTATTAAAATGTTTTGTCTAAAAAACTTGTTTTTGCCTCATTTGGTGGTTGATAGCCTAATGTGAGAAAAAAATATTTGTCTTGAAAAAATTTGACAATTTTTTCATGCCAACTCTTTTGACCAACGTTCATCAAACGGAGAACACCACCCATAAACATCAATGCACCGTACAGAGTAGCATCTAATAAATTAAAGTAAAACAATAAACAAAAAAATCCATCCGTTATGTCGTAACAAAATGTATTGCTGTAGAACTATTGGAGAAAGTTAGATTACTCACAATCAACGTCAATTGACTAAATATTATAGTATCAGAAACAATGGAATCCCTTTCCTCTAGCTAAATAAAGTGCCTTACATATCTTTCCAAAACCATAAACTAAATAAAGGCAAACATAACTTAAAATAATAAGGAGAGCTATAAGGAAACCATCACTTTCTTCTGCATAAGACTGAAAGTTTAGGCAACCTATTCAATCAAAGACATAAAGACAATGAATGTCATAATATGGCACAAAAAACAACTATTTGAATATATAACTTTCCAACAGCCAAAATAACTCATCAAAATGCCCCAAACTCAAGAGATCCTAATAAAACTCTCCTAATTTTAAATACAATATTATTTAAAATGAAATTGGCCTCTACTGAACATAATGAATTCTCGAAAACAATCAATTTCACCAACCGACATAAGGAAATCAAACTTTATAAAAAGTAAATAAATTTTTTTCATTCAAACTGGATTTTTTAAAAACTAAACAACCGAGACAAACATAGTCCACTATTCTGTCAAATGAAAAAAAAAAAGGGAAGCACAACGATAAAAGAAACAAAAACATATCATAACATAAATTTTTAATCATATATTTTCCATATAAACTAGGGAAATATATGTTACATTAAAACATTTTACAAATATCCATTTAATTGCAAACTGAGTAAGCCAACATAGGTAAGAGTTCATAAATGATACTCGATTGATCCACATAATGCAAGCATGGGTTGTGTAAAATTCGAATTTCAATCTTGAAGTAAAAGGTAAGCGATACTCAAAGATATCAATAATAAAAAAATATTGACTAAAGACCACAACTAATACGTACACAAAAGTTAAATTACTTATATTCAGAGTGCTTAGGTGTACTAAAAGAAAGACATTGAATAATAAAAATAAATAAAATACCTGTAGAGTGCTTAAATGTACCAGAATTTAAAATTGAATTACTATACCCGTAAATGAGAAGTATCTCTCAAAATCATACTGTACAACCTTTATTTTTCACGTAAAGGTTGTCCAGACAAATACGCCAAAGATGAGGCTTGTCTAATAATTTATACCATTCTCAGCATCAAACCATAAAATGACATTCATAATTTAAATCCTACATGTACAGTTAGACCGTATGAAGCAATAACAGACAATAAATAATCCCAACTCCCATAAGTCATAAAACATCCATCTCCACTGTCACTGAAAATAAATGAGAGAGATGAAAAATTTTGAGTTTATGCCAGTACAATCTATGTAATAATAAAATGATTGAAATAGAGAGTAGCAATTTATGCTAGAATCAAATGAACTAAATCCTCTAACGATCAAGTGCAATGGCAAGTCTGATATTTTGTCAGCCCTATTGTCCCTATCTAGGAGAATATGGAGGAAAAATATTTTATAATTTGGGTCAGCGCCCTAAAGTTGCAAGAATTAACTTACAAAACCAATATATAATCATGCAGTCAATTCAAATTACGCACAACACATCGACACTCGCATGCAGTATGTATCTCACGCCTCATCTAATGTGATCATTCGAACATAAGTACAATTGTGAAATTCGACATCTATACTAGTGTGATAATATCAAAGGCATCTAGCACATATATTAAACGATAGATAAACATATACACATATGATTTCAGTCACCAGAATAATCCTCCCATTACTATTTACAAGAAAATATAATAGCATCATACTATCCACGAGAATTATCATTTAATTACATTATGTATTTTACATAGCATTGTGTTCATTAACAGTTGTCTACATCAGTAGAATACATGAATTTATTCTCAATTAATTTATATAAATATATGTCCTTACATATATGCGACACATGAAGGCATCTACCTTCGGTGTCCAATTCGTAATCTATCAATCCTAGTTGGCTACTCTCGTGGGCTTGCAAAAAGTGGACTCCCACAATTGCCCCTGAAATCTTTGGGTTATTAAGCATAGGCCAATAGATTTCAACTGGGTCGGAGGTCCAAGTCCTTAAAGTGTAGTGAGAGTCCGTGATGGGATATTTGTAATAACAAGGCTTCCAACAAGGGAACACTTGTCTTAAAAAAGAACCTGAAGCCCCAAAAAATTTCTAGGAAGTTGAAACTCATCATTTAAATGTTCTGGTGACCAATCGTTGCTTACTCAAACGTTTGTTCACTACTTCTGATCGTTATTTGCACATACTCTGTTCTCACGCTCCCCTTTTTCTTTAAAAGTCGAAGTTTCCCTCAGTATGCGCTTTCTCAAATCTTCGTTATCACCTATAAGTTACAGTTTATGTTTCTTCTTAGTTACTTTTCTCTGTATTAGCTAGTTACTGTAGGTAGGGTTTCTTCTTACTTGTTCAACTATGGCGATGTTATATGGTAAATTTTTAGAAGAGTTTAGGCAGAAATATAACATCCCTGATTAGGTTATTATCGAAAGTTCCCCCTTCCTCGTAATGTTCGTAAAGTTGATGGGGCACTGGATTCACACCCTGTTGATAACTCAAAGGGGTTTGACATTCCCCCTAAATAAGTTATTTCTTAAATTTTTAGGTACTTTGCCATTGTTCTGGCTCAATATGCCCCCAACGTATGGAAGTTAGTAAACGATTTCCATAGGATAAATACTTTCTATGGAACAAAGTTGGGTCTTCCTGAGGTATGTTACTGTTATGTGTTCTTGAAGACCAAAAGAGGTTTGTTGTATCTGAAAACTAGAAAAGCCCAGCGAGTTCTGGTGGTAAATCTCCCTGATTCCCATAAGGACTACTAGGAAAGTGGGTTTATTGCAAGGAACTGGAAGCACCCTCCACTGTTGGAAGGGGAGAGACCACGTGACCCTCCCATTTTTAACTATGGCCTCTAGGAGTTGGAGGAGATAGGGGCCTCCATTTAGGAGGAAGTTTATTCCCTGAGTGCCCACTGTCCCTAGTCTTAAGGGGGCTAGTTTAGGTGATTCCACCTTTTTAAGAGGTTGGTGATCGCTACTGATTGGGAGCATTCCTCGAGGCCGGGACTAGCTCAACTCGCATTCAAGACTGCATAGGGAATGGCTCTAGTAAGTCTTTCCTACTCGTTTCTTTCCTTTTACACTTTCCAAATTTTGTCTTAATTCTTTGTTATTTTCTCCTTCTTACAAATGCTATCTAACTTCACTACCCTCCTAGACAGTAAATTTATAGCTTCAGAGCTGAAGATGGCTTTAAAGGTCGATAAGATGCCCCTAGAGGTTGAGAAGGTGGCCCTTGACAATGCTCGTAAATCATAGGAGAGTGAACAGAGTGAGACGTCTAAAGCCTATGATGCTTTGGGGGATGCTCATAAGGTAATGATTGCTGAGAAGTACAAATTAATGGAGGCCAATAAAAAGTTAACTGACAAGGTGGCCAAGTTGGAGGGAGACCTTTGTCAAGACAAGGATGATAACTCTCGTGAAGGTTTTTATAAAGCTTACGAATATGTTGAATTCCATATGGCCTATGCTTATAAGGTCTCCTTTAAGAAGGGCTGGGACCAGGGTTTAAAGACTGCTAGAACACCTGCAGATTCTTAACTTTTTGACCTTCAGTATCCTGAGCCTGACCCTTATATTGATGAAGAAGAGGGAGAAGGTGGTGACTAGGCTGCTAGCAGCACTTAGATTGTTCCTGCTATGATTGGCAATAGTGTTGGTGCTATCCAGGAACAACAAGTGGTCGAAACCATTTTTAGAGAAGACCAGGTGAAATACTAGGTCTCTTGTAGACTATGGTTTTTAATTTCCTTGTAAATTTTAGACTTGTTGGTTTCTACCCTTGTTTTGAGAACTTCATGTATTGGCTATTGTCCTTCTCTTTATTTTGTGTGATAATGAAATTCCCATATTGCTAATGTGTTTTATTTGTTTTCATTTATGCTAACATACTTATTTATGGTTTGATGTGTATCATTTGTAGTACACTGATTTAGATCGTTATATTTCTCCCAATTCTCAGCTGGGGAGAATTCTTGGACCTGATAATAGCCTACAAGTTCGCAAAGCCTTCGTGAAAATCTGCAAGTAACTAAGAGTTAGGAATGAATAATACAAAAACCAAACCCAATTGATTGCAAAGCTAAAGGATGACCTCTAGGAGATGGAGGAGATAGGGGCCTCCATTTAGAAGGAAGTTTATTCCCTGAGGGCCTAACTGCTGGAGAGGACCGAGGTCGACCAAGTGGATTAGGTCCTTTAGTCTAAAAATGATTCTCTGCGAAAAGAGGTGGTGATATTAATATCTTTTATAGGAGTATTAAAAGATAATGTCAAAAATCTGAGCACTACACCAAAATTGTCAAATTGGCACCCTTCAACCGGCCAGCCTTGTCACGATCAATGACCGTGATAAAAAAGCACACATTTTCTTGTCACGATCAATGACCGTGACAAGTATAGTTGTCACGGTCATTGACCGTGACAACCCTCATAAACTTGTCATGGTCAAGGACTGTGACATGTCCGTGACAATTATGTTAGTAAAAAATCCCTCCCTCTTTTTTCCCCACCGATTCTAATTCCCTCCATTTCTCTATCTCTCTCTCTAGCGACTGCACACTATTTCTCTCTACAACTTTGGTACATTTTCTCTCTCTATTTCTCCTCCATTTATGTATATGTGTATGTATATGTGCATGTATGTATATATGTGTGTGTAACTGTGCGTGTCTGTGTGTGTGGTGTATATATGCGTATGTGTGTGTGTGTGTTGGGGGGGGGGGGGGGAGGGGAGGGGGGTGTATGTACATGTGTGTGTGTATATGTTTGTGTGTGTATATATGCGTGTGTGTGTATATGTGCATGTGTATATGTGTGTGTGTGTGTGTGTGTGTGCGTGTGGTGGGCTGGGGGCAGGGGTTATGTGTGTATATGTGCGTGTCTGTATTTTTTTGAATTAAATTTTTATTGGTTTATTAGATATTTCCCCTTATATTGTAGTGCCCCTTGTAAAAGAATTGATTGATTTGATATTGATTGGTTGTTAATTTTTTTTTGTAAATTAATAATTAGTGCCCCTTTCATATGCAAGTAGTATTGCCCCGCATTGTAAATTATTAAATTAATAATTGTATACTTTAATTGATGAAAATAATTAATTGAGTAGATGAATTAGAAGGAGTACGGGATACATATTTGTTGTTGCCATTGCGGTTGAATTATAGTGGATCGATGTTGGGTTGGTTAATTTTAAAAGTGGCATGACCACTGAATTATTGTCCATATGGGGGTGGGATTTTTCAACTTTTTTTAAAAATTACTTTGTATAATGAACAATATATATATATATATATATATATATATATATATATATATATATATATATATATATATATATATATATATATATATATATATATATATATATATAGTATGATAATTAAATGAAACATACTTGAAATTACATATAGTTCGCATAGATACTAGCCTTCTAGTTCTTATGCGTACACATTCAATAGCCCTTAGACCCGTTCGAGAGTCATTACCCTGTAATGAGATCTCTCGAATTGTCCCGTTTGGACAGTTTGGGACTGCATAATTTATGTATAATAATATTCTTAGTGGCTTAAAGTTGTTACTTTTGGAGGAAGTTCTGCAGTCGTATCCTAATGTTCTCTGGGTACATACTAGATTGACAAGTGTGACTGTTATTTCAATTGATCAATTGAAATAACACTCACACTTTCCAATCTACGTTGTGTACTTAGAGAACTACAAGGATATCCTGCCGATTTTTCTCAAATCGTAACAATGTGCATGAGTTGTTAAGTATATTACAGAAATATGCGGTCTTGAATGGGATAGGACCACTCACCCTTTAGAGAAGATGGAGGAAATATGAATTTCTATTATAACTTGAATTTGAATTTAAAATTTAAAAATTGAATATAAATAAGACATAATTAAATGAAATAATTCCCCCTGGTGCGTTTACTTTGACGAGTGGGGAAAGGAAGGCGCTTTTTGACACAATATATAATTTGAAGGGCCCATCCATTTTTTTGTCCAACTTGCAAAGGATTGTGAATTATGCTACTCATGGTTTGCATAAGTGTAAGTCCCACGATTGGCATGTGATCATGCAATTGGTTCCTCTATTGTTTAAGCATTGTTTCTCCAAGCACAAGGATTTGCGATGGGCTATTATGCAAATTAGTATTACCTTCTCACTCTTGTGTGAGAAGGTAGTCAATCGAGAACACATAGTGGCCGTAAAATTGGCGGTGACAGAAGCGATTTGTGTGTTGGAGAAGTACTTTTCCCCAGCATTCTTTGACATAAGTGCTCACTTGTTGGTACATATGCGACGAGGCACTTCTTTGTGGTCCAGTTAGATATCGGTGGATGTATCCGTTTGAAAGATTAATGAAAGTTTTTAAAGATTACGTCAAGAATACGCGATACATTACAGGATCAATTGCAGAGGAATACATCACCGTGGGATCATCAATATATACTCGAGAATATATGCCTGACTCGACCAACGTTGATGACACTAATGAGTTCGTCGATGATGGTAGTTATGTGATGGGAAAACGACTGAAATTAACGAGTTTGCAACATGAACAAGTAGCTCGTTATCTATTTGACACACATGAAGATGTCGAATAATGGAAAAAGTAAGTTTAAATTATTTTAATGTTTAACATTATTTTATAATATTTTAGATTATTTTATACATGATTAATTTTGTAATATGCAGAAAATATGAAGCATGTGAGAACAATAAAAGACGAAAAATAATGGTACAATCAAATAGGGAATTTAGGCTGTGGTTTTCACAAGAGGTAATTATAATGAAAATGGTCGTTATATAACGTTACATTACACTCAAACTTTATAACTAATCTAATTAATTTATCTATATTCTCAGCTCTTAAAGACGGGTGATGCGACATCAAAGTTTGCTCGTCTAGCCACTGGACCCTTGTTCGTGGCACAAGGGGTATAAAAAGTATCGATTCAACGGTTACGTATTCGGCGCAAAAGTGTACGAGGAAAGTACAAATGTACAAATCTCGAGCATTTCGTACAAGGCTCTTACTTTCTTTCGAGCGAGCGCAAAAGATAAAAATCTTGTTGAAGCTGAAATGACTTACTATGGTGTAATTAGAAATATATTTGAATTGGATTATATAAGCTTCAAAGATGTTTTATTTTACTTTGAATGGGTAAGAGTTGAGGATAAAAATGCTTGTAAAGTTGATCCTGTCACCAATTAGATCATGGTTGACTTGTTCAAGTTGAAGAGCAACGACCACATGAGCGATGAGCCGTTTGTTTGTGCATTTCAAAAGATTAACCAAGTGTTTTACTTGGAGTATATCAACAACGAGCCGTGGTCAATTGTCCTACATGCGCCAAAGCGTCTAAACAGTAGTGTGGATGACTTGGCTGCTCCTACCGAATATCAATCCATTTTTTATGATAACCTGAATTTGAAATAATTTTTTAATCTGTAATAAATATTCCAATTTGTACTTTATCAATCCATTTTTAATGCTTTTAATTGATTTGCACTTTATCATTTTTACTCTTGTGTAGTGTGTGTGTGTGTGTGGGCAGTAGGGGTGGGGGTGGGGATGTTTCGAATTTTTAGTAATTGTACATATTATGAGCTAGATGTTGTTGTTTTGGAATTCTAAATTGAGGTGTTAAACAATAACAATTCATTTAGATTTGTAGTAATTGTACATATTTTCATGTCTTCTTTTAATTCATTTTGATTTGTACTAATAACAACATTTTTTTACAGAAAATGTCTCCTTCAGGTATTAAGGCGAGGATGATGATGTTGATTATGATGATGTCATCTGGGCTCGGTGGTAGCGGAGGCAACGAGGGCTCCTCGGCCCCTAGGCTCCCCAATATGGAAAATTGGGGATGGGCATCGAGAACAAGACAGGGCTATTAGCGAGATCCCTCGAGCTGGTAAAGATGATCATCGCCTGGGGTACACTAGTTTGAGGGATGTGCCAAATGAGCTCAAATTAAATATTTGGGTGGAACTACGGATAATGTATTTATATTTATATTTATATTTATTCACAACTAACATTGTATTTGTTGGACAGGAACAATTCAGCCTGGATCCAAACCTACGCGATTCTGTCTTGGAGTAGTTGAGGGAGCAACACAAGACGTGGAAGAAAAATATACGGACCCGGTACTTTGGGAATCCCCGAGAGTCCGTTATACGAATGCATGAATCCGTCCCGTCGAAGGAGTCGATTTTATTGGTACAATGGCAAAAGTTCATTGACAATGAGATCGTAGAGCGACAATTGGCATCTCGCCAATCGGGGAGGGAAAGTCGGGTAAAAAAGGCAGACGTGCACTACTCCGGTCGGACGTCTTACGCCGAGGTGGAGCATAGGATGATGGTAAGATTTAATTTTTCTATAACTACATAAATATATTATTCTGCATTATTTTACTTTGCGGGGACGATACTAATTTTGCTTTATTTTATTTCAGGGGACAGGGAGTGGCCCTGGAGGTAGGCCACATAGGCTCGATACTTATGTGGATATTCGAACGAAGAAGGGGAAGGATAAGGAGGTGTCCTCGAGCATCGCGGCCACGATTGTAAGTAATTCGACAGTTTACTTTTTGTTAATTACGTTATAATTTTTTTATTTACTTATTTTACTATTCATATCCTTTTTGTCGTTTCAGGCAAAGCTCAAGGAAGTGCATGAGCCGCAGTCTGATACCGACAAGGAATCTTTGTCCATAAACGCACTCCGCTAAGTGCTTAGCACTGATCACAAGGGGAGGACAAGGGGGCGAGCTTGTGGGTGGCCAAATCTAGGATCATCGGATTGGATACGAGCGACACCGGGTGGGATCAAACGGTGGACTCGCATGATACGAAGCTGTCCCGTTTGGAGGCGACGATCCAAGATATGTTCTCATTCATGAAGTGTTTGTTGGGAGGAAACTGTAAGGGTAAAGAGAAGGAGAAGGTGGTGAAGGAAGAGGTGTAGGAGGAGGAGGTGTAGGTTGATGAGGATGTGGACCTCGCTGCTTCATCGCCGACACGTGCGGACTTTGATGATCCAGTTCCCTATTTGGCTCCCTTCGACCAACCAATGTCGACACTTGGTTGGCCGAGCGTATTTATGCTGGACATATTTGATGGCCAACAAATAGGGCGGGGGTTGAGGGACCCGAATACCGTCTAGGGTATGCCAGTTCATGGACGTTCGCTTAAGACATCGAGTCCAAGGTGCTCGTCATGCATGTGGTACCTGGGAAGGAGAACTCCCCATTATGGTTGTGCGAACAATGCGACACGATGTATATTGCTGGGTGTATCAATTCGTATATCATTTGGCCTACTCACCTCCTCAGAGCTAACCTTACCCCAGACATGTAGTGACATTATTTGAATTGAATTGTTTTAAGTTGTTACATTTGAATTATATTTGGATTATATTATAATGCATATTTTATTGAATGTATATTTGCATTATCTCTATTTTATTTGGATATATGATGTTTGAACAGGTACAACGTTGCTATAATATGTACAAATATACTATTGGGCAGTGGCAGTGGCCATACTGTCCAGCATATTTTTTTTCAATTCTGCCCAGAATTGTCACGGTTATTGACCGTGACAAGTCCGTGACAAATAAAACTTTTTACGGTCAATGATCGTGAATTTTTTTAAAATATTGTCACGAGTTTGTCACGGTTATGACCGTGATAAAATTTGTGAAGGTCATAGACCGTGACAATTCTAATGAACTTATCACGGTCATTAACCGTGACACATCCATGACAACAAAAGTTGTCACCTCCAGAATTATCACGATCATTGACCTTGACAAGTCCAACTTGTCAAGGTCAATGACCGTGAAAATTCTGAAGATTTCGTGTAGTGGAGGTACCCCTTTAAAGTGGGACCCAGAGAGGTCTGGGGGGAAGGTTGTAATTCTGGTTGGGAAAATTCTCCAGCAAAACTTAAGAAGGCTGAAAGCATTTCTTTTTCTTGAGGATAACTGAGTGCTCTTAAGGAGGCGAGAACTCCAAAAGAATCCAGGATTTGGTACAAGTACCAGATTGAATGTCCTGCCTAAAGCCATAATCCCTTTTCGAAAGATGAACAATGGATTCCAACCGATGCTATTCCTCCCCAACTCTTGGATAAGGATCTCGATGAAGATTGTAAGGACATTTTTATCCATTATCAATATGTATGTCATACGCCGTTACACCGTTGAAGAAATTCAAGATCGCATCTACATCAACGGATCCGAATATCAAAGCGTCTTCAACATCGTAGCCTCTGCAAGAATGAACTTGGTAAAATTTTGTTTTTACGTTCCTTAAAGTTCATATTTAGTATTGGGAAATTTTTATAAAATGTTTTTTATAAAAATAAGAAGTAAGTTTTTTCAAGCAAAATGAGGCTTTTTAAAGTTTTTATTTTTCTAGGAAAATCGGACCGATCCGCCCCATACCGGACCGATCCGCTTGCTGCAGATCCAGTATACCCCGGACCGCAAGCGAACCGATGAAGGCCAAAATAAAAGAACCGATCCGCTTGACCGGACCGATCCGCCTCAGAACCGGACCGGTCCGACTGGGATAAATTCGGCCAGATTCGCTGCAGATTTTTTAGGCTCAAAGTTTTCCTATTTAAAGCCAACTTCGGGGAGTTATTTTTTAAGACTTTTCAAGACGATTTTCAGAGTCCTAAATACTCTAAGTCTTCACCTTTTTGATTCCCAAGACTCTTTTTAATTCACACACAAAAATCCCAATTACTTTTGTGAATCTTTTAGAACCCTAGAACACAAACTTTGTTGTTGTTCATCTTTGTGGAGAGATCTTTGCAACCGAGGGTTGCGTGTCATTGCTGAGGGAGTCTCTACAAAGTTTTATGGCTGCGTGTCATTAAGGAGAGCTGTGGTTCTTTCTTCGTTGTTTGGGGCTGCGAGTCCTTGTAGGGTGCTGCGTGTATTCTCTTGCTGAGTTCAAGACTGCGTGTCTTTGTGGGTTGGCTGCGCGTTGATCCATTACAGATTTCTCTATGTAATTGTAAATTGCGTCTTGTATATTCATAGTGAAATAAAGGTTTTACCCGAAAGGGGTTTTTTCCTGAATTCTGTGTCTCAGCATAATTTTTGTGTCACATGCTTTATTTATTTATGGGTTGACACACGCACCTTAGATGCATGTTTAGGGGCTGAAATTAAATAAGTGTGCTATATTAGAAATTTGTGAAGTTAATCAATTATCACGCGTTCTCAAAGATATTGAAGAATTTTCTCTAAAGCCAGACGATGGTCCGAGGGTAGTTGTAGCAGAATATCTTGCTCAACGCCTTATCCCCTTTTAGGCTTTGATGTATCTCTTTTTGGTCTTGTGATGTAACCTACTATTCTGAATAAATAAATTTCTTATGTTTTGAGTCTGTGCTGACTAACAGTACACCAAAAATAGGAATCTGGCACGGTTTAAAACCGTGCCAGAATCAGGGATGCCAGATTTTTTGGCACGATTTAAAACCGTGCCAGTTCGTCCAATCTGCCACGCTTTTGTCACGGTTTTAAATTATGCCAAATTTTAATCTATCACGCTTTTAGCACGCTTTTAAATCGAGCTAGATATTGAATCTGACACACTTTTGGCACAGTTTAAAATCATGCCAAATTTTCCACGATTTTGGCACGGTTTAAAACTTTGCTAGATTTTTCTATTAGTAAAAAAAGTATTTAAAAAAAACCTCGAAAATCAAAAAATTCCAAATTTGGTAGGCACAATATTTATTATTTGCAAACAAAATCAAGAAAAATCATAAATTGCGAATCTCGCGCGTTATTGATAAACTATTGTACATACAAACTTCAAAATATTACAAGTGTTACTAGTTCCCAAATCAAAATAAATTGGGAAGAATTTCCTTTATTTTCTGGACATTCCAAACCTGCTAATATAAAATCTATTAATATACAGCTTGCACGGCCATACAATATAACAATAAAATTACAAAAGCCCGCACGACCATAAACGTTGACAATAAAACTACTAAAGCCTGCACGACCATAACACAAAAAATAGAATCCTGAATATTAACGAAATTTAATAAATAATTTCGTTGTTCTAAACAGTTGACTTCTTCGTGTGTTCCACGGGGATAAAAGGTAGCGATTGAATGTTATCTTGCAAAAAAATAGCACACAAAAAAGATATGATATTCGTAACCAAGTAAATTAAAAAAAATCGTATTCAAGCTAAAAATTTGCATATACGAGTTACAATTATTATTATATTCTTAAACTAGAAGTCTCGTGACTACGTGGTCAGTTCATACGAGTTACATTAATCTCATACGAGGTGATAGTTCCTCTTATGGGGCCGTTTGGTGGCTGCTTTGGTTTTCATCCTTTAACGACTTGTTTTTAAGTTTCATATTAGATATTTTCAAAATATCCTCATATTCTCAAACTGAGAGACTCGTGACTATGCGATTATTTGTGTGCAAGTTATATTGGTCCTGTGCGAGGTGTTCATGCCTTTTACGGGGCCGTTTAGAAACTAGTTTGGGTTTTCACCCTATAACGACTTATTTTTATGCCTAATCTAGATATTTTCAAACTATCATCATATTCTCAAATCGAGAGACTTGTGACTACGCGGTCAGTTCCTATGAGTTACATTGGTCCCATACGATGTGTTAGTTCCTCTTATGAGGCGTATGGGAGCTGATTTGGATTTTCACCTTTTAACCGCTTTTTTAAAGCCAAATCAAGATATTTTCAAATTATCATCATATTCTCAAACCCGAAGACTCGTGACTACACGATCAGTTCCTAAGAGTTACATTGGTTCCGTACGAGGCATTCATACCTCTTACGGAGCTGTTTGGGGCCTAGTTTGGGTTTTCACCCTTTAACGACTTGTTTTTAAGCCTAATCTAGATATTTTCAAATTATCCTCATATTCTCAAAATGAGAGACCTGTGACTACGCATTCAATTCATATGAAGTACATTGGTCCCGTGTGAGGTGTTCATATCTCTTACAGGGTCGTTTAGAGGCTGATTTGGGTTTTCACTCTTTAACGACTTGTTTTTAAGTCTAATCATGATATTTTCAAATTTTCATTTTATTATCAAACCATGAGTCCCGTAACTATGCGATCTGTTCCTACAAATTACATTGGTCTCGTACGAGGTGTTTAGGTCTCTTACGGGATCTTTTGGGGGCTGATTTGGGTTTTCATCATTTAATGACTTATTTTTAAGCTTAATCTATAAATTTTCAAATTATCGTCATATTCTCCCGTGACTACCTGGTCAATTCCGACTAGTTGCATTGGTCATGTATGAGGTGTGCATGCCTCTTACAGCGGCCGTTTGGGGGAGGGTTTGGGTTTTCACTCTTTAACCACTAGTTTTTAAGCCTAATCTAGATATTTTTAAATTTGCATCATATTCTCAACCCGGGAGTCCTGTGACTATGTTATCAGTTCCTACAAGTTGTATTAGTCCGGTACGAGGTGTTTATGCCTCTAACAGGGACGTTTAGACACTGGTTTGGGTTTTCACCCTTTAACGGTTTATTTTTAAGCCTAATCTAGATATTTTTTAAATTTTCATCATATTCGCAAACTGAGAGTCCTATGACTACGCAATCAGTTCCTATGAGTTGCATTAGTCCTGTACGAGGTGTTCATGCATCTTACGGGGTCGTTTGGTGTCTGGTTTGGATTTTTACGTTTTAACGAATTATTTTAAGCCTAATCTAGATATTTTAAAATTGTCATCATATTCTCAAACCGAGAGACCCGTGACTGTGCGATCAGTTCCTACGTGTTACAATGGTCCCGTGCGAGGTGTCCATGCCTCTTTTGGGGCCGTTTGGGGGCTCGTTTGGGTTTTCCCTATTTAACGGCTTGTTTTTAAGCCTAATCTAGATATTTTCAAATTTTTGTCATATTCTTAAATCGAGAGTCTCGTGACTACACGATCAGTTTCTACGAGTTGCATTGGTCCCATATGAGGTGTTCATGCCTCTTACGGGGCTGGTTGGATGGTTGGTTTGGGTTTTCACCCTTTAAAGACTTATTTTTAAGCCTAATCTAGATATTTATAAATTATCGCCATATTCTCAAACTGGGAGTCCCGTGACTACGCGGTCAGTTCCTATGAGTTGCATTGGTCATGTGCAATGTGTTAGTCCCTCTTACGGGTCCGTTTTAGGGCTGGCTTGGGTTTTCACTCTCTAACGACATGTTTTTAAGCCTAAGTCTAGATATTTTCAAATTATCAACATATTGTTAAAACGGGAGTCCCTTGACTACGCGGTCAGTTCGTACGAGTTATATTGATCCCATGCGAGGTGTTCGTACCTCTTACAGGGTCGTTTGGGGGCTGGTTTGGGTTTTCACCCTCTAACGACATGTTTTTAAGCCTAAGTCTAGATATTTGTAAATTATCACCATATTCTGAACTTATAGGAACTGTGAATTGTACTATGGTAACGAAATATAGATAGCTTAGTTTCAATAGTCTTTATAATTTCCTAACGAAAGCCATCTATATGATGTTTCAACCACATCATCAACAATTAATAGATCAATAGTCATTCATGTCTTTCCTCATCTAAGACCAAACATTGCAAAGATGATGTTTAAGTGTGAGCCAAGAGTGGCTAAAAATTATAACACTCCATAGTAAAATAGAATTGCTAGCAAACCTTTGAATTAACCCAATTGTAAAAGGCATGCCTAGATAAGATATCATGAACAATGATGAAAAGAACCACACAAAACCAACAATACTTTCCCTAAATCAAAACATTCCTAAATCACACCTCGATGGCATCTTCATAAAAGCTTGAACCACCTAACCTGAAAACAAAAACACATGCCAAATCCCCATGTTCAATTCCGTTGTGAGGATAAATCGATAAGCAAAATAGGAGGTAGCACAAACCAGAGTGTAACCACCAGAGAGAGTAATAATGTATTTGTCATTGAGATCAATGTGTTTGACAAAGACATCCCTCAAATGGTCATTTCCTGCAATAAAATTCATAATGGGAGTTGAGAATGCTCATCAACTACAAGATACATCTAACATGCTGAGATTTATTTTTTAAATTCAAACTTATATTTTATCATAGTAAAGACTCTGATTAAAAGTCTATGTGAAGCATACTGACCTTAAGTAGCATCAGGCAGGCATCTTTCCAATGGTGGCTCATATTTGTCGTAATGAACTATGAGAAGGCTTCCATCAATATTATGTTGAAATATAAGTTGTAAATGTCTCCTATAGGTGAAATATAAGCTAGTATCAGATGGATCAATATAATTCAATTCAATTTTCTAGTGATAGTCATACATATGCACTGATCAAATAGTTATATGTATACATGCACCTAGTCAGCATATATATATATATATATGCATTGATCAAATAGTTATATGTAATTACCTCAATGAGATTATTTGTATCACTCGATCAACAATTATATGCACTGATCAAATAGTTGATAAACATTCAAATAATTTGCAAACATATACAAACCAATATCACCAACTTTAGAAATCCGAGAGACAACTATTTAATAAGAGCTAATGAGAGTTATTTACCAGCAAAGTAGGATAAATGACAAGATCCAATTTAAGAGGCTTTGTAGGATCATAAGGACCATAAGGTATAATGACAACCCAACTGTAAAGTGAACTTTAGTTAGCATACATACATAATGACGCTAGAACTGACTTTCACAAATGCAAACCTATGTTATATATAATTAACTCAAGAACTAATGCTAAAATCTTTGTTGATAACAATTGAGGAGCGAATACTTTTAGAAATCTAATTAGTTGTTAGATGTTATTGCCGCTTTTGTTAATGAATTTTCCATGCTATTGACTGGTGTAAATATCACCAAATTAGACTACCAACATATTAAACTAATCATAGGTAAATAAAAATTTTAAACAATCGCATGTGCATACTGCTACTCATATGAACGAGCAATCAACATGAACAAATTGTATCAGTATGATTTCAAAGTTAAGATCTTCCTACCCCAAAAGTCATTAACTTAGAGAAGGGAATAAGGATATATTTCAACATCAATTTCATCAAGCATCTCTGCAACAACTCAAATTAATCCCAAATAGGTATGAAAAGTGAATTGTAGAATATATTAAGAGCTGTCCTCATTCGAGTGCATAAACAAGATCTTTGGTTTGACACAAGATGTAAGCATGCACCTCACAAAGAAGCCTTACATATAATTTAATTGGAAAATACATAATGTCATACATATTATTTGATCCATTCTCATATTGGGGGAATTTTGTAGAAAACATATTAACAAAGCGAGCCTTAGGCACACCTTGAAACTGGAGCCTAGGTGCACAAGGCACCCGCCTTATTGAAGGGGCCTTCCTTGAGATGAGGCGAGGTGCCAATGTTGCACTTTGGTGAGCCTGAAGCCTAGGCATGCCTTTAACAACTATGGTGTTGTGTGTACAACCCGTTACTGTTAGTCGCATGTCAGTCAATACATGCCCACGTACATACAAGTTAGCTAAGAAATCGAGCAACTGCAGGACAAACTGTATCATTTGATCAACTTGTTGTCTTAAAATCTTAGTAAGAACATAGTATAGTCAGTTAATAATGTAGTATCATTCATAAGCATATGTCGCTTTTGACATTGAGCAAAAGTTCAAACCTATACCAGCAATATGAAAGGAATAACGACATCTAAGCTAATATCACTTCCATAAGAGTAGATAATCATAGAATAATTTAACAAATACCATTAATATTCTATAACATTTGAATGCATGTCAAGTTGAGAAATACACGACAACTAGAGATAAAGATAATATGAAATCAAATAACAGCATGTTGCAAAAAATGGAAGCATAAATAATCCACAAACAAAAATGAAGCATACGTGAAGCATAGATACAACTAAAAATATTTCTACTACCTGAGTGCTACTTCCTTTAGGACATTGTAACGGATTTTCTTATCAAAACATGTTTCTTTTCTCCTCCCCCTAAATCGACTCAAAGAAGCAGTTCTTTGTGGTTGACTTTATCTTCCAGGAAAGTCACCCCCCAAAATCTATAAAATTTACATGTAAAATAGTGTAAAGAATTAAAGATCCGTACTATGAGAACTATCAAGACCTAATTTTATATAAATACCCTGATTCTGGGGACACATCCCCATAGTAGTAATTCCATTGCGTACTTCATATCCACCAAAGAGTAATAACACTGATTGCACTTGAAAAAAGAAAGATAAAAAAGAAACATTTTGAACATTAAATAATGAGATAATTAAACACATAAAATTCATATATAGTATACTTTAAGGCATTGGATTAAACACAAGTCTGAGCCATTTGATAAAACATTAATCCACACCTCCCCTTTTACTAAACTGAAAAAAAAACAAGTCACATCAAAGAATGATATTTTCTTATAACAAAAATAATTTCAGAGATGAAAAAATTACAATAATACATCTAACGATAACCTGTCAAAAAAACAGAGGATGTCGTCAATCTCCATCTGTTGTTTACCCCTTTTTTACCTCTATTTTTTTTGCACCTGTTGATTTGGGTATCCATTGGATAAAGTTATAATCTTTCCAAATCAAAATAAGGTAATAAAAATTCCAAATTAATTCTACATAACCCTAATAAAAGAAGCTCAAAATGGAAGATACGTACCCTTATATTTTGTCTTTTTCTTCTTCTATCTTTCTTTCTAAGCAAAAGTTTCATAAAACGGTAATAGGAAAAGGATTTCAAAATGGTAACTTGACACGAATCTCTAGAATATCAGTGTCATGGAGGTGCCTTTAATTACCTCATGCCCTTGTAGATGATGGAAGTACCCTGGTCGATGGAGGAGGCGTGGATGATGGAGGTGTCGTGGATGATTGAGGCATCGAGGATGATGGATCGGGGAGAGAGGGGGAGAAATATGTGAGATTGAGGTTGAGGAAAGAGAGAGAGAGACCTAGGTTAGTATGAGAGGGTACCGATTGAAAATTGGGGTTTTTATTTTTTTAATGAAACATATCCCTATTAGGCACTGTTTAAAACTGTGCCAGATTTAGACCATGTTTTAAACTGTGCCAAATTATGAATTAAACCTTGCCGGATTCTGACACGGTTTAAAATCTTGCCAGATTCTCCTTACCTGAGGGTGCCAGATTAGCAGTATTGGTATAGTGTGAACATATTTTATTTTTTCATACTCGTAGGTTACTTAACACTTTTATTGACCAAAATGATATTGATTGATCGATTGTAGGCTTTAGGTAGACTCATACTTAGTTTGAATCATTTTGGGCTTTTTATAGATGACTAAATCATGTTTAAGTGTTGGCATTCTACCTTTCATATCTTTGAACATTCTCCCTATCCAATATGCCTAAGCAGTATCCTTCCATTCACTTTACCTTTTAGATCGTGTCGTCATAATTCCTTAGGCCTAAGTGAGATAATGGAGAGAATGTACCTTGTTATTGTAAAATCCACCCGAGCATGTTTTTTGCGACCAATAGATGTTGACGACCAACCAAAGTTGGCTTTATTGCCTAAGGATCCCTAGTAGGGCTTTTGTTGTTCTCGGGGAAACTCATGAGGCCTCTTGTGTTAAAACAAGGGCCTGAGGGTAATTTGAAGTGTTTGTATTTAACTTGCTAAACCTACTCATCAAACATTTTAGACATGCAAAAAGGAGTTATCATTAAAAAAAGGTGCAATATAATGAGATATAATCATAATAAGATAAGAAGCCAATGTAAATTTTGAGAATAAATGGTCCAATCTCGCCTTTAGTCATGCAAATTGTCTTATGAAGCAATAAAAAATAAAAAATTCTGCTAACTTAAAATATAAAAGAGAAGATCTAAAAGTAGAACTTCTTGAGGTTTACTGCGTTCTATGCTCTTAGTATCTCCCTACCCTCTAGCATTTCTAGATGATATGCTCCTTGAAGATCATCTCTAATTACTTTGAATGGTCCTTCCCAGTTTGGTCCCAGTTTTCCATCAGATGGTTTTAAAGCATTGCCAATGACTTTTCGCAGGGCATAGTCTCCTATTGAAAACTTCCTTGGATTGCCCCTTTTGTTGCACTACTTGGTTAGTTTATATTGCTAGGAGGCTAACTTGATCAAGGAAAGCTCTCATTGCTCATTTGCTAGGTCAAGTTTAGTGCATAAAACTTAATCGTTAAGGCTTTGGTTGACCAGTTTGGATCTCATAGTAGGGAGGTTTATTTCGTGAGGGATGACAACCTTCATGCCGTAAGAGAGGGAAAATGGTGTTTCCCTAGTTAGTCTCCTAGGCGTTGTACGATAAGATATAGAACATGAGCAAGTTCATTTACCCAAGCACCCTTAGCCTTTTCCAATCATTTTTTTATCCCATTGATCATTGTTTTATTGGAAGCTTACGCTTGCCCATTGCTTTGAGAGTACGCGAAGGAACTGAAGTGGTGCTTGATGTCATGATCATGTAGAAGGCTCGAAAGAAACCATTTTCAAACCGTGTACTGTTATTAGTGATGATGGTATTTGGTATCCTAAATCTATTTATGGTGTTCTTCCATATGAACCTGGTCATATCAGTGTCTCGAATGTTCACCAATGGTTCTGACTCAACCCATTTGGTGAAGTAGTCTGAGGTGACCAAAAGATAATTGCAATTTATGGATGTAGTTGGTAGTGGTCCCACGATGTCTAATCCTTATTGAGCGAAAGTTCATGGATTGGTAAGAGATTTTAGGTCGCTGGTGGGCTGGTGAACTATAGGCAAGTGCTTTCGGCGTTTTTCACATTTGCGAACATATGTGCTAGATTCTTTAGACATGTAAGGCCGTTATACCCTTCCTTGAACACTCGAAAGACTAGCAATCTTCCACCTGCGTGACTCCAAAATATTCCTTCGTGAAGTTCACTAAGTACTTGCTCAATATCTTGTGGGTGAATGCACTGGAGGTAGGGGCTTATGAATAATTTTTTATAAAGTTTCCCCCTAGGGCTAAGGTAAAAATGAGGAGCTTTGACTTTTATTTTATGGGTTGACCTCTAGTGGTCTGGCAGTATGTCATTCCGTAGATAATTGATGATGGGATCCATCCAACTTTGGGCTTTATTTATGAGGATTACTTGCTCGACAACGATTGTATGATCGATACTGGGCCGTGCGAGGAACTCAATCTGTATTGTCCTTTTCAGGTCAGAGTCGATTGGTGAGCTTAGTATTGCTAAGGCATCAGCTTGGCTATTATGTCGTGGCATGAAATATTGAATATCAACCTGCTCAAAGTCTCCTATGAGTCTTCTTTTTACGTCGGGGTATGCTTTAATTCGATTATCTTTGGTGTTGAAGTCTCCATTTACCTATTTGGAGACCAGTTTGGAATCACCAAATACGTTAAGGTGTCTTGCCCCTAGTAGTTTAGCTTTTCACAAACTGGCGATCAACGCTTCATAATCAGCTTCGTTATTGGAGGCTTCAAATCCCAGCTTAATTCCTTTCTCAATTATTATGTCTTCAGGGGTAACAAGAATAATACCTACTCTTGATCCCTTGGAATTTGAGGCTCCATCAACATACAGTGTCTAGTCTATGGACGTTGCATCACACGTGACCAATTGCTCTTCATTCAGCTGATCTGCTAGCCGATATCCTTTGAACTCAGTATTAAAATATGCTAGGATCCGTCCCTTGATCACCGTTCTGGGAAACAAGTGGATGTTGAATCATCCAAGATCGATCGACCACTTTGAAAGACGCCCAGAGATGTCATATTCTCATAGAACGACCTTAAGTGGGTAAGAGGTGATTACCGTTACGGAATGTCCTTCGCAGTAGTGCTTCAACTTCCTCGAAGAGATCAGTAGGGCATAAGCGAGATTTTCCACAGGCAAGTACCATTTTTAAGCATCTAATAACGTCTTGTTGGAATAGTAAACCAAATGTCGTTATCCTCCCTTTTCATAAACTAAGGCGGAGCTCATAGCATGGTCTGATATTGCCAGGTAAAGGTACAACATTCTCCATTATTTAGAATTACCAACAGTGGGGGCATAGAGGTGATCGACCTTTTTCTTGCTTTTGACGAGCATGTCGTTGATGTACACTTCCATCATCTCTCCCATCTATTTGCAAAATATCTTGGTCACCAATCTTTGGTAAAATTCCCCCGCATTCTTGAGTCCAAAATGCATGAACTTATAGCAGTACAAACTAACTGAGGTTATAAAGGAGGTCTTATCTTGGCCAAGCCCGTATAGGGGGATTTGATGATATCCTTAGTAAGATTCAAGGAAGCTCGTTCTTTTTATGAGTCATTGTGGTATCGACCAGTTGATCAATCTTCAGGAGAGGGAAGCTATCCTTAGGACATACACGATTGAGGTCAATAAAATCGATGCACACCCTCCAACTGCCATTGCTTTTTGGTACTACCATTGGGTTGGATAACCATATAGGGAACTAAATTTCCCTGATGGATCCTGAGATAGGTACCTTGTAAACAAACCAAGTGCGAAAAACGTGTATTTTAAACCAAACCAATTTTTATAAAAAATTCTTCAACTTTTAAATATGCACCAAACCAAGTTGTGAAAAAAATTAGCTTAACCCAATTTTATCTTGTTTAACCCTAAGCATGCGTATATTGATTACAGAAAGTAAAATAAAGTAGAGCAATACTGACAACACCGGATGTACGAGGAAAAACCAAAAATGGGAAAAAACCTCGAATGACCCCAAGCTAGACTTTCACTATGAACAAAGGTTTTACAAAGATAGATAAGCCTTACTCACAGACTCGATCCCCACGGGTCTTGACGTTCCTTCTAATCTTCTACCATTCTTCAATAGTTCCCACGTAGAAATTTCATCTTCCACGATGCTTATCTACAACATGCACCTCCACGAGTGTCTCGGTGTCCACTAATACGGCTTAAGTTGTCAATGATGTTGAACACGCTTCTCCACCACAAAACCAGCAATCGCAAGTGTTCAAGTGATGAACGAAACAACTTGGTACAGGAAGGATCACATAAACATTATGCTAGTGAAAGCTCGGATCGTTACAAACTCTAAGGATGTGTTTTTACTTTTAAATCCTTAGAAAACTTATGCAGAAAAATGTAATATTTGAAAATAGAATTCTTTATGCACGCACCCCGAGATAACGACCATGACCAGACTTAAATAGAATTTTTAAGTCGGTGATCTCATTCGAGCGAGATGCCACGTCGTTTGAACAATAGTGGATCTCGTTCGAATGACATCTAATGTCATTCGAATGACGCGTCAGATAGAGTTCCAAAACATTCCATATTTAATCAAGGTGTTGTATTTAAAACCAACTCTAATCCAACTAAACTCCGTCCTTTATTTGATGTGAAAACATTTAAACATTTAAAAAAATGTTTAAAAACATTTTTCTTTTAAAATAACATCCTTATTTTTTTATAAAATGAATTTCGAGTTTCATTAACATTATGCATTCATACATGTGTGATCTCGAAAACGCAATTAAACCTTGAAGACGCAAAATTGCACCAATTAAACTTCGGCATGAGTACTTCTCTATAGCTTTGCTGCAACGTCTTCAATTATTCTTCAATAGGTCATAGACTCGTGCGATCGGAAAATAAAAAATCTATTTTTTAATCAAACATGTTTTGTTTCGAGAATAAGTCAAAACAATTTTAAGACTCAATTGGAAATTTGGTCCTTACAAATCTCCCGCTTTGACTATTCCTGGACAAAACCAACAGTGAAATGCCTAGGTCGGGCTGTCAAGCCGTACGACACCTAAATCCCTTCCCAATAACCCAAAATGAAAAAAAGACATCATCAGTACATGATAAGACTCGAAACCAAGGGTTCGACAAGCATGAAACTGTTTTTGAATGTCTGAATGTGATGTAGTCTTGAAATCTCGAAATCTCATTAAGCATACCTACACACATGAAATAGATAAATACCAAGTGAAGTATGGAGGAACAAATGATAATAAGCAATATAAAAACTATCAAACTGAATCATTTGTTATGTGAGTAAACATGATATCAATATATAGTCATAAGATAAATCTAATACCAATTTTGAACAAAACATGTGTAAAACATAAACGCACAAAACTCCCCCTACATCATAGACATCTCTCCCCCTTTTTTTCTGGAATAGACAATTCGGTGAAAAGATAAACCCATCTAGCAGGTGATTATATACCAATATGGTACCAATTTGTAAAATAATAGAGAGATAGCAATTTGGATAAACGTATAATAGGATAGATAAACATGAAATAACTAGCTAATTATGATCAATCAATATAAAATCTGCAGCTAGCAAACAATGAATCACACTAAGACTATATCAATCTAAGCAGGTGTGATAAACGAATCAATGCAGTAAAGTATGCCATCGAACAAAATATACTGCACAAACTGGAAATCAGTACCAAAATGTGAAACAATATGCAGCAGGATACTGAAACAGGAAGATAGCCATCCAAAAGTCAAATAAGTCAACACAGGCTATCATTCGAATGAGACAGGGATGTCGTTAGAACGAACTAAGACATCGCTCGAACGAAACAATATGTCGTTCAAACGACGTACTAAAATCTTCGCAGTATCCCTAGAAAATCAACCAATGTTGCCCAGAGAAAATATTTCAAAAAAATTCAAACTGGAAGGAGCTCAAAACTGTGAAATAGTAGTAAAACAGAAACTAAAAAATAAACAAATATGAGTAACATTCTAACATAGTATCGATGTGCCTAAACATGAACATGGAATGTAGGTGGGTGAATTAAAACAAATGAATCACAATACCAACACATCGAAACGATCAAGAAGCTCTAATCAATAGCAATCTATCATCAAACTTTATTTTAGCCATATGTGACAACTTAAAGTGTGAGCTTAATGAACTAAACAAACATCATGAACATGAATCCGTAATATTGACGATTCTACAAACAATAGCTTTATGACACGAATTTTCAACTGTTAGGATTCTTTGTGCAAACCTGTTTAAAATCTAATCCATTCAACTTCCTCAAATATATCATATTTTCCATTTGAATAAACTAAACTAATTTGACCCAATTTTGGCATATGACTCTTTTTATTGCCATTTTCAATTTTTCAGGGATCTTCTTAAACAGTGGCTTTCACGACGAGTTAATTTTGCACTCTCACAGTCATTTCCCATACACTCATCATATTTTCAATTACAATGCTCACGGGTAAACGATTATTAAATGCACACGCCCTCCTTTAGTCTACTTACGCGTAGATGAGAAGATTGAGATAAGAACGCCTCACCAAACTCAAATATGCAAGAGTAGTCGAACGTCCATATAAACTCGTGCAAGTGTGAAAACATGGCATATAAACAAAGTCGAATCAAAATGCATATAAACTTCGAAACAACCCCATAATACAATGGTTAAGATCATTCGAAGCATCGATAATTATGACCAAATGTCTTAGCCACGTGGATAATGGAAGGAAGGGGGGTCCAAACACACCAATATGCCATATCAAACATGTTAACCCATGACACAAAAAGGAAATTTTTTTTTTTGGATTTTCAAAAGTTTTATCAAAAACAAAATCTTTTTGTATTTTTCAATGAGACTCAAACAAGTGAAAAATACAATACAAAAGATAAAAATGTCATAATACTAGCAAAAAATATATCATGAATGCAAAGACTAGCATATGACAAACAATGTTACACAATCATCCATTAGATCTAGCATGGGGGGAATCACATGCAACGAAACAAGAACTATGAAGTTTTAGTTCTAAAACTACCAAATCCGACTTCCTAACCCAAGTAGGTGTATAACGATGCATTGGGGTGGGGAGAATTGGGGCAACTTTATTTCTAAACCTTCGAGGAGCGTTCCTAAGGTCATAGAAAATTTGTCTAAGGTGACCGTTCCTACCACAAAACGTGCAAGTATAGCGATGGTAAGGAAAGTTACCTACATGTGGACCTTTTCTAACATTCCTAAATGACTCTCTCTTATGCACCGGGGGGGGGGGGGGGGGACATCACTATCATAAAAAATAATACCTCCCCTATCTCTCTTAATTTGGACAGTGCCTAGAATCCTATCCAACTTCTCACTTCTAGCCTCCAAATGAAACTTAACTCTAGACGAGTCTCTCATACTCTCCTCCAACTCTTTAATCCTAGACTCAAGAAGACGCCTAGACTCCTCAAACTCTAGTACCTCCTTTTTCCATGCCTCCATCAAACCTCTCAATGTGTCTCTCTCTTTCTCGACGTAGCCTAACTTCTCCCTAAGTGTCATCTCTCGTGCCTTAAGATACTCAATCAGCTTATCATTATTTTCAACGGCACACACTTTCAACTTCTCTTGCAACGTCAGATTTGCCTTTTTAACCTTCACAGTCTCCTTACACAATTCATTAAAGGCAAGTTGCAATTTCTTCACATCAAACTCTTCTCCCTCAGTCTCCCCAACTTCACTCTCATCACCCTCACTCTCTCGAGAAACATTCTCAATAGCCACGAAAGTGTCATGCACATGAGTATCATCGTCGTTGCTCACATTACAAGCCATAAACACAACAAAGTTACGCTCAATAGGGGAATTCTCTTCCTCTCCCTATTCACTATCACTTAAGGTGGCAGCGTATGCAACAGGTTGCTTTCCCTCTTTCTTAAGTCTAGTGGGGCACTGCTTAACTTTGTGACCAAAACCCTCACACTCGAAACACCTATCCGACTCATCCCTTTTTGGTTTGTCATTTTTAATTTTAGGGATTTTGGAATCTTTATGGTTTTGGAATTTTTCAAAATCTTTAGCATCTTTCAATTTCTTTTGAAACTTCACAAACTTTTTAAATTTCTTCGCCAACAAGGCCATATCCTCAAAGTCAGAATCAGAATCAAAATCTAAAATTTTTATTTCCTCGTTCCGAGTTTTCAAGGCAATTCCCATTTCTTTCTTAGGCACTTGCTTGGAGGTAAACTTATCAAGCTCATAAGTTTATAATTCACCTATAATATCTTCTAATTTCGTTGATTCAAGAACACCAAGAGAGTTTAAAACGGTCACTTTGGGATCAAATCTACTCGACAACGATTTGAGAATTTTCTTTATAACACGGTTGTCGGTTATCTTTTCTTCCAAGTTAAATGAGGAGTTAACAATCGTAGACAATCTAGCATAAAATTCATCAAAAGTTTCACTTTTTGACATTTTAATCATTTCAAATTGAGTAGTGGGATTTTGAAGTTTAGACACTTTAACTGTGCTAGTGCCCTCGTGTGTGAGTGCCAGAACATCCTAAGCCTCTTTTGAGGTTTCACAAGTCATGATTCTGTTATACTCGTCTTGTGTGAGGTGAGAGGAAATCAAGTGCAAACCCTTGGAATTATAAAGAGACATTTTATGTTCAGCTTCGTTCCAAGTCTCAATGGGTTTTATGTTTGTGACATTACCATCTCTTATAACCGTAGGTGACCAACCTCTTTCCACAGCTAACCACACCCTATCATCAATAGCTTTTAAAGTAATTTTCATTCGCAATTTCAAGTAGGTGTAATTAGTGCCATAAAAAATAGGAGTTTTCAAATGTTCCCTTCCGTTGAAATTCATTTAAAAAAAACACACAGGATCAAAACAAAAGGAAATTTGTTTATGGCTCTGATACCAATTTTGTATAAGTCCCTTGTAAATAAACCAAGTGCGTAAAACGTGTGTTTTAAACCAAACCAATTTTTATAAAAAATTCTTCAACTTTTAAACATGCACCAAACCTAGTTGTGAAATAAATTAGCTTAACCCAATTTTATCTTGTTTAACCCTAAGAACGCATCTAGTGATTAAAGTAAGTAAAATAAAGTAGAGCAATACTCACAACGCCGGATGTACGAGGAAAATCCCAAAATGGGAAAAAACCTCGGACGGCCCCAAGCCAGACTTTCACTATGAACAAAGGTTTTACAAAGATAGCTAAGCCTTACTCACAGAATCAATCCCCACGGGTCTTGACACTCCTTCTGATCATCTACCATTATTTAATAGTGCCCATGTAGAAATTCCATCTTCCACGATGCTCGTCCACAACACGCGCCTCCACGAGTGTCTCGGTGTCCACCGATATGGCTTGAGTTGTCTACGACGTTGAACACGATGTTCATCACTTCTCCAGCGTAAAACCAACAATCACAAGTGTTCAAGTTATGAACAAAATAACTTGGTGCAGCAAGGATCACATAAACATTATGCTAATGAAAGCTCGGCTCATTCCAAACTCTAAGGATGTGATTTTTCTTTTAAAGCCTTAGAAAACTTATGCAGAAAAATGTACTATTCGAAAAGATAATTAGTTATGTACGCACCCCGAGATAAGGATCATGACCAGACTTCAATAGAATTTTTAAGTCGGTGATCTCGTTCGAGCGAGATGCCACGTCGTTCGAACGATAGTAGATCTCGATCGAACGACATCTAATGTCGTTTGAATGACGCGTCAGATAGAGTTCGAAAACATTCCATCTTTAATCAAGGTGTTGTATTTAAAACCAACTCTAATCCACCTAAACTCCGTCCTTTATCTGATGTGAAAACATTTAAACATTTAAAATATTTTCAAAAATGTTTTTCTTTTAAAAATAACATCCTTATTTTTTTTATAAAATGAATTTCGAGTTTCATTAACATTATGCATTCATACATGCATGATCTCGAAAATGAAATTAAACATTGAAGACGTAAAATTGCACCAATTAAACTTCGACATGAATAATTCTCTGTAGATTTTCCGCAATGTTTTCAATTATTCTTCAATATGTCATAGGCTCATGGGATCGAACAATAAAAAATCTATCTATGACTCAAATATGTTTTATTTCGAGAATAAGTCAAAACAACATTAAGACTCAATTAAAAATTTGGTCCTTACAGATCCTGCCTCCAGTAATTTCCTTAGTTCTTTCTCCACTGACTTAGCCCTCTTGTGTGACATTCGACGAACCTTTTGAGTAATGGGCTTAAAAGTAGGATCGACATGTAGGCGGTGGCACACCAAGCCGAGGTTAATTCCAGACAACTCGTAAGGCTCCCATGCAAAAACATCTATGTTGCGTTTAAGGAGTCTAACCATTTCCTTTTTCTCATGATCGATAAGAGAAGATCCAATAAGAAACTTCCTTTCAATCAAGTTGTCATCGGCTACATCTTCTTCCAAGATTTTAATGACCCTATTAGCGGGGTGGAAACTGGTCTCTTCCCCCTTGGTCGTCCATACCGTAGTTTCTATTTAGAAAGGACATCCCCTTCCGGGGATTTATTCTAGGCATTCTTAGTCTCTTTATTTTTCTCTTTCCTCGAGCATATGGGCGAGATGAAACATTTTTGGGTTGCATCCTGCTCATCGTGAATTTTGACCACTCCACGATTTGTAATGAATTTCAGCTTTTGATGATAAGTGGGTGGAACTACTTTATGGCGTGGAGACAACCTCTGCTGAAAATATCATGGTATGGGGACTTGATGTCCACAACTAAGAACTTGATGAACTTCAAGATGTTTCCTGCCCTGACTGGCAAGGTGATCTTTCCCAACAGCATAATAATTCTTCCTGCGAAGCCAAACAATGGAACATTGGATTCTTTGAGGTCGACGATATTCAATTTTAGCTTATGGAACATGTCCACTTCAAATGAAAGCCCCTGGTCCACTAGTAGCTTATTGAAATCCTAGTTAGCAATCCTGAGTGTAATTACTAATGTGTCATGATGGGGGTCCTTGGCCCGACCAAGTCCTTTTAGGTGAACACCATATACTTCGTGTAATCAACATCTTCTAGTTGTCTATGCTTTCCAGTCTGAGTTTTGGCTAGATCAATCTGAAAATCTTCCATCAAAGCAGTCACCTTTTTGAGTTCTATTCTAACGGCGTTTCCTTGAATCTGTTTGAGGTTTGACGCCCCATGAATGACTGCAAGCTCGCGTTATGTATCATCATCGAGGACATTTTTTGGCTTCTGGTCTCCACTAACTGCGACTTTTTCTATCTTCTTATCAAAATACTCGCTAAGATGCCCTACCTGAACTAGCTCTTCGAGATGTGATTTTAGAGATTTGTAATTCTTGATTCGGTGACCACCCTCATTGTGGAATGAGCACCTCGGTGCATTGTTTCTCTTGGTTATATCTTCGCCCATCTTCTTAGGACATTTGATGAAGGGTTCATCCTTGATCTTGTTGAGAATTTTGTAAATAGGTTCCTTGAAGACTGTGTTAATAACCTGAAATGCCTTAGAGGGGTTATTCTTACTTCCACTTCTAGAGTCATTCTTTCCCCCCTTCTTGCTTCCCTTTTTAGGGGGTATCATTCTTCTTTGACCCCTTATTCACTTTTTCTCGACCATTGTCGCCCCCACTGGGATGGACCATATCCTCGACCTTAGCGTACTTCTCGATATGTGCCATAAGATCATAAATGTTTATGGCTTCCTTCTTGGTAAGAGACTAGTGCAGCAGAGAGGTGGTCGGCAAGCCTATTTTGAAGGAGGCTACGACAACGTGCTTCAAGCAGTCCTTGATCTCATTAAAGATTTCCCAGTAACTCTTGGTGTAATCCCTGAGGTTTTCTTGTGGCTTCTTCTTCATAGTGAGAAGTGCATCCATCCGCTTAGGATGGGAGTTGATCATTATAAATCATGCTGTGAAAGCCACTGCTAGTCCTGCAAAATTCTTGATCGACTTGTAGGGGATCCTCTCAAACCACTTTTGTACCAAATTGTGTAGGCTATAAGGGAATATCTTGCATAGAAGTGCGTCGTTCTGGCTCCATAAGGTCATTTCATGCTTATAATGCTTGACATGGTTTATAAGATCTGTTTTCCCATCATAGACCTTAAATCTAGGGACAATGAATTTCTTAGGGGGCTCGTCGCATTTAATTTCCTTTGAAAAAGGGTCTTTATCTAAGAATTTAGAGCTCTTCTAGCAAGCTCTCTAGTCAATCCGAATCCTCAGTGCACCAGATGTTAGTCCATCTCCCTACGGACCAAAATCCTTAAATCCTCACTCGGTTGATCATTATTACTGTGGTGCCTCCCCTAGTGTCCACGCTCTGATCGCTATTGCTTTGATCTTTTAAATTCAATTTTCTCCTGTTCACGCCTAGGGCTACTTCCTTGGCTAAGGGAGTTTCCCCTTAAGGGTTGGGAGTCCTATTTTAACTCCCCCTTGTGTTCCTAAAGAGATCTCTCTCCATTCATTCCAGTCACCTCTTAAGGCGAGCATTATCTTCTTCTTGGCGACATATTGCCTCTTCCTTCTCTTAAAATTCATGATTTCTAGGGATAGACCAACCTAGAAATCTGAATGGACCTTGGAGGCCCATGGCTCTCTTCTGAAGGTTGCCTTTCTTGGCAAAACCTTAGGTTCGTATGTTGGCGAATTTCAGACCTAACCCAAGGAGGGGCAGGATCTTTATGAACATCACCGGCTTGGGGAATATTGTTCTTCTGGTGATACATGGATAGTTTTCTAGCAATGAATGCTTTCATAGGAACATGAATCATTTCCCACAGATGACGCCAATCATGAATGCAGAAAAATTCACTTATGTGTTCCTAAAGAGATCTCTCTCCATTCATTCCAGTCACCTCCTAAGGCGAGCATTATCTTATTCTAGGTGACGTGTTGCCTCTTCCTTCTCTTAAATTCATGCTTTCTAGGGATAGACCAACCTAGAGGTTGAACCACAATGGAGAGAGATCTCTTTCTGGAAATCCCCTTCACATGTAGAGGTTGAACCACGAATTTACATTGGGTTAGAAGTAGAAATTATGGAAAAAGAATGAGGAGAACTAAGTTAAAGAAATTATTAGGGTTCATGAGATTTATATTGATTTTGGCCCTTTTAATTCATGATACTTGATGGAAACTCGCATGCCTTACGTAGAATATTATTTATTTGGGTTTCTAATGCTTGTGGTATAAATTTCTAGGAGTTTAGGAGTTAAAAAATTGGATTTGGATGATTTTGGATGATAATTCCCGTAACTGGTGTTATGCAGTTTTCGCCAGTGAGAGGACTCTTAGTACCTGCGTACCCAAAAGGGGGAGCTGGTTAAAAAACAATCATTTTTCTTTCTTGCTCTCCCTTAGCAGCGGGAAAGGAGTCTATCTATCTGCCTAGCTTTGGTAGATTTCCCCCAACGCAATCAACAGAAATTCCACGAATCCCTTGGTGGATAAGTCCGACGACTCCGCACATGGCCGCGCTACTTGCTATCGCTGAGGTTTCCGCGTTGGGACAGTCTTATCTTGATGGGACCTTTATGGGGGATATTGACTCGTACCCTAGAACATAGGAATCCTTGGTACAGGCTATCTGATTGATAGTCAGACGATCCTAAGAGACGTGAGGGTATGTGCTGACCTCTTAGTGACTTAGAACTATGCTTCGCCTCAATTTGTGTTTGTTTGTATTAATATAGTTTGAGAGTGATTCCGAACTAGTATTTCCCTTAGTGCGAGTGATACGGGGACTTGATAGCAGAGTATGCCAGCACCATAAATATTATGTGGGGTGCCAGTAGTATATATATATATTATATGGGAAATTAATGTATATATATATAGTCTTGAAATTTGTAACTTCCTACCGAGACTAAAAGAAGTTAATTAATGGATAAATATTCTGGTTTTATTATATATGGATGAAATGTTGTGACACTGTTAAAATACTTCTAAATCAAATAAGAGTTATGCGAAAACCTTAAATTCCCAGAATTTAATTATCTTAGTCCTAGAAATTGTCGGCATGGAATCTAATGAGGAATTTTAATTAACTTAATCTTTTGGGATCAATAGTGCGGTAGGGTGCACACTAGAGGAGAGGTGAGACCTTCTCAAGAGAGTGTCGTTACTAATATGTTGTTGCATTAGCTAGTAAACATTTTAAATACTTACTAAACTAATTTTAAACTGTTTTACAATCGGGCTCTGACCCGTTTCCTATTTTCTTTTCTCCCTTTTATATATGTATATATTACAGGTGCCCAGCCACAGGGGCGTCTTGCATATGATCCTTTGGAAGGAACGCGCTGCAGCTTAGGTGGGAGTTGCAGGCCTCTTGCTTAGACGACCTCATTTTTTATTCCACTCCTAGCTTTATTTTATCCAATTGGGCATGTGTCGCCCTTTTTCATTATTCAGTTGCTTTATCGGATATTGTGATTCCTTTATATCCAGTATTTATAGTTTGGGATTTATTATTATCAGGATGTTTTCCTTTAAGTCTTAAATATTGGAATCAATTAGTTGGATGTTTAATTGTTTGGATTATATGTTCCAGTATAGTTGTTGTATGATTCTTTAACTTTGAATTATGTAAAGATTTAAATGTTGGTTTTTAAAATAAAATTTGGAAAGTAATGTCTAAAATGGTTTTGACACGCAGCTTAATTATTTAGGTTGTTTAATTGGAAAAGTTATTTTTATGACAGTGATGCTAAGAATGAACCAACCGTTCACCTTGATTATAATTTAATAAAGGACTGATCACCCGGTATTTAATTAGGCGGGGTGTCACAGACTCTTCGTCATCCCTACCTAAGGAATGTTTCTTGGTAAGCGGGGCCCGACTCAGATTAGTTATCGTGTGGAAATACATCTTCTGAAGCAGCTGAGAGGGACTGAATGGCCAAAAGAATAGATACTAGCGTTCAAGGGCGGACCTAGGTGGTCCCGAAGGCGCCCCCCCCCCCCCCCGAGTTTTTCGGATTTTTTGTTCCGAGATATATGCCAAAAAAAAATGGGACTTATGTGTAATATTTTAGAGTGAAAGGTTTTAAGGTTCTGCTATTCTATAAGGTAAGGGGCGGAAGTGTAATAACTTTAAAATAACTTAAACGATCGTCGTTCGTTTTCTGTCCAAACAAAACCCTATACCTGCCCCACCCCTTTTCTTCTACATCTCCCTGCTCAAAGCTTCCTCTCATACCAAACCTCAAACTACCTCTATATATTAACAAGATCAACCAGGTAATCACTCACTCAAACTCAACCAACACTTTCTCACTTATTTTTTGTAAGCTGATGGCTTTATTATTTTTCTTTCAGATAAGGCTGAGTAATGGGGATTCGTTGATCGATTCACTAGGCTAGCAGTTATGTGGATCATAAGCTTCATAACTTATTTTAATTGGATGGTCAATTTTTTTCTCTTTCTTTTTTTATATATTCCTATATTTGTTTAAAATTTTTAAAATATAGATTTGTTGGGTATTGATTTATTAGTATTTTAAAAATAAAAGTGTTGATTATTTGTTATTGGGTTGTTGACTATTCCGTGATTATATTAGTTTTCTCGTTTTTTGCTAATTTTAATTGTCGAAACATAATTTGGAATATATTTTCAAATTTAGTGCTTGAATTTTTTTATTGTTATTTGAAATTTAGGGTAATATTTTTTTGAGGTAATTTGAAAAATGTCTGCAAACAAAGTGGGAGCAAAAAATGGGTAAATATAAATATTAACATTTTTAGGGTTAAAAAATTATATAAAATATAAAAATGACCCTAAAAAAAATCGCCTCGGGGCTCCCGCCCCCTAACCCCCGACCTTGGAAAAAAAAATTCGCACCCCTTAACTGAAAATCTTGGGTCCGCCACTGCTAGTGTGTGGTTTAAGGTTTTTAAAACAAAGCAATATAAAATATGTAAACAAACTAGCGGCGCGGTACTCATTGTTTTGTGTGCGGGGGAGATGCCAAGTCAAGGAAGAGGGGATCAAAAGGAAAAACGATTATGAGGAATCCAAAGCAATCGCCCGAGATGTCCAATCATCCGGAGGGGTGAGTGATTTAGTACCCACAAACAAACCCTAATATATAATGATTTGTGAGTTAAATATGTAGAAAAACAAATATCAGTTATTCCTGGTTTAAGAGGAAACAAGTTAAATATGTAGACAAATATACATTATGTATCTTTAATTTACTGGCAGGGCAACAACACTTGCTACATAATATACAATGATTTGTGAGCCAAGTAAACTGTAAAATAGTATCATGTTATCTCCAAGATTATTTTTTGTTATATTTATTGAATATCAGGTACAAAAGTTTGGAAAGGAGATTCGTGGAGGGAAGGGATATTTTTTTTATCTTTGTTAACCGCATCAAGAAGGCCGACACCTCACGTCAATATCCCTTTGTTAACATTGCCAGGGCCGGTCCTAAAATTGGGAGTGCCCTATGCAAAAATTAATTTAGGACCCTTTTAAAAAAATATTGTACAAAGATATTAAATAACTAAAATGGGCCCCTAAAAATTAAACTTATTTTTTAGGGGCCCATTTTAGTTGGGTGAGATTTTTGGATAGTTGAATCATTCTTTGTACAGAGTGTTTTTGGGTAGTTAAAAAAAAGGGCCCTAAAAAATTGAACTTATTTTAAAAATTGACATTTTTAATATACATAAAATATTTTTGGACCCCTATAATATACATATATAGGTGCATATTCTAAAATGGGCCTTGTGCCATTGCTCATTTGGCACATGGCCAGGGCCAGCCATGAACATTGCATATTTGAAAAAGTATGTCCAAGATAATGAGGACCTCTTGAAAAGCATGGTGGCTTGGCATAAAAACTGCAAAAAAGAGTTCCGTCTTCCCGATGACATCATCGGCTCTTCAGGCAAGGGTGACAAGCTCATGGGCACCTCGGGTATGGGCAATAAGCGCATGTGCGACATTAAATAAAAATAGCGAACAATATATATTTCATCAGGGTGGAAAATGTTTTATAACCCTTAATGATTTATTTTTGGCTTATTTGATGTTTAGTACCCATTAATTTTTTGATATTGATTTTGGCCTTAACATTTGCATTTTTTTTTTTTGGGGGGGGGGGTGACCTCCGAAAGGAAAAAGTTGAAAAAAAATTTCCAACTATTTTTTGTAACACTTCTTCCTCGCCAAAAAGTCATATGGGGGGTCAAATGCAAAGAAGTGCAAATCTTGCGGGCCAATACCCAAATAAACTATTATTTTCCCCATTTTAATTTGGTTTTTTTAGGTATCGTAAAGTGCGTGTTGGGGGGGGGGGGGGAGGTGAATTATGAGGCAATGTTATGTTTGTGTGTGACTTTATTTTATATACTCACCATTTACTTTTGGGCTTTCAGGTACGAGTGATAAGTGCATGGTCCCTTTGCCCAAGAGCAAGCGCCAACACAAGGGTAAGGGAAGGGGCATGGTTTGATCGTTGTTTGGTCTAATATATAAGTATTTCATTTCATAATTTTTGCTTATGAAAATATAATCGTCATATTGTGTGCACAATTTTTTCCTACTTTAGCATATGAATATATTGTAAATATTTTGTTGTTGTGGTAAAAAAAAGATTAAAATGGTGTTTTACGCCCATTGTAAGTATATAATCCTCAAATTTTATATTTTATTCCCTTGATAATTAAAAAAGGGTGAAAGAAGAAATAAACTACATTATTATTTCATTACATTCATATCATAAGGGACGAAGTTTGGGCAAACGAGAAACAAATATGCAGAAAATGTATGTGGGGTAGATGTTGATTTATAATATAGATGTGTGGTATAAGTCAACTGGATAAAATTAGAAATGAACTTAGTCGTTAAATAGTAGAAATTGATAATTGTATAGAATACAATTTGAGAAATAATTTTCTTAAATAATTTAGACATGTCAAATATAGATCAATCGGTCTCCCCCCCCCCCCCCCCCCCCCCTCCCCCGCGCGTAGCATAAGGAAGAGTGATATAGTTAATATTGGGAAAATGTTATTTGTACGTATAATTTGTACCAAACAATTACTGAAAGTTCTTTACATGCATTGTACCATGACGTGGGTCTCATCATGGCACAGTTTTTAGGATTTGAACATGCAGTCGGCATTTAGTAGTTGCAAACTTCGTGGTGTTGTTGTAGCCATGAATTTGTCAATGATCAGCGTTGGCTTTTAGCAACTATGTTTTGTATGAACCAAAAAGTGTTAATTTAGTAAATTGATCACTAACTAACGAATATGATCACTAAATTTCACTTAACCCACTAGTCCAGCACTGTACATATCTGGTTCCTACATTTTGACCCCAAATCCTGAATAAGAGACCTGATGTTGGTAATGTGAGTATAAGTTACATGCAATAATTAGAGAAAATGCTAACTTTTGTGAGAGAAGTTTATGTCAATATTGTTTTTATACTTTTAAATTGCTATTTATATTAATTACATGTTATATGCCCTCTGCCTGAGTTGTCTCCTTTACAATCTAATTTTTAACGTAAAAGCTTATTGACAAAATCTCTGAACTATCTTATTATGGGAAATCTTAGAATGTGTTGATAGAATGATAAGTGTGAATTATGGATGTCAATTATAGCATATTCCATGATTGTTTTCTAGAGGAGAGTAGGCTTGAATATATTTTTTGGTATGTTATTATTAAAAGCAGGTTAGCTCATAAAGGCATTTTCCTCTGCCCTGGAGGAGTAAAAACAAAATTTTGTGGATGCTGATGCGAGTCATATTATTTGTGCGAGTCATAGGGGCTTTGCGAATCTTTTGTTAATTTATGTATTTTGTTTATGTTTGAGTGTTTTTTCCATAACCAGTCTCTGTATGCCAATTTTTTTTATTTGGCTTCATTGCTTATTTTATTATAATGCTGTGAATTCCCGTATCTCACTCCCATGGGCCTTCTTTTATGCACCCACTAATTTGATGCCACTGTATCATTATCCATGGGCGAGTGTGCATGAGTAAAATTGGAGCATTTAGAGGAGTGGGTGTAAAGGATCTTTTGGCCATCAGATTGATGTTTGGTACCCACTAATTTTTGGATATTGATTTTGGCCCCAATATTTACATTTCTTGGGGTTTAACCTCCGAAATGACTTTTATACACTGAAAAAAAGTTGCAAAAGAATTTTCCAAACTATTTTTTGTGACACTTTTTCCTTTGCCAAAAAGTCTATTTGGGGGTCAAATCCCAAGAAGTGCAAATCTTGCAGGCCAAAGTCAATATCAAAGAACTAAGGGGGTTTGGGGAAAAGATCCTCATAATGTTCAAAGTGTCTAAAAATAGGTCACTCCATATAATTTTATAAATTTAGTCCATGTACTAAAAATACCATGAAAAATGGTGAAAATAGTGCCACTGACGCGGACCAAAAAAATAAAGGTATTGTACCACAGGGACTAGATTTATAAATATTATTGTACCACAGGGACTAGATTTATAAACTTGAAAAGCATTGTCCTAAAAATCCAAATATAGGAAGGAACATGACCTTTACCTTAATTCTCTAAAGAATTAATAGGCACCAACCCCCAAATAACCCATTACTTTTCCCCTTTTACTTTGGAATTTTTTGGGTATCATTAAGTGAGTGAGTGTGTGTTGGGGGGGGGGGGGGGGTTGAGATTATGAGGCAATGTTATGTTTGTGTGTGACCTTATATTATATACTCACCATTTTGCTTTTGGACTTTCAGGTACGAGTGACAAGTGCATGTTCCCTTTGTGTATGAGCAAGCGCCAACGCAAGGGAACAGACAAGGCCTAGTCGTTGTTTGGTTTAATATAGAAGTATTTCATTTCGTAGTTTTTGCTTATGAACATATAATCGACATGTAAAAAGTGGTGCACAATTTTTATTTACATTAGCAAATGAGAATATTGTGCATATTTTTGTTGCCATGGTAAAAAAAAGTTTGAAATGGTGTCTTATGCCCGTAGTGAGTAAATAATTCTTGAAGACTATATGCTCTTCCCTTGATAAATAAACAAGGGTGAAAGTGGAATTAGACTACATTATTATTTCATTACAGACATACCCAACACTCATGTCATAAGGGATGAAGTTTGAGCAATCAAGAAATAAATGTGCAAAAAGCGTGTGTGGGGTAGATGTTGATGTATAATATAGATATGTGGTAGAAGTCAATAAGATAAAATTAAAAACGGACTTAGTCACGAAATCGTAGAAATTGAGAACTATATAGAAGATAAATTGAGAGAATGTTGTCTTAGATGATTTAGACATGTCAAACATAGATCAATCGATGCCCCCTGTAAGGAATAGTGCTATACTTAATATTGGGAAAATATTATATGTACCTACCAATTGTACCAAAGACTTGTAAGGAATAGTACATTTATCTAAATATATGTAGTCTATAATGAAAAAGGACTAGGTGCATTAAAAAAAGTCAATGGGATTTTATGCATCTTTGACCCGATAAATAGGACTAGCCTTGAATTATCCCTTTAAGGGTATTCATCGGGTTCGGGTTCGGGTCTGGGTCTTCATCGGGTCTATAATATTGGATCCAGACACGGATCCATTCGGGTTTCGGGTTTCTATCCGGGTCTGGCCAAATATATACATTTCTTTTGTATTTATTTTATTTTATCCCCCTTATTTATTTTTTAATCTTAAATTAAAATATTTTGTAATGTATTATAGAATTGTTGATGTTAAAAACTAGATTTGATCTAATTATTTAAATCACAGATAAACATGAATAAATAAAAGTGAGACAATAGATTTTTAAAGTGGTTCAGCCTTAAGGAAATGGCCTACATCCACTGTTTTTGTATTGCTGACTGTTTGCCTAAAATTCTCGATTTGTGATTTACCAAGAAATTTAGGTCCTTTCTAATGAGGAGATTACAATGTATTTATAGCCTTGAGGCTGTACATGTGAAAGGACAATGTGAAGTTATCTAGTAGACATATACATCTGTACGATAATAATGACCATTTAATGCGCAGTCGCCTCTTTGATTATCCTGATTTGAGTGGTTTGTACGCTAAGTAGCTCGGATCGCTTAATCTCCTCGGACCATCTAAGTAGCTCGGCACGCTTGAGTTGCTCGGGGCGCTTGAGTTGCTCGGTGGCAGTGAGTTGATTGGTAGAAATATTTGTAATTGCCACGTTGGTTGACAAGTGTCTTCAAATGATGGGTCCATGTCAGCAGATTAAATTTGGTATCAACAGAAACCCCCAATGTTTCATAGTTTGATGTTGAAGAAAAGTATGAAACATTCTGCTAGAAAAGTGCATAGATTATCGGTTTGTATGGTTTTTAGGAAAATGATCGTTGGATATAACTCATTTTTGAGTGCATAGTATCAAGCCTTATAAGTATTTAGAATTTTCATGACCGCTTCGATATTTGTGCCCATTTTCTTCTTTTAGCCGCCGGATACGCAAACATCCTCCTTTGTAATCATTGCTTTTCTCTATTCCCGAGGCAAAGTATTTAAGCGCGGCAGAAATCCTATCGTCTTTAACTTTTCAAATTTGTATCTTTGAACTCTTCATTTTCTCTCTGTCTTGTGCCTTCGTTCTTTCCGTCGTTCATTGTCACCTGATCTCTTTTTCCCTATAAGATTTTCTTCCCTTTCTTTTAATTACTTTGTTCATCATGGTTTATCTTGTTGACTCATTGGACAAATTTTGGTCTGAATTTTCAATCCCTTCGTGGGTTATTTTGGAAGGGCTTTCTGAACCTTCTAATTATTTTTCTTTGGATGAGGGACATTGATTTCCAAGTCTTTTTGTGGCCGAATGTGGCTTTTCTTTTCCCACAAACCCCCTATGTTTGGAGTTCTGCCAATATTTTGATGTTGTACCTGCAAGAATAGCTCCTAATACCTAGAGGATAGTTAATGGTGTACATAGATTGAACCAACTCCATGGAACCCGTTTAGGGATTCCAGATATTATGTACTGCTATAGATGGGTTGTCACTGATTCCACATTCTATTTAAAAACTAGGTTTTTGAATAGGGCTTTAGTTGTCAATCTTCCAGATGCCAATAGGGATTATTTTGTGCATGGGGTTGTTATGAAAAATTAGTAACATGCTCCATTAAATGGAGATGATGTATATCAGGGTCCCAGATGTCCCCCTTATAGCAATGGAATAGGTTGCTTTTATTTTTTGAAATCTTATTTTCTTGGTGTTTGATAAAATGTATCACTGACATTTATTTTTGTTTGTTACACTTGACAGTAAAAGAAAACCTCCAAAAGAAGCTGACGTTAATTTAAAGCATTTGAAACTTATCTGGGATTTTCACCAATCTGTTGTCGAGGAACATATTAGATCCGCCTCTTATTTCTTGCAGTACAAGAGCTATACTTCATCTTTCACTGCTCATCCCCGTCCAGTGGTGGTTAATCTTGACCAAGTGCTAGCTTCCGAGACTAGGGTGGAAGGTTCTTCGTCTGAGTCAAGTACTCCTATTAGTGATCTAATGAAGAGGAGAAAAGCTCCTGTCTTTTTCTAAAGGTTTGTCTCTACTGCTGTGGAGGAAAAGAAAAGTAAAAAAGATGTCCCAGAAGAGGGGATAAAGACTATAGATGTACCCCCTCCTGTTGCTGCGAAGAAAATTGGCGAGAAGCCCCCTGTGGCTCCGACCAAGATTATTTCTCTCTCTCCTCTGAGTGAGGTTATTGTCATATCACCAACAAAGACAATGTCTTTGGTTAAAAATGCTCCTGCCCCTATGAAGAGGTTGAAGAAAAGCTCTTTTGAGAGACCTGCTGAACTTGTCTCTCAACCTTCAAACGTTGAAGGTAGTATTCCATCTTTTATTGCTCCGATTTCTGCTATGAGCTTGGTGAAATCCTGGACTATCCCAGACGTCCAGGGCAATGAAGACACTCTTTCTCATAAGAGAATCATTACCCTGGCAGCTCAACATATTGCCTCAGTAAGTACTATTAGCCCGCCTCCTTTATTTTTTAGTACTATGCTCCTGTATTGACTTAAAATTCTTTCTTTTTAGCTGGTGACGTGTTTTAATAGCATTATGAAGAAGGATAAAGCTATCAAGGCTTGAAGCTCCTCGGGAGGAGTAGAGGAAGCTTTTATTGGGCTGACCCAATCTCTAAAAGATTCTTGTCAAAAATACGAGGAAGATAAGGTTGCTTGGGAGAAGCAACTCTAGTCCATTGAGCTGGACAGAAATCAGGCTGTGAATGCCTCCAAGTACTTGGAGAAGAAGTCGAAGGAATCTGAGCAGAGCAATAAAAACTTTGAAGAGAGCAATAAGAAACTTGAGGCTAATCTCAAGTCTGTTGAAGATGAAGTTGTTAAACTTCAAGATGTTGAACGACAAAAAAAGGAGTTGGAAGAGAAGTTGAAGGTTACCGAGGAGCTCCTTAGGGAAAGGACCTCCTCGAAGAAGGCAAAAAGGAAGAAGGCAGTTTAAAAATTATTCAGTGCTGGTTGGGATAAAGGCTGGAATAAGGGTCTGGCTGCCATGTCCTCTCAAATGGAATACGCCAGTCTTAAATACTTTAGGGATGGATGGGTTGCAGCCTTGTAGGAGATGAAAGTTGCTGAGAATTATGAATTATTCCAGCAGCACACTCATGGCCCTCCTCCCTCTCCTAGAGAAGAAGAAGAGGATGAAGCTGCCTTAGATGAATCTACTATAATGATTGTAAATCATGCCCTTTCTGTCCCAATTGTTCAGACTTTCTCCGAGCAACTCCAACCCATCATCACTTCTGTCGAACAACTACCTTTATCCTCCGAGCAACCAGTCACCTCCTCCAAACTTTCTGAGGAGGTCGTAGGGAACAAGGAGAAGGTGTAGAGTTGTTCGGGTGTTTATTTTGTTATTTTTCAATGTATCCTCAAACTTTGTATTTTCTTCTATGATGAAATAAAATTCGAACTTTGGTTGCTCATCTTGAATTTCTATTTTACGTGCTCTATCTGTGTTATTATTGATTCTTTTTATTTCTTCTCTTTACTAGTTTATGGCCAGGATGGAGCTCTTATCAGCTCATGACACAGAATTGATGAAGAAATGCAATGACTATTTTAAAGCTGGTCATGCAGATCTTAATGAGGTTCAAATCATTGATATTCTTGGTCAGATACTTCTGAACTAGCAGTCGAAGCTTACCAGTACCTGAAATGCTTGCTCGATCGTGTTGTTGCCAACAATGTGGCCTACTATGAAATGATTGAAGACCTCCAAGGAACAATCGAGGAACTTCAGCAGTAGTACAAAGAGTCCTCCACACTTTTGCATCAAGGATACGAGAAGAAATATCAGTAATTGAGTGCTGATAAAGGGTATGATAAATTTATTTCTGCTTATGAGAAGAAATAGAGTGTTCTGAAGCTTGAGGTTGAAGAACACAGGCACATCGCTAAGTTATTAGAGTAGGATAACATTGTTTTGCAAGAGGAGATAAAACAACTCAAATCGGATGCATCCTCCTCGGGAGCCTTGGTCCCTGTTAATGATGAAGGTTTCTCTTTCTTGGATGTACAAAATGCCAACTTAAGAGATGAGTTGGAAACTTTAAAAAGGGCTGGACCCTCCTCATCTACTCGTGGATGAGTAAGGTCTTCTTCTCGTGGACGAGCTAGGGCTGGTCGGATCACCATTGAAGAAGCTAGAACGCAGTCTGCTTTAGAGAATCAGGCTTTTTAGTTGATGGCGAAGAAGAAAGCCTTAGCAGAAATGTCTAAGAAAATTTTGAGCCTGAGCGAACAACTCACTACTTAGAGTTCTGCCTTGGAAAATAAGGAAATCCTGGTGAAGAATCTCCACGAGCAACTGGAGAGGTTAACTTATCAATTCCACAAACAACCTGGAGAATTTTGGATAAATGGGTATAATGAAGCCCTTTACCATCTTGATGATCCGATCCAACAACCAAATAATAAGGGGTATAAGCAAGGGTTGTTGAATGCACTGTGTGTGCTAAAATTGGAGCAGGGCCACTACTTATGGGATTATTATGATCCTGGTGTGCTTGATTTGCATGTGCCTCCTTTTAAGCTGGACATCAGTTGGATTCCTACTCAGGCAATTCCTTAATGCTTAATCTCCAAGTATCTCGGTAATTACAGTCTTCGTGCAAACTTTGATATATCTCGCCCAGAGCATTTTCTTGACGGCCCTCTGTAATGAATGTTAGAATGCTGAGAGATGTAAATTTTATAAATTCTCCTTATGCCTTAGATGATCCTCCTGCTAGAGTAGAACCTGTTTCAAAGGAAGAAGGAAAGAAACCAATAGAATAGGATTTTTATGTAATGAAGTGTATTTTTCACAGCATATGTAATTCTACTTGGTTTGAATGAAGAAGTTTTTAGTCTTTTGCCATTTTCTTCTAAGTAATTTGCAGAATGTCCTTGCTTGTTTGTTTGTGAATATATGTACTTTTTGTTTTATTTTTGGATAATAGAACTTGCCCTATTTATTGTTTGATTATAGTGACTTGTCACTCTTTGGTCCTAAGCAATGAAATTATTTGCATCCCATGTTCCTGCTTAGTTTAGTCAACCGGAGTTGATTGTAATTGGTTTATCGACCAACCGGAGTTAGTGGAAACTGATTTACCGACCAACCGGAGTTGGTGGTAATTGATTCCCGACCAACCGGAGTTGGTGGTAATTGATTCTCGACCAATCGGAGTTAGCGGTAATTGGTTCCCGACCAACCGAAGTTGGCGGTAATTGGTTCCCGACCAATCGGAGTTGGTGGTAATTGATTCCCGACCAATCGAAGTTGGTGGTAATTGATTCCCGACCAACCAGAGTTGGAAATAATTGGTTCCCGACTAACCAGAGTTGGTGGTAATTGGTTCCCGACCAACCGGAGTTGGTGGTAATTGATTTCTGACCAACCAGAGTTGGTGGCAATTGATTCCCGACCAACCAGAGTTGGCGATAATTGGTTCCTGACCAACCGGAGTTGGTGGTAATTGCTCTGAATTTGATGCTTTGAATTTGATGATGCGTAGTGTGTAGCACTAATATTCCGAAAAAATTTCAACAAAGAAAGAAGTTTGGATTAACCATCACTTTATTTATACTGAAGAAACTGCATTACATATGAATTACAATTACTGGTAATATTTGCGCAGATGCTCTGCATTCCATGCATTCCTAAATTCTTCTCCTTCTAAGGTTTCAATCCTGTATGTCCCTGGGCGAACAACTTATGTTACCCTGTAGGGACCGTGCCAGTTGACCTCCAGTTTGTTGTGATTTTGGATGACTTTCTTTGGCACATAATTCCCTTCCTTCAAATCACACTTCTTCACTCTTTTATTATAGAACAAAGTTGTTCGTTGTTGATATGCTGCATTCCTGATTGTTGCTTATTCTCTATCCTCTTAGAGCATATCCAGGTCTAATCTTCTCATCAAGTCACTGACAGGAGAATTGAAATTAAGTACTCTATGCGTAGGTAGGCCCAATTCAGCGGGTATGACAACCTCACTCCCAAATGCCAGCATATATGGGGACTCTCCCATTGCTGTTCGTGGTGTGGTGCGATAAGCCCACAACACAGAGTATAGTTCATTAATACAATTTTCTTTTGCACTATCTAGTCGTTTCTTCAATCCATTTAGTAGCGTTTTATTTGTCACCTCAGTTTGTCCATTGCTCAGGGGGTGACCTGGTGCAGAGTGGGTTTTCAGTATATTGGATTGATGACAGTATGCAGCAAACTCCTCATTGTCAAACTGGGTTCCATGGTCAGTAATGAATGCATGTGTGAGACCATATCTGCAAATAATGTTTTTCTAAATGAATTGATAGACTTTGTCGTATATCAAATCAATAAGAGGATCAACTTCCATCTATTTTGTAAAATAATCCACAGCAACCACAAGGTATTTGAATCTTCCCCTGGTCGTTGGGAGTGGCCCGACCAAGTCTATCCCCCACATGGCAAATGGCTAAGGGGACGTTATGGGTGTTAAAAATGCCTGAGGGTTTCTTCGAATGGATGAGAAGCATTGGCATTTATCGCGCTTCTTAGCATAAGCTGCACAGTCAGCTCTCATCGTCGGCCAATAGTACCCCAGCATGGTTATTCTATGCAAGAGCGTCTGACCAGCTATATGGGCTCCACAAGACCCTTTATGAACCTCTTCGATCAAATCTTTCACTTTAGAGGGATGGACACATCTTTTTAGCCCTGCTATAACTCCTCGTTTGTACAAAATACCATTGGTCAGTAAATAACGAGCAACTTTAAACTTCAATTTTTTGGCTGCGAGCTTATCAGTCGGTAAAACCCCTTATTCAATATAGGCCCTGATGGGATCCATCCAAGATGGTCCTAAGTCGAGGGAAATGAAATTCATCATCAGATCTTCGTCTATGCTCCGACCAAATAGGATTTCTATTGGGATTGTTCTTCGTAGCTCGGTGCGTGTGGCTGATGCCAATCGAGCTAGTGCATCTGCTCTTGCATTCTCCAATCTTGGTATTCTAATCAACTAAACTACAGTAAGACTTGATACAACCTCCATTGCTTTGGTATGATACTTGATCATTAATTCTCCTTTTGCTGCATACACTCCCAGAATTTGATTTATGATTAACTGGGAGTCACTGAACACAACGACTTGCTCAACTTCCATGGTTTTTGCCAGTCTTAGAACCACGATCATTGCTTTATATTTGGCCTCATTATTAGAAGCCTTAAATTGAAAACGCAGAGCATATTCCACATCAATCCCATCTGGACTGTTTAAAATAATCCCTGCTCTAGTGCCTATAGAGCACGAAAAGTCATCTACATACAGATTCCACACAGGTACTCCATTATTAAACTCTTGGTCAGACAGATTTCCTTGGTGGAATATTTAATACTTCCTTTTGTCCTCCTCCAGTACTCTTCGCTGCTTGTCCCCCGACATAAGTTGGTCGGGGTTTAAATTTGATGATCCTCTAACATCCACAGACTGGTCTCTATTCAACTCCTGCTCGTCGGAGTCCTCCTCCTGAGTGAATTCTGTGATAAAATCCACTACTGCCTGCCCTTTGAGCGATGATCTAGGCTCATAAATTATATGATATTCACTAAGTTCTACTACCCAGTACATCAGTCTTCCTGATTTATCCGGTTTATGCAGAGCTTGTCTTAATGGCATATCAGTGTACACCACTATAGTATGGTCTTGGAAATATGGTCTCATCCTTCTTGCTTGCTTCAATCAGTGCTAATGCCAATTTCTCTAGCCTTGGATATCTGATTTCTGCTCCTCGAAAATCTTTGCTGGTGTAATAGACTGGTTTTTGTACTCCGTCCTCCACTCTTATCAGCGCTGAACTCACTGCATTTTCTAAAACTGGCAGGTATAAGTATAGTTTTCCCCCCCTCACTGGTCTAGATAATATTGGATGTGCCCCCAGCTAATTCTTCAATTCTTGAAAGGCCTCCTCGCATTCATCATTCCACTCAAAAGTTTTTTGGAGTGTTTTGAAGAATGGGAGGCATCTGTCCGTTGCTCGTAATACAAATCTGTTAAGTGCTGTGACTCGTCCTGTGAGACTTTACACTTCCTTCTTTGTAGTTGGGGATCGCAGCTCCAATAGGGCCTTGATCTTTTCAGGGTTCGCCTCGATACCTCGTTGGTTAACAATATATCCGAGAAACATACCTTCTCGTACTTCGAATATGCACTAAATGGGATTCAACTTCATTTGATATTTCTCTAGTTGATCAAAGGTTTGACCTAGGTCAAATATATGATCAGGAACTTTCTTTCTCTTCGTCAGCATATTGTCAATATAAACCTCCATATTGTGACTGATTTGCTCTGCAAACACCTTATTCATCAGCCGCTGATATGTTGCACCTGGATTTTTAAGTCCAAAAGGCATAACATTATAGCAATAAGTTCCCCATGGGGTGATAAAAAAGGTACTCTCCCTTTCTTTAGGCTTAATTTTAATCTGGTTGTAACCAGAATAAGCATCCATGAAACTCAACAATTCATGTCCCGAGGTAGCATCCACCAACTGATCGATTCGAGGCAAAGGAAAATGATCCTTTGGGCAGGCTTTATTAAGATCAGTGAAGTCCACACACATAATCCACTTATTATTTTTCTTCTTTACCATCACCACATTTGCTAGCCAATCAGGATATTTGACATCCTCAATAAAAAAGGCTTTTTACAGTTTCTTTACTTCTTCCTGTATGGCTTGGTTCTTCTCGGGACTGAATACCCTTCTTTGCTATTTTACTGGCTTGATTTTCTTGTTCACATTGAGCTCATGACACAAGAAATTAGGATCTATCCCTAGCATGTCTTGATGACTCCATGCAAAAGTTTGCTTTCTACGCCTTAGAAATGCTATCAATTCTGGTTTTATCGATATATCCAGTGATGCATCGATTTGAGTTGTTCGTTCTGGATGCTCATCGTCCAGAATGATATTTTCGGTAGCCTCCATGACCTGGCCCTTAACGAGCTGAGACTCGTTTCTAGGGATTAAAGTTTCAATATCCGCATCTTCTATTTCATCCACCTGATAAGTAGTAGTCTTCTTCCTGGATTCTTCATGCTCCTCCTGCTCTGTAGATGAATAGTAGCATTCCCGAGCTACTTTCTGGTCGCCTTTCACAACTCTCACTCCAAAATTGTTTGGGAATTTTAAACATTGATGTACAGTAGATGGTACTACTTTGAACTTCTTCAGGCCTACTTTTCCCATAATGATATTGTAAGCTGATTGGACGTTTTTATCCATTATAAAAAGCGTACTCTTCCTATTCGGCAAGCAGGCCACGTACCGATAAGCATATCCAACTTGATCGTCCCAAGTGGAAAAACCTTCTCGCCAGTAAAACCAAGGAGAGGTCTATGATAGGGCTCCAACTAGGCTAGCTTCAGATTCAAACTATCAAAACATGGGTAGAACATAATGTCTGCCGAGCTACCATTGTCCACCAGTATCCGTGAAATCACCACTTCCTTTATTCTCATTTTGATTACTAATGGGTCGTCATGAGGATACAGTACACCTGCTAGGTCATTTTTAGAGAAACCAATGACTAGTTTTTCTTTATTCACCTTCCTCGAGCGGTCATCTTCGGCCAAGTTTATTCGCTGAATTTATGAGCAAGCTTGAGCCTCATTGAGGTAAGCTTTCCTCTCTGCAGTCATGTCCCCACCTCCTGCATCTCCACCTGTAATAACATTACATTCGAATGATCCAAAATGTATTGAAAATACCTCACGTTCCGGCTGCTTTGGTCTTTTGGGGAGATCGGGGTCATCTTGGTCATCTTCTGGGTCTTCTTCATGACTTCTCTTCTTGTTTTCTTTTGCTCGACGAGGATATCTAAACCTTTGCCTTGCTCATTCATTACTTTTTCCACCATTCTGACGATCAACATACTTAGCCAGCTTTCCTCGTCTGATGAGTGCTTCAATTTCATTCTGGAGAGCTATGCAATTTTTGGTTGTGTGACCATGATCTTTATGGAACTCGCAATATTTAGACTTATTCCTCTTGTCAGGATTTGCCTTCATTTTTTTTGTCCAGTTTAGGTCCTCACTATTCTTGATCTCTTCCAGAATGTGGTTTATATCTACCTTCAAAGGAGTATAATTTCCAAACTTCTTCAACTGTTCCAGTGTTTACTTTACTTTCGACTGCATGTTGCCACCATTATTCTTATGATCCTTCTTTTCAGTCTTGTCAGCCTCGACCTTGGTTTCCTTTGTATCTGCATTCTTCTTAGCAGCCATAGCCTCCTCGGAATTCATGATTTTGGCTGCTTTTGCCATCAGTTCATCCATGGTCCTAGGTGGATCCTTGGCTAAAGTGTAGTATAATTTATCCGGTAACAGTCCACTCATCAGAGCAGTAATTGCTGTTTTCTCCTCATAATCAATTACTTCCAGTTTCTCATTATTGAAATGAGTAATGTAGTCCCTGGTGCTTTCACCTGTCTTTTGTCTAACACTTAGCAAATGTGCTACTCGTTTGACTGGCTTCGCTCCAAAATAGAAATTCCCAATAAAGAGTTCTACTACTTGAAAGAAAGTTGCAATTTTCCCCCGAGGAAAGTTGTTATACCATATCTGAGCAGATCCGGTAAGAGTTCCTGAAAATGCCCTGCATCTCATCTCATCTGGAACTGCATAGATATCGGCAGCAGCTTGGTATTGTTCTATATGAAGGACATGGTCATTTTTTCCATCATATTTAGGCGTCACCATAGGAGCTTTGAATTTTGATGGTGTGGAAAAATCCACAATTGCCTGTACAAATGGTGTTCCTTGGACTAAAGTTCTTTGTAGAGGATTCTTGGCCTTAGCCATTTCCCCTAATCTATCTTCCAACCTTTGAATAAAACCCTTTCATGCATCATTTCCCTCCTCGGGCCTATTGGTTCGAGCAACTGATCGCGTTGAATTTGCCTCTTTGGATCTTTCATGACAAGCAGTTGGTTGTGATTGGGCAGAGCCTTCCCTTAGATCAGATGATCGTTGAGAGTTCTTCGACACAATCCTAGGGGGACTTCTATTCCTCTTAGGGCCTAAACGATCAAAAGGAGAGAATCTACTCAACCTTTCAAGAGCACTGGTCCTTTCTGGAAATCGAGTGACATTTTGTTGAGTGTCTGTAGCTCGTACTGAGGAAGTCCGTCTAGGCTGATAAGAAGGATCATAAGATCTCTCAGTACGATATGAGTCGGTGCGTCTGGATCAAGATTCCTCTAGGAACAACGTTTTCCTAGTTCGCAAAGAGAGTAAACGAATATTTCTCTGAACACTTCGTGGTCCTGATTGAGCCGGTACTCCGCCTTGAACAGTTTGTATAAGTTGTCGCATAGTCTCCTGCATGGTTGTTTGCCCTTGGGCTAAATTAGCCATTTTGCCTGCCAGATCTTGCACATTTGGGGGAACAGAAAGGTTTGGAGGGATCCCAGCGTTTCGATTACTGGATTTTGGATTATCAGCCATAGATGATAAATTATTTTGGTGAAAAATGTTAAATACAGTCATTTCCCACAGACGACGCCAATCTGTTATTGTAAAAAACTAGATTTGATCTAATTATTTAAATCACAGATAAATATGAATAAATAAAAGAGAGACAATATATTTTTAAAGTGATTCAGCCTTAAGGAAATGGCCTACATCCACTATTTTTGTATTGCTGACTGTTTGCCTGAAATTCTCGATTTGCGATTTACCAAGAAATTTCGGTCCTCTCTAATGAGGAGATTACAATGTATTTATAGCCTTGAGGTTGTACATGTGAAAGCACAATGTGCAGTTATCTAGTAGATGTATACATCTGTACGATAATAATGAGCATTTAATGCGCAGTCGCCTCTTTGATTATCTTGATTTGAGTGCTCTGTACGCTAAGTAGCTCGGACCGCTTAAGCTGCTCGGACCATCTAAGTAGCTTGGCACGCTTGAGTTGCTTGAGGCCCATGAGTTGCTCGGGGCGCTTGAGTTGCTCGATGGCAGTGAGTTGATTGGTAGAAGTATTTGTAATTACCACGTTGGTTGACACGTGTCTTCAAATGATGGGTCCATGTTAGCAGATTAAATTTGGTATCAACAAGAATATTATTAGTATAAATAAAACATATATTACTTATATTTATTATATATATAAATATATAGTTTTATATATAATACTTACATGTTATATTGATAAGATATATTTATAAATATATATAAATTTATAGTGTACATATATATATTTAAAAAATAATAATGTATAATTCGGGACGGGTCTTTGGGTCCGGGTCTTATATACGATCCAGACCCTATCAGTTTAATAAACAGGTCTTCGGGTATTCGGGTCTTGGGTCTAAAAAAATATGCTCAGACCTTATTATATGGATCGGTTCCGGGTCCAGACCCGACCCATTGACATGCTTAATCCCTTATATTATCTATATGTGATAGACCTTCTATATGAGTTGTCTCTTTTGCTATCTAATTGTTGATGTAGTACCTTGCTGACAAAATCTCTGAAATGTCTTATTATGAGAAATCTTAGAATGTGTTGATAGCATGATATGCATTTCAAGTGTGAATTATGAATGTAAATGATGGCATATTTTGTGACTATTTTCTAGAGAAGAGTAGGCATAAATATATATGTTGGTACGTTAGTATTAAAAGCGGGTAAGCTCATAAAGGCTTTTTCTTCTTCCCTAGAGAAGTTAAACATAATTATCTCGATATTAATGTGAGTCAGATTATACGTGCGAGTCATTGGGGTTTTGTGAATATTTTGTTAAGTATTCTATTATGTTTATGTTGGAGTTTTTTTTCCCAAACCAATCTTCTGTATGCTATGTTTTTTCAATTGGTTTCATTACTTATTTTATTATAAAGGTGCGAACTCCATATCTCACACCCATGGGCCTTCTTTTACGCACCCAGTAATTTGATGCCACTATGCCATTTTCCATGAATGAGTCTGCATGAGTAACATAGAAGTAATTGGAGGAGTGGGTTAATTCGTAAAGGGTCTCTTCGTTGTCAGATTAGTGTTTTGCAGTGCAGATTTTCTTTCAGACTAATAATTTTAGGATCCGTACGAGACAGGTGATATTTGGGGATTGACAGTCAATATCTGAGGCAGTTTGAGACATGGTGATAGAGTGGTTGTGTGAGTTTATGATATCGTCTATGCAGTTTTACAATGCATTTTAATGCCATGGAGTCAGCAAAGTTGAAAGTGTACTGTCATATCTCTACATACCCTTGTAACATTTCCTCTGATTTAGAAATGGCCTTAGCTGAATATAATGTTGCTTTAACACAAAGAAACTTTTTAATTTCTATAGAGTAATGGTGACTAACTTTGGAACAATAGAGAATTATGTTTCATAGGACAAAAAGTTAATTGTTCTGCTCCACTGGTGAGAAAGAAAAAGCAGTGATGACATAAAGTCATTGGGCCACTTATTATAGCCCGATGCTTGTAGTTCTAAAATAAATCTAATAAATTATTGAGAAGAGAAAAATTAACAATTAAAGTTCAAAATTTTCTCAAAGGTGAGATGAACACTTAGTTCTAAAAGAAATAGAATAAATTTATCAGAAAAGCAAAATTAACGATTAAAGTTAAAAAAGTTCTCAACGGTGGGCTTTACTGTTATTAGCTTGGACAGATATGTATCTATATTTACGACAACTCAAAAAACTACAAACAAAATTAATATACAAAATACATTTTCAAATAAAACTATGGATAAACGTTACACTGGAAGTTACAATAGACAATTTTGAGTTTGGTTAATGCCATGTCATGACACATTCATGTAATGCCATCTTCATTATTGTCGTTCTTATGCCCATATATTTTTGGGAAATCATCATTTTTGGAGAGCGATGGGATGGTTCTGCGCAAGGATCTCTCTTTTAGTTAGATGATTTCTAGAGAGGAGAAATGATAGTCAAGAGGGAAAGAGATGGGTAGGCTTGGAAGATAAATTTTAAGAGTATATAAACGAGAAAATGAAAGGTTTTTTCTGGTGCAGAAGATAAGAGACTTGAAAGGTTGAGGGAGTTAAAAGGCCCAAAAAATGTAGAGGAGATTTGAGAAAGGAGAGAAGTAAATACCAAGATGGACACATCAGAACTGGAAATGCATTAGAGAGGGGGGCAGGTGATTTAAGTGAGGTCTAGTGTATAACCATATTTATGTCTAAATTAAGCAACTGATATATTGACATATAAAAGGAGCACAACATTTTTATATCTAAAAAAGTTCTTATAATGGGAATTAGTTATTGGGTAAATAAATTAAACCTAATAAATTGTAAATCACAAGAGATTCATTCAAAGTTCAGTTCACTTCTCAGTGTAGTTTCCTAGCAATCACAGCAGCAAAAGAAATAAAACAAAGAATCAATAAATTCGCAGATTGTAGAGACGAAGAGATGTAAAAGCAACACTTGTACTAAAGCGAAGGGGTGTTCATAGGTCCTCAAAAATTCCTTAGACACGCGAACGTTCAATTTCGCAGTGGTCTAGGGTTGAATTTGGTCCAACGCAAACATGGCAGATGAATTCGTAGTAGACAACCATCGAAAATAAGGTGAAATTAATCAGATAAAAAAATCACAGATTCAAGAAGTTACAGGGAGAAACATAGTGAAAAATATGAAACATAGATGAAATCAAAGAAAAATAAAGCAATTAATTGCAGATTTCAAATATGCAAACATCAAACCTATGGTTCCATTCTTAGCTAGACCGAGTTCACAAAAATAGTTCTCTCCCCATTTTTATCTTAAAATCATATATTACCACTTATAAAAGCAAACTTTCCCTCGTCGTCATGTGCAGATCAACCGCAATAATATGCTCCTACACATCACGACTTAGGTTATCAGATCCACTACATACGACGTGAGATATGACCACCACCACCGAAGGTCTAACTCGTCTTCGGGTCGCAAACCCAACAGTGGCCTTCTCTGGCACACTTCCCAAATTCTCCACCATTCGACACCCTACATAACATCTTATTAACCACAGCTTGCAAGGACCCAATATAACTACAAGCTTCATCACTGAACGATGGCCAATCCCATATTTTATTAACACCATCACACATATAAATACCATATATCTTCACACAACATCATATTCAACCAGTGCCCCAACACAAAGATCTAGGTTCTTTCACAAAAGAAAAGAAAGGAAATAAAAGTTACTTGGATTTGGTAGGGAAGAAGGAACTTCTTAGTTGTTCCATGTGGAGAATAATGCCTAGGGATTTGTGACACAATTTATGAGGCCTAATTAAGATTAGGGTTTAATTGAAATTATTTATATGGCAGTTTTAAATAAATAAAATATTAATAAAACTTGTATAATTGTTCTCTTAAAAACACAAGGAATTAAAAGAAGCTTTAAAATTGTGAAAGCATTAGGGAGCATTTGACTAGAATTGAGTCCATGGGAATTGGCATCGGTAGCTTGAAACCGTCAAACCAAGTGACGATTTCACAAGAGGAGAGAAAATCGTTAATGCAAGTGATGATTTTTCTTTGGTGCCTCAAAACCACACGAAAAAGTTATGGGCATCGACTGAAAATGTCATTTAAGTTGAAGGTTTCATTGTGAACCCGAGAGCCTACCTCAATAACCTCTCCTCTTTATCTCCTACACCATGGATCTGCCTTTTCTCCTCCTCTTTTGCAGTGCATCATTTCATCTGCATTTCATCATTTGGTTCTCTTCTTCTCTTCAAAAGCTTCAACTTCTTAATCACTTACACAATAAGAAGTTATATGGCTATTTAACATTGGTTACAAATACTTGTATCTAAGCTTTTGTAAAGATATGTAAATTTTCAATAATAAATTGTGTATGTCAGTAGAAATTTGGTGTGACATATATACTTGTTGGATATCCAAAGTAATGAGAAATAGAGAGGTTGGGCGATTCCTATGAGGCATGAGAGATTTCTCGATAAAGCTGGAATACTCGGGCATCATTCCTAGCATGAGCATACATCTGATTAAGAGCCTTCCATAAGCCTGAAATAGACTCATAGAACATGAACATAGTATAAATGCGCTCCTCCATGGAATTGAAGATCCACCCTAAAATCTTGCAACGGTCCATCTCCCATTGATTAAAAATGGTAACATCCTTAGCATCCAGTTGGGTTTCAGTGCCCAACAACCAACTAGTCTTCCCTTTTGACTCAATAAATAGACAAAGAGATCTAGACCACGAATTAAAATTTGGTCCATTCAATAATACACTAGTCACCCGATGAGTAGGTGTTTGTTGGGTAGAAATGACATCTTTTGAACCATTCAACTAAGCCATAACTTCAAAATATCCAAATATACCCCCAACAAATACACAAGAAAGGCCAAAAAATTGGCAATGGGTTAATCCAAAAAATTCAGCAGCAAAGAGGGGAATAAAACCCACACAAATAAGGCCAAAAAATTGGCAATGAGTGAATCAATCTAACTCAGGAACATAGAAGGGTATAAACCCTCAAGAATAATCAAATAAAGGAAAATTAATAGCCTACTTCATGGGAATAAAACCTAACAGCAAGAGGAAATAAAACCCCCCAAAATAACAAGAGGGTATAAACCCTAGATCAAGGTTAACTTACCCATTCAAATCAGCAAAAATGAGTTGCCCTAAGTAGAGAAAGAAACCCACTAGTGTGTAGAGAATAAAACCCACAAATCTAACAAACACCTACAGCCTTAGGTCTGCCATATCTGGTAGAAAGGGGTGCTGGCCAGTTGAGAACTCCAGCCAAAAGGAGGTCACTGGCCAGACCTAGTGCGATCGGCGGCTTGGGGATAGGGTTTGGGGCTGCTTGGGGCTAGGGTTTGGTTTCTAGGGTTTGTTTGGTAGGGATGAAGTTAGGGTTTGATTTAGCTCTTATACCAAGATAATTTTTGTGATGTATTGGCTTACCAAAAAATGGTGCCACACATGGTATTTATTATTACCTAATAGAAGTGTCAATAAGTACAAGGTAAAAATAAACAGTCAAAATAACTAAAGCCCAAAACATGTGGGCCTAATAATAAAATAAGTAGTACTAATATGATATCCAACAATACTACTGTGTTATAATTTGTTTCAATATGTGTAGTACATCCCTAATAGTAATATGTAGAATTTTATTTAATATGCAAATAATACATGGATTCTTTTATAGTTATTGTAGTGTCTATGTAGTTTGAGCTTTTACTTATCCAATTTGTAATGTTAGGTGCTAATTATATATTTTGTTGATTATTTATGATTTTGACAGTAGGATATATTATATTTGAGATATACATAACCGTAATAGGAGGTTGAAATTGTCCTCTAACCATAGTAATCACTCTTAGAATTTCCGTGGTAATTCGCTACTTAACCTAAATGCAATGCCCGATGAAGTGCAAAGTAAGATAGCTTTAGGAAAAAATTCAGTGAAAATAATAACCTTGACATACAAAATTTGACAACCACATGTTTTACAGTTACTCAAACCAAAAATGCTCTATCTCGAGTTCTGGAACTCATTCAGATTGAGTAGGTTGGATGTTCACCTCTAGGAGATGTACAATTTTAGATCTCAATTATGATACTCCTGAAGAGTTAGAACCAGAAGATATGGACAATATACCTGACACAAGTGCAGTAGCTGTAAGTGAATCTTGGTCTGGTGGAATGACTGTATCCTCTCTTGGACCATAATATATTTCATACCAAACTATCCCTAGTTCGAGTGGTTAACGTCTACATCTATCGCCGTGCTTTGTCCTCAGCTCAGATACTGTCATGAACAATGCTCTGAATTTTTTTATGGCAGTACATTGTATAATTGATTAGGCATAAATTCTTCACATTTATCCCCTTAATTTCGGTATTTTTAAGATCCCGTGCGGTGTAAATAGCTTGTAGTTGTCTCATATTTATGCTACTAACCCTTTTTGGAAATTATTTCGTATTTTGTGTATCTCTGATGTGTTTTAAAGGTATTTCATGCAAGTTAGTGCCAAAGAGAACTCAAAACAGTGAAAGAAAACCAAGAAATGGGGAGTTAAAGGGCATTTTAATAAATTTTCATCCTTATTCTGGAGATGGGGCCAACTGGAAAATTTAAGATCTTTCAATTACAAGAACACTGGAAACAACGGCACCTCAATCGGAGTCCCGGTGTGAAAGTAATGAGCAGTCAAAGATAAAAGAAAAAGTCAAAGAAAATCGGACCGATCCGAAATACAAAATTCCAGTGAACCCCAGACCGAAGATGGATCGAAGTTAATGAAAATTAAACGAACCGATCCGGTCACTAGTCATGCTCCAGATCCGTTACAAAATTAGTCACGCTTTCCAAGTGTGACAAATTGCCAAATACGGGATTTTTATTTTTTGCTTATTTTTTAGCCAAAAGAGTTTTATGTTTTGGGGACTCTTCTAAACGACCTCTCGCCTATATATTTAGTCATTATGACTCTTTTTATGAAGATTTCATGGATGTAAAAGCTCCATAATAAGTAGGAACATCTAGGAGAAGGATTTACATATTTTGCACCTTTAATTCAAGAGTTTTTCCAGTTTTTCTTCAACCTTTGATTTCTTTTTGCATGTTCTTCTTCTTCAATATTGGTAACTTCTATTTCCAGCATTTTTAGTATTATTTCTTATGTTTCATCTCTCTTTCCAAGCAATTATGAGTTCATGCAACGTAGATAACGTAGTTTTCATTAATTTCACCATGTTAGGCTAGGTTTTTAAAGGTTAGGATGCATGAACCCAACCTGATGTGGTAGTTGCATGTGTATAAAATTAGTCCTCTAAATTTAATGATTTATTACGACTGTATTGCGTAGAAGCACAAAAATTGTAGATATTTGGATCTCGTTTGCTTCCGGGTAACCGGGATGCTTCAGAATGCAATTCGAGTGTAACTATCGCAATACCTATTTACTCGTCCTCTGATTATGTATGGTGTGGGCTTGAACCTCATATACGTAATGCTTGGGAGTACTAAATTCTAGATCTAATTAACCACTACAATTTACGATTAGTTTTATACCATCAATACACTAGGGTTGAGGGATTGTGTCCCTACCTTAATTTTTCAATTAATTTTAGTTAACTTCTTTATTTTACCCTTTATCCTTTCCCACCCCATCATAATTTTTTACTCTTTATTTTTTGATGTAATAAATCAATTAAAATCTATCAAACATTCTCTGTAGATTCGATACCCAGACTCGCCACTATACTCCGCAAGAGTGTAGTTAAAGTTTAGGTTTTTTTTGTATTGTGGTTGGAATCCAACAACAACGACTAGCGTATTTACATGGACGCTCGGTTTTCACCTCGATAAAAATGGCGCCATTGTCGAGGAGTGTTTTGTTATAGATTACAATTGATTTACTATTTCGCAAGATATTTTTTTTCTTTTAATTTTTTTTGTAGGCTTGCACAATTGAGCGCCGAGAAACATTGAATCCCTAACGGCACACATCTTTACGTGGAGTGTCCATTTATAAACTATTCGGTAATCATGTCTTTTTATAGTGAGTTCGGTAAATATAATGGTTCATATGGGAATAGTTTTCAATCTTTTTATTTTCAAGAATCTCCGTCTCGACCTATTAAAATAGGTGAGTGGCTTTTAATTCATGAATATGAACGGCTTGAAAACAAATATCGGGAAAAAATCGTTTTGGGGAGCAAGAGTTGGATGCATTATTCGAATCCAATGACGACTTTTCTTCCGAGGTTATGGATCCAAGGAATCCTACTTTGGAAGAAAGAATGCTTTTTCTAATCAAACAAGTACTCGATTTTCTTTCCACCCAAAGTGTGATGGATATTGGTCTTGTTACGAAAATGATCTCACTTTGCGATGAAATGCGTTCTATTTTGAAAAACAAAGAGGAGGTTGAGACTTGTGTGTCACCTCAAAATTTTGAAGAACATCTCATTGAAAGTGAGTCTTGCTCCCTTGAAATTCAATCTCCAAGTGATGATGAATCACTTGAGATTGAGTTTATTTCATCACCATTTTCGTTCACCATTATTGAACCATTACCAGTACCGCTAGATTCAAATGAGTCGGTTGAAACTTTTGAAACGTTTAAACCTTTTACCTAGGATAAATCTTTACTAGAATTGTTTTCTAATATGGAATCTTGCTTTTTGTGTGCCCCTCTCCCCATACTACTTGAAAAATTTTTGGGAGGTGATTATATTTTTCTTGGATCTCAATTGTACTTCTCCCACCTAGCACCCAAACCCCCCATCATCCCATTAAAATTTTAAATTAGTTATGGTTCATTGTTTTTCCATCTCACATATGTCTTCCGTTGTTCAAACGGAATCCTTATATTTCTGGAGGCATGCACCCTAGTGATGGTACACCATTAATCCCTCAAAGTCATATTGTGTTTTGGGTGGACCCTCAAATTTTTCGACTTCTAGTGTATAACTTATTAAAATTTGAAAATCGTAGGTTGTACAATAGTTATCTTTTTTTTTAGTTTAGATTTTTTGTTATTCTTTTTTCTATGCTTGGTTCTAACACGTTTTGTAGATTCAATGGATTCGTACTTTTCAGGGATCGCTCCATTTTTGGTAATATCTTTCTTTTCCTCTCTTTATGTTGTGCTCTTGATTTGCATTGAGGACAATGCCACATTTAAGTTAGGGGTGAGGGATATTCGTTTAGATTCGTTGATTCGATCACATCTTCTTTCCAAGTGTGTATTTTTTAGAAAATTTTGAAAAAAGCCATAAATATTTTTCTTCAAAATAAATAAAGATTGGAATTTAAAAGCTTCAAAAATGTCACATTTTTTCTGTCTCAAATTGTAAAATTCAAAATGCACAATGTCGAAATTGACCAAAGATGGAAATTGAGTGAAAATTGACGACTTAACGAATAAGTGTGGTGATTATTCAACCTAGTGAGATTTCGAGCCTATCGATTATTTTCAATTTTTTAAATCAATCCGAGTTTATGATTAACTCAATGTTCTGTTCAGCGTTGTAATAAGTCGTTGATGATCTCTGTTTTATTATTTTGATCGGTTATGCGAAATGTATGAGATATTGTCTTGAATAATGCGCACTAAAATATATCTAAACTAAACTAATCTAGAGACGCATATGGTAAAACAACTAGCATTTGGATAATGAAGTAGGCCATTGTTTGTTACCCAAAAAGATTAGCCATAGAAAGTCGTGAAAAATTCATCCCTTTGCAAACCAATTTGAGCCGAATAATTTTTTTCCTTTTCGTTTGATAAACCGAAAAACCCAATTAGCCCGGAATTGTGAAAATTGAATATTCATCAAATAAAGTTCGAAAAGTGCATAAGAAGGGGCAAGAAAAGAAAAGCGTGAAAAATAGAAAAGGAAGAAAAAATGAGCAAAATCCCGGAAAAGCACTCATGGACATCTTAAGAATAGTTTCCAATTCCAAAATTTTCAAACCCATTTCCTTGTACCCATTACACCTTAAAACCCGAAAAAGTCCTAACCGAGTCCAAATTGTGAAATTGGTTACCGCTTGGAGAGCTAAGACACCAAAAGATAATAAAATAAATTAAATGTGTGAAAAAAGAGGCGATGTTCCCGTTTCCTAATGACAATATTCCGATGATGAGATCTATTCACCAAATATTTTCGTCTTTCAATTTGTGTGCGTGACTTTGCATTCATTATATTTACTCTTTATAAATCACGCATACCGAGAGAATATCCACATTACGAGAGATTCGTTTGAGAGATCATCCCGTGAGCATTTGAATCAAATCAAATTTTCAGAAAGTAACGTAATGATCAATCGGTGGAAGTTAGCGGTTCGATTTTTGGCTTCGCACACACACACTATGATTTGAGACTCTTAAATATGAATTCGTGGGGACCATTTTTGAGGAGTTTAAATTTTACAATTTTTAGATATTTTGATTTTTCTTTGAATCAATAACGAATTTTGTGGGTATATTCGCTGCAAACCCTCACGAGACACCAGTCATCCTACTAGAGTGACCTAGGGGTTTAAAGGCTTGTTGCATCTACTAAATGCAATCGCTTGCCCGCGAAAAAGGTATTCTATCCCAATAAAGTTTTTGAAGGGTCCTTAACTCATACTCTCATTCTTTTACATTGATCGGGACGCGCAAAGTTCTGAGTCAGGGGGGTTTGATTAGGCATAAATTATTCACATTTATCCCCTTAATTTTGGTATTTTTATGATCCCGTGCGGTGTAAATAGCTTGTATTTGTCTCATATTTATGCTACTAACCCTTTTTGGCAAGTATTTTGTATTTTGTGTATCTCTTGTGTTTTACAGGGTATTTCATGCAAGTTAGTGCCGAAGAGAACTCAAAACAGTGATAGAAAACCAAGAAATGGGGAGTTAAAGGGAATTTTTGTAATTTTGTATCCTTATTCCGGGGGTGGGGCCAACTGGAAAGTTGAATATCTTTCAATTACAAGAACACTGGAAAAAATGGCACCTCAATCGGAGTCCTGGTGTGAAAGTTATGAGCAGTCAAAGATAGAAGAAAAAGTCAAAGAAAATCGAACCGATCCAAAATACAAAATTCCAATGAACCCCAGACCGAACACCGATAGAAGTTGATGAAAATTAAACGAATCGATCCGGTCATTAGTCACGCTCCAGATCTGTTACAAAATTAGTCACGCTTTTTAAGTGTGACAAATTGCCAGATGCGGGATTTTTATTTTGTGCTTATCTTTTAGCCAAAAGAGTTTTATGTTTTGGGGACTCTTCTAAATGACCTCTAGCCTATATATTTAGTCATTAGGACTCTTTTTATGAATATTTCATAGATGTAAAATCTCCATAATAAGTAGGAACATCTAGGAGAAGGATTTAAATATTTTGGACCTTTAATTCATGAGTTTTTCCGGTTTTTCTTCAAACTTTGATTTCTTCTTGCATGTTCTTGTTCTTCAATCTTGGTAACTTCTATTTCCAGAACTTTTATTATTATTTCTCATGTTTCATCTCTCTTTCCAAGCAATTATGAGTTCATGCAACGTAGATAACGTAGTTTTCATTAATTTCACCATGTTAGGCTAGGTTTTTAAAGATTGGGATGCATGAACCCAACCTGATGTGGTAGTTGCATGTGTATAATATTAGTCCTCTAAATTTAATGATTTATTACGACCGTATTGCATAGAAGAGCTACACTTGTATATCTTTGGATCTCGTTTGCTTTCGGGTAACCGGGATACTTCAGAATGCAATTCGAGTGTAACTATCGCAATACCGATTTACTCGTCCTCTGATTAAGTATGGTGCGGGCTTGAACCTCATACACGTAATGCTTGGGAGTACTAAATTATAGGTCTAATTAACCACTTAAATTCACGATTAGTTTTATACCATCAATACAATAGGGTTGAGGGATTGTGTCCCTACCTTAATTTTTCAATTAATTTTAGTTAACTTCTTTATTTTTTCCTTTATCCTTTCTCACCCCATCATCATCTTTGAAACTTTATTTTTGAAGTAATAAATCAATTAAAATCTATCAAACACTCCATGTGGATTCGATACCCAGACTCGCCACTATACTCCATAAGAGTGTAGTTAAAGTTTAGTTTTTTTTTGTATTGTGGTTAGAAGCCGACAACAACGACAAGCGTATTAACACGAACGCTCGATTTTCACCTCGATAAAAATGGCACCGTTGTTGGAGAGTGTTTTGTTATAGATTATAATTGATTTACTATTTTGCAAGATATCCTATCCCGATAGTGGAGAGTTATACACTCGATTGACTTTCCAAACAAAAGATGAGCTCAAAGAGGCTATTCGGTTCTATAACATCGAATCCAATCATTTGGTCACCTTTGGAGAGTCAGAACAGACAGTCTGGTCATTGACTTGTGCTCAAAAGGGAAGGGTTGTGCTTGGATGCTGCGAGAACAGAAACATATAGCAGAAGGGCTATATAGGAGATCGCTAGGTATGCAGGTCCACATTCATGCATTCGACAATATCTCACGCAAGACCACAAATTACTTACCTCAAATATTGTTTCTTCAATTAGTCTTCCTATATTGAAGGTTGATCCTAGTATATCAGGGCGATCGATTCAAGGTATCATTCAAGATAGGTTAAGAGTACTATATATCCTTCAATCGCAATAATATTCGGTGACTGGGTAGATTCATTTCGTGTGCGACCAAAATTAATTTTTGCTTTAGAGAAGTTCAATCCTGGCACAGTTGTTTAGTGGGTAAACTACCATGTGAGTCGATGGGAGGAAAATGTTACAACATGCCATAGGATGTACTAAACTTTTAAACAATCAACTGGTTGTTTCCAACATTGTTCCCTTGTGATATGCATCAAAAGCACTAACCCTGTATGGTAAATACAAGGGAAAATTATCGATAGCCTTGTTCGTCGATGCGAATGACCAAAATTTCCCCATTACATTTGCATTTGTTGAAGAAGAAATGGTGAGTAGATGGGGTTGCTTCTTAAACTATTGCACACTTAATGTATCAGTTCATGCCGTGGACTACGTTTTATATCTGATAGACATCCAACTATAATTAGAGATGCCAATGAGCAACCTTTGTGGCAACCACCTTACAAATTCCACCGTTTTTGTCTTAGACATTTGAGAAGCAATTAAACAAAGAAGTTTAGATATAAAGAGCTTGAAATGACTTTTGTGGAAGGCGGGAATCGCGAACAAAATGTGGAGTTGGACATTCTATTATAAAAAATTTAAGAGACATGGTTGAGAATAATTCCCCTTGATTAATCGATGCGTGCACACAATGGCGGAAAACATTTTGGGACGATGCCAACAAACTTATCTGAAGTGTTCAATGGTGTTATCAAAGGAAGCTCATAACTTTCCTATATCTGACTGCGTTCATGTAATTTATTATCATCCTGTACACCTCTTCTGCCAACAATGCTAATTTTCAAGTGGAGCACATGACAGAGGAGTCCTTTCACTAAATTTGCAACAAACTTTCTGGGGACTGTGTACAGGAGGGAGGGGACTCATCTAGCGATGGATTAGGATTTGCGATTGATCGTCACCGAAGTGATTACTTGAAAGGGCAGAAGACATGACTTACATCTAACTGAGGGAAGCTGCTCATGTGACATGTGAGAGGCATTTCACATACCATGCTCCTGTGCTACTGCTTTTTTTAAGAGGCTTAACCTTTCTCCAGCCACTTATATGAAAGATACATATATGGCACAGTGTTTAGACGTGGGACTCACAATTCCAATCGCTTATGGATGAAGAGTATTGGGACATACACGTTGGACTGACCCTCTACCCAAACTGTGGTTTGAAAAGGAAACAAATGAGTCCATGATCCACCCACATTCATAATGAGATGGACATTAGAGATGCTTGTGCTGAGAAGAAATGTAGGATTTGTAAAGAGTGTGGACACACATGTGGGAAATGTCCAACCAACTCCACCCTATTAAATTAAGGTAGTTTAGTTTAGAATGTGTGATCGGATGTACTTCTGCACATTTACACTTGGTTTGTCTTCAGTTTGTGTTTACATTTTGATTCTGTGTTTTCTAATTATCCAGTTTGAAATTAATACACTTGTACACTTATAAAGCTTGTGAATGCAATTTGTTTATATTTTTAAATTATCCAGTTTGAAATCAATAAAAGTGTAGAATTCTATAACTAGATGACACACGCAGACACAGTTATACACCCTGGACCTATAAACGGAAACATGCTGTCATCGCTCCGAATTGTTATAGTCAGGCCATGATAGTGGATCATTACATTATCGTCGGGACGAGAGCAATGTATATTGACTGATTATTGTGTACGATAGGGTCAAATAGTACTTGATCATAATTGGATTATATAGAGCATATTGAGTCATCCCTATCCAACTAGATCACTGTCTGATCACAACACTGGTGGAGCATGGGCCAAAAGACACATTCTATCTACTAGTGGGTTAGATGGATATTACACTACAGGATGTAGAGGTTCTACTGAGGTTTCCAATAGATGGGGAATCTATAATTATGGTCGGACACTGATCATGGGACTAATGAGTGTCGTGACATGCATTCAATTTTTTGTTCGTACATTTGATCCATCTGAGTTGAGAGATGGGTCCCTCAATTTAGCCTGGTTGATAGAGCACTTCTCCCACTTACCCGATGCTGCGATTGATGAGATGGCTCAACAACAGACACACACCATTACACAGATCATGATTGGTGGTTCATTGATTTCGGGCAAGTCATCCTCTCAAGTTAGAATTATATTTTTACTACTTTGCGAGACTTAAAGGGCTCGGGACGAAATGAGTTGGGCAGTGCAGTTCTTTCCTGCCTCTATAGGGATATGTGTCGTGTGTCCCACAAGTCGAGTAAGTACATTTTTATCTCATTGATTCTATTGAAAATATGTGCTTGAAAGCGACTTATACACATTTTCCATAAGTGATTTTCGCCACGCTTGTATCCTCTAGCATTTGGGCAGGATGCATTGCTAGTTGACACTCTAAGGTGCAGATACTTTCTTTTATGTTTATTGATATTACCGACCATAAGTTGTGATAACTTTAACAGTACACATTATTTCATCTTAAGTGGCATGATCGTCATACTGTCCGCGAGTATAAGAATTAATATAGTGAGGATATTGGCCAAAGGTTTGTCTAATGGTGTGACATATCATTCACAGTGCAACAACTTCACCCATCAGCCCTTTCTCATTAGATCAGAAGTAAGATTACTTTGATATTCCAATTTATTTGTTGAAAATATTTAATCTGGTTATAGAAATTCAGTTTGGGTTCTAAAGTCATCAACTGATTGGTTGGATATACCACATATTAACACATTATAATATGTTAGTATCCTCATATTACCTAATAATATAGTGATCTTAACAACTTCTCTTATGCAACACATTCACAAACTGAGCTAAAAATTCTTGAATCAAATAATTCGCAATTCAGTAGATTGATATGAAATTAATTGACATGAAATTGATTGAATCAGTATATCTGATATAAGATGGTAAACTACACTTATAAAATTACCCTGCACTTTGCAATAACTCCCAATGCAATGGTCCATTAGTCATGTGGAATGCTCCAGGATAATAACTCAAGTGAGCACCTGATATGCACAAATATTATTAATTATAGAACAAGTATCTAGCACCCAAGGATCAACACAAGGAATTTGAACATGAATTTGACAAATAAAACATAAAGAAATAACTGTTGTGATCTCAAAACCGTTGGGACAAAAATAGTTAAAAATTAAAAATATTGATCCAGAAATTCAGATTGATGATTTATAACAAAATATATTCTTAAAGAGAGAGAAGCAGAGGTGTGAGTCAAATGATAAATTTATGGATATCCAATAAAAGAAATCACCCTTGAAACTCGATTTTAAATATGAAACAACCTAGTTTGAAAAGAACAAAAAAGTAAAACATGCCATAAAAGATTTATAGTAGCGAAAGTGACAATGGTGTGAGACGGATAACACATAAAGGATTACTTTTGCAAGAATTTGTGTTCAAATAGATGTATCCAAGGAATTATCAGATGTTATCCTAATATAAGGACCTAATTGGGAATCGATAAGGAAGAAAATTGAGTACCAATGGACACCAACAAAGTGCCATTATGCAAGATATTTGGACATAAGGAAGAGTACTAGAGTCAAAAACAAAAAAAGAACCGTTATGGAAAGACAAGAGAAAAGAGTCATCTAATGAGGATAAAAGTGATATTAAGCAACAAGAAGAGGGTAATGCAACAATTCTGATGACCTTCACCACTCAGAATGTGCATGATAATGTCAAGTGCAGTAGCTCTATTGGTATTCAAACATGACTGGGAAAGGAGATAACTACATAAAATGATATCACATTCTATGAAGCACGGACTTGACACATGATACGAGACACAACACGTGATACATAATTTTTCAAAAAGTAGGATGTGACATGTTGAGATACGTATAATACAATTTACATGAATATATTTAATTATATGTAAAAAATAACTTTAAATATAGTCTATTTTTTAGTATTCAAGGCAAAACATTTTGGATTAATTAATGTATAGGCCCAAACATAAATACATATTTTGTAAGAAAAACACTTATCATTTACACAATACTCTCTTATTTTTCAAGGTTCGCGGTACTGGCATCCCCACCGGAGCTCTGGCATCTTCGACCACACCTCGCCGGAGCTCCAACAGGGGGTAAATGAAATTGTGTGTATCCTTGTTTTTTTGATGTGATAAGGGACTTTTTTAAACAAAGAGGGACATTTTTTATAATTCTTAGTTTGAAAAATTATTACTTCCTATTATTCTAACTTTCTTTAATTTTATTACATGTATATAGTGAAGATAACATATTGCACCTAACTTTGACACGTACTGCACTAGAATCATCAAGATTAATGCAACACCAATTGCAACCCTAGATAATGGACTGCAAAAATAAATGCTTCACATGTGTGGTGGAGTGCCTACAAGACTAGGGCTATCTCATCAAGGGTAGTAGGGTACTAAAGGAAAATCTAGGGCGACACAAAAGTGTGACACAACTGACGTGCAACAACCTCATTCGCTCGTGCCTGGGCCCACTAAGAGTGTAGCCTTGTGGAGCCTGGACACGTGTGAATGACTGCGCGACACGTCAATTGTGTCGCACTTTTGTGTCAGCCTATAAGGACTCGGCAGTTAAAAAAATTGACGAAAGGACTAAGTGCGACAAGCAAAAAAACTCCAAAAACAAAAATGTTAGTTTGTGTTTTTGGGTCATGTTTTAGGCCGACATTACATAGGACGTATGCCGTGTATCCTATCAAAAAAACCTTTTGTGTCGTGTCGCGTGATGTCAACCTGCAACATGACCCAAAACTAGAATTAAACATTTTGATCCTTAATTTTGTCACACTTTGGTCCCTTTGTCAACTTTGTAATGGCCGTTTGATCCCAATTCCCATATATAAAGTGTAAGAGAGTAGTTTGATCTGGAGTATTTATATAAATAATGAGGCATAACCTGGAAGGATGATGTTTAATGCACTAGTAATGATGGAAAATAAGGTTATATAGATATCACTATAATGGGTAATAAATAAAAAAATGTTTGTGTAATAAATGAGTCTTTGGTGGATGTTAATCTAGAGGGAGAGAGAAACAAGCACTTTAAATATACGACAAGTAGGAAGGTAAGAATCAATTGGTGGATGGAATAGTGTTTGGGAATGATAAATGCTTTATTTTCTCTTGAAATGTTAGCAAATGTATAAATGGTGCGAGAATGTTTTCTCTGATTCTAAGGTTTTATGGCTTTATAACTTGATAATTGAATTATCTGATGGCTTCAAGACATCTTTGTGCTTTACTATTGTATTTAAAATAGATAAGTATAATGCCTTAACGATGCCTTACTTTCTGTCCTCCAAATCAAATTCCTCAAAAGATTCTTGAATGAGCTTCCTCGATAAAGCATGTAAGCTCTCCCATGTCCTACCAAACCTCGTCCATCGTTGGTACCAAGTAACCTCACATATATTACAAAATAAAAAATAATTATAAAGAGAAAAACAAAATACATACCTGATCATCTTGCTTCTTTTGGAGAACTTTATTATGCTCCGTTTAAGCTACACTTTGTCTTGATCTTCGTTAGTCATTTAATGAGGAGGTTTATTATTAAGACCCTCCTACATAAAGTATCTTTTGCAATAAGTCCCAATAAAAAAAAATCTCCATTCAAGTATTGTATAAATTGAATTTTGTTATGTTTTGAATTTAAATTCTGTAACGTCAAATCAATAGGTCCAATTCTTACATAATTTGTATTTTTGTTAACTACTTATAAAGATCTATCAAACAAGAATCATGGTTGATTGAAAATTCTTAAGAAATTGAAACAAAAATTACTACCATATTTCTGTTTACTAATATTAGTGCTCTGAATTAAGTCACGAAATATTATATCTAATTACATGGTAATATTTACATTTGTAAAGAAATAAAATAGTAAATTATTTAGTTAATAATATTATGATTTAAAATCAACATCAGCTAAACAATAAAAAGAAGAATTGAGAGTATAATTAACTCTGAAAGATGTTTGTGGACTTCAAATTCCGTATATTTGGAAACTTAAAATTCATTTATAACATTTCTTTGTATGTAATATATTGTTTATTATTTATAAAATAGATATCTCATTGTTTACTTGTGATCTAGGATTGAATTAGGGCCAAATCAAACATGGTAGATGAATTCGTAGTAGACAACCATTAAAATGGAGGTGAAATGAATCAAACAAAAAGAAAATTAAGAGATTTAAGAAGTTAAAGAGAGAAAGATAGCGAAAAACATGAAACAAAGATGCAAATCAAAGAAAAAATAAAAAAATTAATTGTAGGTTTGAGATTGTTTGAAAATATAGTAAAACTAGCATGCAACCCTCGCGATGCGCGGACACGCTTTAATTAGCCACAAAAAATTATAACACAACATGTAAAAAAAAGTATATAATGAATATTTTCAACTAACACGTTTTCAAGTACGGTGACAACATAAAATAAACACCTCATGCTTTTTGTAATGAACTTGAACTTTTCTTTATGGCATTTAATCAAATATTTGGTTGCACAATTGGAAAACACATGTAAGAGATTTGACATAACTTTTCTTTACATAGAATTTAACCAATACAGTAAATGTCCACATTTTCCAAGCCACTTAGGATGGTTGATTTCCTCTTGACAATCTGCACAAAAAATTGTTGGAGAGAAAGGTAAAAATGAGATATGCAAAGTTGATTTGATGCAACATATTTTTTGTAACTCTATAATTTTTCATGGAACCATAAATAAGCATAATTGTAATTTCAAACTGAGAAATTACAATCACAAAAAAACGATATAGTACAACAACCACATAACCATTTATATTTTTCTATTACCGAAGGTAATGACCATACTAAACTAAAAAAGGAAGTTACTCCTTGGAAAACAAAGAAGAAGAAAAGTTTTAAACACCCTTGAGCCAAGCTTGTATGTATATACATAAAGAAACGTGCACACTAGCACGCACAGGCGTCATATAACTTGTTTACTAAAATATTATACATAAATTATTGATATAAAGTCATTCAACATAACATGTTTTATACATTTTTCACTAAAATATTATTAATAAATTATTGTTATAAAGTTATTTGACATAGAGGAAAATTTTCCATATTAAGTAATTTAACTTTTTACCTAAAGATTAAAGAATTATAATATTTTTTAGTTTTTTTAACTCTAATACATTAGTAATATTTGATTTAGGAATTTCATAGTTTTTATCAGTTTATTGGACTTTTAGTATATTTTTCGTCGCTAGATGTCACCAAAAGTCGCTTTTAGTGGTGAAAATTTCAAATTTAGTAACGAAAAATGTAACAAAGTCTAATATACTGGTAAAGTTGTATTAAAGTCAAAAATCGAAATTGAGTAACGTATTAAAGAAAAAAAACACAATTTTTGAAGTTCTGATTAATCAAAACAATAACAAAAGAGATGCTATTACAATTCAAAACTGAACTTGACAATAAAATTGATGGGGTGAGGCGGTCGGTTTCACCAGTGTTAAGATTGGTTTTATATACAGCACTCCAAGGTTGACGACGATTATCAACCGAGTCTTTAGTGGTGACACAAATAAGATAATCACAAGCAATGGAACTAGTGGCCTCAATGAGGATGTGACAACCTGCTAACTAAAATAATAGGTGGCCAGCCCAATACTCTAATAATCACAGGAATCATAGATGGTCCATTCTCAGCATCACTGTCGATTAAAATAATAGTACGAGATAACCACCAATCATTTTAGAAAATGGATTGTCAATAAAAAAAAATTTGTAAATAAAAGAAAACACTTAGACAATCCCATTTGCAAAAACGGTGGATATCAAAAACCGAAGATAAAGGACGACAATAAAATAAATAATCACCGAATAAGCTGTCGGTCAACAGACCAATACAAATATTTACACTGAGTATTACATTTCAATATTTACAATATAGTAAATGAGTGCAGCGCTTGGGGAAACACGCCCGAATAAATAAACTGAACTTAACTAAGGTACAATGGAAAGAAGCGTCGAATACCAAAAACCTACAACATCCGCATTATGCTGTAGCTCCATGACAACCGTAATGGATATGTAAACACGGGTGTCCATGCGGTAGAGCACCTGTAACGGAAATAATATGTGCAGAAACAAAGAAATATAGATACGGGCCAGGGCCCGATTTGATATGATTCCCATGTGAATAAAATGCATGACAGTTAAGTGCGAAATTCTCTCGCAGTTAACAATAATATTTCTCACCTCTCAGTCTAAAAGCAACCTAGCGTAATATAAATGATGCTCAGGTTAAAGAAAGAACAGAAGGCTAACTTCTCTCCAGTCTCAACACTATGCCCTTGTTCGTGCGTGGGGTGTCTCGCAAAGCGAAATCCAAACAAGGAACCCCCCCGATACACTACTACTAGACAAGGTTGATCGTCGAGATACATTAGACCCTTAGCACAATATTATGTATATATATATATATATATATGTGTGTGTGAGGTCTCGTCAATTACTACTCAAGGATATATAATTATATCCATTCACCATCAAAACATAATTCCCATTTATTCTTTAGGAATATATATAAATGGTACAACATTTTATCAAATGTTTACCAATCAATTTTCATCGTATACAATTTCATTTCATAGTCACATTCCTTATCAGGAAATATAATCATAGTTTTTATGCTCTTTATGGAATTTTTAGCTCACTTTTACACTTTGTAAAAATCCTTTCCTTATCATGAAAATAATCATTTTCAAATGCTCTTTGAGGCATTTTCATCGTGCTCTTTATGGCATTTCAATTGTGCTCTTTATGGCACCCATATTTATCAAGTCCAACTTGATTTAGAATAGTCATAATTATATATATATATATATATATATATATATATATATATATATATATATATATATAATAATTCTAAGACAGCCCGTCCGGGTTTCCCCACTGTGCGTGCCCCTAAATGGCTATCATCTTCCAGGGCCTAATATTTAGAAAACCTGGGATCCTACCAACGTCGGGAAGCGTCCATGTGCCTGTTGGATAGTCAAGACCACACCCGGAATATCCTAACCATCGCAGAAAAATATACAATCACAAGCGCTCACATGGCCGAGGGACTATATCCACCCTGCGTTAATTTGTCAGGGGGCATCACCACAACGCGCGCAAACTTCCCTTAAGATAGCGATTTAGAGAGGGTGTGTATCCATACCTTTTTACATTTATGAAAATCATCATTCTTTTCATTTGAAAACATCCATTTTTTTTCATTCTCAAAATCATTTGTACTTATTTATTAGTTCCACAATTCATCTTATGTATTTCTTATTCTTAGAGTCATATTTTATTAATGACTTGAAACCCGAAATGCCATAAACCTCAACTAGTCCCCAAGACTTCAATATAATATCATAAACCATTTAAAATGAATCTCCCTCAAGGAGTGTCTCCCAAATGTCTCAACATTAATATTTTATCTTCAACTTATCTCTCGGTTAATCTCCTATTTCATTTGGATATTAACCTACGCAACTAGCCCTCGGGGTAAGCCCAAACATCCCATTAAATCCTAGGGCTTTAGACTACCCAAAACTACCCTCTAGGACTCCCCATACTTCCTAAGGGAAGGCCCCTAAACCTTGGACCTAAAATAAAAAGGGCTAAAAAAAAATCAAACTAAGAAAATCTCACAAAAACAGGAGAACCGAATCGATTCGCCCCTTGGGCCGAATTGACTCGCCCTTGCGAATCGATTCGCTAAACAGCCGAATCGATTCGGTGAGCAAAAATTGACTTTCTGCAATTGCCGAATCGATTCGGTTTTAACCCGAATCGATTCGGTCTGCCAGATCTGTATCCCTCTCCTTATCCAAATCGATTCGCCCCTAGGGCCGAATCGATTCGGTCCTAAAATTTTGCCTAGTTTGGGCTACGGGCTGTATGAACCCTAAAATCCCAAAACCTCAAATCTTTGATTTTATCCAACATCAACAACATATAATTCTCCCAAATCATTTCTAAACCATTTATAACTAATAATTTATCCTCAAATCAAATTAAAACTAATATTTAAGGGTTTAATCATCAAAATCAACAAATACCCATTTATGGGTTAAATCTCCAAACCTAACTATACATGCAATTTATCACATTAAATCACATCTAGCAAGTAAGAAACTTGCCTCGAGGTTCGTAGTCTCTGATCCACCTCTGGTAGCAACGGAAATCCAGCCCAAATCTTCATTTTCTCTCTTTTCTCCCATTTTCTCCCAACTCTCTCTTCTCCCTCTCTCTCTCTCCTTTGGCTTCTAACACAAATGAAGAAAGAAAAAGGGGTGGAGGACTTAAACGGGTCTTAAAACATAAATTCCCTCTTTTAATTGCTAATACACCATTAAAATGACTCGTATCTACTTAATTGAGTCATAACGCGTCAAAAGTGCCCGAAACTCCAAAATATAACATGGCACTTATTTCGACTATCTCGACCATTCTAAAAACAACCGCACCCCCTATTTTGGCATTCGGGAAAGTGTGAACAAATTTTATGTTCCAATTTATTTTATTTCATTAATTATACCTTAAATCAAATATGAGCCATAACCATCGTTTTACATATAACGACGCAATAATACACAATATAATGCTATTTACCTTCCCATACGGTAAATAGATAAAACATAGTAAATATTATCCCTAAATCTCACGGGAAATAATATTTACTCCAACTTCCCCTATTTTATAGAATTAGCCCATCGGGCAAAATAATATAAAATAGCCGCTCAAAAGCCTGGGTTGTTACATACTCCCCCCCTAAGAAGGGAATTTTGCCCTCAAAATTCAGGCATTAGTATGACCATATAAAGGTATACTATACTGAACTATCATTCTATCATTCCTAGCAAACCCCTTGGTAAAAATGGCGTCCCTTTCGGGCTCGAACTAAGGTCATCCTCTTAAATCTTAGTCTATCTTCTCTTGCTCTAACATAGCACCTAATCGTTCCTCTCGAACTATCGATCCTACCATTCTACTACGGAAGGAGATACTTAAACATCCTGGCACCCTACTTACAAGAAATGTTCCGAATAATTGTACGGAGGTTTTGATTACTACACTACTACTCCCATCCTTCCTCTTCCCACCACTAGTCTCTTCATACTAGTAGGGAAGCCGATCAATCATGGACAGGAACGCTCTTACTATAGCGTCCCCTCTATGAAGCTCGTTCTTCCTGGCATCCAGTGCCTTCCTTAATTTCTCCGATGGTTTCCTATTCAGTGCATCTACTAACCCATCTGCATTTCCTTAGCGAAAGGGGATATTCAATCGATAGTCCCTCACGAGCTCCAACTTCTTACTCGTGAAAAGACAAGTTTCCTGCCCAGGAAGTAGTGCCTCTATTCCTTTAAGGAGAATACTACCGCTACGAGCTCTAAATCGAGCGAGGAATAATACTTCTCATAGAATTTAAATTTTTGAGATGCATAAACAATGGATCCATGCTCCAGTATTAATACTTCCCATTCCCGGTAAGGACTCGTTCGTTAAATCCACTCTGAAACTTAACAACGCGAGTGCAGGAGTAAAAGCTCGCTCATACTTCAACTCCTTCAAAAATAGGTTACCGACGTAACGCTCTATCTAAGAAAAGCCCCTCCTTCTACGTCCTAACATTCGGATTCACTCAAGATTCTAAACCTCTTCGTCGTTCTAGGGACCAAATTCCCGCTTAGAGTTAACCCACAAACCTATTGTGGTCAACTCCCTATCACCTTCCTAAAACCACATTACATTCCCTAAAGGTCTTACATCCTAATAATCCTAAATTCAATCTATCTATACTAGTTTAATAGAGTCGTATAAGTATAGTCCTAACTATATCCCTAGTGTCCAAGACCTTTCCCAACTCCCGACATTAACTCGATTTCATGCGTGGGACATCTCGCCGAGGCGAAATCCAAACAAGGAACCCTCCCTTTACACTACTACCTTGCATTGTCGATCGTCGAGAAGTAACGGTCTAAGACACATGATCGAGATCGCTACAATCCTAACTCTAAGTCTTACCACTATAACAGTAAAATAAAAATTTTAACTGATTGAGCGCTTACTTTCTGTAAGGCACTACAAATACTTTATCCCAATATATATACATACATCTTTTATAGATGGCCTTCTCAATAAGTCATAAACACAAGTCCCTATTCAACTTTCATATCTTAGTCTTCCCCACATCTATCAGAGGAAAACTATCATAGTGCTCATATATCGCACATCAACTTAGCCCCTCGATCACTCATTTACGTGATTCTTGGCTAAAACTTTCCAATCCAGCATCTCAACCAACAGAAAAGTAAAGAAAGGAAAGAAAAGAATATGCGCATCTCTCCACTCCCAACGTCGTTAAGGTTCATGCGTGGAGCGTCTCGCAAAGCGAAATCCAAACAAGGAACCCCTCCACACAATCCCCTTAACTAGTCGATCATGGAGATAAGGCAATAGCATACACAAGCAAAGCAAACAAAGCAAGCAAGCAAGCAAAACAAATAAAGTAAGACAAATAAAACAAAATAAAAATAAAAACAAACTACACATCGTAAACCATCTCTATGAATTCTCAATCCTATATCTAGGTGAGATATTATAGAACACTAGCTCTTCTCTAGAACTAGAGAATAGGATAGCCTCGTAATTTATTCGCTTGCTATCGCCCCAACCAATCCGAGAACATCTCTACTCGTATATTACATATAGTACAAGTAGCACACACCACACATATCATCACTCGCCCCATAACGAATGGAAGAAAAATATATAGAACTTCCCTATCATGGAATCCATATAGATATACTACCGCAAGCTCAATATACACACTCGAATCTAGGGTAAATACAATACCATTCTATCTTATAGTAAGGAACACTCCACCCTCCTCTATGGTGGAAATTCCCTCTAACCTATTAGCCAATTTCTTTGGCCATTACCAATGGTTCTTGGACACATTATTCTAGTCTTAACCGAACAAAACTACTTCCATCCCAAGATACCATAGCGATTTCTCACCTAGTTCCCTTAACTTATTTAATAAAGTAAACACTCTACTAGCCTCCCCGGCCTTAGCTTAACAAGTCTCCCCCGGGTGGATATCCACCGATGGGGTCTCATGAACATTACTTTTCCAGAAGTGTAACAGCACTTACTCGTGAGCCTATCATTCTATCGAAGGGCTCTCTCTCTTTGAGAAAAACTTCCTGCACCACCCTACTATGGTGACTACCATTTCTGCCACTTCAGCCTTACTCCTATGGGTGGGAAGATTTTCCTTCCGCTCTTCGCACCTGGGCATTTCTATGCCCCAAATTTAGGCCAGACTCTCGGGCCTCATAATCTCATCAAGTGAGATTTCACTTCTCCGATCCGTCCGAACTTCAACATGTGGTCCTCATCAAGGACTTCTCCATCCATAGATTGACATCACTTGGAATCCCAAGCGTAATACCACTTTTGCTGGCAGTGGCACATGGAAAATCATATATACTATACTTAGTAGTCACAGTAGCAATATAAGATAATGCTACAAAGGAAGCGACCTCTAAAACGGTCCTCATCCCCGACTACAGTTCGCATCTCTTAGAAATCCCGTCTTGCGACGCCTTCACAACAACCTCCCTTGATGCCCATCATCTGACGACTTACTAGTCTCTCCCGATAGCGAAAAAGATTTTCGAGGTTCTCATATCATAGCAGGAGAACGAGTTCTCACCAAAGAAATCAACGATCTTAATCTTAGGGTTCTATATCAAATCAGAAATAACGCTAAAAGCAAAATACATCCGCACAGATTCCTAAGGACTCCAGAACCTAATGCTCTGATACCATCTGTGACAACCCGCTAACTAAAATAATAGGTGGCCAGCCCAATACTCTAATAATCACAGGAATCATAGATGGTTCATTCTCAGCATCACTGTCGATTAAAATAATAGTACGAGATAACCACCAATCATTTTAGAAAATGGATTGTCAATAAAAAAAATTATAAATAAAAGAAAACACTTAGACAATCCCATTTGCAAAAACGGTGGATATCAAAAACCGAAGATAAAGGACGATAATAAAATAAATAATCACCGAATAAGCTGTCGGTCAACAGACCAATACAAATATTTACACCGAGTATTACATTTCAATATTTACAATATAGTAAATGAGTGCAGCGCTTGGGCAAACACGCCCGAATAAATAAACTGAACTTAACTAAGGTACAATGGAAAGAAGCGTCGAATACAAAAAACCTACAACATCCGCATTATGCTGTAGCTCCATGACAACCGTAATGGAAATGTAAACACGGGTGTCCATGCGGTAGAGCACGTGTAACGACAATAATATGTGCAGAAATAAAGAAATATAGATACGGGCCAGGGCCCGGTTTGATATGATTCCCATGTGAATAAAATGCATGATAGTTAAGTGCGAAATTCTCTCGCAGTTAACAATAATATTTCTCAACTCTCAGTCTAAAAGCAATCTAGCGTAATATAAATGATGATCAGGTTAAAGAAAGAACAGAAGGCTAACTTCTCGCCAGTCTCAACACTATGCCCTTGTTCGTGCGTGGGGTGTCTCGCAAAGTGAAATCCTAGCAAGGAACCCCCCCGATACAATACTACTAGGCAAGGTTGATCGTCGAGATACATTAGACCCTTAGCACGATATTATGTATATATATATGTGTGAGGTCTCGTCAATTACTACTCAAGGATATATAATTATATCCATTCAACATCAAAACGTAATTCCCATTTATTCTTTAGGAATATATATAAATGGTACAACATTTTATCAAATCTTTACCAATCAATTTTCATTGTATACAATTTCATTTCATAGTCACATTCCTTATCAGGAAATATAATCATAGTTTTTATGCTCTTTATGGCATTTTTATCTCACTTTTACACTTTGTAAAAATCCTTTTCTTATCAGGAAAATAATCATTTTCAAATGATCTTTGCGGCATTTTCATCGTGCTCTTTATGGCATTTCAATTATGCTCTTTATGGAACCCATATTTATCAAGTCCAACTTGATTTAGAATAGTCATAATTACATATATATATATAACAATTCTAAGACCGCTCGTCCGGGTTTCCCCACTGTGCGGGCCCCTAAATGGCTATCATCTTCCAGGGCCTGATATTTAGACAACCTGGGATCCTACCAACGTCGGGAAGCGTCCATGTGCCTGCGGGATAGTCAAGACCACACCCGGAATCTCATACCCATCGCAGAAAAATATACAATCACAAGCGCTCACATGGCCTAGGGACTATATCCACCCTATGTTAATTTCTCACGGGCATCACCACAACGCACGCAAACTTCCCTTAAGATAGCGATTTAGAAAGGGTGTGTATCCATACCTTTTTACATTTATGAAAATCATCATTCGTTTCATTTGAAAACATCCATTTTTTTTTCATTCTCAAAATCATTTGTACTTATTTATTAGTACCACAATTCATTGATGTATTTCTTATTCTTAGAGTCATATTTTATTAATGACTTAAAACCCGAAATGCCATAAACCTCAACTAGTCCCCAAGACTTCAATATAATATCATAAACCATTTAAAATAAATCTCCCTTAAGGAGTGTCTCCCAAATGTCTCAACATTAATATTTTATCTTCAATTTATCTCTCGGTTAATCTCCTATTTCATTCGGATATTAACCTATGCAACTAGCCCTTGGGGTAAGCCCAAACATCCCATTAGATCCTAGGGCTTTAGACTACCCAAAACTTCCCTCTAGGACTCCCCATACTTCCCAAGGGAAGGCCCCTAAACCTTGGACCTAAAAGAAAAAGGGCTAAAAAAAAATCAAACTAAGAAAATCTCACAAAAACAGGAGAACCGAATCGATTCGCCCCTTGGGCCGAATTGACTCGCCCTTGCGAATCGATTCGCTAAACAGCCGAATCGATTCGGTGAGCAAAAACTGACTTTCTGCAATTGCCGAATCGATTCGGTTTTAACCCGAATCGATTCGGTCTGCCAGATCTGTATCCCTCTCCTTATACAAATCGATTCGCCCCTAGGGCCGAATCGATTCGGTCCTGAAATTTTGCCCAGTTTGGGCTACGGGTTGTATGAACCCTAAAATCCCAAAATCTCAAATCTTTGATTTTATCCAACATCAACAACATATAATTCTCACAAATCATTTCCACACCATTTATAACTAATAATTTATCCTCAAATCAAATTAAAACTAAGATTTAAGGGTTTAATCATCCAAATCAACAAATACCCATTTATGGGTTAAATCTCCAAACCTAACTATACATGTAATTTATCACATTAAATCACATCTAGCAAGTAAGAAACTTTCCTCGAGGTTCGTAGTCTCTGATCCACCTCCGGTAGCAACGGAAATCCGGCCCAAATCTTCATTTTCTCTCTTTTCTCCCATTTTCTCCCTACTCTCTCTTCTCTCTCTCTCTCCTTTGGCTTCTAACACAAATGAAGAAAGAAAAAGGGGTGGGGGACTTAAACGGGTCTTAAAACATAAATTCCCTCTTTTAATTGCTAATAAAACATTAAAATGACTCGTATATACTTAATTGAGTCATAACGCGTCAAAAGTGCCCGAAACTCCAAAATATAACATGGCACTTATTTCGACTATCTCGACCATTCTAAAAACAACCGCACCCCCTATTTTGGCATTCGGGAAAGTGTGAACAAATTTTATGTTCCAATTTATTTTATTTCATTAATTATACCTCAAATCAAATATGAGCCATAACCATCGTTTTACATATAACGACGCAATAATACACAATATAATGCTATTTACCTTCCCATACGGTAAATAGATAAAACATTGTAAATATTATCCCTAAATCTCACGGGAAATAATATTTACTCCAACTTACCCTATTTTATAGAATTAGCCCATCGGGCAAAATAATATAAAATAGCCGCTCAAAAGCCTGGGTTGTTACAGAGGACACCATTGAATGTGTTAAAAATATCAGCAAAACTGAAGACAACTTGGGGTGAATTGTCATTGAAGAGTTTCGAGGCTTCCTTCTTCAGAGACAAAAACCGTGCTCCATAGACGACCTGAATCCACACCGGCCTCATGGGTTTGGGAAGAAATTTTGGGAGCTCAACTTGGTCGCTTTAAATGTAGGTCTCTTCGTCAGTCATTTGAACCTCGTCTAGCTTCGATGTAGGTGGAACCGGGCACGAGAATATGTCAAGCGGCACAGGTAGTAGATAGGTTGCAGAGAAGGCAATGCTATCTCTATTCTCTGCCATCCATGATTTCTATTTCTTTTTTTAGCTCCAGGATTAAGTCAGAAAACACTCCACCGAATTGGTTTATAAATGGGCTCGTAGATGTCACCTTAGCTTGATTGTTTTATATTTCTTTTTCTTTCTTCCTGCTTTGCATGGGGAACGAATTTTTATTGAATTGAATGTGGACAATCCATTTACACCACCTATAGCCAAATGTGACTCAAGTTTTTTTTAAAGTGACATTTTTTCTCTTAGTCTTTTTTGAATTGAAAGTCTTTTAAAGTACAACAAGCTTACTCATCAGGAGATAACGATCCCTTTTCTAGAATATTGGGTTTCCTCAGTCTTTAGCCACTTTAACAAGACTCTGGAAAACTAATTTGTTACTCGATGTGGTACAGAACAAACTAGAACCAGTGGCATGTCGCCACTAAGAAAATTCAACACAAGCTCTTCTATTTCGCATGCACTTGCAGTAGATATCTCAAAGGATTTCCAGATCATAGTATCATAAGCCGTCGAAAGCTAGGATGAAATATTATGTGTTCCACGAGATATTAGTATCTTTCTGACTAATAATCTGCTAATGAAATCCTGTTTACATGGGGGTGTTCTCGAGATGAACCATCAGTGCAAAAACAAGGCTGTATGTGAATAGCGCGCGACTGAAATAGAGCCCTAGAGAACTTTATGGATCTCTTGTAACACTTAAGAGGTAACCCAGATGCTAAAGGCTTCTTTTCCAAACGCAAAGAATCATATCGCAATTTGGATCTCCTGTAACACTTCATAGGTAATCGGGATTTTGACGCCTTCTTTTCAAAACGAAAAGAATCGTAAAGAAACTTATTTTCACTATTTGAAACTTCTTTCGAGCTTGAAGGCCTTTTACTGTACTTCAAGAGATAACAATCAGGCTTTACTAAACCTTGAGTTCTATTCTCATTAGAACCCAATTCATGGCTTGACATGTCTTTCTTCTCAAAGGACACACATTCAGATTTCATCCTGCTATCATCACTAGAGTTGCATTCTTCAGCATTGATATCATGAAAAATAATGACACCATTTTCTTGGCACCCCTTGCCATTTAGACTAATTGTCGTATCAATAGCTGGTACCTCAATCTTCACACAAGCACTAGCCTCCTGCATCCCTCCTGAATCCCTTATCTTCGGAACATCGAATTCGCTTGAATTCATCAAACACGAGTTCCTCAAAATCCTGGGCGAACTGTTTATGGCCCGATGTAACTGAAATGCCAATTCAACGTCATCAACAACCTTACTCCCAATAGCATCGACATTGCTACTGCTCCCAACACCGGCAACAAATTCCACATCACTCTTAGCCACTACAATTTTTCTCAATGCGTGCTCTTTAATCTTCTTCCCCACCCCATTTTCAATAAACTTAACCCCATTTTCAATCAACTTAGGGTTCGGGTTCGGGTTGGGGTTGGGATTAGGGTTAGGGTTAGGGTTAGGGGCATTGGTGTTGTTATTTCTTCTTCTGTATACCTTATCAGACTTTCTTAAGAACTTAGGAACCCAACAATCAAGACAAACAGTGAAATCTGAATCGGAATTAGAATAGGACCAGGGGGTGAATCCTCGATATTTAAGAGCGCAATCTTTCTGAATACATCTCCGGTAGTGTGGGTAGTTAAAGCAGGAGAATTGTGAGGTTTGGGAAAAGCAGTAAGTGCAGATTTGGGCGGAGTGGGCGAGTTTGATGCATTTTTGGCAAAGAAGGACAATGCGCCAAACGCTGTTTAGGGTTTGGAGACGGTTTTTAGGGTCGGTGTAGTTGATTCGAAGACCGCAACTGTGGCAATCGGAGAGATTGGATAATTGTCTGGTTTTTTTACGGGATGGGGTTGACAAGGAGTCTGATGAGAGAGATGATTCGGAGGATGAGGCTTTCTTGGCTTTTGGCTTGCCCATTGTTAGGGCTATAAACGGATATTCGAAAATCCGCATCCGTCGATATCCGAATCCGAATTTACGGATATTTATCCGAAAATATGGAAATGGATACGAATATGGATACTTTTTTAAAATATCCGAGAAAATAGATACCGATACAGATAGTACTAGTATCCGACACGGGTAATTCGTATCTGATGCGGAGTATCCATTTTATCGGATATCCATTTTACCGGATATCCGTATCCGTCAAACATATGTTTAAAATATTACTAATAATATTAGTATTAGTATTACTAATAAAATAATATTAAAAAAAATCTTAATCCTTAATTCCCAAAACAAAATAAACACATACTCCACTCAAAACAAAAACACCCTAAAGTTATTGTTTTATTGGGTATATTATAAAATGTCATGTATTATTATTTTATTGGGTATATTATCATGGAGTTACACTAAAATTACAATACACCTTGTCACACACAACATACACCGACTAAAAAACATATAATCCACTAAAAAAAACTAACTTCGTTTCATTTCTCCTTCGTACAAAACAAGAGAAAAGAAATTCTCATGTGGTTGTTCGTTAGTTTCCTTAATTATAAATAAATGTAAGAGAGAAACAAAAAAGAATGTAAGAGAGAAACATAATAGAATGTAAGAGAGAAACATAAAAGTAAAGAGATGGTTTTGATTGTAATGAGAACTGAAGTTAAAAACATATATATTACATACAAAATAAAAATGTATACTTATTAAAATAAAAATATCAGTATGTTTTGAAGACAAAAGGTCCATGAGGTTATCATTCTCAATAAATTTGATTCATCAAAAAGATGCATATTTATTTCTACTGTCATGGAATGCGACTATTTTTTTTTTATGGCTTTAAGATTATATGGTTGTAAAGTAGGTATGCCTTTAAGCCATATTATCATTATGGAATGTAAGGAGATTTTTGTCCATTATTATATATTATGTCGTACGTCGTTACACCGTTGAAGAAATTCAAGATTCATATCGTCATCAACGGATCCGAATATCAAAGAAGAGGGGGAATCAAAAGTTTGACAGGCCGAACCGGTCTGCCCAGAGAAAATGAACCGATCCGACCTCGGACCGGTCTGCCCCTTTACCAGACCGATCTACTTGCTGAAAAGCTAGTACACCCCGGACCGCAAGCAAACCGATAATGCCTAAATTTAAAAGAACCGGTCCACCTCCTCGGACCGATCCGCCTCAGGCCTGGACTGGTCCGCCTGGGATAAACTCAAACAAATCGTGTTCAGATTTTTAAGGACCAGGACTTCTTATTTAACCCCACTACAGGGAGTTGGTTTAATAAGACTTATACACACATTTTTCAGAGTTCAAAAACTAAAAGTCTTCATCTTTGTGAGTTCAAAACTCATTGTTTGATTCACACAACCTTGCCATATCTTTGTGAATCACTTTTGGTAACCCTAGAACACAAACCTTTGATGTTCAACCCTTGTGAAGAAGACCGTTCTTCTTCTTCTTCTTCTATGCTTCCCTACTGGAAAGGGATATCTCCAGCCGCCGACTACAGAATCCGACACCTGAGGGTAATTCTTAGTCACTTGTATTTTCGTTGTAATCCGAAATTGTACGTTACAATATTATAATGGAAATAAATGGTTTTTCCCCTTTGGGGGATTTTTCCTCACTTATGTGTGTTTGATTAATCTTCCTGATCTACTTCTTGTTCCAATCACACCTAGTTGCATGTTTAGGGTTTATTTGGATTAAATTGAATTTAATTATATTATTTCTTAATTGAACGCACGCATAACTCTTTCAAATTGGTATCAGAGCCAGTTACACAATTTTACCGTGTAATTTTCTGCAAAATTTTTCTAAGATATCAATTCTTTGAAAAATTGATTTTTGAAAACGAGTGTGTTCATTATGGAGAAGTTATATAATAAAATGTCAGTTTTTTACGGGATCAACTATGCATATTGGAAAGCCCGTATGAGATCTGCATTAAAAGCCATTGATGAACGTGTCTAGATTTTGGTTGAAAAAGAGTGGACACCTCTCTCCGTCACTGTTGATAATGTGATCAATTTAAAACCTGTCACTTCTTGGACTGAAGACGAATTTAGATGGTCATCATTTAATTCTAAGGGTTTGATTGCTATTTCTGAGTCTGTCACTCCTGATGAGTTCAAATGCATAATGACGTGCACCACGTCAAAAGAGGCATGGGATGTTTTACAACTCACCCATGAAGGAACTAATCCTGTAAAAGAGTATAAATTGCAAAATTTGACAACTCAATTTGAAACAATCACCATGCATGAGACTGAATGTTTTGATGATTTTATGCTAGGCTTTCTGACATTGTTAATACTAGCTTTAATCTTGGTGAACATATTCCTAATGCTAGAGTTGTTAAAAAGATTCTTCGTTCTTTGCCTAAGCGTTTTATCCCTAAAGTCACTATGCTAAATTCTATGGGTAATTTAAATACGCTAAAATTGGAAGAACTTGTAGGAGACTTGCAAACATATGAAATTGATATGTTTCCTAAAACTGCAAGGTCTAAAGATCAGGGAGTTGCACTTAATGCCCAAGAGAGAAAGAGTGAGGGGTCGGATAGAAAGAGAGTAGAGTCGTCTAGAAAGAGAGAGACTGACACGTCAGATTCTGATTGTGATTTTGACTTGGATGACTTGGCTCTTTTTGCAAAAAATTTCAAAAGGATTCTCAAATTTAAGAAAAATGGCAATTTTAAAGATAAAAAGAAATTTGAGAAAAATGAGTTTGAAAAGAAAAATGAAAAAGTTTTTAAAGATCCTCCCAAGAAAGAAAGTGAGATATCTTTAAGTGCGACGGTAATTGTCATAGAGCTTTTGAGTGTGCCACTTGTCTGAATAGAGAGAAAGGGAAAGTTGTCCTTAATGCTACTCTTAGCGACGATAGTGAGGTCGAGACGGTGGATTTAGGAGATGAGTCACCGCATGAGTGTAACTTCACCGCATTCATGGCCAGTCATGTGAGCACTCCTAGTTCTCCGCACGACGATGAGGATGATGCTTCACAGGGACACCTCGACAGTGAGATCGATGTGAGTGGGGGGAGGATGACACAAGTGAGAGCGAGAGTGATATTCAACGCGCCTACGCTGAGTTATATTCTGAATCATTTAAAACTAAAAAGCGTAACAAAGCGTTAGTTCTTAAGATCATGGGCTTAGAGGAAGATTTAAGAAAAGCGAGAGAGAGAGAGAGTCCTCCACTTGCACCGCCCTGAGAGAGAGAGAGAATCTGCCTGCGTTGAGAAAGAGAGTTTGTTTAAAGAAAGAGAGAGTATTTTTGATAAAGAGAGAGGAGACTTGACTAAACAAGTGGCTAGTCTTAAGAGTGAGCTCCATTCCTCCGTGGAGACTCGAAAGAAACTTAAAGCCCTTGTTGCCCAGCTAACTCATGATCTTGAGAAAGCACAGGAAGTCAAGGTACAAATCGAGGACAGATCAGAGAAAATGGGAAAGATGCTCCTCGGCCCCGCTTTAGGTCTTGGTGATAGGCAGGGAATTGGTTATGATGGTGCCTCCACCTCCCAAATTGCACCTGGACCAGTTCCTGAGTTTACTAAGAATCCTTATGGCCATCGTCAAAAACCTCAAAGGAGAGTTCGACCAAGAAAAGAAAACCAAGGTCCCCCTTTGACTGTGTTCTTTTGTACTTATTACAAAAGAAAAGGCCACCTCAGGGTGTTTTGCTATAGCATGGGTCAGACAAGACGTACTACTGCTCCATCACATCATACTGATGAGTTTTCTAGTCTGAGAGAGCGAGTTGAATTCTTAGCTGCCACATCTCAGAGTTTGATGGAAGAATTTCGATGGATGTCTTTGCCGTTAGTGAATGCTTCTCACATTCCAGCTAAAACCAACAACAACAAAGGCAAACAAAAGGTCACCACTTCTTGGGTACCTAAGAAAGATAAAAAGGCTTTTGTTGTTCATGTTGCTCTCAAAGCACATAATACCTCACAGTGGTATTTTGACAGTGGGTGCTCTAGACATATGATAGGTGATGCCTCATTACATTTCTTGAGGATTATCAGGATGGCAGAATCACCTTTGGAGATGGGCGCAAGTCTAGAATTGTAGGATGAGGTACTGTAGAGTTATCAGGATTTCCTAAGCTAGAGAATGTGTCGTACGTCAAAGGTTTAAAAGTAAACCTACTCAGCATTAGCCAGTTGTGCGACACTGACTTTGCAGTAAAGTTTGACCGGGACGCGTGTAATGTCTACAATCACACCGATAAACTTTTGATGCAAGGGGTAAGGACCGAGGATAATTTCTATGGGACTGAGCCCACATCCTCACTTGTCTGCAATAGCGCCACGATCACTCCTATGGATTTATGGTACCAACGTCTAGGTCACATAAATATTAGAGATCTCACTCGCTTAGCTAGAAAGGACCTAGTACGTGGCTTACCATCTCTTGGAAGGCCAACTTTGACGGTTTGTGGACCCTGTCAGATGGGAAAACAAATTCTAAGTCCCCATAGGAAGTTGCATTCCATTACCACCTCCCGTGTTCTTGAGCTTATACACATGGAACTAATGGGCCCTACTCGTACCGAGAGTCTGGGTGGTAAGAGGTATATCCTCGTGATGGTGGATGATTTCTCCAGGTACTCCATTGTAGGTTTTCTGAGAGAGAAATCCGATGCTGTAGAGTTTTTAACGACCAAGTGCCGTGTCCTGCAAAATCAACACGGAGTCACTATTAACAGGATACGTAATGACAACAACACTGAATTTAAGGAATCAAAGGTATATTTATATTGTGATAGCCTTGGGATCAAACATGAGTTTTCTGCTATGAAGACTCCTCAGCAAAATGGGATTGTTGAGAGAAAGAATAGAACGATCCAGGAGATGGCTAGATCTATGCTTCTAGGTCATAAAGTTGCTAGGAGATTTTGGGCAGAGGCAGTGTCTACTGCATGCCACACGGTGAATAGGGTTTATCTGCATCCACACACACTTCAGACTCCTTATGAATTATGGACTGGCAAGAAGCCCAACCTGACATATTTCCGTGTTTTGAGGAGTAAATGCTATATCCTAAGGGATAGAGAGCAATTAGGAAAGTTCGACTCCCTAAGTGACGAGGGAATACTGCTGGGATATTCATCGAATAGTAAAGTGTACCGAGTCTTTAACCTGAAGACCTCTAAGGTTATGGAATCAATAAACGTCACTGTGCAAGATGACGAACCTCCGACGATTATTGATCCTAATCTTCAGTGTGATGATGAGGACTTTTCTGATAGTGATTTACTTGTCCCTCTCTCACACTATGTGGACCCTACTCCTGTGCTAGGGGACACACCCGCTTGGGTTCGCAAGAGTCATGACCCTTCTGCCATTGTTGGTGATCCCATTCTAGGGGTCAAGACTCGTGCTCAGCTAGAGAATGTTGTCAGCCATCTTTGCTACACGTCCAAACTCGAGCCCAAGAATCATAAAGAAGCACTCAAGGATGAAAACTGGATATCTGCTATGCAGGATGAGTTGCTTCAGTTTAAAAAGAATAATATCTGGGAACTTGTCCCCCGACCTAGTAAGACTAATGTGATAGGTACCCGGTGGATTTTTAAGAATAAAATGGATGAAAATGGTACCATAATCCAAAACAAGGCTAGGTTGGTCGCTCAAGGCTACACACAGATAGAGGGTGTAGACTTTGGGGAGACATTTTCTCCTGTTGCGAGGCTTGAGTCCGTCCATCTCTACTCGCCATCGCATGTCATTTGCGCTTCAAGTTATATCAGATGGATGTCAAGAGTGCCTTTCTGAATGGCATTCTATAGGAAGAGGTTTACGTGGAATAACCAAAAGGGTTTGAAGACCCTCAGCACCAGGAGCACGTCTACTATCTGAGGAAAGCCTTGTATGGTTTGAAGCAAGCACCCCGTGCTTGGTACGAGAGACTTACTTCCTATCTCTTAGCTCGTGGCTTCAAGAGAGGGGGAGTTAATATGACGTTATTCATCAAGAGAGATGACGGTGAAATTTTGGTTGCCTAGGTCTATATGGACGACATAGTCTTTGGATCCACGTGCTCTCAACATGCTCATCACTTTGAAGAGGACATGAAAAGTAAGTTTGAGATGAGCATGGTTGGTGAGCTTACTTTCTTCCTTGGTCTCCAGGTTCTTCAGCTAGAGGATGGGATGTTCATCTCCCAATCCAAGTATGCTAGAGACCTAGTGAAGAAATTTGGTTTATACTCCGCTTAGCATGGACATACACGTATGAGTACCACTACCAAGCTTATTAAAGACACTTCAGGCAAGGACATAGAGCAAACCTTGTATGGGAGTATGATAGGTAGTCTTCTCTACTTGACTTCCAGTCATCCCGACATAGCCTTTAGTGTTGGAGTCTATGCGCGATATCAGGCGTTCCCGAAAGAGTCACATTTACTTGCTCTAAAACGCATTATTAAATACGTGAGTGGGACTCTCTCATACAGTATTTGGTATTCCTTTGATACTGATGATCATTTGTCCGCCTATTCAGATGCCGATTGGGCTGGGGATGTAGATGGTTGTAGGAGCACTTCTGGTGGGTGTTTCTATTTTGGTTCTGCTCTAGTCTCTTGGCTAAGCAAGAAGAAAAATTCCATCTCTTTGTCCACTGCAGAGGCTGAGTACATAGCCGTCAGGAGTTATTGCACGCAACTCTTGTGGATGAAGCAAATACTGGAGGATTATGGGATTTCACAGGACACCAAGACCATTTCCTGTGATAACACGAGCATGATACACATATCTCGCAATCCAGTCCAGTATTCGCGCACAAAGCACATCAGGATACGCGAGCACTTTATACGTCAGTTAGTTGAGGAGAAAGTCGTATCCCTGAGTTTTGTTCCCACCGACCATCAGTTAGCCGATATTTTCACGAAACCTTTAGATGCCCTTAGATTCGAGAGTCTTAGGAAGTCTTTGGGGATTTGTACAGTTGACTGAGGGGTTGGTCTATGTCTAGAATATGATGATTTTTCATGTTCATATCATATGCTTCCTATTGCTAGTTTGTTTTATATGTATCGTTGTTTTGTTGTACAACTATTTCTTTAGTCTTTTGAAAAAATCCAAAAAGATTTTTGTTTTTGTATATAAAAATATTTAGAAAAGCCCAAGAAGATTTTTTGTATTTTTTTTACACCTTTTATGGATGAGCATTTAAGATAGCCAAGTCACCAAATTCATTCCATTTATCCATGTGACTGTTTGATAGAGATTTAAGACGCTACATCATTTCATCCATGTGCTTTACATTGTATGGAGTCCTTGAGATGTAATTAGGGATATTTTCCTACATGTTTGACTCTTATATCCTTTATTGCACACATGAACGACTTTATTTGATTATTGCACTTGTCTATCACATGTTTGCTTGAGTGTTTTCATCTCAATTATGTCTATATAACTCACAATATGCGATAAAACTTGACAAGATTGGAATGCATTAAAAACAATTTTTATGAGACTGAGTGTTTGTTTAAGAACGGGGAGGGGCTGCGAAAGGTAATTCTCTTCTTTGCGCAAAAGCCATCGTTCAAAAGGACCTAAAAATGGAGGAATTTTATTATTCGGGGTCCAAAGAGTTAAAAGAGCCCAAAAAAAAATTAAAGGGAATAAAAAGGAATTCATGCCACATATGGGCCATTTAGGTTTCACCATCAATTCTCCAAAGTTTGAGAATTTAGAAAGCCTCTATTCAAAATAAAAATCTGAGGGAGTTTGGTTGGAGAATATAAACGGGTTTGCACTTCCTTGAAAGTCCTGAAAAAGCATTAAATAGTTTTGGACGTTATTGGTGTGGAAATCACTTTGAGCTTTGATTTGCTGATTTGATTGAGTCAATGTCTCATATTACCACCTTTTTACACCAAAGGAAGACTTTGAGTTCATTCGTTAGGAGTATCCGATATTCATCGTGCACATATGTCATGTTTGTATGCATTGATCTTCCTATCGAATTTGTTCACACCCATTCATTTACGCTATCATCGACTTGGTTGTTTTGTACTCGTTCATGGTGTGTTTCCTTGTATATATATTCTTTGTATGAAAAATTTTGAAAAATTCAAAAAATAGCTGTTTATTCCTTGTGACACCCTTGCTTTGATGATTTGATTTATTCCTCTAATTTGTCTATTTGGGGACATGATAAAAAGGAGGAGAAATTTTGGGGGAGTTTTGAAGTTTTGAGAAGTTTTGGTATCTATGTTTATCTCATTTCAAACTCGATACGTCACTTGGTATTTTGCTTTATCTCATATGTGTAGGTACTTCTTTGATGATCTCTGGTTTGCACCTGATGAGAAAAGCGTTGAGATTCCGGAAGATTCGAAGAGCAAACGATGAAGTCTTATTCAATTGTATCGTTCCATTTTTGGGTTCATGGAAGGATAGATTTGTATAGGCATTTTGATGTTTGATTATTCGGATGCTTGTTTTTATGTTTTTATGTATGTACCGGCATAGACATAGGGGGAGATTTGTAAGGACATTTTTGTCCATTATTATATATTATGTCGTACGCCGTTACACCGTTGAAGAAATTCAAGATTCATATCGTCATCAACGGATCCGAATATCAAAGAAGAGGGGGAATCAAAAGTCTGACAGGCCAGACCGGTCCGCCCCAAGAAAACGAACTGATCCGACCTCGGACCGGTCCGCCCCTTTACCAGACCGATCCGCTTGCTGAAAAGCCAGTACACCCCGGACCGCAAGCGAACCGATAATGCTTAAATTTAAAAGAACCGGTCCTCCTCCTCGAACCGATCCGCCTCAAACTCGGACCGGTCCGCCTGGGATAAACTCAAACAGGTCGTGTTCAGATTTTTAAGGACCGGGACTTCTTATTTAATCCCACTACGGGGAGTTGGTTTAGTAAGACTTATACACACGTTTTTCAGAGTTCAAAAACTAAAAGTCTTCATCTTTGCGAGTTCAAAACTCATTTTTTGATTCACACAACCTTGCCATATCTTTGTGAATCACTTTTGGTAACCCTAGAACACAAACCTTTGCTGTTCAACCATTGTGAAGAAGACCGCTCTTCTTCTTCATTGCTTCCCTACTGGAAAGGGATATCTCCAGCCGCCGGCTACAGAATCCGACACCCGAGGGTAATTCTTAGTCACTTGTATTTTCGTTGTAATCCGAAATTGTACGTTACAATATTATAATGGAAATAAATGGTTTTGCCCCTTTGGGGGATTTTTCCTCACTTATGTGTGTTTGATTAATCTTCATGATCTACTTCTTGTTCCAATCACACCTAGTTGCATGTTTAGGATTTATCTGGATTAAACTGAATTTAATTATATTATTTCTTAATTTGAACGCACGCGTAACTCTTTCATGGAATGATACTATTATTATGGAATCCATAATTATTGATGTTAGGAGGCAGTAATTTTGTTACATATTTTTTTGGATTGGATTGGATTGGATTTCATTGTATTCGATATTTTAATTGTTATTTTTTATGATGGCTAAATAATGTAAACGGATACGGATATTATCCGAATCCGAGGTATCTGAGTGGATACGGATATGGATAGTTGTTTTAACAATCCAGGCGGATACGGATACGGATACGAATAGTACATTCAGATAGCGGATATGGATATGAAAAACATGGTATCCGATCTGTATCCTTCCGTTTACCACCCCTACCCATTGTTCACGGCGCCCTCAATTACAAATAATTTCTAGTGTTTTTGGGAGGGGATGGGATCCATCATCACCACACTAATAAATCAAAATTCTTATTGAAAATATAAGCAAATAATTGAACCTAAAATAAGTGAAGTTTTTTTTTTGAGTGAACATTTTTTCATTTGGAGTTTAGTCCCTATTAATTATTAGTTATTAAGTCAAACCCTCATAATTTTCAATTCTTGAGCTTGGCCTCCATTTTGGCATATTTCGTTTGTTGACCATGAAGTTATTCATTTTCAAGACAAAAATACCTAATATATGTCTCTCATTGAATAACAAACAACCATTTTTAGAAAAATACTTTTATCAAAAAATAGATTTTATTAAAAAAATTGTTTAAAATAAAAAAAATTATAATAAAATTGTTTTTATTGTTTTTAACAATAGTTTGTTATAAAAATTGTATGTTATTTAATTATTTTTTATATTAAAAAAAGTATGTTTTAACTGTATGCTATATCACACATAGGAACAACACCAAGTATGTATATTATTTGTGGAAAATATATTTAGTTTTTGGTTGGAAATGTAAAAATGAATGTGACACATGGTATCCATAGACTCAAAACACGTCTTGAGTTAGAGAAACCAATATTCACCTTTTACAGATTGTTATGTAATAACTCGAAGTTTGGTATTCATTCTAGTGGGAGGGGGAAACTCACTGAAAGTCTTTTTTTCTGTGAAATGTGTCTACCCACTCGGTACGATATGCGGATTTTCATTTGGAACTTAATGGGTGCGAGTCACTCACGTATCACACTCGTATTGACTCGTATCTGAACCAGCACCAATGAATTCCAAACACGAGGCAATATGGATGCGACACGTTAGCGAGCCACACTCATTGAATCCCAAGTGAAAGTTAGCCTAAAATTATTATTAAAGAAAAGACGGTGAATGGGATAAATGAGATGTTAAATATTGAGGTAGACTTGAATGTCATAAATCAATATCCACTAATGACATACTGGCAAAACTTTAACACTTCCCTTTCTGACGTTGTGGATGGTCTCCCTAATCATCGAATCCCAACTCTATGTTATATAAAAACAATATTTAAAAAAAAATTATAAATAAAAAGTTTATCTTATTTTAACTGTTTTTTATATTATAAAAAATTTCATATTTTAAACTTTTTTATTAAAACAATTGTATGTTATTTATAAAAATAACACTGTTATATATACAGGATTTCTTTAACAGTTTTTTATAAATTAAAACTGCTAATAAAAGTTAGAATGCTTTCTTTTTTTTCATTTAAAATGTCAAAAATAGTTTTTTATTTGCAAAACTGGTACAAAAAGGTAAAAAAATCTAAAAATTATTTTTTATTGATTATTAAAATATAAAAATTTTGGGCAAAAAATTAAAAAACACTTTATAATAAAATACAGTTGTTAACCTTTTAAAATTATTTTAGAAATAAAAAATGTTTTAAAAATTATAAAACTATTTTAACTTTTTATAAATAAAAGAATTGTTTTATAGAAAATAAAATAATCTTTATAACAAAACGTGGACCAATTTTTTTGAGTAATAGCAAAATGTGTTAATTTTTTTGTATTGTATTTAAACATTTTAAGGAACTCCGAAAAAAATTAACTGAAAATGATTTTTTCTGCTATTTTAAAAAAAATCAACTTAAAATGAATATTTTTGTTATTTTGAATTATGTTCACCGAATACAAATGGTATTAAAATTTCAAAATTTGAAAGAATTTTTTTAATCTTTTCCGACAACTATGACCAGTCAAATAAAAATAAAATTTATAGTTTTCAGTTGAAAGTATACCTGCGAATAGTTTCCCAGTTTTTCATTTGAAATTGATGAGTTGTAAAAAAAGGAAGAAGAAGAGGAGGGGGGATTTACCGTAGAGGTTACATATTTTTCGGAATTAAATTATCTAGTGGATTACTATTATTATTTTTAATAATTAAATAAATTCATTAATGACCAAATACCCATATACAAGAAATATACAAAGCAAACGAATTATTATAAGAATTTATTTTCAAGGGAAACTAGAAAACGACAGATGCTAGTCTATTTACAGTTAAATCTGCAAACGACAACAGCCTCATCATCATTGACTTTATGGGTTTGAAATTGCTAGGAATTCGCTCGATGGTTGACCACAAGAAGCCCATTAGTGAGAAAGTTGGCATATCTTGTACATCACGGCTGCCGCTTTGTCTCTTGCTCCGTGGAGACGACTCATGAGATGAAGTGCTAACTACCTGTACACTGCCCCCAAATTCCTTTGTCACCGCCTCGATCGTCTCTTCTTTCACATTGTTCCCCGAAACATCAGTAACATAGAATGATCCAACTGCTCTCTCACCACGTATACCAATCTCAGTCTTTGCTATAGTATAGAGAGACGGTCCATTTTCACGGAACACTTTTGTGACGTTTAAGAGCAATTAAGCAACGGGTAATCCTATGCCTCTCATTCTCCTTATTTACAATGCTTCCGTCCTTTTGTCGTAAGTAATACTCTTGAGATGCTAGGGACCCCTCGTAGCTAATAGCTGCATGAAACACCACATACTGCATATCTATGAGTGTACACACAGTATCAAACAGTAATTTCGGTCGGTCTCTGCTCCTAACAGTCACAAGTGAATAACCCTTTTCCTTACACTCGTCTATTGTTACAACTGTATTTGTGTCACCATTAAAACAATCACGACATTCCTCGTAGTCCCTATCATCCGCCATTAGTTGGTGGAGCGGCCTTTCAATGTGGGTCCGTCTGCTGGTGGGGGTAACCACCCTCACGCTCCATCGTTCTCCCTCATAGTGGTGGGCTTCCATTACGATCTCAATCTGGGCCTGTATATCGCATGAATTTGTGATGTAAATGATGCATGCTGCTCGGGTACGGTGGGTCCATGCCACTGCAGTGGACATGTAGAATCCCAAATTAGCAAGTACATCTGTTATATCGGATAATAGGCCTGGCCGGTTTGTCCCTATCATCTCAAGGACTGTCACTTCTTAGCCGATACATGTTTGTACCTATTTTTTTCTCTTCCAACTTAGGCAGATTGCCCCTGGATGTAATGTATGAGGTTTTGGTCTGTAATTTGGTTCCCAAACTGGTTGGTCACGTGAAACACGTCCATGAACCAGCCACCGTCGGAGCAAATGTATGATTTGGATATCAAGAGGTTAAGATATGTCAGAACTTGAACCATCTCCACTAAAATCCTGTGCCTATTTGCGCTATTCACCTTCACAAGCGTGCAGCCATGGCAGGTTTCATTGTCAATAGAAACCTTTGGTGGGAATAATCTTTCCATGAGAAATTCATAGTCGGGATCGAAATAAGGCTGATAAGTCATCTCCACTTTATGATATCAAACGCGCATTGATTTGTCTAAGAGACACTTATGAATGAGATAGGACATGGGCGGAGGCAAGAAGAACACATGGTGGGCAGCTGCCCACCTTGTCTTTTGGGCAAAAAAAACTTCAACAGCAAATTTGTAAATTAAATTAGTAATATGTAAAAAATTTGTAGGGTAAAGAGGTAAATGCCCACGTTATCAAAAGTCTATTAACTAGAATTAGCTCTACTACTACTACTACCACTCCTATCCATAAATAATAACTAATAAAAATTAAGATAAATTAACATTTGTAAACAAAGATCGAAAGAATCACAAAATTAGTACCTAAAGAGAGAGCAGTGTGGTGTTCTTGTCCAAGGTTAGTTTAGTTTGAATTAATTTTTTTATATGTTAAAATTTCAGTTTGCTTTATTTTTTGGTGTAAAACTCTGATCTTTTTTTGGTGTAAATATATGAACTTGCTTTGTTTTTTTTAGTGTAAAAATATGGACTTGCTTTGATTTAATTATTTGTATGTTAAAATTTGAGTTTGCTCTATATATTTTTTTTGTAAAAATCTAATCGTGCCTTTATTTTATATTATTTTTGTATAAAAATCTGAACTTGATTTTTTTTCGTGTGCAAAAATTTTAACTTTCTTGCTTTGATTTCATTGTTTTGTATGTTAAAATCTTGTTTTGATTTTTTTGGGTAAAAATATGATCTTGCTTTTATTTATTTTTTTAGTGTAAAAATCTGAACTATTGTTTTGTTGTTTTGGGTAAAAATCTGATTTTCCTTTAATTTAATTATTTGTATGTTTAAATCTCACTTTGCTTTGTTATTTTTTTGGTGTAAAAATCTTATATTGCTTTTATTTATTTTCTTCTAGTTATGCTTAGGTACTTCAAAAAAAATGCCTCGTCTTGTAAACCTCGTGATCATAAATTTCTTCAAAGAGATCAAGGAGTATGAAGGCGATTTACTCTTTCTTGGTTCAATGAACACCCAACTTGGTTAGAATATAGTGTCCACAAAGAAGTCCCATATGGTTTTTGTTGTTATCTTTTCAATGTGGTTGGTAAGGAGCAAGTGAGTGGTTGTGATGCATTTTTTATAGAGGGGTTTTCCAATTGGAAGAGGAAAGAAAAAATCCAATTACATGTTAGGTTGCACCCTGCCACTCATAACAATATTTTGAAAAAATCCAATTACATGTTTATTGGTGACCACAAAGTAGCGTAGATGCATATAGTTAAGAATTTTGATGTGTATAGTCCTTTTTTAACAAAGGAGAAATGCATGTTGAGGAGTTATGGATTATTCAATAAGAGGAAAAGAGAACATTATTCCTGAATAAGAGTTGTAAAAGGGTTTTTCAAGTATAAATGGAGGTGTAACCCCTATAGGTATAGTGATAACACTTAACTCGAATACCCTTGATGATCACATGATAAACATACAAACACAATTTAATAACAACTCAGATTGAACTCACAAATCTCTCATGTATAACTCAAACAATAATAAAGGAAACTCCGAAGTAACTCATTCAAAGGGAGAGAGAAGTAAGCACCCTAGATACATCTTGAACGCAGCCATCACACCAACAAACTCTGAAGAATCTCTGGTTAGTCATTAAAAGATTCATAATAAATGACAATGACGGGTGAGTAAACCTCTGGTTTGCAATAACTCCTCCCTAATATATTCTCTCTCTAGCAATAAAGTTTCTAGGAGGAAACCCCTTTCTCAGAGTTAGTTGAGGCCATTAAATATCCCCACACCATTTCTGAGATGCCTCAGTCCTTCACAACTGTGAAAGACATCCCCTCATACTTTACATCGTAAACATTAAATACATGATGGGCCTGTCATCCGTACGTCATAAACATTAAATCTCAAGACATGACTTTTTCCCAATCATTGTACGTCAGAGGACTATCACAATAGAGGTGGCTACCCAAACTGTCTAACAACCCTAATACCACAGTGGTTTACTCAACTACGGATTGGACAGTGTTTAGATGGCTAATGACATCACCTACGGTAGATGTGACATTCAATAGAGGACTAGTTGGCTCAAAACTCAATATACGATGGAACTCAAGGCTACTCCGCACAAGATTCCACGGTGAAAGGTCTCTCGATGTTTACCAGGTGTATCTAAGATGGTCAAGATAAGCCTTAACGCTGCCTCACTTATTAATCCTCCAAACCAAATCCCTCTGAAGTTCCCAAGACAAGGTCATTCGATAGCGCATGTAAGCTCTCCCAAGCCCAGCCAGTCCTAGTCTCTTGCGAGTACCGTTTGACCTCACACTTTATATTACAATCATTACAACATTAAAACAAATGTATTTAACAGATGAAATTTGGCTAAGTAAGAACGAAAGATGAAAAGGAGATCTCCCAGTCAGTTTACTTGCTGAGTTGTATCACTAAGATTCCTTGATGATCTACCACGCTGAGTTGATTCTCTAAGCTGGCTCGCTGTCTTCATGTTGCTTCCTTCTCTTGAGTCTCTTCTATTAATTGGGGAATCTCTCTATAATTCAGAGATTACCTCCAATCCCCCTACATGAACATTAAAGGTTAGTACTTGATTTCAAACATTCTCAGAAGAGTTTATATTGTCGCCTTTTAATTAGTTATAGCAAAATTATCTTGGACTTCGATCGTCTAATTTTTATTCAATATGAATTTTAAGATGGATAAACAATGTAAACTGATTCTGATAATATCCAAATCTTGGGAATCTGATAGGACATAGATACCGAAAATTATTTTTCTATCCAAGCAGATAAGGATAGGTATACAGATATGGATGGCATGGTATCTGCACCGTATCTATCAGTTCACCACCCATAACTCTCCCAAAATGTCTAACACCAAAATAAATAAAAGAATCTTGTAGAGATATTGAGAGAACCCACTGTTGCATGACCGAATAACTTAACTTCATCTCCTACTTTCTCTTGCTCATGCGACTAAAGAGATGGATAGAGTATTGGTTTTCCTAGCTCATGCCCAAGGTTAGTTTAGTTTTGATTAATTGTTTGCCTGTATGTTAAAATCACAACTTGCTTTTGATATGTTATAAGTTTTGAAAATGAATGTTAAAAATGTGCGAATTTATTTTTAATACAAAGGTTTGCAAGATGTTAGGATTTGTTAAATGCCAAAATTTCAAATTTAGATTTTATAAAATATTAATATTAAATAGTGGGGTTATTTTAAATGCCAATTTATTAAATGTTTAGGTTTATTATCTTTCATTATATTCTTTTAGTTATGCGTAGGTACTATAAAAGAAATGTCTCGACATTTTCTCCCCCTACGAATGATGAAGATGATTATGATCTTGATGTCACGTACCATTTATTTTTTACATTTTCTTCCTTAAAGGCTCCATACCTACACCATAATTCTCCATAACATTCTAGATTTTCCTAGTATATTATCTACTATTGTGTAATACGTTATGAAATATTATAGGATTTGCTATAATAATCTAGAGTTTACATGTAATGAATGGAATAATCAAGAATTATAAAAAAGTATGTAGTGTTCTAAAATGTTCCTACAAGGAGGTGGGACCATTCTGGAGAATTAATCCAGACTACTCATGTATTTTGATCTCCACCATCCATTGAGGAGGTGGATGCCTAAAAATAGGTGGGGAAGTCATTTGGCCAAACCATCCAAACCAGACATTGTAGTATGTTCCTTTGTGTTCAACTTGCTTCATTTTTGTAACTTCTCTAGCACTTGTGTTATAACTTCAATAGATTTTTCGGCTTAATTAGTAACCCATAAATTATTGGAGTGTTAACTTATGCATGAAAGAGTAGTTAAAGTATATTCCCATGACATTGGGAAGGAGCTAGTTTAATGATTTTAGCTATTATAGTTTTTTGTCTATAATTTATATGTAAATGATAACAACCTCTCTTGTGGTGTTATTCTGATTAAATTTTGAACATTGTTTCCGTATAATATTTTTTCTTATAGTAGTTGAATGGTTTTTGCTATTATAGTTATTTTTTTGGACCCTTCGCCCACCTTAACAAATGTTTCCGGATCCGCCCCTGAGAGAGGACAAGAGTTTTCTTGAAATGAAAAATAGCTCATACACAAGTGAGAATCCTGGGCAATATCGAGGTGGAATTATATAGCACGTGTATGTGAAACAGATGCCAAGTTTAAGGAGAATCCTGGGCAATATCGAGGTGGAATTATATAGCATGTGTATGTGAAACAGATGCCAAGTTTAAGGATACTAGTTGTCTCCTCGAAACCTAGTATGCAAATGTGCCCGTGCATGTAACAGCTGCCAAATTAAGGATAGTAGGTGTCCAATTTAATTTATAAAGCTAGTATATTAATGTGCACGTGTATGTAACAACTGCCACCCTACCAACATTATGGATAGTAGGTGTCTAATCCAATTTCAAAACCTAGTATATGTCGTTTCGATTTCATTGAGAAAACCAAGTTCGGGCCGTCTCTCTAGTAATTTTCTTATTAGAGGTTATACTAATCACAAATATACTGAAATTTTGTATGTTAGCTTATGGAACACAATATCAAGATATTGAAACATCCTACAAGGAAAGAGAATGATTTTTTATTGAGAAACATGATTCTGAAAATTTTGGGTGTTATTGGTGTCTTTTGAATGGGACATACTAATTAAAACTATCAACACTCAAAATGCACCAATAGCACGCGGACACGTGTCCGGATCGCAAAATTAAGTCCCAGAATCAGAAAGTCTTTTATGTTCCTAGCCAAGAATAACTGGACTAGAATAAATGGACGAGAGTTTCTCAATATGGACTAGGTTTTAGCAAATGAGCGATGCGCAGGCGATTCAAATATTTTTTTTATAAAAATCTCTATTTTTTTTTAAAAAACTTTGTTTTTTAAAAGTACAATTTTATAAAAACATAATTTTATTTTTAAAAAACAATGTATTTTTTAAAAATCTTTATTCTTTCATATACGTTTGAATTCAGATTCATGCCTCTTACATTCCTTGTATTCTCTTACAATTCACGCTATTTAATGTTACTTACATCAAATAATAAAAAATACAAAATTCTAGAAATTACACAACATAAATTGTATTTATCTTGTGGGGGCATATTGTCAAACACCAAGAATTCAACTAAAATATGGCAGAAAAAGAAGGTCCCTGCAACACTAACACGACAATACACATTGGCAAATCAATAAACTAATGACATTACGGTTCCAGAAGATGTATTTTTTCCTCAGAGAGTAGAAATAAAATTAAAACGTAAGAAAATCAAGATTTAAATCAAGGCATACATGTACGGTTAAGATTTAAAAAAGTTATATTTCTTGTAATATTAATATAATGACGAAATAGAGCATGGAACAATATTATACCGATGCAATTAAAACGTAACTAGTACAACATTTCAATGACAACAAAATTCATCTAAATTTAAGAAGTAAAAAAAACTTTGGTTATAAAAATATATATCTACAAAATTAGAGCATGTAACAGCAATATACCTAGGCAATGATAGAATCTAGAATAATTTTTTCTTTAACAAATTAAAATTCAAATGGATAAAATACCAACATCGATCGGTCATTATTCAATGAAAACAAACCTTTATGAATATAAATAATACCAAAATGATTCATAATAAAAGTTCAAAATATTATTTGCCTCATTTGATCTTTTAAAAATCAGAGGACGCGTTATTGTCTCTCTTCAATAAAATATATCTTTATTAACACCATTATAGAATCATAAAGAGAGAAATCATACCTTTGTACTTGAAGAGCAGAGGTAGATGTCAGAAACAATCATGTTGAGTATAACTTATATCATGTACGGAGATGGGAACATTTAGGTTTTCTCGCACTTGTAAAATAAGTTTTGACCAGCACTCACACCATTGTAGAATGAAGTTTGGTCATCTTCCTGAAGTTTTCAGATATCTGTTCTGGAGCAATACAGATACATGATTAGTATTTTTCTCAGTTTATAACTTTATCATTGGGGTGGTAGACACGAGATCTTATTTACAAGTAGCTTCTGTGGAAACTTGGCCAGTCGATCCAATTAGGGTCTAAGGGGACCCAATCGTAAATAATCATTTCTCCATTACAGAGGAATCACGTGTGTCCAGAACCATAGTTTAAAAGAGAGCTTTAGTGGGGAGAGTGGGTGGTGTAGAATCCTTGAAACCCTCACTTGAGAAAATAAAGGAGTGGGCAAATGTTCACTGATGAACCGTGGGTGGAGTGGTGGTTAGATATCTTAACCTTTCGCTTTTTTACTTCTTGTTTGCATGTGAAAGAGAGGCTAAGAGGATTCTGATGAAGAAGAATTGGGTGGTTAATGGCGAACATATGTTCCTAGATAAGTGGCATCCGCTTGGGGGTTGTTCAAAGGTAGTCAGGCCTATTTCTAGACGCTGGGTCAGAGTGGTGGGTTTGCCATTGCACTTGTGGGGTATGGAAGTATTTCACGTCATCGAAAACCTCTGCGGGGGCTTCGTGAGGATTGATGAGGACACTTTAACAGGTGCGGAACTTAGGTGGGCATTGTTTCTTATTTCTGTGGAGGGCATTCTACCTGAGAAAGTGGTACTTGAGGTTGGGGGATGGGAGTATGTTCTTCCCATCTGTGTTGAGTCATCTTACCTATGCCAATATGGGGGGAGAAGCAGTATCCAAGAATAGGAAAGATATGGATGGGTGGTGTAGCAAGGCTTGAAGATTCAATGTAGAGAAGCAGGTAACTGGTGCCAAGGTTGGGTTTAGAGGTCGCAACACAGTCGGTTATGCTCAAAAATACTGTCCGGTAGGTTTAACGTCATGGAAAAGGGTGGAACAACGATTAGTTGCGGCGATAACTGATACTATGGCATCTCTTCAAAATGGTGAACATAGTGAACCCAATAGCGGGGAAGTTTTGGAGTTGGTCGACCTATCCGCTAGAGGGATTCTTAAGGAGAGGGTTGTTGAGTTTGACAGTGATGGAGTCACGCTTGGTTTGGAAAAGACGAAACAGATCACCAGTCGCATTGCCGATGGAAATAGTATTAGTATGGGGCCTTATCGGGGACAGAAGATGATCAATGTGATAGACTTGGGTCAGAAAGATGTACAGACTAAGGTTGTTGAAGATACAGTAGGAAGAGACTTGGGATTGGGGAGAGCAGTAGCTGAAAGTTGTCAGGGGGAAGAGACGTATGGCGCTAGTTTTGAGGCTAATTTGAAGTTGGTGGGAGAGCAGGTTCCATCTGAACTCCATGTGGCAGACTTCGGCATATGTGACATTAAGGCCAGAGGACTTCTTGTAGTTGACAATAAAGGACGGTTAGAGAAAGAAAAAGGTCTAGGTGGGAGGAATTATGTGGGCGAGAGTAAGTCGACAGCAAATGATGTGCGTGTTTATGATGGAAGTGAGGTGGAAGATTTTAATAATCATGTGATCTCTATTTTATCTAAAGTTGATAGATAGTCTAATTTTAAGGCCGGAAATGTTGGAAAAAATATAAAGAATTTTACCTTGAGCTCTAAGTCTATTCGGGTGTCGCAAGGCACTATATTTGAGGTGGGGGAAATTCCTTAGGAACGAGTTCTGATTCTATGGGTCTTGGGTTGGGGGTTAAGTTAGTGAATATAAAAAAGAAGGTATCTATGCCAGTGGAATTGGGCTTTGCAGAGGTACAAAAGTGGTCTTCTAAACTCAAAGTGGGGTCGACAGTGGTCATTGAGAATCAGAGAAGTAAGAAAGAAGTGTATCTGGGCAATGTTATGTTAGGGCTTAAAAATCTTAAAACTTTCAGAAATTCGGGAAAGGTGTGTAATAAAAAGAAATTCCCGGAGAGGAAGATTAGGAGGAAAATTGTTCCTCAGTCGGGGGGTCAAGTAGGCCAACAAAATTCAATAGAGAGAGTCAATAGTTGTAAGACTTTATTGGTGGCTAGTGAATTATCGGGGTCGAAGGGACAGGGGTCAGGGAGAGGAGGTTCATATTTAGAGGCATTAAATGACTCTAGATTGTGGGTGGAATTAGAGATCCCGCGATAAAAGGTGGTAATTGGGGAGTTTGAGGAGGAAGGGTGGGTGGAAGACTCGGAGAGGTGGATGGAAGATTTGTTAGGATCATTTAGGAAAGATGTGGGAGTTGATTATAAGGGGTGCGAGAGCGAGGCATGGGAGTTGTTCGAGAAGATTAATAGAGGGGAGAGGGGAGGAGAAGGGAGTAGGTCGGGAGTTGCAGGGGAGATCGAAAGGTGTATTTGAATAATGAAACTTCGAGTTATTTCGTGGAATGTGAGGGGATTAAATGATTTTAATAAGAGGGTAATCATTAGTGGAGCCTTAAATCGGTGGAACCCAGATATTGTGTGTTTACAGGAAACCAAGATGAGTCAGATGGATGCTGATAGCATTAAATCTCTGTGGGGATGACAGGGGATCAATTGGGCTAGTCTGGATGTAGTGGGAGTCTCAGGAGGGGTGGTCATCTTGTGGTATTAAACAGTGGTCAAATTGATGGGGAGCTTGGTAGTTAGTTTGTCTTTGTCTTGTCTCTTAAAAAATATGGAGGATGGTTTCACTTGGAGTTTATCAGGTATTTACGGCCCGTGAGAGGATTTAAGAAGGTGGGAGTTATGGTAGGAATTAGCGGGAGTGAGTAGGGTGTGGGATGCCCCTATTTGCATGGGAGGGGATTATAATGTGGTCCATTTTGGAGGAGAGAAAAGTAACGGGGGGAGAATCTGCAGGTATATGAGGGAGTTCTCTGATTGCATTGATGAGATGGAGCTGATTGATTTTCCCCTAGAAGGGAGATTGTATACTTGGTCGAGTGGTAGGGATAATCCGACTATGTCTCATCTGGATCGCTTTCTTTTCTCTCATAGGTGGGAGGAACAGTTTCCAGGGGTTATTCAGTCTTGTTTGCCTAGGGTCACATCTGATCATTGTCCTATATTTTTAGAGTGTGGGGGATGGATGGAGGGTATGACCCCTTTCAGGTTTGAGAACATGTGGCTCAAGGAGCAATACTTCACTGAGAGAATTAGGGACTGGTGGTCTGGGTATGTGGTCGATGGCAATGACAGCTATAGGTTGGCGGCTAAATTGGGTTTACTCAAAAAAGACATTATAAAGTGGAATAGAGAGGTTTTCGATAATGTACGTCACGTCACTGCGAGCCTTGTGGAGGAGGTGAAGAGGCTAGATGAAAAAGAAGGGAGGGAAGGACTATCGAATGAGGAGCAAAGAGGCAGGGAGTTTAAAAAAGGGGAGGTTAGGAATAGGTTAATTCAAGAAGAAATCAGTTGGAGACAGAGGTCGAGGGCATTGTGGTTGAAGGAAGGAGATTTGAATACCAAGTTTTTCCACGTAATGGACAATTCTCACAGAAGGGGTAACCGTATCGAGAAAATCTCAGTTGGGGGAATGGTGTTCGAAGAAGCTAAAGAGGTGAGGGGGTCTATTGCTCAGTTTATGAGGATTTTTTTAAGGAATAGGAGACGTGACGGCCCTTTCTGGACGGGGATGAATTGGTGAGCATCTCGGATAGCGAGGCCGAAGGTATCGAGTCCCTATTCATAAAAGAGTAGGTGGTGCAGGTGCTTAAGATGATGAGCAGGGATAAGGCACCGTGATCGGACGACTTCACGATGGCTTTTTTTCAGCATCATTGAAATGTGGTCAAGATGGATGTAATGGCTTTCTTTGATGAATTTCATGATGGGGCCACTTTCTTCCTAGGGTGAATGTAACCTTCATCACCCTGATTTCTAGGAAGGGGGGATCGATTGACATCAAGGACTTCAGATCGATCAGTTTGATTGGGAGTGTTTATAAGCTCCTAGCCAAAGTCTTGCTGGTTAGTCTCAGGAATGTATTGGATCCTCTGATTTCGGAAGCTCAAAATGCCTTTGTAGGAGGGAGACAAATTCTCGATGCTGTTTTGGTGGCTAATGAGTGCGTTGAGTCTAGGTTAAGAAGTGGGGTTCCTAGCTTAGCATGTAAGCTTGACATTGAGAAGGCGTATGATCATGTTAATTGGAAGTTTCTTCTTTACCTCTTAAGGAGGATGGACTTTGGGGAACGATGGTGTAGTTGGATTGATAGGTGTGTGTCTACCGGTAGTTTTTCGGTGTTGATTAACAGGGTGCCTGAAGGTTTTTTTTCTAGTTCTCGTGGCCTTAGGCAAGGGGACACGTTGTCCCCCTTTCTTTTCATCTTGGTTATGGAGGCGTTTTATTAGATGATGGTGCGGGTGGTCGAGTCTAGGTGGATTAGGGGTTTTGTTTTCGGGTCCTCGAGCTCAGCTGGGTGTTCAGTTTCTCACCTTTTATTTGCTGATGATGCGATTATCTTTTGTGATGCTGATAGAAGACAAATTCGTTCTTTGAAGATGCTTATGATTTGCTTTGAGGCGGTGTCCGGGCTTCATATCAATACGGGGAAGTGCGAGTTGATCCTAATTGGTGGAGTGGGTGAGGTGGACGGGCTTGCGGGTACTCTGTGAGGTAGATTGGGATCTTCCCAAATACTTATCTTGGGATGCCTTTCGGATATAAGTATAAGAACAAGGCGATTTGGGACCCGATCTTGGAAAGAATGAGAAGGAGATTGGCAGGGTGGAAGAATGGGTTTCTTTAGAAAGGTGGGAGACTTACTCTCATTAAGAGCTATTTTTCAAGTTTCACAACCTATTACATGTCAATTTTGCCTCTTCTTGTTGCGGTGCGTTTTAAAATGGAGAAGCTCATGAGATAATAGACTGGTTCGTTGGGATGAGGTTTGCAAGCCCATTAAGGGGGGGGGGGTGAGGAACATCGGCATTTTTAATAGAGCTTTGGTGGGGAAGTGGTTGTGGAGGTTTCCTCATGAGGGCAGTAGATTATGGAAGAGGGTTGTTGGGGCTAGGAAGGTTCAACGCAGTTAGGGTGGAGGCCGGTGGTTGTGGCAATGGGCCATGGAGTGGGTATGTGGAAACATATTATGAGGGAGTGGGTGGATTATTATAGAAATACTGATTTCCTTTTGGGGAAAGGAGACAAAATTAGATTCTAAAAAGATAGATAGGGTGGGAATGGGTCTATTCAGGAGCTTTTTCCTGGAATTTTTAATCTAGGCATGAATCATGATGGGACAGTGGTTGTTCATGTGTTTGACAGCAGTGATGGGGCTACATGGAGACCTCAACTTAGGAGAAGACTCTGGGACTGGGAGCTTTAGGAGTCGGATTTTTTCTTTGAGTGGTTTAGTTCGGCGCCTCGTCCGACGGTTAGTGAGGACACCATGAGGTGGAAGGGGGTAGGGTCTGGGTTTTTTACTATCCGTGACTACTATTAAATTTTGAGAGCAAGTGGGACCATCGAGGTACGTTTCCCCTGGAAGACGATTTGGAAGGTTAAGATGCCTCCTAAGGTCAGATTCTTTGTTTGGACTGCGGCTAGGCAGGCCATTTTGATGTTGGAAGGTCTTCAGAAGAGAAGTTTGCATCTGGCTAGTCGGTGTTGGCTTTGCAAGGATGAAGAGGAGAAGACCAACCATCTTCTTATACACTGCAGGGTGGCGAGTGGTTTGTGGGACATTTTTCTAGACATAACCAGGACCATTTGGGTTATGCCTACATCAGTGAGGGAGCTTCTTGACACGTCGAATCCTCCTTGGGGGTGGTCGGGCGATATTCGGATCTGGCATATTGTCCCCCACTGCATCTTTTGGACGGTTTGGAAGGAGAGGAGTGCTCATTGTTTAGATGGTATCCAGATGGCGCCATCGAGACTTCGGTATCTTTTTTTTAGCACCCTGATTAACTGGTATAAGGTGGAGATTAACGTTACTACTCAGAATGTTATTGAGTTCATGGAGGTCATTCATTCAGCTTCATAGGCTCGGACTGCATGTTGTTGGAACCTGCTTGTTTTCCTATATATGCTTTTAGCTTCATTCTTATTGGTTTTGTATACTCCATGTATACGGGTTTGCTCCTTTAGCGATTGGTTCTAATGAAATCATTTATCTATAAAAAAATGTATGGAGATGAGGATGTTTATAACATTTCGGATCCATAACCATGGTAGGAGTTCAAGGGAAAGGTGGAGAGTTATTTATGGGGGACTTAATGGAACTCCGATTAATTTTCTCCACCCAGATTTGTAGAGATAGGATGACCTTTGCAGAGTGAATTAGAAGCAGATATTTGGGTAGAGGAAGCAGGTTATGATTTTTGAATATTAGATTTAGGTAGACATCGGACAGGATTCTAAACGATTAAAATTGAAAGTGAGGCGGGAGATAAAGAGAATTTGGTCAATTAATGTTTAACGTTGAACTATGAAGGAATTAAGTCAATCTTTAACCTTGAAATATGTAGTCCATGTGTCAATCCTCTGAGGGGAGACACCATATATATATATATATATATCAAAGCCTAAAAAGATTCTTGTAACGTGTTTGGCTTTGTAATTGAACGAAATTAACCAAGGCACAAACTTATTACAAAAAAATATTACATTTAACAACAATTAATTTCACTAAAATTTAAATTTTGTGGCTAAAGGATCACTTTTAGCAACGAAGTTTAAATCTTGGTCATTAAATAAGCATTGGCCACGAAATAACATATTTCGTTGCCAAATTCTCCATAAAAATTAGGCACCACTACTTCCCACGCTGAATATAATGCGCGAGTTGTTTAACAATGACATAACTAAATTCAACCACAAAATATTACGTGGTTAATTAATTTTTTTTTTACAAAATATTTTTGTAGCCAAAAGTAAATTTTTATTCCCCACAATTATAGTTTTGTGGCCAAAATATAATTACAATTCCTAAACCTTGTAAACCCATGAAAGCCAAATATCACACTTGCTCCTCTCTCATTCCCATCTCCCGTTTTCCACTCGCTTTCCCTAAACCGCCACGCTCTGCTTCTGGTCGTTGCCACTCCATCTACTCCAACTCTGGTAAATCTCTCTCTATCTATAATTTTAAAAAATTTGGTTTGCATCTATCTGAATTTGTTTAAAATTTTGACATTCTCACAGGTTGCGTGACAAGGCTATTTGAATATGTTTGCTCATTATTTCATATTAGGTTACCATAGGTGATTTCATACTATGAACACATTTTTTTATCTCTTGTGTTCATTTAACCCAAGAATAGTCATGAAATTTTTGTATTGGAGATTTTGTGCCCTTGGAAAATCTGTATATATTATTTATATTGTTGTTGGCCAACTCATGTTTAGTTGATTATTTGTTGGTATGATTTTCACTAGGTATATTTTTGTTGGTCAATTACTTAAGGGTGTGATTTTGATATAATTATGGGTATTAATTATAACATGACACCTTGTTTTCTTATAAACACTCTTTATGGACAAAGTTTGAGTAAATTTCAACGGTGGAAAATTTTTGGATCTAGTGAAATTAATATGTGTATATATTTAAGAAACTTTATTTATGAACTCCTTTTCAACATTGGATTCATATTTGTGCTTACATGTTTTTGTTTAATAATTCAAATAAAAATCTTGACAGGTTGTTATCATGGAATAAGAAAATGATTCAAAATTATCCAATCCAAGCTCATAAAGCTTGTATAAATTTTTGTGTTTGTGTTTCAACTTTTATTCCTAGCAGATCCCCCCCACCCCAACTAGACTTTTGAAAGCACTTATAGAAAAAGGTTTTAACCAGTGTTTATTTCAAGCTTTATTTGGAGTTTTACATTAGTTTAATTCACATATAATGTATAAGTCAAATCATATTATTTTTTATTTGCAAAGTTAACGAATGAATGAAAGAAAGAGCATAAAAGATAAAAATAAAATGTGTAGGTTCGTTAAGGGCTTAGGGATTCTGAACTTAAAAATAATTATTAAGAAGAGTTTTAACATCTAATATTTTATTTTTTTAACAACTTGGTGTGTCTTAAAAAGTGTTTTCGTGCATTTTTATACATGCTAATGTTTCTTAAATTCATGCAGTTTTAATTTTTTTTTTCTTTATGAAATGATGGATAAGAGTTGAATTCAGGAAAATTGATTTTGTGAGAAGTATGTTATTGGAGTTTGATCATTTATTCAGTTTGTTAAGACACATATGTGATCAAATAGTGACATAAGGTGTATGTGTTGTGACTTCCTAAACATTGATATTTGGAGTAGTGATGATGTGGAGGATCATCTTTTTTATAAAAAGTATGTGTGCGACCTATACATAATGGATATATCACGAGGAATCTTCTGAAAACATGGTGTATGATAGTTCTCATCGTGTTTTCAATGAAAGTAATGAAGGAATGACGGATAATGACGATGAAGAAGCTAACAAAATGTTCGAAGATGTGCATAGGGGATTTTTTTTAGATATTGGTTGAGACGAAGAATTTGACATTGATTCTCATACATATTGGTGGGGGGGCGGGGGGGAGAAACGTTTTGAGAAATTGTTAAGGGATGCAGAGCGCAAACTATACTATAACTGCACAAAATTCTCCACACTATCTTTTCTTGTGAAGTTGCTTCATATGAAGGTCCTGAATTGTTAGAGTGACAAATCACTCAACATGTTACTCGAGTTATTAAAGGAAGCTTTTTCCGCTAGTGAGATGCTTCCAAATTTCGACAATGAGGCGGTCAAATTGTTGCGTGACTTGGGTTTAGGATACATATCGATTCATGCATACAAAAATTATTGTTCACTATTCTGAAGGAATTTGAAATAGGCAAGAGTGTCCAATATGTGGGGAGTCAAGGTGGGAGACTAATGATGGAAAGTGTAAGAGAATTCCTCACAACATCCTTTTAGGTATTTACATTTATGGTAAGAAAATAAAGTATAAAATTGAAATATAAGGCAACCAAAAAAAAATCATGTAATTACAGGACGTTTTCCAACACTCCTCAAGATGGTGCAAGTTATCAACATATTGGAACTTGTCAATAATGATCCGAAGAAGAGATTTCCCAACTGACTTATTAAACACCACAACAATGTGTTCTAAAGAAGAAACAAATGATGGACTGATGATGTTGGCTCTTGGTCTTTCTCTCGAATGAAATGAATATCTTCATATGATTTGTCCTCTGGAAGAACAGAATATTTGCAAAATTAATCGTTTATATGTTATTACACAGTAACTGATATGAATTCTTCTTAACAAACCCTAACACATTCAGTATAGAATGTAGCAAAGGAGCTCAGAGATGATTTTGGTCATGGCTCAATATTCTGCCTCTTCAAAGGATCTGGAGACAATAACTTTATTTTTTACTCTTCTATAAAACGAGATGATTATCCCTAGAACTCAGAAGTCATAAAAACTAGAGGTAAGGTTCCCCATCAATTTTAAAAATGACATTATCTGCATCATTGAAATACATGAGAGCCCAGACTGACCTATGTAGAACAAGCCAATACTGGACATGACTTAGATATCTCAGAATACAATAAATAACTCCACATGATTTGAGCGAGGAATATGCATAATCTGATTTACCGCACTAATAACAAATGTCAAATCAAGATTTTTATTGTCAAGTAGATAAGTTGACCAACCAAACACCAACTTTACATCATTGATATAATAAAAAATAATAAGGGAACAAGTTGTCCTCTCTAAAAATATGGACTCCGACCATAACTAAACAAATACAAGGATACCACTGAAAGCTCTATGTGCGTCCCTCTATCACTGAACCACAAAAAATTAGTCAAAATCTTATGCCAAAGAGAAACTATCTAAAGCTGGGAACCCCTCTCCAAAAACTCTATTCAACTCCATCTATAAAGACATTATATCAATAAAGGCATTATCATATCAAATTACTCAAAAATTTATTCCCATTATAAACCGTCTATAATCAATTGTTCCATGACATTGACATAAAGGAAAACGTCTCCCAAAACCTGAAGATGAACAAGTCCATGAATTTATCGAAAAGTTGTCTACTCCTAAAGACTTTGATTATCTTTTTGTTGTAAATTTTTTTGTTTTTCTTTCTTTCCAAATTATCTAAAAAGAATCCAACACTACACGTCTTCAAACATGTTTTATTCTACACTTCTCGCCTTGATTGTAACACTAATTTCCTGAGAAATAATCTCTCCCATGTCTAGGGAGCACTCCTTTAACAGTGAAATTCTCTCTTAACCTTTCTCCAAACGAATGAAGCGATAATGTAGGAGCAGAAAATGTTCAAGTCTTTGCTTGAATTACTGCGCTTGACACACCATTTAGGTGATAGTTACAATTGTCCTTCTTCTTTTGATCAAATCAAAGATGTTCACCTTCCCATAAGCTACCATCTAAGAGATTAATTGGATGATGGAAGGAATCAAACGTTGATACATTGAAGTAGTTAGGAATTTGTCATTGATTCAAAAATAAGTTTGAGATTTGGGTATGTGGACGTAGAAAGTTATGTAACATGGATATTTAATAAATAACATAATTAGAGTATTGTATATGGGTATGGACTACGTATAGGACACTTCATATTCATATCCATCGATCAAATTGACAATTTGAACTTTCGGATACGATTTGGATATGCCCTGATACGCATGGATACAGCGGGGTTGAATCATAGTGAATATATTGAATATCATGATGTAATACCCCGTATTTTTATGCTTTATAAATTTGGGGATTTATTAAATTTAATGTGAGTTATTAATTTAATATAAATCTGGAAATTAAATATTTTTAATTATTAATGTGATGTGAGTTAGTAATTATGGGAAACTTGTTGAATATTACTAATGAGCAAAGTAATATATAATATTGGTTCTATTAAATGTCTCGAGTGAATAGAATGACAATTTTGAAAATTTAAGTGAGGACGCGCCTGTGTCGCGTCGGGAATAAATGTTGATTAATCAAAGTGAAATATTTTTAAGTTATCCGTATGGTCATTTTGAGTGCGACAACGTGTTCGTAAGGGTCGAGATAGTCGGAAAAGTGTACCCGGATGTTTAGTTTGGGCCTCGGGGCGTTTTTAGACCTAATTAGTACCCGGGAGGGCATTTTAGTCATTTTGCATTTTTGGGTAATTAAACCCATGAAAATTATTAGGCTATATCAGCCATTTAGAATAGTCCCTTAGGGTTATCACACTCAAACATTAGAACAGCCATAGGAGAGGAAAGGAGGAAGCTTTCCAAGCAATCCAAGGCCAACGATTCACCCGGTTGCAACGCCACCACCACCAACGCGTAGATCGCGCGACGGGGAACGCAACAACACCAAAATTGTCCACAAATCAGAATTCTAAAAATCCCAGGCAAGTGGTTATCTTGCCTATTTTCGTTAATGCATCACTCATGTTAGTCTAGGGATGATTATGATGAGTTTTATGGAAGAAAACCCAAATTTGAGATAGGAAATCGCATGTAGTAATGATTTGAACGTAAATATGGAAACCCCTTCACATGTAGAGGATTAAACCAAGAAATTATGATGTTTTAGAAGAAGAAAATTCTGTAAAATACTGATTAGAACCATGTTTAAGAAATTCTAGGGTTCTTGAGATTTTTATGAAGTTTTGGCCTATTAATCCATAGTTAATGATGAAAAATTGCATGTTTTACGTAGAAGATGATTAATATGGGTTTATACTATTAGTAGTACAAATTTTTGGGCGATTGGGAATGAAAAATCTGGATTTGGATGAGGTTAGGTGATAGAACCCGTAACTGGCTAATTGCAGAATTCACCATACCTGCTTGATCGATCGATCGAGCTAAGACCTTCGATCGATCGAGCCCCTGCCATCGATCGATCGACCCCTTCTGGCACACTTATATTTTTCCCTTTTAAAATTGTTGAATTAATTCTAAATGAAGAATACTCCTTAGACATCCTTATTGAAATATTTTGGGAGATGAAGATGACCAGTAGGATTTATTAATGATTAAGAGACCTTTAATGTAAGGCGAAATCTACATTTTTACGGTGTTTATATATAAGGGAGGATGAAATTATGTATTAAAGGGAGAGACGCGTAAGGGAGTTACATTGGAAATTAGATGAGTACCTACTGAATTCTACACTTAGGAGGATAGAGTCCATAAGTGATACGTAGTAAGTTGGATTAATTCCTCAATTTAAGTAAGAGACGAACCGTTATTAAGTGATAACTAAATAATGAGAAATAATGATAAACGTGATAATTATGGGTTATGAGATGAACCTAAATTTGATATGGTAAAAGTAGTATATTGATATGATCGTGTTTATGCATATACTATATACGTGTGAAAACCATCCCCGCGCTACTTGCTATCCCTGAGGTTACCGCGCAGGGATAGTCTTATCTCGATGTGACCTTTACGGGGGATATTGACTCGTATCCAAGAAGATTGGAATCCTAGGTACAGGCTATCGAATTGATAGTCACGGTCCTAAAAGACGCGAGGGTATATGCTGACCTCTTGGACTTGGAAACTATGCTTCGCCTCAATATTGTTTGTGTATGTATTAATACAGTTCGAGAGTGATTCCGAACATGTATTTCCCTTAGTACGAGTGATACGGGGATCGGATACCAGAGTATGCCCGCACCATAATTTTTATGTGGGGTGCTGTTAGAATATATATATATATATATATATCTATATATATATATTATACGAGAATTTAATATATATATGAAATTCTGAAATTTGGAACTACCTACTGTGTTATGGTATGTAAGATATGAATAATGTCTTCAAATTGGAAATACTTGTTTTGAAAAGTATAATATGGCACTGGGAAAACTTTATTAATAAAGAAGGTTTTAATGAGAGCTTTGTTACCAAATGAAATTTACTTCTTAAACAGTTGAATTGTTTTAGTTCAATTCTTATGAGTAACCTGAGATGAGACGAGTTAAACCGTTGGGAAGGTTAGTGCGATAGGTGTGCACATTAGAAGAGAGGCGAGAATTTCTCAAGAGAGTGTCGCACTAATATGTTGTTGCATTGGCCTGTAAACATTTTAAATACTTGCTAAACGAATTTTAAAATCATTTACACTATCGGGCTCTGACCCGTTTCCATTTTTCTTTCCTCACTTGTATATATATGTATATATTACAGGTGCCCAGCCACAGGGGCGTCTTGCATAGGGTCCTTTGGAAGGAACGCGTTGCAGCTTAGATGGGAGTTGCAGGCCTCTTACTTAGACGACCTCACCCATTTGATTCTACTTCTAGCATTATTTACTTCAGTTGGGCATGTGTCGCCCTTTCCTTTATGCAGTTGTTTTGTTGGATATTGTAATCCATTTATTTTCAGTATTTGCACCTTGGGATTATTTATTGTCAGGATGTTTTTCATTTAAGTATTAAATGTTGGATTCAATTAATTGAATGTTTGGTTATTTGGATTTATTTATTCTAGGATAATTGTGATGTGATCCATTAATATTGAATTATGTAAATTTTTAAATCATTGGTTATAAAATAGAATTTGCAAAGTAATGTCTAAAATGGTTTTGACACTTAGCTTAATTAATTAGGGTGTTTAAATTGGAAAAGTAATTTTTATGACAGTGATGCTAAGAATGATCCAACTGTTCACCTTGATTTTAATTTAATAAAGGAGTGATCGCCCGGTATTTAATTAGGCGGGGTGTCACAGGTGGTATCAGAGCATCAGTTTCTAGTGTCCATAGGATCTGTACGGCTTATTTTGCTTTCAGCTTAACATTTTTGTAATAGAGACCTATTTTAGGATTGTTGTATTCCTGCTTTTACGATTACGTCTCAGCTATTTGAGACTTGATAATAACTGTAGACTAATATATTTCTTCACGTTTCAGATGCCTTCGAGACGTGCACCAAAGGATAGACGTGCCCAAGCCGAGCAGACAGCAGCTCCGGCTCAGGGAACGATGAATGCTAATGAGGTAGCCGCTATTGTTGCACAAGCGGTGAATGCCGTGTTAGCGGTAGTACAGCAGGCTCCACCCCAGATTCAGGCAGTGGCGCCAGTACCTGCACAGCTTCCATCTGCATGGGAGCGGGTTAGGGATGCCTTTCAGAAGGCGCATCCCCCTGTGTTCTCGGGTAGTTCTGATATCATCATCGTCAGCCAATGGAAGAAGGATATCCAGAGGCATCTGCATATGTATGAGTGCACAGACGTGCATAAACATTTGTTGGCTTCCTTTAAGATGGTGGGGGCCGCTTTGCAGTGGTAGGAGTCCACCACCACCATGGAGGAGAGGGATATGATCCCGATTCAGTCATTCTAGGAGCGGTTTGACTGCATGTACTTTCCACCCGCCTTCCAAACTGAGATGAGGCAGAAGTTACTGAACTTGAAGCAGGAGAATTCTACCGTAGTTGAGTATGAGGAGGAGTTCACGAGACTTCTCACCATAGTGCCAAATGAGGCACCTACTGAGGGTAAGAAGATTATGTTGTTTATGGACGGGTTAGCTTGGAGGATCCGTCATCATCTTATAGGGAATTTGTCTCTGAGTACCTTTACAGATGTACTCAATTCTGCCTTACTACACTGCCAGGATCACCGCTTCCATCTACAGGGAAGCAAGCGAGCAGGAGAGTCCGGCCAGCAGGGCAGGACAGGGGGTAGTGGCGCTAGTGGAGCACCGACATCCCATGGATAGACTCGTCAGCATGAGCAGAGTTCCCAGCAGGGGACCCGACCAAGCGCTTTCGATCAGGTGATTCTAGGCAGGGATTTGGAGGTTATAGGTAGGGTCAGCAGGGACAGCCTTATTAGCAGGGCCAACAAAGCCAACACCGACAGCAACAGGGTCAGCAGTAAGGTCAACAGGGCCAACGGCATTTTCATCAGGGCCAACAGGGCCAGTGGCGGGGTGGTAACGGCCAGCAGGGTTAGAGGGGAGGTAACTTCAGAGGCCAATGTTTTATGTGTGGCAAGCATGGCCAAAAGCGCCAGGATTTCCCAGAGGGAGAGAGGGCCCAACAGCAGTAGGGTGCCCGTAACGAGCCACAAAGGCCACTTTTCCAGCCGCCCTCCCAGCACCAGCTTAAGTACCATCCCTACCAGCCATTCCAGCAGCTCCAGTGCAGCAGGGGCAGTTACAGTATGGACGTGTCTATAACATCCACCAGGCAGCAGCTCCACAGGCACCACCCGCGATTGAGGGTATGTTTCCTATCCATGGTACTATGGGTCGGGTTTTATTTGATACTGGGGCGACGCACTATTTTATAGCTACGCATTTTGCCAAGGCCTTAGGATTATTAACCATAGCAGAGAGCACTGTGACGTGTGTAGACTCACCATTGGGAAATGGTTCGCTTATTTTCTTTATATACCGGGGTGTGGGGGTAGATATCGGTAGCTTGGTATTACCTACAGACATGTTAGTCTTAGATATGCATGAGCACAATATTATTATCGGTATGGATTGGCTCGCAGCTTACAGAGCCATGATTGATTGTTTCGGTGGGAGTATTGTCTTTGCCATTCCGAGGCAAGAGATGTTTGTAGTGGCGATGCCTAGCCCAGAGGAAGGCTCGACCGCTCATTTATATTATATATGAGGAGGATACCTCTAAGGAGGTTGTGATTCCCTTAGATTCGATCCTAGTTATTTGTCAGTATTCCGATGTGTTTCAGGAGATACCAGGCCTACCCCCTAGTCGTGAGATAGACTTTGTCATAGATTTATTACCGGATACTAGGCCGATAGCACACGCTCCATACCGTATGGCTCCGGTGGAGATGCAGGAGTTACGAGATCAGATAGAGCAGCTATTAGGTCAGGGCTTCATTCGAAGGAGTACTTCACCTTGGGTCCCTCCAGTTTTGTTTGTGAAGAAGAGAGATGGTTCACTGAGACTATGTGTGGAGTACCGGGAGTTGAACAAGGTCATGATACGGAACAAGTATCCGTTGCCTCGAATCGATGATCTGTTCGACCAGCTGAGGGGAGCAACTTTCTTTTTGAAGATAGATCTGAGGTCGGGGTACCATCATCTATGTATTAGGGAGTATGATGTTTCAAAGACTGCTTTCTTGACAAGATATGGGTCCTATGAGTTCAGAGTGATGCCATTTGGACTCACAAATGCTCCAGCCGTATTCATGGACTTGATGAACCGAGTGTTCAGATAGTTCTTGGATCAGTTCATCATTATTTTCATAGATGACGTTCTGATATATTCACACTCCGAGGAGGAGCATGCCGAGCACTTGAGGCAGGTTTTTTAGACTCTACGAGAGCATCAGCTGTATGCTAAGTACGAGAAATGCGGGTTCTGGTTGCGGGAAGTATAGTTCCTTGGGCATATTGTTTCTGAGCAGGGGATAGCAGTCGACCCGAGTAAGGTGTTAGTGGTGAGGGAGTGGGGACAGCCCACGACACCGACAGAAGTGCATAGTTTCTTAGGTATAGCCGGATACTACAGGAGATTCATTCGGGGATTCTCCAAAATAGCGGGTCCATTGACGAACCTGACTCGCAAAGGGGTACCATATGTTTGGGATGATGATTTTCAATTGGCTTTCGACGAGCTGAAAGACAAGCTTACTTCAGTACGGGTCCTCACTTTACCTAAGCCGGGAGTGGAGTACCTGGTTTACACCGATGCCTCTTTATGGGGACTTGGGGGAGTACTTCAGCAGGAGGAGAAGGCTATAGCTTTTGCCTCCCGTAAGCTTAAGCCGCATGAGAAGAATTACCCCACCCATGACCTAGAGTTAGCAGCGGTCATTTTTGCGTTGAGGATTTGGAGGCACTATTTATTGGGAGAGAAATTCCGCTTGTTCACAGACCACAAGTCACTGAAATACCTGTTCACTCAGTGAGAGCTGAATATGTGTCAGCGCAGGTGGTTAGAGTTTGGGAAGGACTATCAATTTGACATACAACACCATCCGGGGAAGGCCAAAGTTATTGCTAATGCGTTGAGCCGTAGGCCGGTAGATGACGTAGCGGATGTCTGGAAAGCAAAGTGGAAAGAGTTGGGTCACCAGGACGCAGTAGCACATTCTTTCGTATCTGTCATGACAGTGAGACCCAAGATTGTTACGAGGGTGATATAGGCACAAACCGCAGACCCGTTTTTCCAAAAGCAGATCGTACGACTTTTAGCCGAGGGTGCTGAGTCCTATTCTGTTAGTTCTGATGGGGGTTTGAGGTTTAATGGGAGATTAGTGGTTCCAGAAGGAGAAGAATTACGTCATGCAATGATGACCCAGTCTCACGGGTCCCGATTTGCAGTACATCCTGGAGGCGATAAGATGTACCAGGATATGAGGTGGCAATACTTGTTAAGTGGGATGAAGAAGGACATCGCTGAGTTCATGTCCAAGTGTTCTACCTTCCAGATGGTGAAGGTGGATCATCAGAAACCGTCAGGGTTGCTTCAGCCATTGGAAATACCTGCGTGGAAATGGGAGAGTATTTCCATGGATTTTATTACAGGGTTACCCACCTCACAGCGGGGCCATGACTCCATCTGGGTGATTTTGGACCATTTGACCAAGGTGGCTCATTTTCTGCCAGTGCGAACAGACTACACCATGGGTCAGTATGATTAGTTGTTCATAGCTGAGATTGTCAAATTACATGGGGTGCCCCTGAATATTGTGTCAGATAGAGACAAGATTTTCGTGTCACGTTTCTGGGAGAGCTTTCAGGAGGCTATGGGTACAGAGTTGAGGTTGAGTTCAGCTTATCACCCAGAGACGTATGGACAAACAGAGCGTACTAATCAGATGCTGGAGGATATGCTACGCATGTGTGTCCTTGATTTTGGAGGAGGTTGGGAGCCACATCTTCCACTGGTAGAGTTCGCTTATAATAACTCTTATCAGTTCACTATTGGCATGGCTCCATTCGAGGTTTTGTATGGCAGACCTTGTCGTTCCCCAACTTGTTGGTTAGAGGTGGGGGATAACAAGTTTCTAGGGCCAGAGGTGATTTAGGAAACCTCTGCGAGGATTGAGATGATCAGGAGTCGCATTCAGGTAGCCCAAGACAGGCAGAAGAGCTACGCCGATGCGAAACGGTTCTTCCGAGAGTTTAATGTGGGGGACCAAGTATTACTACGTGTATCTCCTATGAAAGGAGTGATGAGGTTTGGGAAGAAAGGGAAATTTGCCTCAAGGTACGTGGGACCATTTCCCATTATTGAGAGGATTGGGCCGGTGGCATACAGGTTGGGACTGCCAGAGCATTTACATCGCATTCATGATGTATTCCACATCTCGTCATTGAGACGATACCTTCGGGATGACATGGTTCACACCCACATCATGATAGAGGAGATAGATTTACAGCCTGACAGCTCTTACGAGGAGAGACCGGTGGCTATCCTAGACCATAGTGAGAGGAGATTGAGGTCGAAGGTAGTTCCACTTGTACGGGTCCAGTGGGAGCATCATAATGTGGATGAATCCACTTGGGAGCGCGAGGCAGATATGCGCGAGAGATATCCAGATTTATTCTTACCATGTATGACTTATTTTCTGAATTTCGGGATGAAATTCCATTATTAGGGGGGAAGTATGTAATACCCCGTATTTTTATGCTTTATAAATTTGGGGATTTATTAAATTTAATGTGAGTTATTAATTTAATATAAATCTGGAAATTAATTATTTTTAATTATTAACGTGATGTGAGTTAGTAATTATGGGAAACTTGTTGAATATTACTAATGAGCAAAGTAATATATAATATTGGTTCTATTAAATGTCGCGAGTGAATAGAATGACAATTTTGAAAATTTAAGTCGGGACGCGCCTGTGTCGCGTCGGGAATAAATGTTGATTAATAAAAGTGAAATATTTTTAAGTTATCCGTATGGTTGTTTTGAGTGCGCCAACGTGTCCGTAAGGGTCGAGATAGTCAGAAAAGTGTACCCGGGTGTTTAGTTTGGGTCTCGGGGCATTTTTAGGCTTAATTAGTACCTCGGTAGGGCATTTTGGTCATTTTGCATTTTTGGGTAATTAAACCCACGAAAATTATTAGGCTATATCAGCCATTTAGAATAGTCCCTTAGGGTTATCAGACTCAAAACATTAGAACGACCATAGGAGAGGAAAGGAGGAAGCTTTCCAAGAAATCCAAGGCCAACGATTCACCCGGTTGCACCGCCACCACCACCAACGCGTAGATCGCGCGATGGGGAACGCAACAACACCAAAATTTTCCACAAATCAGAATTCTAAAAATCCCAGGCAAGTGTTTATCCTACTTATTTTCGTTAATGCATCACTCATGTTAGTCTAGGGATGATTAGGATGAGTTTTATGGAAGAAAACCCAAATTTGAGATAGGAAATCGCATGTAGTAATGATTTGAACGTAAATATGGAAACCCCTTCACATGTAGAGGATTAAACCACGAAATTATGATGTTTTAGAAGAAGAAAATTCTGGAAAATACTGATTAGAACCATGTTAAAGAAATTCTAGGGTTCTTGAGATTTTTATGAAGTTTTGGCCTATTAATCCATAGTTAATGATGAAAAATTGCATGTTTTACGTAGAAGATGATTAATATGGGTTTATACTGTTAGTAGTACAAATTTTTGGGCGATTGGGAATGAAAAATATGGATTTGGATGAGGTTGGGTGATAGAACCCGTAACTGGTTAACTGCAGAATTCGCCATACCTGCTTGATCGATCGATCGAGCCAAGACCTTCGATCGATCGAGCCCCTGCCTTCGATCGAGCGACCCCTTCTGGCAGACTTATATTTTTCCCTTTTAAAATTGTTGAATTAATTCTAAATGAAGAATTCTCCTTAGACATCCTTATTGAAATATTTTGGGAGATGAAGATGACCAGTAGGATTTATTAATGATTAAGAGACCTTTAATGTAAGGCGAAATCTACATTTTTACGGTGTTTATATATAAGGGGCGATGAAATTATGTATTAAAGGGAGAGACGCATAAAGGAGTTACATTGGAAATTAGATGAGTACCTACTTAATTCTACACATGGGAGGATAGAGTCCATAAGTGATACGTAGTAAGTTGGATTAATTCCTCAATTTAAGTAAGAGACGAACCGTTATTAGGTGATAACTAAATAATGAGAAATAGTGATAAACGTGATAATTATGGGTTATGAGATGAACCTAAATTTGATATGGTAAAATTAGTATATTGATATGACCGTGTTTATGCATATACTATATACGTGTGAAAACCATGCCCGCGCTACTTGCTATCCCTGAAGTTATCACGCAGGGACAGTCTTATCTCGATGTGACCTTTACGGGGGATATTTACTCGTACCCAAGAAGATTGGAATCCTAGGTACAGGCTATCGAATTGATAGTCACGGTCCTAAGAGACGCGAGGGTATGTGCTTACCTCTTTGACTTGGAAACTATGCTTCGCCTCAATATTGTTTGTGTATGTATTAATACAGTTCGAGAGTGATACCGAACATGTATTTCCCTTAGTACGACTGATACAGGGATTGGATAGCAGAGTATGCCCGCACCATAATTTTTATGTGGGGTGCTGTTAGAATATATATATATTATACGAGAATTTAATATATATATGAAATTCTAAAATTTGGAACTACCTACTGTGTTATGGTATGTAAGATATGAATAATGTCTTCAAATTGGCAATACTTGTTTTGAAAAGTATAATATGGCACTAGGAAAACTTTGTTAATAAAGAAGGTTATAATGAGAGCTCTATTACCAAATGAAATTTACTTCTAAAATAGTTGAATTATTTTAGTTCAAATCTTACGAGTAACCTGAGATGAGTTGAGTTAGTGCGATAGGTGTGCACATTAGAAGCGAGGTGAAAATTTCTCAAGAGAGTGTCACAATAATATGTTGTTGCATTGGCCTGTAAACATTTTAAATACTTGCTAAACGAATTTTAAAATCATTTACACTATCGGGCTCTGACCCGTTTCCCTTTTTCTTTCCTCACTTGTATATATATGTATATATTACAGGTGCCTAGCCACAGGGGCGTCTTGCATAGGGTCCTTTGGAAGGAATGCGTTGCAGCTTAGATGGGAGTTGCAGGCCTCTTACTTAGACGACGTCACCCATTTGATTCTACTTCTAGCATTATTTACTTCAATTGGGAATGTGTCGCCCTTTCCTTTATTAAGTTGTTTTGTTGGATATTGTAATCCGTTTATTTTCAGTATTTGCACCTTGGGATTATTTATTGTCAGGATGTTTTTCATTTAAGTATTAAATGTTGGATTCAATTAATTGAATGTTTGGTTATTTGGATTTATATATTCCAGGATAATTGTGATGTGATCCTTTAATATTGAATTATGTAAAGTTTTAAATCATTGGTTATAAAATAGAATTTGCAAAGTAATGTCTAAAATGGTTTTGACACTTAGCTTAATTAATTAGGGTGTTTAAATTGGAAAATTAATTTTTACGACAGTGATGCTAAGAATGATCCAACTGTTCACCTTGATTTTAATTTAATAAAGGAGTGATCACCTGGTATTTAATTAGCCCGGGTGTCACAGATGAATACTCTTGATATGAATATTTGGGTTTATCACTGAGATCACAAGAAGCCGAAGCCTAAGAATGCATCACTGAAGCGACTAAAGTCCACTCTAGGCGATTGCACAAGTCCACACAAACATTTCTTTACACGACAAACTTTTTCAGTATACTCCCTAAACCGACCCCTAACTGAAAGCTTGGTTGTGGGTTCATACATATATATTTAAGTGAATAACCATTAAGGAAAGAATTACAAGAAGATGAACAAAGGTTTGTTGGGCCACGTGATCAAAAGTAGCACTAAAGTCCTTGCTAGGAATGTAAAACCATAGGTCCTTGGCCTCCAGGCAAAACCTTGATTTAGAGTGACACCCACAACCATTTAATACTAAATAAATTCTAACACCCAATCTAGAAAGCAAAGGAACGAGTACCCATGCATCGTTACATTAATCTATACACATTTCAGATTACATGGTAGACACCCATTTAAAATCTTGTAGTCTCAGACATAAAACGAGAATGAGTACTGTGATGGTTATACATCACCCCCATTCTTTTCTCTTCATATTTTTATTTTAATAATCTTTTCATTAAAGCTATAACTATATTTGTAATACATTGACTAATTAAAACCTTTCAACCGCAATGGATTGTTTACGGACCTTAAAAGGATATCACTTTAGGGACTATTAAACCTTTTTAACCCCATCCACTCCCAGCGCGGTTCTATTAAGAAACCCATGTCATCTCCTAACAGAGCACATATTATAATCCTTGTGACTTAATATACTAACTACCTTCTTTATTTCTTAATTAATATTTTACAATAACTTAGAATAAGGTTACTTATTCACATGTATTAGTTTTTAGAAGGCATGAATGGCAAAGCAGCTTTACTTATTTTTATTGTATATGTTACTTGATATGAATGTTTCTTTCCCAATAATTTGCAGGTAAAAGCAAGGGATGTACATGTCTGGCAAACACGTCATTTCTTTTAGTCAAGAAGATTGATCTTCTAAAATTCTACTGCATGCTTTCAAAATGCTGCAGGTTGTTGCCCCTAAGTTTTTTCTCATCTCTTGTTTAGATTTTATAACTGAAAATTTCTTTACTGAATCGTATAACCTTGCTTATGTGCATCTATATCGACCATAATCTTACCATATATGGTTCGAGTACTTCAAACTCTTATTACACTATTGTTAGAAATTCATATTGTGGTTATCTCACCAATTCTTTGTTAATTGTGCTTTATGTATATTAGTATGGCGCATCTATAAAATTATATGAGCATAGTTATATTGGTGTTTTTAATGTCTATTCTTTATATTCCGCAAGAACGGGCTAGTTTTGTGATGACTATTTTATTTTTATTTTGTAGTTTTAACATTATGAGCCCTGTCTCACATTTTTTTTTTGGCTTGGATGCTTTTCGTACTTAAATTTTTTTTCTTCCCATTTTCTTGTTTGCATCGAAGGTTACATACATTTCTTATAAATATAACAAATAAAAGGGGCCGTTCTCTTACTATCATTACTAGGATAAGAATAATACACCAGTTTGCTTCTACAAGCTATGTAGGAGTACAAAGCAACACATGATATTCGGTATATCTTCAATTAAATTGTTAAGATATGACTTATGGATCTCAATCTAGCTCTGACTCAATTTGTTTTTTCTTCTCCATTGTAGTATACCCATAAAGGGTACGTAGCTTGGATCACTTATAAACAAGCCCTTGACCAACCTAACTAATTGCTCTCATCTATATTCCATGATGAGCCTGTAGCTCAACTCACTCCCTACAAAACCATTGAACGTCATAATCACACTATCGCCCGGTAAGTCCACAAATCAAGAGAGCAAAACAAAATAACCAACAAAGCCAGAGCAAGCCCAATAAGAAAATAAACCAAAAAAGGTGGGAATGAATTTTTAACTTACTCCATGGCGATTATGGGTCAATTAATCCATAAAACAAAGTCATTATATCTAACGCCTTGTCAAACTGAGAAGTTCACCCAAAATAGCATTCAGACAGATGTAACCCTGCAATACGAGTCTTGAAAACCCACAAAATTGGTGTGCGAACATGGAAAATATGATCTCTAGATAACAAAACATGATGGGTAAGAAGTATATACCAATGACACACCTTTTAGTGTTGAATTAAACTAGAAAAATGACAGTAAAAGTCCTGGAAATTTGAATCTCAAACTTTGGTTGGCTTCTGTAGTTTAGAATATACTGCATACCCAAAACACACCTATTATACATATGTTAAGATCCATATTCCCTTAACATTCTCTTTTTAAGTTATGAGCTAAAACCATATTGAAAAGTTGTCACTTAAGTCGTTTAATTCAAGATTAAACTGTTTAAGTAACTCCGAACTATTTTTTGAGGAAACTCTTTTCTTTAAAGCAAATAGATTAATCACAAGATGTGTTTAATAAAAATATGTACGAGATATGTTCAAGATTATGAAACTAGTTTTGAAAAACAAAACTAAAACTGTTTAAATCAATTTTAATCGGCACACCAACAAGAATGAGATGAGGAGATCTAGAAAGATCAAGTACACACAGTTTTAAACGTGGTAAAACCTCACCCAACTGAGGAAACATCCACGGTGACTTCTAAGTCAAAAACCAAAAATCCACTAAAACAAAATATACAAGTTACAAGCTATTTAACACATGCAAAAAAAATAGACCTATACAAGTTTAGAATATGTACCCACTGGTTGATTCTAACTTTTCTGCAGTTCTGATGCTGATTTGGCTTTCTCATCTAGCTAACTTCTCCACACTTTATTCCAGCTTTACGTCGACTCTTTACGTTTCAAGATCTTTTGTCCAACACTTCTTGTGTTATAGTGTGACAAGTGTTTGTGACAGTGTTCTAACACATGCATGTACACACGCACACTTATTTATACAAACAAGTCCTATCAAATTACAAAAATACCTAAATGATATAGGTTTTTAGTTTGTCTCTTCTTTAGAAACAACACACTTTCTTGATATTTAAAACTAACCCAGAATCCAAGGTTACCTTGCTTAGAAGACGGCCAAGGTCATAATAAATTTCAGAGGGTTTTGAAAATGTTTTTGAAATTGAAAACCACCAATTGCGATTCCAACTAGATCATAAGTCTGGTTTCATAAGAACTAGAAACAGGAAAGGAATTTGTTGATTCTTGAGTTGTGAAAAACATTTACCAAAAAATAATCAACAAATATGATTTCTCAAAATGAGAAACGTAAAAATACAGATCTAAGAGATATATGACATAAAACTGCAAGATCTATAGTTTCTATAAAAAAGAAATAGAGATCTAACTTAAAATATCTAAGTTGGTTAAAAGATCTCAAACTCAGAGGATTTAACCCACGAACAAGTATAAAACCATTTCCAAAATAACTCTCAAACACTCAGGTTTGGTTTTTGTTGTAGACTGATTTTGAATTGAAAGGAATTTAGGATTTGAAACGAGATTAGGGTTTAGATGATTTAGGGTTTTTTCTCTCTGGTTTCTCACTCTTATTTATTTCTCCTTTCTCTCTCATTTTTATGAACTGGCCAAAAAGTCCTCAAATGAAGAGGCTCAACCTCCTTTTATACTAGGCAAGGAAGGTTCGAGAATATCAGCTCAAATCTAATGGCTGAGATTTGGTCATTGGCTTTTGACTTCCATCCAACAGTTTAACATCAGCGGTGGATTAAACGCTTTGTGATTGGTTTAAAGATGGTTCACATGGATTGGGATAAAATGCATGCAGAACGTTGATAACAAAGATCCAAGTACTGAGATTGAGTATAGGTTCTGAGTCTAACAACAAACACAAGTCAGGTCGCTATAACGTTGACAGGTGTAAGGCTCATATTAAACAAAAATGCGTGTTTTTAAAGTAATTACACACACACACCTTCAAGTCTCAAGCACTTTTGGATTCTACCCAACCAAACATTCAACAAGATTAGATAAAACAAGAAATTACAAAATGACCCCCAAAGTTTATAAAACCCACTTTTAATTTGTTAAAAAGCATTTAAAAATTGTTTAAAAAATCCCCAAAATTATTAACAACTTATTTTAAAAGGGAATTAACTCACACAAGTAAATAAATCAATATATATGAATGTATGCAATCCTAGTTTGTGTGTGGTTGATATTTTACCTTTAAATGAACCAATTGAGTCATAAAGTGTAGTATCTGAGGTTCTTTGGTATCTAGGGGATGGAACTCAAATTTTGTCACAATTTCCAAACTAGATGAACACTTATATAATGTAGACTCAAGTAAGTCAAGAGTATAAGGTGCTTCAATCTCCCCCTTTGGAAATATGAGATAAAATCTCCTTTGGGTCATTTAGGACTCATAGGGATACAAAAATAAGAAAAACCTATTCCTATACACAATTCTATCTACCCATAGCCTAGTAAAAGAAAAATTACATAACTCAACTAATTACAAACCAATACCCTAATAACATCTGTTGTAGACAACGGTACAGATTCCTGCAAATAAGACTAAGATCAAGCTTTTTAGAAATATGTACAAGAAAAAATTAACCCATAAGACTCAAATTTCTCCCCCATTTTGTCTCAAATGGACCAAGGAAAAAAATACTTAAGCCACACGAGTTTATTCAGCACAAACCATTCCTATCGATTTTCGCAAAGAATGAAATATATTATAATCCAAAGGTTTTGTAAACATATCTGTGAGTTGCAAATCAGTAGGAAGATAATTAATTTCTAATTCCTTAATTTTAACTAATTCACGTATAAAATGATGTCTAATTTTTATATATTTTGTTCGCGAGTGTTGAACAGGGTTTTTAGAAATACTGATCGCGCTTTGATTATCACAATATAGATGAAATTGGTCTTCTTAAATGCCATAATCATTTAGCATTTTCTTAAGACAAAATAATTGGGCATAGAAGCTATCCCTAGCTATGTATTTAGATTCAACTGTGGATAAAGAAGTGCATTTTTATTTGTATCATTGGTGTACCAAAGTCCTAAATTTAGAGTGCAATTTATGTATTTAATGATTCTTTTTACATATATTAAGTGGCTCTCTTTAGGATTATTTTGATAAAGGGCACACACGCAAACTGCGTACATAATATCAGGACGCGAGGCAGTAAGGTATAGTAAGCTTCCTATCATACTACGATATAGAGTGGGATCTATGGATTTTCCATTCTCATATTTAGATAATTTGACCGTAGTACTCATGGGAGTTCTAGCTTCTTTGGCACTTTCAAGCCCGAATTTTTTAACAATCTCTAAAGAATATTTTGATTGCGAAATAAATAAACCTTATGAATTCTGTTTGACTTGAAGACCAAAGAAAAATTGCAACTCCCCTATAAGAGACATTTAAAATTCTTTACGCATAATTTCAGAAAATGATTTAACTTCTGAAGGGGAAGTTGATCCAAAAATGATATCGTCGACATATATTTGAGCTATAATAATATCTTTGTCAAAATGTTTGACAAAAAGAGTTTGATCATTTCCACCTCTCTTGAAACCTTTTTCTAACAGAAAGTGGGAAACACGCCCATACCAAGCTCTTGGCGCTTGTTTCAGACCATAGAACACCTTTTTAAGATGATAAACATGATTTGGATTCTGAGGGCCAATAAACCCTTTGGGTTGTTCAACATAGGTTTCTTCAGTAGAGATTCCATTAAGAAAGGATGATCTTACATCCATTCGGAAAAGCATAAAGTTCAAGTAATAGGCTATGGCAAAGGGAAGACGAAAAGACTCTAAGCGAGTAACAGGAGCAAACGTCTCGTTAAAAGTTATTCCTTTAATTTGAGAGTATCCTTGGACCACGAATCTGGCTTTGTTTCTAATGATTATCACAGTTTCATCAGTTTTACTTTTAAATAGCCAACGTGTTCCAATAACCTTTTTATGATCAGGCCTAGGAACAAGATACCAAACATCATGAATGACATATTAAAGAAGTTCTTCCTGCATGGAAGAAATCCATTGAGGGACATTCAATGCTTCATTTACGTTCTTTGGTTCCATGAGGGAAACAAAACATGCATAATGAGCATAGGTTCTTAATTGAGATCTTGTACGTACAAGTTCACAATGGTTACCAACAACGTTATCTATGGGATGATCTTTAGAAACCCAGTTAGGTACTTCAAGTTTGTCAATTGGAAAAGAATCATCTATTTATGGAGACTCGTTTTCTAAAATATTTTCAGACTCTTCCATAATAGTTGGTTCTCCAGTCTTACTCTCAACAGTAGTGTCACTTACAATAACGTTTATGGATTCTATTAAAGTCTTTGTGCGATGATTATAGACACAGTATGCTCTACTATTGAGAGAATATCCTAGGAAGATAGCTTTATCTCCACGTGTCTCAAATTTGGATAAGTGTTCTCTATCTTTGCAAACGTAACATGTACTACTAAAAGTTTTAAGGTATTTAGGATTGGGCTTCTTCCCATACCATAGTTCATAAGGAGTTTGTTTAGAATTCTTCCTAAAATAGACCGTATTAATAATGTGACATGCTGTATGAATTGATTCTACCCAAAAATATTTAGGTAAACACTTGTCATGAATCATAACACGTGCCATCTCTTGAAGGGTAAGATTCTTTCGCTCAGCAATTCCATTTTATTGAGGAGTCTTAGGAGCACTAAATTCATGTTTGTAACCATTATAGTCATAATACTCTATAACACCTGTATCTATGAATTCTCCTCCTCTATCACTACGATTTCTATTTACTTGAGTGTCCTTCTCATTTTCAATACGAAGTAAGATTTTCAAAAAAATTCTAAAAGTGTCAGAGTTTTGTTTTAAGAATTCCACCCAAGTAAACCTGGTGAAGTCATCTACCATAACAAGAATGTAACTATGTCCACATAGACTAACAGTACAAGAAGGACCCATTAGGTCCATATGGATGAGCTCTAAAGGATTAGAGGTAAGGATATATTTAACTTTCTTATGAGGTGCCTTAACAATTTTTCCTTCCTGACATGATCCACATACAATGTTAGAGATAGGTTTAATCTTTGGAATTCTTCTAACTATTTCTTGTGAAGATAATCTATTAAGGCTATCGTAATTTATGTGACCCATCCTATTGTGCCATATTTCATTGTCATCCATTCTGGAAATGTTACATACTTCAGTACTGTTCTGGATTGTATAACAAATGTCGGGAGTCCTGAGTCCAGTAATTATGCACTCGCCTTTTTCATTTAAAATCTTGCAATTATTCTTTAAAAATGTGACAGTTTGATTTGAGTCACAAAATTGCGAGATACTAAGTAGATTAACCTTAAGACCTTTTAATAGAGAACATTTTCAAGCAGAGGCAATCCTTTTTCTTGGAGAGTTCCTTTACCAATGATTTGAGATAATACACCATCACCGAAAATAACTTTTCCTCCAGCAAAGCTCGTTTTGTTTAAAAGTTTTTTATCATCCCCAGTCATATGTTTTGAACACCCAGAATCTAAATTCCAACCAGAAGGAGTGTGTTCAACTTTTAAAGAAGTAATCACAATGTTACACTTCATCTGGGGTAATATCTCATATTTTCTAACCCAAATAGCTCTTGTTTTTGTTTTGATCATATTTGCTCTCATTTGATAAAACTTGCGAGCATTAGATTTTTGTTGAAAAATATTTTGCACATGCATTTGAGTTTTATGGAGAGTATGAGCATTTGGTTTAGAAAAGTGCTTATGAATTCTTCTTGTAAATGATTTTTTAGGTCTAGTCTTTCTCTTTCTATAGTTAGAGTTTTTGTCTAGTTGTCTACGCAGAACATAATTGTTACGACTTCTCCTAGAGTAGTTAAAGTTTTGGTATAAAGGAGTATTACATACAGGATTAAGTAAACGTCTAGAGTAGCAACCTTCGAAAAAATGCCTGTATATGTCACAGAAAGAGCAATACAGATTACTTGAAGGGGGTATCTCCTTAGGAAAGTCTCTAAACATAGGTTTCATGGGATTTTGATGTTGAACCTTATTCCTAAGGAGTACAGTTTGAAAAGAAAAATCACTCTTCCTAATCAGAGGGCAGGCGTATTTAGCCTTAGGTATACTACCACACTTAAAGTGACTTGATTCTCCAATATCCAACTTTTGATGTTTTTGATCAAACTCATCTTTTAGGGATTGAAAATCTGGATAGGTTTCCATAGGTCTTTTGCCACCTCACACAAAGTTGATTGATTCAATGTTTTTAATTTGGGTCTTTGAATTTGGGCAAAATCCTATTCCAGTTCGATCATTGGAATTGGTTTTTGAATCAGCAACAAAATCATTAAAACAATTGGAATTATTGTCAAACTTAGCAAATTTTTTGAAAATAGTTGCTATCTTTTCTTTAGCTTGTTTCAATTCTAATAATGTCCCATTATATTTTTTCTCCAGAGTTTTATTTGTTTCAATCAAATCTTTCAATTTTTTATCAAAAATTTTCAATTCATTTTCATGAGTTAGACATTGAGTAGAACCTCTTCAGGGTAAATTTTAACCATTAGACTTAGGTCTTTTAGTTTCTTAGTGAGGTCTTTCACTATCTTCTCTAGTCTAGAGCTTTTCTTGAGAGTTTTGGCATAAAGTGTGTGAACATCAGGGGGTCTTCAGTGTCCAAATCACTAAGTGTAGTGTGAAAAGTGACCCCTAAGGATTCAATTCTTGAACTCATACACAAATTGACATCATCATTATCACTTTTCCTTTGTCTCACACACCCCATTGTAGAACTAGCAATGTTCTCAAAAATTAAAGCATCTAAACCAATAGCAGCATGATTCATAACAACAGAAGTAGAGCTACTATCACCATCCTCATACTTTGGCACAGACATATCATCATTATAGATTATCTTAGAAAAAAAGGACATGCAAGGATAAAAAACATCGGATGACTCAGGTTCCTAATTATCAGAGTCACTTGAATCATCCCATGTCTTGCAAATATTGCCCCTAGTATATTTATTGGTCGTGTTCAAGTTAACTCTACAATCTTGTGCTATATGACCCAATTTTCCACATCTAAAACATTCAATATTCTTAAAGTATTTGTTAGGTCTCATATGAATGTCCTTGTGATGTTTGTCTTGACCTTTCTCATGAGGTTTGTGATTAGACTGAGTTGGATAATTTCGCTTGCCTTATCTGGTTGCCATTTTATTTCTTAATTTCACAATCTTCTTGAACTGCTTTGACATAAAGGCAATCTGATTATCCAAACTATCTAAATCACACTCGTCATCAGAATCATTATTGGGAATACTAAGCTCATGTATTATCATCTTAGAATAAAACTCAACTTGGAACTCATTTGTTTCCTATGGGACTAGGTTAATTGTCTCTTGAATTCTAGTTCCATTTTCACAGTTCTCAGTTTACTACTGAGTAATTCGGGAGTGAGATTGTGATCACTCATTTCCTCAATAACATATCTTTTGTTATCAAATTTCTATGGCAATGACCTTAGAATTTTCGAAGCAATTTCACGTCTATCATAAGTTATCCCATTAGAATGTAATTTGGTCACAATGTCAGTTAAATTCATGTAAAAGTCATCAAATGATTCAGAGTCTGATATGATTAAAGAGTTATACTGCTAGATAAGCATCTGTGTTTTAGTAGCCTTATCTCTAGTGTCACCTTCATGTGCAGTAACCAGTGTATCCCAAGCTTCCTTAGAAGTGGTACAAAATGAGATCCTTTTGAACTCATGTTCATTTATAGACATAAAAATGGCATTCTTGCCTTTGTTATTGTTCAGAGAGGCTTGTTTCTCTTATCGAGTGAATTAACTTAATACTTTCTTAATCCTCTCATTGCTTCCTTCAGCGGCTGGTTTCGTAGGATAAGTATATCCATTTTCAACAATGTCCCAGACATCATCTCCCAAGGTTCCTTGTATGAAAGAAACCATCCTTACTTTTCTATAAGGAAAGTTGTTTCCATCAAAGAGAGGAGGTCTGGTCAAGTTACCAAATCTTTCAGATTTCTCGTCCATTGTTTGATTTTAAGAAAAAAATTTAAGAAACGTAAGATCTTTAAAAAAAATTCCAAAGCTCTGATACCGATTGAAAAGCTGTCACTTAAATCGTTTAATTGAATATTAAACTGTCTAAGTAAATCCGAACTGTTTTTTAGGGAAACTCTTTTCTTTAAAACAAACAGATTAATCACAAGATGTGTTTAATAAAAATATGTACGAAATATGTTCAAGATTATGGAATTAGTTTTGAAAAACAAAACTAAAATAGTTTAAATCAATTTAAATCAGCACATCAACAAGAATGAGATGAGGAGATGTAGAAAGATTCAGTACACACATTTTTTAACGTGGTAAAACCTCACCCAACTGAGGAAACATCCACAGTGCCTTCTAAATCACAAACCAAAATCCACTAAAACAAAATAAAAAAGTTACAAGCTATTTAACACACATGCAAACAAAATAGGCCTGCACAAGTTTAGAATATGTAACCACTGGTTGATTCTAACTTTTCTGCAGTTCTGATGTTGATGTGTCTTTCTCAGCTAGCTAACTTCTCCACACTTTGTTTCAGCTTTACGTCGACTCTTGACGTTTCATGATCTTTTACCCAACACTTCTTGTGTTGTAGTGTGACAAGTGTTTGTGACGGTGTTCTAAATTATGAATGTACACACACACACACACACTTATTTATATAAAGAATTCCTATCAAATTACAGAAAGATCTAACTGATATAGGTTTTCAGTTTCTCTCTTCTTTAGAAATAACAGACTTTCTTGATCTTTAAAACTAACCCAGAATCCAAGGTTACCTTACTCAGAAGATGGCCAAGGTCATAATCAATTTCAGAGGGTTTTGAAAATGTTTTTGAAATTGAAAACCACCAATTGCGATTCCAGCTAGATCATAAGTCTGGTTTCATAAGAACTAGAAACAGAAAAGGAATTTGTTAATTCTTGAGTTGTGAAAAAACATTTAGAGAAAAATAATCAACAAATATGATTTCTTAAGATGAGAAACGTAAACATGCAGATCTAAGAGATATATGACATAAAATAGCAAGATCTACAGTTTCTATAAAAAAGAAATAGAGATCTAACTTAAAATGTCTAAGTCGGTTAAAAGATCTCAAACTCAGAGGATTTAACCCACGAACAAGTATCAAACCATTTCCAAACTAACTCTCAAACACTCAGGTTTGGTTTTGGTTGTAGAATGATTTTGGATTCAAAGGAATTTAGGGTTTGAAATGAGATTAGGGTTTGGACGATTTAGGGTTTTCTCTCTCCTTCCTCTATCAGTTTTACGAACTGGCCAAAAAGTCCTCTAATGAAGAGGCTCAACCTCCTTTTATACTAGGCAAGGAATGTTCGAGAATATTAGCTCAAATCTAATGGCTAATATTTGGTCATTGGATTTTGACTTTCATCCAACAGTTTAACATTAGCGGTGGATTAAACGATTTCCGATTGGTGTAAAGAGGGTTCACAAGGATTGGGATAAAACGCATGCAGAATGTTGATACCAAATATCCAAGGGATGAGATTGAGTATAGGTTCTGAGTCTAACAACAAACACAAATCAGGCTGCTATAACATGAGAACAAACTGTATGGTTGACTTACTCGAGTCTGTGCCATATAGGAGTTCCAACTAGTTTGGATATCGAGACAAAATAGGATTAGATTTTTCCGAGTTGCTCTATCTAAAAAAGGCATCAAGTTTAATCAAAAGCATCCCAGTCCAAGTTCTCCAATGTGACACAAAGTGGTAAGTACAACTCTTGAACCACAATTAGGACACATACACAACATATACAAGTTTATTATGTGTGCATATTTTTATGGTGGTGTTGTTTCTTCAAATATTTTTTTTGGAAAAAGAAATTCATTTGAATATTTTTTTAATCTTTTAAAATGATTTCTCATTGAATTGAAATATGATTTAAAAAATATATTTGAAGGTAACATAAGAATAATTTTTTATGATAAAAATTTGATTGGTTCAATTTTTAATTGGTAAATATTTTTTTGAGTCGAAAAATTTAATTTTTACAAGACTTTAAAAAAAACACGTGTGTTATTTTTTAATAAGGCGTTTTTTGTTTCTTTAGTGTCTTGGTGGTTAGACTCATTTGTGACCCTAGATTGAGTGGCTATCAATGAACCATATTATTAGTGCCTCAATCCTAGTGAACACCTTTTAACCAATCAAAATAGTTATCCTACTTTCTTTCTACACCCTTAGATCTTGGAGATTTGATCTAAGCCCTCCATTTATAACAAACCCTTTTGACCCTCATTTATAATATCTTAGGGTTTCTTATTCTTGTGTTAAGAAGAGAGTGTGATGGTTGAGAATAGAATAGAGAGGAGAGAGAAAACTCATCTTACATTTCATCTTCTTCTCCATCCATCTTGAGAGAAATCAAGAACCAAGAGAAAGAAGAGTGTTCCCCATACCATTCCCATACTGCCGTTGTCGTCTCCGAAACTAAGAGTGCGAGATGAAAGAAGCTGTCCCCGTTGGAAAGAAAGAGAGAGTGGGTGAACCGAGACCGCCGAAAACCAGAAATCGAAACAGAGAGAGATAGAGATCGCGATTAGCACGGCTGCCAGTCAGATCGGAAATAGAGAGAGAGTAATCGATGCAGGAGCAAGAGAGAAAAATTGTCACCGAAAACTGAGATCTTCAGATGTGTTCAAAACCACAGACGGAGCTATTTAAAACCGAGACTGTCAAAGTTTTAAGTCGTCAGAATTTTTCTCGCCGAAATTTTTCTCGCTGAAAAACTCGCCGAACTTTGAACCCAAGTCAGATTTGTGTACTCCTCAACCCTTATATCTCTTAGGGAATTTTTTAGTACACTAATTGTTAGGATTGTTTTGTGTTTGTTCTTGGATCTTTATTATATTGTTGTTGTTATTTTTTTTATCCAAGAATATAGTTTCAAATAAATTTGAAACACAAGACTTATTGTTGTGGCGTATATTCAGATTGGAGAAATATAATTTTGTTTCAAAAATTAATTTCACAAATTAGTGAAATATATTTTGGAGATAAATAATTTTGAAACAAAAATTGATTTGAATTTTTTATTCATAAAAATTTTGAAGTCTTGAATTCAAAGTATATTTGAGATTATTTGCATTGCATATAGAAGTTGCTTGTAATTAATAGGAATTACTTGTATATTTGATTGAAAGGCGTGAGAAGCATTTTACATGTTTAGTTAATTCACAAATACTATCACTCTCACACGAACATTTAGGAGTTGTGGTTCTTGGTGATGTATTTTGTTTGTTGGGGCTACAGAAATTCGGGATTCAAGGATAAAACAGAAGCTTCGTGGAGAAGAACAAATCAAGATATAATGCCTTTAAGAGTGGAGTAACTCGGGTAGGTACGTTTTCTGATCTTGTATTTTGGTTCTTAGTTGCATGCTTTATTATTGTAACTTGGTTGTGATTTTAGTGGACTTTTTCATTTTTCTCCGTAGAGGGGGCCGTGGATGTTTCCCTAATTTTAGGGTTTTACCACATTAAAAATCTCGTGTTAATTTGCTTGAATATTCTTAATTACTTTAGTGAACAATATCATACTCGAGACTTCAATTGAACGTTTTAGTTTTAAAAAAGCTTAAGGTAATCAAACTAAAGAATACAAAAAATATATTCAGAAAAATTGTTTTAACACATCTAGTGTTCATTTTGAAAAGAGTTTCGTTCAACGAGTTTATTTCGGAGTTTACTAAACTTATAACTTTTTGTTATTAATCTTGTAAACAAAGTTTTTTTCAAGTGGTATCAGAGCGGGTTTATCAAAAGATATTTTGATCCTGAAACTCCAGAAATTATTTTCAAAATTTGTTTCTAATTATGGATGAAAGATTTGAGAGGTTAGGTAACCTTTCCCGACCACTACTCTTTGAAGGAAGTAAATTTTCCTATTGGAAAGTACGAATGGTTGCTTTCATTCAAGGAACTCTTGGTGATGATGTTTGGGATATGATTGAAAATGGTTATGAACATCCAACTAAGTCTTTGTCTGATATTGATCCCACAATGGTTAAGAAACTTCGTAGCGAATTTACTGTAGTAGAGAAAAAGAAATCTCTCGACAATAATAAAGGGTAAGAATGCTATCTTTATGTCCATTAACGAACATGAGTTTAAAAGAATATCTATTTTCTCTACTTCTAAGGAGGCCTAAGACACTCTAGTCACCGCACATGAGGGTGATGAACAAGTTAAGGCCGAAAAAACACAATTGCTTATCCAACAATACAATACACTGATTATGGATGGCAATGAATCATTTGATGATGTCTACATTAGGTTAACCGACATTTTTACAAAATTACATGAAAATGATATAACCTATACTAGAAAATAAATCGTTCAAAAGATTCTTATGTCATTACCTGCTAAGTTTGACAATAAGAGATATGCCATAGAAGAGATGAATAACCCAAAACTGACTCCTGAATTGCTAAGTAGAAAATTAAGAACTGTTGAGATGGAGTTTGAGTTCAAAAAATAATTTACTGCCCGAAACAAGAGACTCACTGAACCTAATGTTCTGTTTTCATCATAATTGACTTCACCTAAAGTTAGTCCCTTAGACTTTGACCTTGACTTCAATGATGACTATGACTTGGATCACCTTGACAATCAAATAACTCTTATGAGCAAGCATTTAAAAAAGATTATCAAATTCAGAAATGCTTTAGCCTATAAACAAGGCAAATAAAATTATCAAGGTAATCAAAATCATAGACCTTATGAAAGATATGACAATAGTAGACCTAACATAGATATGAAAGATGTCAAATGTTATGGATGTGGAAAAATGGGACATATTGGTAATAAATGCCCAAATAAGCATACCAACCATACTAAGGCTAATTTATGTAAGACATGGGACAGCTCTAGTGATTCTGATGAAGATGAAATTGAGTCAACCCATAATTATGAGTCCTATATGTCATTCTATGACAGGATCATATATCGTGATGATGATGAATGTGTATCTACTCATGATTCTATTGTTCCTACTATTGCATCTATTGTTGAAAATGTTGTGACTGATGATGATGAAAACGACATTGCTAGTAATAACTTGAGGGTATGTCAAACTGAAAATATTGTCATTAAACCTGAAGTGTGTGTGAGTTCCACATATGAAATGAGTGATATAGGATACACTTCAGACGATACACATAGTGATTCCGATGATGATTTTCCTGATCTTCAAGAGCTATACACAAAAATGCGTAAGAAAAAATGCCTGTCTTGATAAAACGGTTCAGCTATTGAATGAGCATATTGATTTACTTAACCATACTAATAGGAAGAACACTGAAGAATTTACAGCACAATGTGTTGCCCATGAGACTGAAATTGTAGAATTTTTTGCAAAAATAGAAGATCTTTTTGAGAAAAATAATATTTTGGAACAAAAATATAAGTCTACCTTGGTAGAACTTGAAGAATCTAAGCAAAAAGTTTCAAACGTGTTTAAAAAATGCTTACACTTTGAAACTCAAGCTATGTCCAACAAAGAAATTATTATAGGAAGCAATTTTGATTCTGATGATAAATCTTGTTTTGGATTTGGAGAAAAAATTTATACTAGCAAAAATGTTTCTCCTGAAAATGTTCTTTTTGTAAAACAAGGCCAGAATCCTCAAAACACTCAGAAAGGAAATTATTTTAAAGATGTCTCTAAGGCAAAACAAAGTGATGATTCTCAAAACCCAAATCTAATGGTCCATCTAAGTATTCTGTCCACCTGTTAGAAATAATTATCAGAAACCCAAAGCCAGTGACACTTGGATGACCATTCCTATTAGGGATAAAGCAATTTTCAAAGACTTTAGTAATAAAGTCAAGTCCTCCACACATTACTATTGTTCATACTGTGATGTCTACGACCACTCCATTGCCGAATGTTTTCAAAAGAGAGTGTATACACCTACTTATTCCAACTTTAACTATTCTAGAAACAGTAGGAATACTTATGTTCTCCTAAAACAGACCACTCGTAACTCTATCTGTAAAAAGAAGGGAGGACATAAAACTGAGAAGAAATCATTTAGAAAGACCCAACAAAACTTTTCTAAATCAAAGGCCAATAAGATGGTTAAAACTAGGCCTATTTTGATTAGAAAAGATGACTTGCTACCCCAGCTCAAGTGCAACATTGTCATATTTTATATTAAGGCACGAAGCACTTTGTATGGATGGTATCTTAACTCCGGATGTTCTAAACATATGACCGGAGATTAAACTAAATTAACAAACAAAACAAACTTTCTTGGAGGTAGTGTTGTGTTTGGTGATGGGGTTTCATCTAAGATCATAGGTAAGGGAACATTGTGTGAGTAAGGTCTCCCCGAGATAAATGATGTCCTCCTAGTTAAAGGTATCAAAGTTAACTTGCTTAGAATATCTCAATTTTGTGATTCCAATCATACTATTGACATTTCTAAAATTGATTGCAAAATTTTTTATGAAAAGGGAAAGTGTATTTTAACAGGAAACTTAAATAAGGATAACTGTTACACAGTCCTTCCTAAGTCTGAATCTTGTAATAGATTGGGACATTCAAATCTTGATACTCTTCGTAAGAAAAGTTCCTAAGAAATTGTTAGAGGATTGCCTACAATAAAAAATTCTTTTAAATCCGTTTGTGGTCCTCGTCAGGAAGGGAAAATAAGTAACCCCTTTCATAAGAAAGTTAAAAATGTTTTAACTTCAAAACCTTTAGAATTTATCCACAAGGACCTTATGGGTCGCTTTCGAAACACGCGATATACTCGGGTTCCTTTCACAAAAAATAAATCCCATAACTTCGATGAGTTCTTAAAAATACCTTTAAATATAGAGAACGAGATACCCAAGTATGTCGCATCAGAAGTGACAAAGGTGGAGAATTCAAAGATTCGGGTGTTATAAAATATTGTATAGACAATGGCTATAAAAGTGAATTTAGTGCGCCTAAGACACACCAGCAGAACAATATCACTGATAGGAAAGAGAGAACCTTAGAAGAGATGGCTAGGGTTATGCTACATGTGAAAATTCTACCTAAGTATTTTTGGGCCAAAGATGTTCAAACGGCTTGTCATATCATTGATCAGGTATACCTTAGGAAGAATTTTAAATCTATTGATGATATTCGATATGAGTATCTTCGTAATGCTATTGGTATGATAGTTCTTACTTATTTCAACACTTCATTCATATCCTCGGTAGTTGCATGCTAATAATTGGTTTCTGAGTATTTAGGGCATGGTCGTTTCTCAAATGACAAAAGACGCCTCCTAATATCTGTTTAATGTAGGAGACCCTTATATCTGCCCTTGCATATGTTATTGTTTGTGTTGTCTCATTATATCATATTCTCTTGATTTATATCTTTTTATTCCGTTGTATGTTTGAGCAAAATTAGGGGACAAGAACTTGAGCACCTGTACTGCGATTTATATCTTTTGGTACTAACTCAACTAATATGCCATTGAGTGTTTATCTTTTTCAGGCATTTTTCACACCCGGTCGTATAGCGTGTCCTATTTATTAGGGTATTGGTATGTATTTTAGTCGAGTAATGTATTTTCTTATCTTATCTTTGGTTCTAGGATGGGAATGGGTAGATAGAGATTTTTGTATAGAAAATCTAGGATTTTTCATTTCTACCCACGAGTTCAGGATACTCAAGGGAATTTTGTCTCCAATATCCAAAGGGGGAGATTGAGAACACACTATATGGTTGACTTACTTGAGTCTGTGCCATATAGGAGTTCCAACTAGTTTAGATATCGAGACAAAATAGGATTAGATTTTCCGGGTTGCTCTATCTCAAAAAGGCATCAAGCTTAATCAAAATCATCCCAGTCCAAGTTCTCTAATGTGACACAAAGAGGTAAGTACAACTCTTGAACCACAAATAGGACACATACATTACATATACATGTTTATTATGTGTGCATATTTTTTATGGTGGTGTTTTTGTTTCGAATATTTTTTTGGAGAAAAAAATTCATTTGAATATTTTTTTAATCATTTAAAATGATTTTTCATTTAATTGAAATATGATTTTAAAAATATATTTGAAGGTAACATAAGAATAATTTTTTATGATAAAAATTTGATTGGTTCAATTTTTAATTGGTAAATATTTTTTTGAGTCAAAAAATTTAATTTTTCCAAGACTTTAAAAAACACATGTGTGTTATTTTTTAATAAGGCTTTTTGTGTTTCTTTAGTGTCTTGGTGGTTAGACTCATTTGTGACCTTAGATTGAGTGGTTATCAATGAACCATATTATTAGTGCCTCAATCCTAGTGAACACCTTTTAGCCAATCAAATTATTTATCCTACTTTTTTTCTACACCCTTAGATCTTGGAGATTTGATCTAAGCCCTCCATTTATAACAAACCCTTTTGACCCTCATTTATAATATCTTAGGGTTTCTTATTCTCGAGCTAAGAAGAGAGTGTGATGGATGAGAATAGAATAGAGAGGAGAGAGAAAACTCATCTTACATTCCATCTTCTTCTCCATCCATCTTGAGAGAAATCAAGAACCGGGAGAAAGAAGAGGGTTCCCCATATCGTCCCCATACCGCCATCTCCGTCGCCGAAGCCAAGAGTGAGAGATGGAAGAAGCTGTCGCCGCCGGAAAGAAAGAGAGAGTGGGTGAACCGAGACCGTCGAAAACCAAAAATCGAAATCGAGAGAGAGAAAGACCGCGATTAGCATGGCTACCAGTCAGATCAGAAATAGAGAGAGAGTAATCGACGCCGAAGCAAGAGAGAAAAACCGCCGTCGAAAACTGAGATCGTCAGACGTGTTCAAAACCGCCGCCGGAGCTGTTCAAAATTTAGACTGTGAAAGTTTTAACCTGTCGGAATTTTTCTCGCCGAAAACTGGCCGGACTTTGAATCCAAGTCAGATTTGTGTACTCCTCAAACCCTATATTTCTTAGGAAATTTTTTAATACACTAATTGGTAGGATTTTTTTGTGTTTGTTCTTGGATCTTTATTATACTGTTGTTGCTATTTTTTTATCCAAAAATATATTTTCAAATAAATTTAAAACACAAGACTTATTGTTGTGGCATATATTCAGATTGGAGAAATATAATTTTTGTTTCAAAAATTAATTTCACAAATTAGTGAAATATATTTTGGAGATAAATAATTTTGAAACAAAACTTGATTTGAATTTTTTATTCCGAATCTGAAAATTTTGAAGTCTTGAATTCAAAGTATATTTGAGATTAGTTGCATTGCATATAGAAGTTGCTTGTAATTAATAGGAATTGCTTGTATATTTGATTGAGAGGCGTGAGAAGCATTTTGCATGTTTAGTTAATTCACAAACACTATCACTCTCACACGAAAACTTATGAGTTGTGGTTCTTGGAGAGGTATTTTGTTTATTGGGGCTGCTGGAATTCGGGATTCAATGATAAAATAGAAGCTGCGTGGAGAAGAAAAGATCAAGATAGAATGCCTTTAAGAGTGGAGTAAATCGGGTAGGTAAGTTTTCTGATCTTGTATTTTGGTTCTTAGTTGCATGCTTTAGTGTTGTAACTTGGTTGTGAATTTAGTAGACTTTTTCATTTTGCTCCGTAGAGGGGGTCGTGGATGTTTTCTTATTTTTAGGGTTTTACCACGTTAAAAATCTCGTGTTAATTTGCTTGAATCTTCTTAATTATTTTGGTGAACAATATCGTACTCGTGACTTAAATTGAATGTTTTAGTTTTATGAAGTTTAAGGTAATCAAACTAACGAATCCAAAAAACATATTCAAAAAAATTATTTTAACACATCTAGTGTTCATTTTGAAAAGAGTTTCGTTCAACGAGCTTATTTCAGAGTTTACTAAACTTATAACTTTTTGTTATTAATCTTGTAAACATAGTTTTTTTTTCATAACGTTGACAGGTGTATGGCTCAGATTAAACAAAAATGCATGTTTTTAAAGTAATTACACACGCACCCTCAAGTCTAAAGCACTTTCGAATTCTACCCAACCAAACATTCAGTAAGATTAGATAAAACTAGAAATTACAAATGACCCCAAAAGTTTATAAAAATAACTTTTAATTTGTTAAAAAACATTTAAAAATTGTTTTAAAAATCCCAAAAATTATTAACAACTTATTTTAAAAGGGAGTTAACTCACACAAGTAAATAGAGAAATATATATGAATGTATGCAATCCTAGTGTGTGTGTGGTTGAGATTTTACCTTTAAATGAACCAATTGAGGCATTAAGTGTAGTATATGAGGTTCTTTGGTATCTAGGGGACGGGACTCAAATTTTGTCACAATTTCCAAACTAGATGAGCACTTATACAATGTAGACTCAAGTAAGTCAAGAGTATAATGTGCTTCACGTATAAGCTTACATGTCATTGAATTGCATTTGCCCTGACTGTTACTCTTATGATTTCAATCTTCTTTTCCTTTCTACAGCATTTAGTGCGGATGCGATGGTATGAATTAAGTCCTGCAGAATGGAGGGACTTCACAAATGTTTCTATTGATTTGATGTCTAAAATCGCTAACCCTTGTGAGGAATGAGCTTTGAAAAGTCAGATGGCTGCTCTTGTTACTGAGGTTTTGCTATTAGATTGAGTTTTGTTCTAGTTGCTGATGACTCCTTCGCAGTTGTATATACCTATGTATTTTATTTTGTTACAGATAGTTAGGAGAGAAGGCTCAAGTTTGTGGCAAAACTTTTTCCATCTCTAGTTGCCCTTTTTAACAATGGTCCCATCCAAGTATATAGGTGATTCGTCTTTCTATCTCCAGTTGCCCTTTATAACTTTTCTTGAGGGAGTTAAGGTGATTCACCTTTCCATTATAGGCCGAGTTGATGATGATAAGGTGGCTTCCCAAAGATATTATAGTTTATAATGAAGATTTAGAAGGTATAGATAACAGGTAGTCATGAGCAACTGTTTTGTGTTTATTGATTACCTAAAACCTGACTAGAGTGTTGTTATACATTTCTTTGTTTTTTTCCCTGTTTTGTTTTATTAAAAAAATGGGTAAACTAATGGACCTCCCATCTCATTTGTCATAATTACAAATATACAACCTCTTATTTTAACATTACACTTGCCTACCTTCTTGTTTCAACTATTATACTCACCTCCCGTTCGCTTGGTTTTTTTAAAACCTATTACTCTTGTAAGGGTAATGATCATACAAATTTGAAATAAGAGGAAATACGAGTTTAGTAAGACTTATAACATGAAGGACATTCAGTTAATTTTTACAAACAAGAGTGGGATCATTTTTATTGCTGGTTTCTTGCTTGGTATTTTATCTCCTTATTGTTGATGCGTACGCACGGGTCAGAGTATTGATTCTTCAAGTGAAAGAAGTATCCTCCCTATTTCTACTTTTATATTATTATGTTTCTAGAATTTGTACATTTCCTCCTTATAACGAATCTGTACTTTATGAGGACTGTTGTTGGTCTGCCATCTATTGTAATCTATTCTCATTAATTAAATAGCGTTTAGTTGTCACATGGTTCTGATTTTTTTCCCATTTCAGGGGATATGCGAAGGCTAGGACTGTGTGGACGGACTATATCCCTCTGGCACATCTTCTCAGGTCAGTTAGGTTAGTTAGATTACTTTTGTTAGTGTTTTTAAATCACTTTAAGAGTTTAGATTAGTGTTGTGTTGTTAAATATTTTGTTGTGAGTGTTGTAAATCTTTTAAATCTTTTGACTACTTACTGTTAGTGTTCTTAATTTTGATAAATAAAAAAAAAACACCATATTTTAATCTTTTGACTACTTATATCTCCATTTGTTGTTAATATTGTTATTAATATTGTTAAATGTATGTTATTAAATGTTAATATTTAGGCAAATTATTTTATTTTTTATACAAAATATATTAAATGTGTTTTTAATTTTTAGGCAATATATATATATTTTTTTATTTTAACGCAACATATTCTTATTAACACAAGTAACTGTTATTTATTAAATGTTATTTGTTATTGGTGTTTATTTGTTATTTGTTGTTACTTGTTATGTTAATTTAGTTTAAGTGTTAGTTCTTCTTGCCATTTTTTTTTGTATTGTTGCCAATTTGTTGGATGTACTTTTTGTTACTATTTTTTTTAATGTTTTTGTTAAGTTCTTTTTAATGTGTTTTTGTTAATTGTTTTTTTTAAGAACAAGGTTTGATTAGTTAAATATTGTGTTAACATTGTTAAATGTTAATATTTAGGTGAAATATTTTAAAATTTTTAGGCAAAATGTGTTAATATTAACCAATAAAGTTTAGGCGTAATATGTATAAAACTCGAATTAATAAAAAAAATAGCCTCGAGGGCTCCCTCCCCCGAAACCCGGCACAACTCAAAAGTTGGTCACCTCCTAAACAAAAATCTTTGATTTGCCACTGGCTGCCTGAATGAAAAAAAATAAAAAAATCGCTATTTAGAAAATAGAGAATAAACATATGTATGTAAGTTTTCCAAAAAAATCATTCAAATGTTATTATTAATGATGTAACTGTGTCTGAGGAAAAATAGAAAAAAAAAGTCGTAAGTTAACAGAGAGAAAGAGATGGTCAGTTAATGTGTTAATAGAGAGAGAGTAAACAAAAGTCATAATTTTACAGAGAGTGATGTTTATTTTATGTGTTACCTGACTAAGGCATTTAGGAACAAAGAGAAGTGATTCCGGCGATGACAGGGAGAACTTCTGGAGATGGTTGCGGAGCTTTTTGGTTCGAGCGAATTCAGATAAGAAATAAAGAGAAGCTCTAATTTTGTGAAAGTCTAAAGAGTCGTCAGTTAAGTTGCCCCCGTTTTTTTTAAAGTTTTCTATTTTTGACTCCCGTAGTGTCCTTAACGTGTCAGCCCCATATCCAAATTTTTGCAATGCCTTCTCAGTTCCACATGCCACGTGGCGTGTCGGACACGTGTGCATGCCATGTCTTACCCGTGTCCTTTGAGTGTTCGACACACATATGGGGTCTTCGGGGAAGTGCCCGTGCTTCATTGGGGGCCAAATTAGATAGGTGATTCTCCTTAAATCATAAATACAACATAACAGGTTTCCCCATGCTTCCACTACAACCATGTTTGGGAACTTTGCCACACTAACTCAACCTTAACTATATAACTATAATGTAACGCGATATCAGTAGCTTGTATGTGATATCTTGTCATAATTTTGCAACACATTGGACTGATAAATATGGACATGTCCTCGTACCGGACCTGCCAATGCAAAGTGTGATCTTTGAAGAGGAAGATTGAGCATGTATGAAACCTCGACATTATTTGCAATAACTGGTTGCCTAAAATATTAACGTACTTTTTTACACTTGTCAGCCCAATCCTAATATCTGATAATTAATATAGCCAGACGATAAAAATTAACAGAATAAATATTTAATTCAGGCTTACTTTTGTTATCCTTTGTTTTTCTCGTTTAGTGTAGGTTTCTTTTGTTGTCGTACTAAAAGTTTTTTTAATTAAAATCTTAACCTAATTTATACATAGTGTACAGTGGTTTAACTGTTCAGAACAAAAATTATGAGCTTATAGACATCAGTTTACAATGCCAGATATGTAAAAAAGAGAGTAGTCTATAAGGTATACCCAGAAAATGGAACCAAACCCAGTGAGGTGTCAGCAATACATTGGGTGGTGTTCTTAGTTGACCTCATGTGAACCTTAAACACCACCCATTGTGCTGCTCAGACAATTTAGGGTCTAATTTTTGGGTCATTTTCTGGGTAAACTTAGTATTACCCAGATTGATATAGGCGACAAATATTGTTTTTACTAACCATATGTCCAGATCTTGAAGTACAATCGAAGTAAAAAGTGATACAAATGAAAATACCTTGCATTTCATATTCCTAATTAGATTTAGGGGAAGAATAGTAACATATAACACTTAAATTTAGGATGCTGATCTTAGGATCCATGCTTACTTCTAGAAACTTAAGTTTCTCAAACCTCTGTTCACTCCTTTATCTGTAACTACCAATGCACATGGAAAGTGGTGTTGATACGTGTATGCAGTGGGTTGCTTTAGAATATGAGTGGTATGCTAGGCTTAGTTGAGTCACTATTTCAGATAATGTGACACTTAAGAATTCTATTGCTATTGTTTAAGTAGTGTACAATATGATAACACGAGACAGTGTACTTTTATATTTTGGGCTGGGAAACGCTCTTCTTATTCCTATTTTTTTCTTTGTTGAAATCAAAAGTTGCTTTATTGCTAACAATAGGTAAAATAGCCAATACATAACTGATGAATGAAAACTTGATGCAGTTGGAGTTGATCCGTTTTTGGCTGCCCATAAGCCTTTTGTAGTTGCCACTAAGGTTTCTGAGAGAATCACTGTGATTATCAAGGGCTTCTCACTTGTTCTAATGCCTTCTCAGGTTTGATTGCAGACACTTGATCTTTAATTTCCTTAGTATCTATCATCATTTCAGATAACATGCTTTTAAAATTATTTTTTTTATTGTTTATGTGCTTTATCATATTAAACCTTAGGAGTTGCTGTAATGGAAAGTGATATACGCATATATACCCTCGGCCAGGCCGAGGGTGTCCTCTACCTGGACGAGGCCAAGATGATCTATCAACCAATATCAGACGACCCTCCAAGGGGCCGAACCCTCATCATGGTCCAGATGACCCTCCAAGGGTCCGTCCCCTCATCATGGTCCAGACGACCCTCCAAGGGCCCGACCCCTCATCATGGTCCAGACGACCTTACTAGGGTACGACAATACGAGGCCCAAATTAGGCCTGGCTCACTGCCTGTAGGAACTTTTCCCTCGGCTTCATATCATAGGCCGAGGGTGATGTCATCACATCGCGTGATGTGGGAGACGCGTGGAACAGTGCACGTGGGACTCATATGGCACGTGGAAGACCGTTATAACAATATCAACCCCTCACATGAGGGAATATTATGTCATTATTAATCATAGGTGGCACCTCCAGGTGTCAGTAGGGGATTGGCTAGATCATAGCTCACATGCACCATGCATGCTTGGGGGGTACACTACTCCCCCCAAGGCATATATATACGTGTCACCTACAAACCTGCAAAGGGATCGATAATTGTAACCCTAGCTAAAACTCTGCTTGTACACAGTAGAGAAAGATAGTGAGTTTATGTGCATTGTATCCCAGGACATTAGTGCCCATACTTAGTGGATCACACACTCACTATGGATGTAGGCCTAATTAAATGAACCACTATACATCATTGTCTTACTCCTCTTATACTCATCACCTTCTATACACTTACACATATACATCTTTGTGGCTGCCATTGTTATTACTGTTTGAGCTCATCATCACTTATCTGGTGGTGCTGAATCTTAGCATCATAAGTTTGGCACCGTCTGTGGGAACGAGAAGACAGCTCTTCCTTGATACAACTTGACCTCACCGGGCAGTCTGGTGGTGAGACAGTCCTCCCCGTTCGTGTGGAGCCGTTTCACCATTGAAAGAAACCCATTAAGGTTTTCAAGCTCGCCAGTATTTTCATCAGATTAGCTCTCCATAGATCAAGAATATGGCACCAGAGATTCCACCACCACCTCTTCCTCCACCGGATAGTGGAGTAGGACCCAGTTCCAGTCAACCACCACCTCAGTCTGAGATGGATGATGTGGCGGCCGCCTTGAAGTCTCTGGCAGCAAGACAGCGGATTATGCAGGAGCAGTTCACAGATCTTAGTCAAAACATACTAATACCACCGGGAGTCTCACCGGAGATGATTACTCCAACGGCAGCTCCAGGGCAGCATGAGGCCAGGGGACCACCCCAGGCACCACGCAAAGACTTACCACCTCCTCAGCGATGGAGGGATGTTGCTGACCCCGGCGTCTACACCTAGGGAGGCAAGGAAACCCTTGACCAAAAGACAGGTATGATGATCTGGAGGGGGAGGAGGCCCCCATAGATTGCTGGATGCCGTATGAGGTCTCCAACAATACTGTACGACCTCTCCAGGAGAGCAGAGGGAAGTGTGGAAGGCAAAATCCTAATGATCGCCCGAGGGGCTCTGCTTTTGATCGTCTGAGCAGAGGGTTGGCCTTTGAGAGGCAAGGCCCAGTAAATGACTTGTGAGAAAAATTGTCCCGATCGAGAAGTGTTGCGAGGTCCAGAAGGGAGTCAGCAGATGGATGACCCCATTGGGTCCGACCCCACGGACGGGACGACGGTCAGGGAGAAGTAAACATCCTACACAGACCTGCAGTAGAGGAACCCTCTGTTCACCTCAAAGAGGCGACAGGGGATAACATTGGTCAAGTCGACCCTACGAGGCCCTGGAACGACTTGATCCAAAGGTTGGAAGATAAGATTACCGGGATGACCCTCTTCAAAGAGGATACTGCATAGGCTCACCCTTTATGATGAAGATAGTCAACTTCCCCATGCCATCCAAGTTCAAGCCACTAATGGTCACCCCTCGATACGACGGGAGCACCAACCCTGTCCACCATATTGAGATGTACCAATCAGCGGCAGACATATACTCTATCTCAGATGAGATGAGGTGCCATGCCTTTTTTGGCACTCTGATTAGAGCTGCACACGTCTGGTATATGTCTCTTCTAAAGAACTCCATTGAAAACTTTAAGCAGTTAGAAGACCATTTTATCCATAACTTTTTCTGTGGAGTGAGGGAACAGAAGAAGACCACACACCTGATCTATGTTAAGCAGGGGAAGAATGAGAGTCTTAGCGACTACATAGCCAGATTTAACAAAGAAAAGTTAGAGGTCGAAGACTATGAGGAAAGCATAGCCATGACAGCCCTCATTGGAGGACTCCAGAAGGGGAAACTGTTATGGAAGCTTACTGAAGACCCTCCGAGGACGATGGCTGAATTACTGTCAACAGCAGGAAAGGTGATGAACATCAAAGAGGCGATGGTAGCAAAATACGAAGACAAAAAAGGAGGCACCAGTGGGGGCAAGTACCAGAAAAAGAACAAAGAGGGGAAGAAGAGGTTTACAGATGACAAATGCGCTGATTACAACCCTTTGACGGTCAGCTGTGAGCATATCCTGAATGAGATAAAAAGTGATCGGTCCTTGAAGTGGCCTGAGAAGCTGAGGGCAGCCCCCCATAAGAGGAACAAGAATCTTTGGTGTGAATTTCACCAAGACCATGGCCATATCACCAATAAGTGTTTTGCTCTGAAAGATGAAATCGAGAAGATGCTAAAAGAAGGGAAGCTTAGGAAGTACGTTGACAAGGTGCTTTCAAGAGGGGCTGAGGGGATGACCCCAAAAAGAAGAGAGGTGATGCATGCCGAGAAGATCCTCAAAACCGAAGGGACGACCCTTAAGATGATGAGGATAACCCTGACCTCCCACTGAGAGATGACCACGGCACTGTAAAGAGACTTAATATGATATCACTCGGTATTGGGATGATCTCAGGGGGACTAGCAGGAGGAGGGTCAGAGGTCACAGACAAGAAGGCCCATGTAGCTGAAGCCAAGGTAGTGATAAAGGCTGTACACTTAACCTCTGTTGAGGCAAAGTCAAAAAAGAGGAAGAAGGTTGATATAGATACTCTGATAGTAGGATTCTCAATAATGTACTTCAAAGGCCTCTTAGCCCCGCATGATGACCCTCTAGTCATCACTACCAGGGTGCACGAATGTGAGGTGCCAAAGATCTTGGTAGATGGGGGTAGCTCTGCAGATGTGATGTTTTGGCCATGCTTCAAAGCCTTAGGCCTCAACCGTGCTAGACTCATCCCATACTATCAACCATTGATTGGGTTGAGTGGGGAAAAATTTCACCCTCTAGGAGTGTATGAGGCCGATGTTAGGATGGGGGACAAGTGGCCGAGATGGCTTACCAAGAAGGTCAGCTTCTTCATGATGGATGAACATGTCTTCTCAGCCTACAACATTATACTGGGGCGAGTAGCCCTCAAGGGGTTTGAGGTTGTGCCGTCTATAGTTCATCAGATGATCAAATTCTCGACCCCTTACGGAGTAAGGTAAGTTAAGGGAGACCAGACGATGGCACACGAATGTTACTTCAACTCCACCGAAGAAAGATAGGCGCACAAGAAGGCAACAGCCACCTATAATATTGACACCCTTGACCCCAGGGATGAGAAAAAACTCAAGAAAGGAGAAGTCGCGGAAGAGATAGAATCCATCATCCTTAAGGAGGATGAGCCAGAAAAATCATCCAAGTCGGTAAAGCTCTGAATATAGACATAAAAGAAGACCTCATCAAGCTGCTAAGGAGAAGACAGAGTGTCTTTGCATGGAGCCACGCAGATATGCCAGGGATCGACCCGAAATTATGAGCCACAAGCTCAACGTGGTAGAAGGTGCAAAGCCAGTAAAGAAAAAGAGGAAAATTTATTCTCGAGAGAAGTATGAGGTCATCAGGGATGAGGTCAAGAAGCTAGAAGATGCAAAGTTCATCAGGGAGGTCATCTATCCCGAATGGCTATCCAACGCGATCATAGTCCCAAAAGCCAATGGGAAGTGGAGGATGTGCGTAGACTTTACAGACCTCAACAAGCATTATCCTAAAGACAGTTTCCCTCTCCCCGCATTGATCAGATGGTAGACGCTACTGCAGTTCATGAGCTCATGAGCTTCATAGATGCCTATTCAAGGTGCAAGCATACTTTATGAACCCTGAAGACTCAGAGAAAACAACCTTCATTACCGACAAGGGGACATACTGTTATAAGGTCATGCCCTTTGGCCTAAAAAATGCGGGGGCAACATATCAGCGCCATGTGAATAAAATGTTTGAAGACCAAATTGGGAAGTCTATGGAGGTTTATGTAGATGACATGCTGACCAAGAGCTTAAAGGCCGAGGATTATGTGGCCGACCTCGAGAGGACCTTTAACACAATGGATAAGTACCAAATGAAGCTCAACCCTACCAAATGTGTCTTCGGGGTTGGAGCAGGGAAGTTCTTGGGGGGTTCATCGTCAACCAAAGAGGCATCGAGACCAATCCTGAAAAGATAAAGGCCCTCATAGAAATGAAGACCCTGAGGACCATCAAAGACGTTCAAAGGCTCACGGGGCAAGTGGCTGCTTTGAATAGGTTCGTGTCCAGAGCCACAGAGAGGTGCTTACCATTATTCAAGATTCTCATAAAGGCCTTTGAATGGAGCAAAGAGTGTGATCATTCTTTCAAGGAGCTAAAGTCATACGTTGGGTCTCCCTTGCTTTTGTCATGACCAGTGCAAGGCAAATGGCTACATGTGTACCTAGCCCTCTCAGAATCAACCATCAGCGCAGCCATTATGAGAGAAGAGGACGGAGTACAGAATCCTGTGTATTTCAATAATAAGGCACTCCAGGGGGGAAAGCAAAGATACCCAAGGATGGATAAGTTAGCATATGCCTTGATCCATGCATTAAGAAAGATGAAGCCATACTTTCAGTCCCATACAATGGTCATCCTCACCGATTCTCCTCTCAGACAGGTCTTACATAAGCCTGAAAAATCGGGGAGGCTAATGGCCTGGGCCATAGAGTTGGGGGAGTTGACATTGTATATCAACCCAGGGTGGCCATTAAGGGGAAATCATTAGCAAATTTTGTGGTTGAATTTACTTGGGAAGATGATGAGGCTAAAGATGAGAGCCTCGAGGAGAGAGATACACGGCAGGGTAGAATTGTTAACCCATTCGGAGAAAAGGCTAAGACACGCACCGCTAGAGGAAGAGTGGCAGAAAACCAAGAGGGGAGATATATCTTTAAACAGGGGTCCCTAACCGAGGGAAATTTCTCAGAGGGAAAGATCGTGTGGAACCTCTTCATTGACGGGTCCTCCTGCAAAGGCAGAAGTGGGGTTGGATTAATTGTAACAGCACCTGATGGCACAAACATTGAGTATGCCCTAAAGTTCAATTTCAAAGCCTCCAATAACGAGTTTGAATATGAGGCCCTGATAGGAGGCCTCTCATTGGCTAAGTCCTTTAGTGTTGACCATATTGTGGTCCATAGTTATTCAAGACTAGTGGTGAATCAGATACTAGGAGCCTACGAGGCTAAGGATAAGAGAATGGACAAATATCTAGAAAGGGTAAGGGAACTATTAAAGAGCTTCAAAGAGGTAAAGTTGAAGAGGATACCTAGGCATGACACTGGCCGAGACGATGCACTTACTAGGCTAGCCTCAGAAACTAGGGCAGAAGTCAGGAGGACAGTCCAAGTAGAAATTTTGCTTTGACCAACGATCGAAGAAGAAGAGGGAACACTTGGCTTTTTCTTAAACATCGATAAGGAAGCTTCGTGGATGGACCCTCTAATCAGATACATTAAACAAGGGGAGATGCCAGAGGAAAAACAAGAAAGGAAGAAGTTGAGATACAAAGCTGTGAAATTCACTGTCATCAGAGACACCTTGTATAAAAAGGGGTTCTTGCTCCCCTTGCTAAGATGTGTGCACCCGTATGAGGTCCCTCACATTCTGTAAGATGCGCACGAGGGTTCAATGTCAAGCCACATTGGGGGGAGATCATTAGCAAAGAGGATAGTAACCCAAGGATACTGGTGGCCGACCCTGGGGAAAGACGCCACGACGTACGTAAAAAAGTGCGATAAATGTCAAAGATTTGCCACAATCCCTCACCATCCCCATCAGCCTCTTACCTCCATCACATCCCCATGGCCATTCGTAATATGGGGAATCGATCTAGTAGGAGCTTTGCCCAGGGCCACCAATAACTATCGATACTTGATCGTGGCAATTAACTATTTCTCAAAATGGGTGGAGGCGGAGCCGATGGCAACGATCACAAAGCAGAAGACCTTCCAGTTTATCTGGAAAAACATTATATGCACGTATGGTCTCCCCAACACCCTCATCTCGTATAACGGGACTCAATTCAAGAATACATCTCTGGAGAAGTACTGTGAAAGGGTGAGAATCAAACAATTCTTCTCTACCCCAGGACGACCCCAAGTCAACGGGAAAACAAAAGTTACAAACAAAACAATCCTAGATGGGATCAATAAAAAACTCGAGGAGGCAAAAGAAAGATGGGTTGAGGAGTTATACGCTGTACTGTGGGCCTACAAGACGACGGTAAAGACACCTACCGGGGAAACTCCATTCATGTTGGCATATGGCTCAGAAGCCATCATCCCCACCGAGATTGGGTTTCCTACTCATAGGGTCCAAATGTATGACCCCCAGAGGAATATAGAAGAAATGAGACTTGACTTAGACTTGATCGAGGAAAAGAGGGAGGACGCTGAGATAAGGCAAGCTGCCTACCAGCAAAGGACGGTCAGGTTTTACAACCAGAGGGTGAAGCAAAGGTCAATTGCAGTGGGGGACTTAGTCCTCAAAAAGACTTGGCAAAATCCTAACAAGCTCCACCCAAATTGTCATGGCCCATATAGGGTCATTGATGAAGTAGTCCCTAGAACCTATAGGGTAGAAAAACTTGAAGGGGAACCCTTTTCGAATTCGTGGAATGCAGATCATCTGAAGAAATACTATCAATAACGTTGTAATGTCCTATCAGTTTACAGTTGTAATGAATATATTGCTCCAGCAGAACACTTGGAATGTTAATGAGAATGTCATATTGGTCCCTCATCTTGTGTTTGTTAATTCTAGTATAATTGGGGACATACTTGTCGGTAAACACCCTCAGCTATAAGGAGGGTCAATGGTGGAGACGACCCCCCATTCACCCTCAAGAAAGACGAGGGGGGACTTAATTGGAAAAATCATTAGATTGGTGGTAACCACCCTCGGCTATAGTGAGGGTCAATGGTGGGAACGACCCCCCATTCACCCTCAAGAAAGACGTGGGGAGACTTAATTGGAAACATCATTAGATTAATGGTAGGGGTGCACAACGAAACCGAAAATCTGATAAACCGAACCAAACCGACTGCATTGGTTCGGTTTGGATCGGTTTTTTTGCTCAATGGTTCGGTTCCGGTTTGAAAAAAAAAATAAACCGATACATCGGTTCGGTTCTCGGTTCCAGGGTAAAAAAACCCAATCCGATCCGAAAACTGATCCGATCCGAACCAATCCGGAACCGAACCGATTTATAATTACATATATATATTTATTTAATATATTTAACACTTGTAATTTATTTTTTGTGATTATTTGAGTTTCTAACTTAAGTTATTGAGGTCAAAATTAATTTTGACCTTAAAAAAATTAGTTATGAAGCACATTAATCTTAAAAAAAATAGTTATGAAATATGATTTGGGAACCGAAAACCGATCCGATCCGATCCGGGAACCGCTAGTTCGGTTTGGTTCGGTTCTGAATAAATGTCGGTTCGGTTCCGATTCCAAAAATTTGGAACCGACCCAAGTCGGTTTGGTTCTCGAATTAGTACCAAAACCGATCCAAACCGAACCGTGTGCACCCCTAATTAATGGTAACCACCCTCGTCTATCATGAGGGTCAATGGTGGGGACGGCCCCCCATTCACCCTCAAGAAAGATGAGGGGGACTTTATTGGAAACATCATTAGATTGGTGGTAACCACCCTCGGCTATAATGAGGGTGGGGACGACCCCCCATTCACCCTCAATAAAGACGAGGGGGACTTAATTGGAAAAATCATTCGATTGGTGGTAACCACCCTCGGCTATAATGAGGGTCAATGGTGGGGACGACCCCCCATTCACCCTCAAGAAAGACCAAGGGGACTTAATTGGAAACATCATTAAATTGGTGGTAATCACCCTCGTCTATAATGAGGGTCAATGGTGGAGACGACCCCCCATTCACCCTCAAGAAAGATGAAGGGGACTTAAGTGAAAAAATCATTTAGATTGAGGGCAACCACCCTCGGCTATAATGAGGGTCAATGGTGGGGACGACCCCCCCCCATTCACCCTCAAGAATGACGAGGGGGACTTAATTGGAAACATCATTAGATTAATGGTAACCACCCTCGGCTATAATGAGGGTTAATGGTGGGGACGGACCCCCATTCACCCTCAAGAAAGACGAGGGGGGACTTTATTGGAAACATCATTAGATTGATGGTAACCACCCTCGGCTATAATGAGGGTCAATAGTGGGGACGACCCCCCATTCACCCTCAATAAAGACGAGGGGGGACTTAATTGGAAAAATCATTAGATTGGTGGTAACCACCCTTGTCTATAATGAGGGTCAATGGTGGGGACGACCCCCCATTCACCCTCAAGAAAGACGATGGGGGACTTAATTGGAAACATCATTAGATTGGTGGTAACCACCCTCGGCTATAATAAGGGTCAATGGTGGAGACGACCCCCCCTTCACCCTCAAGAAAGACGAAGGGGACTTAAGTGGAAAAATCATTTAGATTGAGGGCAACCACCCTCGGCTATAATGAGGGTCAATGGTGGGGATGACCCCCCCCCCCCCCCCCCATTCACCCTCAAGAAAGATGATGGATGACTTATAAGATGAGGTGAACACACACAACAGCCGAGTAAAATCATACAAGAGAAGCATAAAAGACAAGAAGAGGCATTATATTATAAAATGTTACAGATGTTTGTCCAATAAAAATAAAGTACAAGAATGTGTTACATGAAGAGGGTATTGGCTACAGACATCCACTCTATTGAGCGGCATCAGAGGGAAAGGCTTCAACATCAATGGGAGTTTCTTCTATGACCAAGATAGGTCGATCCTCAGATGTGCCGGTACCTTCGACGTGCACATGGGACTCCAGATGGGCTAAGGCCTCGGCAATCAGGGGGTCATCCAACTGAACCGCCTCAATAGAGGGGCAACTGAAGAGACGGTATCAGTAAAATTAAGGACGATCCATCGACAGGCCGACCTGATCCCCCTCTCCAAGTATTCAAGATAGAAACCTTAAAACTCATATGAGAATTTGTAGGCCTCCACAGCATCGGCCTCGGCCTTCTTCACTGCTCCTGTAAGCTCAGCCATAAATTGAGCCTCCTTATTGGTCAAGGCCTCATCCTTTTCTTTGATAAGAGAGTTATTTACCTTCAAGTCAGTCTCGTGCTACTTCATGAACTCATCCAGGAACCTTGCATATTCGGTCCTTGCACTCTCCAACTCGGCCTTTGTAGTCTCTAGCTCGGTCTTCAGATCGGCCTCATGCTGAAAAGCCCTCTCAGCCTCATAGAACTTTTATTGATTTCCATCCATCCACTTGGTGGCCAAGGTAAAGGCACAAACATAGTGCAGGAGGGCACACATATTAAGAGAGGTCGAGGGAACAGTTCATGAAATGCTGGCAAATCAAAAAGAGTAGAGAGAGGTACCTGGGCCAAATTGTGCAGACCATAATCATAAAACTTAGCCGGGGGCATCTTTGACAAAAAGTCATAATCCGCGGCCGAGGGGGCAGAAAACATACAGGCCTTGGTTTCCCTCGGGTTGGCTATCAGGGAAGACGGTTCAACCTTCAAGAATGTCAAGTTTTGAGACCAATAGGCCCCAATACTGGAAGAGGAACCGGTGCCCTCAGACTCCTCCACCCTCGCCCTCATCCTAGAATCTAGCCAAGGGTCAAGAGGAACTTTTGTCTCTTTCCTTTTGCGACTATCGACAGTAGGCTCAATTTGCATCGGCACCACAGCCTTTGTTTTCTTCTGTTCCTGCTGAGGCTCTTTTCTCTTCTTTTTTCCCAGAACAGACAATAAGCTTGGGGCAGTCATCTCCCAAAGTTGGTCAGAGATATTTTCAGGATGACCTGAAAAGGAGATGACATATCAGAAAGATACAGAGACAAAGATGAAACACTTGCAAATAATCGAAAATTGAGCAAAAAATCACTCACATAGTTCTGTCAAGGGGCCGACCCTTAGAACAACTTCTTTGAGGAAGCGAGGGGTCATCAAATCTTCAAATTTGGCAAGTTCGCCCTCTTTCCCTCGCTCCCTCAGGTAGTCAACGATGACCCTCTCCTCCAAGATAATTCCAGGGTCTGAGCGCGCCTTCATTGAAGGGTTGGACCATGCCCTTTGTACCCTCAAACCATCTTCCACGGGATCTCCCTCGACGGGGAATTCCTAATCCCCGGAGATAAAGAAAAACCTTTTCTTCCAGTCATGATTGGAAGTCTGAGCCACGTGGAGAAGCTTCTTGTCAGAATTCCTATCCCCCAAATGGAAATAACTAGGTTGTTTGGATGATGAGGTGATATTGTAGCAGGCAAGGAATACATCAGCCGAGGGCTCATCGGTAAATGAATTCTTCCAAAGCGATATGTAGCCAAGGATAGTCCTCCACGAGTTGGGAGGAAGTTGAGATGGGGCAACCCCAAGGGAAGAAAAGATGTCGACTATAGAAGGGTGTAGAGGGAACCTAACACCTACCCTTAACATCTTCTCATAGGAAGCAATCTCTCCCTCTTTACCCTCGAAGAGTCTCTCAGATCCAGTGGGGACCCTCATACTTATATTGTGTTATATGCCAAAAAGATGCCTCCATACTAAGAGATCACGGTCCTTAACTGACGATACATAAGTCGAGGAACTTAAAGTGTCAACTTGACTATCATCATCATCAGAAGAACCCTCAATGTCGTCCTCAGCTCTCTCATTCCCAGATCCCCCAGCCTCTAGAAGGCCATCTGGAAAGGCTACTTGAAATAAAAGGGGGGACAACGCTGTTACAAGGATAGCCTCAGAAGGTGTTGTGACCTCGTCCTGTTGGCTTGGGCTAAGAGTGGATGTCTCTCCCCTCCTAGAAGGACCAACACCTTTCGACGACGATGCTCTCTAATCCATTTCTCCCTCGTACGATTGACTCTCGACTGGATGACCGAATGACTCGCGGGACTTAGGGGGTATTATAGTGGCTAATGGAATGGGAAAATGGGTCGTACCCAATTAGGGTCAGCCCCTCATCTTCTTTCGTCCTCCTCCTCTATTCGCCTAATCTCAATGAATAACTTATCTCTTAGGGATGGGAATTCCTCGGCTAAATCATAAAGCCTCCTAAGAATTAAGGGTAAGACTCAACACTTAAAGGAATTTGGCTAGCCTAATTACAAACACGTTTTCAGTTGACCAAGTTGGACTTTTGGATTAAATCTAAAGAAAGGGTTTTAATCAAGAACACTCAAAGAACAAGAATAACAGCTCGCCGGAGGAGAATGTCGGAAAAAGTAACAGAACCAAGGAGAAAGTGAAAAGAAACCCAAATGCAAATTATAGTTGAAGGCTCAAGTAGGAATCTAAAGTAAAGAAAGGTTACCTGAGAATGAAGGCGAAGACAGCGAGGCTTGATGCAGAAGAAATCGTAGAAATGGTTATGGAGCTGTTGAGAAGCTCGAGAGAGAGAGAAAGCACAAAGAAGAAGAAAGGAAATGACTTCAAAAAATCATTTAAATATCCTTATAATGAGTGGGCCCATTAACCATGACAAAACACATCCCACGAGGAGGGTATCATTAAGGCACAAAGTCCCAGGCCAAGTGTGCAGTTGCCACGTCTGGGAAACTGGAACAATGATGGATAGATGCCTAGGTGTCAAATCATATTGACAGACGTAGCTCACCAAGATGATCACACACTCATCTTAAAAGTAGCACTATCCCTCATCCATCTCAACAACATCGATGGCTAAGGGCTAGGGGTGATTGATATACCTATATATACCCTCGGCCAGGTCGAGGTCATCCTCCACCTGGACAAGGCCAAGATGATATCTCAACCAATATCAGACGAACCTCTGAGGGGTCGACCCCTCATCATGGTCCAGACGACCCTCTAAGGGGATGACCCCTCATCATGGTCCAGACGACCCTCCAAGGGGTCGACCCCTCATCATGGTCCAGATGACCCTCCAAGGGGCTGACCCCTCATCATGGTCCAAACGACCCTCCAAGGGGCCAAACCCTCATCATGGTCCAGACGACCCTATGAGGGTGCGACAGTATGAGGCCCAAATTAGGCCAGGCTCACTGCCAGCAGGAACTTTTCCTTCAACCTCATATCATAGGCCTAGGGTGATGTTATCACAGCGCGTGATGTAGGAGATGCATAGAACAGTGCACGTGGGACTCATATGTCACATAGAAGACCATTATAACAATATCAACCCCTCACGTGAGGGAATATTATGTCATCATTAATCACAGGTGGCACCTCCAGGTGTCATCAGGGGATTGGCTAGATCATAGCTCACATGCACCATGCATGCTTGGGGGGTACACTACTCCCCCCAAGGCCTATATATACTTATCACCTACAACCCTGCAAAGGGATAGATAATTGTAACCCTAGCTAAAACTCTGCTTATACACAGTAGAGAGAGAGAGTGAGTTTATATGCATTGTATCCCAGGCCATTAGTGTCCATACTTAGTGGATCACACACTCACAGTGGATGTAGGCCTAATTGGCTGAATCACTATACATAATTATCTTACTCCTCTTATACTCATCCCCTTCTATACACTTACACATATACATCTCTATGGTTGCCATTGTTATTACCGTTTGAGATCATCATCACTTATCTGGTGGTGCTGAATCTTACCATCATCAGAAAGCATGCAGTTGGGTGTAGATAATATTATGAGTGGAGTTTTTGATGGATCAAATGAATATAGTGGCAATAATTCTGAAGTTCAAACTGCATTATGCAGAATATTTGAAGGTTTTTTAGTGACTTCTCATATATTATTATAGCTTCTAAAAAATTTCATCTTGTGTTGAAAACTCGGATTACTGTGTATTGAAGGTCTACTTCAACAACTTCTTTCTTTGAAATGGACTGAACCAACACTTGTGCAAGTACTTGGGCACTACTTAGTCGCACTTGTCCTTTTCTAAAGAATTACCCGGATGTTGTTGGTAATGTAATCAGCAAACTATTTGAGCTCCTAAACTCACCGCCCTTTCTTGTAAAGGTTTATTTACATATTGATTTCATTCCCTATAAATTTTCAAAAAAGATATAGGGTAAATAGCTAGAACCACCTCTGAATTATCACATTCGTTGTAATAACCTCCCCAGACTAATAATGTCACTCCTAATTCTTATCATTCTTTGTAATTTCACCTCGCGTCGCTGAAAAAGGCATTTCCTGACACATGTTAGCGACAATCACAGTTGTATTTGCAACTTTGCATAGTTTAGGTTTTTTTTACAGCACTATAGGAATTTCTAATTGAGGCTATAGTTTAAGGGGTTTCTTGTGTCTTACCTAATAATAAAAGTTTGTTAAACATGCAATCAAAACCATACCAATGATTTCAGGACCCTTCAACGAGTACAGCTCAGCATGCAAGATTCCAAATTTTTACATCATTTATTCGGATAGCTAAAGCTTATGATAAAAGCCTTTTGCCTCAGATGAAGGTGATTATTTTTTTTTGTACTAATTGATTTGGAAAAATAAATTACTTTCTTTAAATGTGAAAGGATTTAATTGTATGAAGTTGTAAACAACTAAAGGTTAACACATTTTGCCTTATTGGCCTGAAAAGATGTCAAATATGAAAATATTTATTCACATAGTTTCTATCTTCTGTGAATTATTCTCTAATCTTCTCAACATGCAAACTTGTATCTCAGTTTGGTTTCAAACTTAATCTTGGAACATAACATTTATGGTTTTCTTGAAATAAAATTTAGATGATTGACGGCGATCAAGGGTAAGCCACCAGTTTATGTACTTAGAAGTTTGTTTGGAATTTTATTTGAACCTCCAACCTCAATGGTTCAATTTATCCCATTTTGGGATGAAAATTATTGGGAACACCAAAAGCTCTTTCATGAAATAAAATTCATATGTAATATTGGTTTCTCCACCGGTGCCTTAGCAAGACCAAGCGTGGATAGAATTTGTATTGAGATGGATTATGATGTAAAAGGAAGGTGCAAAAGCGTAAAAGTTTAATCTACACAATAACAACAACAAGAGGAATAATTCATGAATGGGTCTTAATATTTCTCTATAGGCTCTCATTATCAAAATGTCATACAAAAGATACAAAAAGTCTAACAAAGGACAAATAAAAAGAATGATAAAAAGGACGCTCATGTCCTTATGCTCTCGCGTCGCTCTCCCTCCCTTGATAAGACTGCGTATACTTAGTATATTACCGATAGAAATCAGGTTCGATATACTATAGCGTGGCCTATGTGACCCATGAGTGCTCAGCTTTGGGGTGACCAACCCAACGAACCTAATGTGTATAATCTCTCTACGCTAAAGATACAAGATCAAAGTCTAGAATACCCTCAATATGATCAACGTGAAAGCAGATCAGGTGGGCCATTATCGGTGGGATAGGAATCGACGAAGCGTGGGTGCTTGGAATGGAGAAGGATCCTCCACATTGAATGTGCGGTGCATGTGGAACTCATCGGGGAGGTCAACCTTATAAGCATTTGGCCCACAAGCTCGTAGAATAGGAAAATACCCAAATCGGCGCATAAGAAGCTTGCTTCCCTTGCCTTATCGCCCCGCTTTCTGGAGATATACCATGAAGAGATCACTCAGGTGGAAGGAGACAAAGTGGCAGTGCTCATCGGCGGTGTCTTTATAAGAGGTATAGGTGGTCTGTAATCAAGCACGGACATCAACCTAGATGGAAGTCAGATGAGCAGGAAACTCCTTAGCTGAGTGATATATAGGTACTATCAGGGGAAGTGTGATAAGGTTGATGGGTATAGTAGATGATTGGCCGAATAGAATCTGGAATAAAGAGAGGTTGGTAGAATGGTTAGCGGCGTTATTGAAGACGAACTTGGCTTGGGCAATCACTATATCCCACCTATGTGGATTATCAGAAGATAGACATCTCAATAGGTTACCCACACTCCGATTGACCACGTCAGTATGGGGTGAAAAGAGACCGAGAACTATAACTCTATCCCTATAAGTTGCTATCATGTATGCCAAAGATATCCCTTAAATCATATATCACTGTCAGTGGTGATGCTATGTGGCATTTCGTGTAGATGGACAATCTCACAAAAATATAATCAAGCGACATGAGATGCATCCATCGTGCACGTACAAGGGATGAAGTGTGACATCTTGGAGAACCTATCCACCACGAAAAAGATGGAATCAAGGCCACTAGAAGTAAAGAGCATCCCCACAATAAAGTCCATCGACACATCCTGTCATGGTCTCTTAGGGATCAACAATGGAGTATACAGACCCACATTGGTATGTTAGCCCTTAGCCCTCTAGCAAGTGTATCAACACCTAACGAAGGTGTTCGCATGCCTCCTCATCGTTGGCCAGTAAAATCAGTCTCTCAGCAGCATCGCATGGGTACGCGCTTGTCCCAAATATCCAGGCAATCCTCTCCGTCAATCTCAGAAATAATCTTCTCCTCTAAATAAGAATATGGAATACATAAAGATGTTCGTCGGTGTAGAAACCAATCCTATAATAGTTACTCGCCAGAAGCACCATTGCCCTACTGGAAGATTACAAAGATCGATCCAAACTTCACATCCGCCAGATAAAGATCACGGACCTCATCGAATCCAAACACTTGACTCCTAAGAGTCACCAATGCATGTGCTCTCCGACTAAGGGCATCCGTAACCCAATTCTCCTTTCTTAGCTTGTACTGTAAATGAAATGTATCGCGTTGGAGGTAAATAGTTCATTTGGCGTTCCTGTCACTAACATTCCAATGACTATGTAGGAAACATAGGAATTCATATGGAGGAGATTAAGGGACCTAAACTTCGTCGAGCACGGCCCCTGCCAGCTTCTGGCTAAAGAAGGTGATCGATTTTCCATTTTTGGCTAAAAAAACCACCCTTATCTTGCACGCATCGTAAGACAACTCAAATAGCTCATCGAAATCCAACAGTTCTGAAATAAGCACCATCGTCATCAACTACTTGACGCATGTGAAGGCTCGATCTACCTCTGCAATCTATCAAAACTCAGCGCTCGAAGACGTACTCATCAAGTTTGTGAAAGGTTCCTTGCCGGTGCAGAATTCGACTATTAAGTGTCAATAAATCCCTGTCAGACCATGAAAGTTGTGGACCTGGGACACCGATGTGGGTAAGGGCAATCCACTATCGCTCGAACCTTGGCATCATACACCCTGACGCCCTCGCGAGAAACCACATAATCCGAGAACGTCATCGATGGTACCAAAAAGGTGCACTTCTTCAGCGTGAGGAAAAATTGCTCGGCTCGTAAGACTTCTAATACATGATCCACATGGTCAAGGTGTTCTTCTTTGATTGACTATAAATTAAGATATCATCAAATTAAACCATCACAAATTTGCCTATGAAAGCGTGCCGAATCTGTCATCACGTTATAAAGGTAGATTGGGCATTGGAGAGGCCGAAAGGCATCACCATCCACTTATATAGTCCGTCATTCTTCTTGAAGGTAATCTTCCACTCATACCCTGGTTTCATGCCAATCTGGTGATAGTCACTCTTCAAGTCTAGCTTGGAGAAAACCCTCACACCATGGAGTTGTTCTATCATATCCTCCAATATGGTGATACGGAACCTATATTCCACGGTGATCTTATTAATAGCTCCGATATCAACACATATGCGCCATCCTTATTTGATGCTAACAGGGCGGGTACCGCACAAGGAGACATACTCCCCCGAATATAACGTTTGTCACATAGCTCTATGACTTGTCTCTGCAACTCTTCATGCTCTGTGGGTGACATGCGATAATGGAACTCTGCATGCTCCAGAGTTGTAATAGGACTAGTAAGAGCATAGCAAAACGCCCGTCTCTGCAGTCTCTATGGCCAACTCCTTATGAGAGACTATTAAGGAAGAGGGCCATGACATCGGGAATGGTCACATGGGCGGAGGAGAAAGTCCCTCCCCTCGTGCATAAACAAATTAGTATTAGCTCAACCATTTATGATAATCAAACTGTTACGGTCTCCCCAAAAGAAGGTGGCATACTCGCATATCCACCATGGTGCACAAAATCTCATTATAATAGTCTTCAATAGAGAAAGCCACTCGTTATTGTCGGTTAGGAGCAAGTGTGACTCCACTATCCAACCACCTAATACGATACAGGGTGGTCAATGACTCAGTGGGAAGCTTCAATTTATCTACCATCTCTTGTGAAACTAAATTATAACTGGCTCAGTCGTTAATAATCACCATGCATAGCCTCCCATTTGCGGTGCAATGAGTAAAAAACATACTTGTGCGGATTCCAATATCATCACTAGGTGCGGGTGAATGGGGGATCCACTGACGTCATTATCATCACAATGTGCATATAAGTGGTAGAAACTTCCGCAAGTTCCTCTTGGGCGTGGAAAAATAAGTCCTGTCGTCGACAAATAGATTGGGCGGAAGATAAAGGCACGTGGAGTGGAATAAGAAGAATGCCTAAGGAGGGACATGCCTTGTAGACAGGGTTGGATGGATTACCTGGTTCCATGTTCATTGTTTTAAGGTTTATAGGATTGTGGTTAGAAATTGGAGTGGTGGGGTAAGGCTGAGGATTTATTTATCAGTCTAGATGATGAAGGTTTAGGAGAAATAACAGAAACTAGGGTTTCTTGAAGGGTAAAAATAGGTGGTGGTGAAGTTGTCATTGGATCGGAGGGTTTACTAGGAAAATCAAGGTTGCCAGGGGCTTTTGGGTGTTCGTTCGATTGAGTTAGAGGTGGTTCAAACCTATTCTGGATGTCAGTGGCATTGTTTTGACTGCACCATGAAATTTCGACAACGGGGCTGAGTTTTGGCCCCTTTTGAGGGAGTATGGACGTCGGAGAGGCCTGGGCGGGACAACAGGGTTGAGGCAGTGTCGGGCGGTATCCATTAGGACTGGCCGACCCCCCTTCTTCAATTTTGGTGGTACAGGCAGTGGGCTGCCCTCCAGCAGGGATGCAACTGGTCGGTTCCTGTTGGGGTAGGGCTTGGGTTATTTCAGGCCTAGTTACGTTGAATTCGGGTGGTGAAAAATTAGGGTCTCTTGAATTTTTTTAGGGTCAATATTCGTGGAAGAATTTAGGAGTATGTTGTGATCCATCTGGGTGGACCCAACCCGAGTCCCAATCTTCTATGAACACATTTGATCCAAGAGCAAATGAGGCTTTGATAACAATTTGATGTAACAATAAGGTGCGGAAACGTAAAAGTTTAATCTACACAACAACAACAACAACAACAACAACAACAACAACAACAACAACAACAACAAAAGGAAGAATTCATGAATGGGTCTCAATATCTCTCTTTACGCTCTCATTATCAAAATTTCAAAAGAGGTACAAATGGATGCACTGGTTATTTATACTAAATATACAAAAAGGCTAAGAAAAAGAAAAAATAAAAAGAATGACAAAAAGAGCGCTCATGTCCCTATGCTCCTAAATCAGATTCAATGAAAGTTTGGATAGGATGTTAAGATAGTGAATTTTGGTAGCCAATGATTTTTGTGGATAGGCCCAAATAGTGCTAATTACAGGAGAAAGGGTCATGACAAATTTTAGCTGTTAATAAAATCGCCATTTGCAGCACCAACTGGTAAACCAGCATATATTCCTCCTCCAAAGGGAAAGAAAGTGTGTGAAGCAGGGGAAGGATTAATAAAATAGAACTCCAAAATATTCTTTATTTTTTAACAAGAGAAACCATCTTCCATTAATCATTCATATCCGAGTGCAACAAAGCTTGAAAATTTGGACGCGTATTTGAGATCCAATCTAAAGCGAGAGAATTAGCCATTTTCTCTTTTTCCACCCAACAGATCACCTTGTTGGCATCTTTATAATCCGAGGAAAAGGAATACAATAGATTTTAGTTAAATCTCCAATGTCACTAACAAAAGCATTTAGTTCCCAAGGAGGGTCTAAATCTGAAGAACACGGATCAATTGCACTTGCAATCACTCTCCACCAATGGATGTTGTCAGAATATAATAGAATAAAATTAAATTAATAGACAAAACACGATTGTTCCATCACATTCACATGAAACTTTAACAACCAGGGACATCATACTTAAATTAACTCCAACTGCATCAACAAAATTAATCCAACCAGCCACTTAAAATAAAGACCACCATTTTTTACATACTAATATTCTTTAAAAGCCCTAATTTTAACATATTTAAAAACAAACAAAACAATCAAGGTTACACTAAAAATAAAGTAAATTTCAAAAAGAAGAAACGAAATTAAAAAAAAGATTGTTGATGTGAACGAACCAGTGAGGTTTTATACAAAACTGAAATTGAAATTTTTGCTGGCTCACACTCTGTGTACTAAATAGTGAGGATTTTATATTTATTTGTTTGCATATATATATATATATATATATATATATATATATATATATATATATATATATATATATATATATATGTGTGTGTCTATGTGAGTATGTGTATGCATCTGTGTGTGTACATGTGTGTGTGTGTGTGTGTGTGTGTGAGAGAGAGAGAGAGAGAGAGAGAGAGAGAACACTTGAGGTTAAGCCCCTCTCGATCTTTTTCGTAGTTGAGTAGTCTGAAGACAATTAATTCGACGATGAAGGCGGAGAGGAGGAGGAATCTGAAGAATTTGGGTTAAAAGTGAGGAGTAGGTACTTTGGGCAAATGGATTCGAGAGTCAGATGGGGGGAAGTCTTCGCGCCTATAAATTTTTGGAGCAAAAAATATTTGTCATATATGTTATCTTACACATATTCGTATTGGATTTTTTTTCTAAAAAGAGTCATAATATATATCGCTTACTATGACTGTTATGTTAAAACTGTCATGTACATTACCGATAATATTATTATAATGACAGTTTATAATTAATATCTCATATAAATAAGAGTAATGTATTTTTAACGACAATTTTTTTAGACTGTCATAAATTCATTTTTTTTAAGTGTCATAAAAAAGTATTTTTCTTATAGTGTACGGAGTACTCTACACCTAAGTCTACTATCCAAATAGAACTCTACGTGGCAATATAATACGGAGTACATTTCTACTCCACATTGCCATTTTTTTACTCCTACGTATAAATGCATATATACATGTAGAAGGGTTTAAACTAATATATATTAATTGATTGAACTGCTTAGCATAATTTTTTTATGAGAAGTTTTTAAAAATAATATGAAATATTTTAAGTGAAAATTTATATTTCTCCATTTATAGTAGATTCTACTTTAGTTTATTTTGATACTCGGGTAGTGTATTTATAATTATTATTGTAGTGATAACAAGGAGAAATGAGATGAAAATGAATGAGGTATTAAGCTAAAGATGACCGCAATATGTTTCACGATTGAAAATGGGCCTAGGAATGATCAATAACGGTGTTAAGCACTATTTGGTATTTTGTTGAATCTAATGTTTCTTATTGACTTCTTAGTTTGTTTGATTTACAACGGTTTTGGGAGATTAATAGTATTAATGTGGATGTTTAATATGGTAAAAATTATTTCATTATTTTTCTTTTTCTGTCATATAACTGCAATATATGATAGACTACGTTTTAAATAAAAAATATATTTATTTATTTAGGGCTATGTTTGGAAGTCAATTAAAAATAAATTCAAAAGTTTTGCTAGGGAATACTTTTATGCATTGGGCCTCGACCATAGGGTATGCATTAATATGTGAATTATGAAGCTTTTAAGAAATATCAATATGGTGCAAACTCCTTAAATATGGTAAACACATGACCGAAAGTAGAAAAATCACTGATAGTATGCATCTAGTTTTTAGATTAATTTTAACAGTGTTTTAAGTAAATCATACATAATAAATTGTAAACAAATTATACAGCGTCCGCGCATCGCGCGGGTTGCATGCTAGTTGAATCTAAAACTTAATACACGATGCTTGTGCAAAAGACTAATAAGGAGAAATATGATTAAATCATGCAAATAAAAAAGGATTATAATCTCGTTCAGGTTCGACGCAATATGAAGAGAGGGGAAAAACAATCATTTCAGAAGAATATATTTGTAATGAGTCGTTCTATAAGACTCTTTTATGAATTTTCTTGATTTCTTTTTCATTAGAGAAACACTATGTATATTCTCGTTTGGACCTCCAAAATGGACCCTCTTATGTGGCTTTGTCCACATATGATAGAGAAAAAACAAAAGAGTTTTTTAACAATTAAAAAAAATAGTTTTGACAAAAACAAAAGAGTTTTTTTAATGAATTTTTTTATAGCACAAAATAGTTTTTAGCCAAAAACAGTCTAAATCGAAAATTTTATGAAAATAAAAACAATTTAATCGAAATAAAAAAAGGTTTAACGAAAAACAAGTTTTAAATGTGTCAATGGAAGATTTTCCATAAAATGAAATTTGATTGACAAATAAAAATCATTTTTTTATGCCGACTCATGATTTTCATGTGTCGATCGCAATATTGGTTAGTATCACTGGTGTGGTCCTACATCCATAAGACAATAATTAATCACGATACGTTATGTCAGCGTCTCGCGACAGACACATGAAAATTATGAGTCGACTTAGAATTATTATTTACTAAATAGTACACTTTACTTATAAACTATAAGTAATAGAATGTAATGGCACCCAAAAAAATTGACTAATAAAAGAGATTCTTTATAATGATTTTTATTTCTTATAATGAAATGCAATTGGGAAAACCACCAACCAACACCCCAAAAAAAAAAACAGGTGCATATTTTTCTTTGAAAAGGATAATTGATGGTTGTTGAGTTTTTTTTTTAAACAATCAAATATTATTTTAAGATTAAATAAAATATGTTTTGTTTTTATAATCAAAGTACATATTTTAGTAAAAAATCTGATTTGGTGTGCTATAAAAGTTAGACAATGAGAACTTTTATCTCTCCAATGTGGATAAAGTCGCATCATATGATCCATTTTGAGCGTCCAGATGAGGGTATACTTAACTTTTCTCTTTCCATTATCCTTCTCTTTAAGTGCCTTCGCGGTGTGCACACTCATCAACCATTTTATTTTTTGTTTATTAATAAAAACTTTGCTCAAAGTGAACATTTATGAAAAAATAAAAACTAAAATAAAAAAAATAAAAAATGCATTTTTTAAATGTTTTAATGAAAAATATTGTTTTCTTCTAACTTTTTAAAAATAATTGATTTTAACTTTTTAAAATATTAAAAAATATTTTAACTATTTTTCACTTTTTTATTTATAGAAAACAACTAAAAGAGTTCGTTTTATATAACTTACAGTTATTTTATGAATAACATACGTTAAAAAAAATAGAAAATAGTTAAAATATGCAGTTTTTGAAAAATAAAAATTGTTAAATTAACATGAAGTTTCTTTTTTGTAGAAAAATGTTTTATTTAGCGTACGGTTAAAACATATTTTTACAAAAAAATAGTTCAATAACATAGTTTTTTATATAGAAAAAACAGTTTTTGAAAACAATCAAAACAAATTTTATTAATAAAATCTATTTTTTAATAAAAAATATTTTTTATATAAATAATAGATGTTAGGTAGTGAATGAGAGGTACATTATATATATTGTTTCCTTGGAAATGTGTGATTTAACGGTCAATTAACAAATTTCGTTAAAATGAGGGCGGCCAAGAACTGTAAATTATGGGATTTAACTCAATAATAAATAATTAATAGGGATCAAACCCTAAATAACTCAAAAAAGGAGTTCACTTAAAACGACTTCACTTATTTTAGATTCGATTATTTGCTTATATTTTCAATATATATTTGATTTGTGTTGGTTAATTAAATTTGAATTAGGAATGAAGTCTTTTATAATACAAATTATAAA